>CM057453.1:1368537500-1369137500 GCA_016271365.2 Neoceratodus forsteri | reverse complement strand
CAATGGGCAATAAACAGTGAATAAAGATGGTGGTGGGGCACCACTACTCACACTGGGGCAGCCAGGAGGGGTGACCACCCCCCCAGCCCCTCTCTAGCTCCGCCACTGAGTGTGGCCGATTATAATGGCTGGATCCCTACTCCAATTGAACCTTCACATTTACAGTCTTTTCCTTTTATTATTTCTTTCCTTACTGTGCCGTTTACTGCTCCCACAGACAGGAGTTTGATGGTGGAGTGTCAGGGTTAAACATTGTCTTACTGAGTTGTAATGCAATATCTGACTGGAGGGTCTGGTATGAATTCCCAACAACTAAAATCCCAACATTAATATGGCCAACTCCAAAATCCCGATACGCTCTTTCCCGACAAGTACGATATACCGACAGTCCGAAATCCCGTCCTGCTCTTACCACCGGCGATATTGCAAATAAATATTTAAAAAAATTAAATAGCAGAGTTGTATTTGAGTCCGGATATCTAGAAAGAAAGAAAGCAAGCCTGCTGCCTTCCTACACAATGTCTCTAATTTCTGGCAGCCTATAGCAGGGGTATTCACTCCTCAGCAGTAGACAGGGTGATAATAGCAGTCAAACGCGAACAAGTATCAGCTGCTAGTGTCTATTATGCTTGCCATCATCTACTGGAGCACAGTGTGCATGTGTGTATGTATGATTTGATGTTCAGTATTATTTGCTGTTACGTGTATGTACTTCTTCATCCAGTTCCGGAAAGGTAACCATTCGCCCTGTGCTGTGCAGTGTCCAAGCTGCAAATTTCATTACTGCTGTGCTCTGCATATTAGGATACTACATGAAGTATAGTTTTGGCAAATGTTCTTTTTTATTTGGTGGGGGTGTGGAATAATGCTGGAGGGTCAGAGTTGGAAAAAGGGGCTGGGCTATACATAATACTGCAAGTTTGTTCACCCCTTACATACAGTACAGGCTGACTCTATTGTCTATCACTCTGCTGGAATGTGAGGTAGTTTACATTTGTTTAGTCCACGTAACACCCACACATCCTCCGGAGACCAGCCGCAAATGCACACTACAGCTTCCAAGGAGAGGAAACCATTCTTCAAGTATATCAGGCTCTGTATGTGTAGGCTTCCCTGGTCTGGGGCTCATGTTGCCCCTGGATTTTACAGCTGTTACTTTTCTCAGAAGGGTACACTGAGTCATACCTCTTGATTGTCCCTGATTATGAGGGACATCCCTCATTTATCCCTCAAAATAGCTTTGTCCCTCATTCGTCCCTCTAGGAAAAGGTACTGTTTACACAGAGAATGTGCTGTACATGCAAACTGTACTGCCCATATTTTTAATATTCTAAGATTCCAACTCAGGAAAAATCTTTGTACAGGTTAACATACTGCCTTCCACTCTGTTCTGAGCTTATGTCTCCATGTTTGCATATGTGTCCCTCATTATGTGGAACAGTGACCCTCATTGTCCCTCATTTTGAGTGTCTGTGTCCTTCATTTCAGTGCTTAAAGGTTGAGAGGTATGCACTAAGTATGTCTGCTGACACCCATTGCCTGCAGCTACCAAAGTGTTGCTCAGGTCTGGCATAGAGGTGGAGCTCTGTGCACCTCCTAGCATGTGGCTACCAAGTTGTGGTTCCAGTCTGACCTACAGGTGGAGCAGTGTGCTCCATGCAATTGAGCTGAGCAAACTACATGGTAATGTATGGAAAGTAGGCCATAATGAGATGCTAATAAGGCTGTTTGCACATAGAGGCCCAGATATTTAAACTGCGCCCAAAAAGTGTGCAATAGCAGGAGCAAAGCGCAAGTCTATTGCGCCCATATGCAAGAGACGCAATATTCAAAAACGGAGCAGGCCAAACTGCGCCTACAGCCGACGACCACATGCGCCATAGTGCAACTAGAGAGGGGAGGCTGAGCAGATCTGATGCACCATAGCGCAACAAGGGATGTTCAGCTGAGCAGTCCAGAGGTGCCATAGCGCAACCAGGGATGCCCCCCAGCAGCAGGGCAATGCAACTGCACAACCAGGGAGGTAGGGGCCCACCACCCATGCCACAGATGGGCACAGGAACACACAGCAGAACAGACATCATCCCCCCACACCCCATGCACTGCACAACTGGGGGGAGGGCTGGAATAACCACTGGCCCATGGAGACAAGCAAACAACCCACAGCAAGGCCATGGTGCCCCATCACACCTACCGGCAAGCTGTGACTGGCACACAAGGAGGGCTGACCACCCCATGCCACACCATTCCCCCAATGCAGAGCACACCCTGCACGGTGACCGCCAGACACACCCCCATGAGCAGTGACCACCACTGCAGGAAACCCCATGCATGCCACCACCCCCACTGTGACACTGCAACCCTCTGCACCACAGAACCATGAAAGCCAGCCCCACCATGAGCACCCATCAGCAGGTGGCAACACACAGCAATGCAACAATGGCAGACACAGTGCCACCATGCACAGTCCCCCCGAGGTACTGCTGAGAGACCAACCATGCGTCGGCACATGAGGTACCCCACATGGGACAGGGCATGCCCCGGACACCACCACCAGTAGTACAGCACCCTGCACAGTATTCCAATGACACACCCCGACCCACCACTGGCCACAACAGCCAGCACAGACACTCACAGTGGTGTGTGGTAGCAGGCACCACACCGGATGCCACACAGTGTATGGACAGACACCCACCCATACCCAAGGGCACAACAACACAGGGACGCAGTGGTGGGGCAACCAAGCCCCCAGTGTGGGCCCATGTAAACTGTGTACACACAACCCGCAGTCCTACATGGCACTGGAGTGCCAGCCACTCTGCACAGGCACTGTGGACCCGTACACCACCATCATTCGCCCGGAGCACAAGTCACAGACAGTGGGGCACATCCCCTGCAACACATACAAGGCACAGCATGGAGGTGGGACAACAACTGTGGAGGCCACAGTGCCACCTGAGGCAGACATGCACCACACCGGTGACAGGAGGCAACCCAGCAATGTGACGGGTACAGTGGCTGCCCTGCAGGGACTGCCACCACTGACATGCCAGCAGACCATGCAGGTCACAGACATGCATGTGTGTCAGTTGCACAGGCCATGGATGGGCCGATAGGTGCACCATGGACACAGAACATACACCATGGACCACTGCACACAGTCATCCAGTGCACAGGGCACAACACACACACCACAGACACTGACTGATAGCTACCCCCACACCATAGTCACCTCCACACGGACACACACACATACCCATGACTGCACTACCCCTGACGCCATGCACACCACTGCAGCTGAGCACCTATAGCCTGCTGCAAATCAGACCACCACAGTATTCATATCAAAATAACTGTGTATTGAAACAAAATATAAAATTCAACTATTTACAATAATATGTACAAACTATATACAAGGTTGGGGAGACACAAACAAGGTGGGGGGGTGGTGGGCAGGGGTGGACAAATGGGACGGGAAAGGAGGGGTGGAGGGTGGGTCTAGGGGGGTAGGGGAATACAGGGACTGATGGATCTCTAGCGGAGCGCCTCTCCCCACTCCGACTCCTCTGAGTTCTGTGCTTCTGCAGGACCCCGGTGTTGTCTATCCTTCTGAGGATGTCCAGCAAAGCCCTCGCCACCAGGAGTATCTCCCGCAGCACCTCCCGTATTTCCCATAGATGGCGTGTACCTGGGACAAGGGAGCACAGTCAATAGGTGTGAATGCACAACCCCATACAGCCCGCCCACTGTGCATGGCATACGGCCGTGGGACATACCTCTGTGATGGTGTGTGACCACCCGCAGTGATCACGTCCACATGACCTGCCCACCCAGGCACATACAGCCATGCAGAATGCTGCACACACCCATTGGCCAAGTCACGCACAGCACCACCATGGCCGTTTAGTGACATGGCTATGTGGTGCAAAGGCAGTGGCACAACCATGTACCTGGTGCACGCATGGACCACCAGTGACGCACTCCCAGACATGCATTGTCACTGGACAGTGTTGACTGTAACAAGTCGCGTGCATGGCAGTGGTGGAGATGGATGGTGGCCATGCCTCGCTGCCCACACTGTCACACAGCATGCAATAGTAATCATGGAGATATGGCACTCACCTTCATCGGGCCAGTCCAGTGGGCGGTGAGGGCCCTCGCCCTGCCTTGCTGCACCCTGCTCTTCCTGCCACCGCTCTTCACAGGCATGGTGCTTGCCTCCGGCCTGTGGGGCAAACATGGAGAGAGGAACATCAGTACAATCCCTAAGCAAAGTCCCCCTACCTCCAGGTGTGTGCCCTCCCACCCAGCCAGACCCACCCACTCCACACCCTGTGAACACCACCACAGCCAACCCCGGACGGTCCCTCCCCCATGTGCTGGACACATACAACACTGTTACCCATATGGAAAATAAAAGTGTGTTGACGTAATGCCTACCTGGCCATGGCATCATTCCCCTCCTGGCATGTGCCTGCAGGCATGCAAGTAGCTCTGGCTCCCTCCACCACAGGTCCCCGTACCGGTGGCGGCACTGCTCAGCGCTCCTCCCCTGACCTGTGGCCTCCTGAAGTGCAGTGGCCACCTCGGCCCGCACCTGGGTCCTGGACCTGTCCAGGGGCTCCTTCCCGAACAGTGCCCCATTGTGTGGCTCCACAATGGCCACTAGGTTGGCCAACTCTACTGCAGACCACTGGGCTGCCCTCCTGCGTGCCATTCTCGCTGCTCGATATGGCAATATGGCGCTCTGCAGCGCGGTTCCTCACGTGCAGATGCTGCGCGGTACAGCACTGCCATTCCCTATCGCACTGTCACCGAACAGCGCAATAGAGGTGCACCCATGCCTGACGCATGGTGCCTAGGGGGCAAAGGTCGGGCACAGGGTCAAGAGTCTCTGGCGCATGGACACGCACAGCGCCATTGGAACCCAATGTGTGTAGCGCGATTGGCTGCCTGTGTTCCATTGCCATTAGCGGCCTACCGCGCAGTTGGCCCAGTGCACCTATGATGGCCCAGTGCCACAGCGCCATGTAGTGATCATCGCTATAGCACCACTGGCACAATGGTGGCCGTGCCCTGCATTGCCTACCGCACACAGCACGTCATCAGCACAGTAGACGCCTGCGTCAGCAACCCAGGCATGCACAGTGAGGTGTGTACTATGCATGTCACAGAACTGCGCCATTGGTCAGCACATTCAACACAATTGCGCAAAGTGCAACAGCGCGATATTCAGCTGTCTTATGCAAATCATCTAATCAGCCATTCAATGGCGCAGCACTGCAATTTGCATCTACTTAAAGTTGCGCCTCGCCTCATTTGCATGGGTTGCGCTATAAAAGAGCGACATTGGGCTGCAGTGGCCATAGTCAGTTACTGCAGTCTATTGGTGAGTTGCATGCTGTTTGGGAGTGTGGACTGTGGATTCAGGGACATGCATGGGACTGCACAGTCACGGGTAACAACTGCCATTCTTACAGGCTACATAATGACCGAGCAAGTTGTTGGAGAGGAGGAACACAGTGGTGGGAGGAGGAGGAGGCCTAACTTTACCAAGGCCAAAACCGAAGCCCTGTTTGAGGCCAACCTGGATCAGGAGCCACTTTTCAGTGGACGGTGGGGAACACCTCAAGCCCGTGCTGCTGCATGGGAGGAGGTGGCATGTGCTGTGAACCTGCATGGCAGCCACCAGCGCTCCGTGCAGGAGTGTAAGAAAAAGATGGGCACGGACAGGAGGAGGATAAAGGAAAAAGTGGCTGCCATCAGGGCAGTATGAGCTGCAACAGGTGGGGGACAGCCGGAGGTGGTACAGCTGACCCCACAGGAGGAGAGGCTTGCTGGAAGCATGCAGCGCAGTGCCATTGAGGGTGTTCTGGGTGGTGGCTTCCAGATGGGTGGTGGCCCATCACTGCATGGTAAGTCATGGTCTGTCTGTGGGGGGGCCAGGGTAGGTCACATGCAGTAACGTGACTTTGCTTTCCCTTACAGATCCTGAGCATCTGCATGGGTCAGTGGTGGTGGGCCTGTCCACTGAGGACAGTCAGCTGGAGATGGAGGAGGGCCCATCCACCTCCACAGGTATACGTGGATCATTGCGACAGTGGGGACGCCTGGCTGTTTACACTGATGTCGTTGTAACAGGTGCGGAAGAAGCCCTGCCTGTGTCCCAGCGTGCCGGCATCCACAGATGCTAGCATGCTGTGACTGGGGCTGGTGCAGAGTCTGTCACCGATGATGATGACGCTAACGTCATGCGCAGTGACACGTGTGTGCCACAGGATGGCCACACAGCAGGGCACTTCGCACCCATGGCTGTGGGTGGTGCTGCCGTGGAGGCCTGCGTGTCAGCACAGTCCCAGCCTGTGCCTGTCAGCACCAGTGGGGCAGCACTGGTGTCTGTTCAGGACAATGGTACTGTTGCGGCCACTGCGGCAGCACCATTGAGCCCTGGGGAGCGGCAGCCAGAGGGGCAGCATCAGCAGTTGGCCAATGGGCTTGGGGGTACAGGGTTCAGTGGCGGTGTCTGTGCATCACCTGTGGACATGCCCAGACCTGGTCCTGGTGCGCAGCACCCACCCTCAAGGGGTGCTGATAATCAGGGCCGTGCACACCCTGAGGGACAGGATGCCGAGGAGGCAGATGACCTCTTGGATGAGCACACCCGCCTACTGCAAGCATCAGTCCAGCAGCAGATGCGGCTTGCGACATCAGTGGATGCACTGCATGTGGCTCTGGAGCGGGCAGAGGAGCGTTGCAGCAGGGACACCGCTCTGATCCTGGCAGGGATGGACCGTTTGTGGGAGGTTGTGACCACTGCCATTGACAGGCATGCACAGGCATTCACTGCTGTCATGGCTACACAGTCAGGTGCCTATGCATCGTGGACACCACACAGTGCACTGTCCACCCCCCATTTCTGGCGTCATGTGACTCCCACCCTGTCGACACCAGGTTCAGCTGTGGGCATCCCGAGCACTCCTGGCACAGGCATGTTCGGTGTGCTGCAGACCCCTGCGTGAGCACGGTCATGTTCACACAGTGGAACCCCTGGGGGACCATCGGTGCCACCCCATGAGGCCAGTGGTCAGCCTGTCAGTGCTGGCGGGTCTCGGCGTGGCCGCTCACGCATCCGTGGTGGCTGGGGCACTGTGTCGCGTGACTGACCTGTCTCTCAGCATGGCTACTGTCTGGTGCTGCCCTGTGTGCATTGTGTGTTTCAGTGGGCAGTGCATGGTTGGGTACCCAGCCCTGCATGTGGACACACAGTCCACCTGCACACCCTCCTGGCTGCTGTCCGCAGTTGCGTGTGCATGATGATGCCTGCAATGCTCTGTACACCAATGTGCAATTGTGTTCAGCATCTGACACACGCACATGGACCGGCAGTGGGCGTGGTGACCTGTGGACATGTGTGTTGCTAGGGTTGGTGTTCTGGGTCGGTGTGCCTCCTGTCCTCTGTGCAAGTTTGGTGCATTGTGTGTGTGCATGTGTGTGTGTCCATCCATGTGGCATGTTAATCCTCACCCATCCCTGGTTGTGTGTGTGCATCTGTGCCCTGCCACTTCCCTTGATGGCATGCACCCCTGGTGTGTGTCCATGCATGTTTGTGGGTTGTGCCTTAGCCACTGGTGGTTGCACATGGCCCCATGACTTACCTGGGTTGGCTGAAGTGCTCCTCTGTGATGGTGTCCCAGTGCAGCTGTGCCAGTCGGATCAGTCTGGGGTCCTGTCAGCCAAGGGGGGGCTGCCCATCACCATCGTCAGCGGCGTCCTCATTGTCCCCATCGCTGTCCCCTTCTTCGACCTGTACAGCTATCCCACATTTGTCGGCCATGTTGTGCAGGATGCAACAGGCCAGGAATAGCCCGCAGGCCTTTGAGGGGCTGTACTGCAGGGCACCGCCGGAGGTGTCCAGGCAACGGAAACATGCCTTCAGCATCCCGAACACCCTCTCAATGACATTACATGTGGTGGTGTGTGCCTCATTGTAGCATTGCTGCGATGGGGTCAAGGACCACCAGTAGGTTGTGAGCAGCCAGGGACGGAGTGGGTATCCACTGTCACCTGTGTGTAGAGGGTGGAGGTTAGTTTGGTGATCAGCGTCGCCCTGCCCCAGGCCATGTAGGCCACTACCCATGTCACCTCTGGCCATGCCCCCCCAGGCCCTATGATTGTCCATGTGGTTTGCATACTCACCCGCTAGGTGTCCAGTGGGGATGTCACCACTCTCGAATCTGTGGCACAATGCTGACTCGTGCCAGATGAAGGCATCGTGTGCTCCCCCAGGGTGCGTGGCACAGACATTGATAATGCGCCCCCTGGCATCGCACATCACCTGGCAGTTGATGCTGACATAGCCCTTGTGATTGATGTATGCGGCCCCCTTGGGGCCAGGTGTGTGCGTATGGCCACATGGGTGCAGTCTATTGCACCTAGCATGCCAGGCATATGTGCTACCCTGTGGAACTCCTGTATGTTTACTGTGCGCTCTGCCGGTGTGCTGGGGAAATGGATGTACTCCGCAGCATGTGGCAGCAGTGCGCTGAGGAATTGGGTGAGGTGGTGTGACGTGGCCAACTGGGTTATGCCTGTGGTGTCCCCAGTTGGTCTCTGGAAGGTACCCATGGTGAGCAACAAGCACATGCAGGCTGTTACTTTAGTCTCCACTGACAGGGCATGGCTCCGTCGTGTGGGTGCCTGCATCACATCACTGCACAGCTCACAGAGCCACCTCAGAATTGCCCTATTCAGGCAGTACCAGCCCACAATCTCAGTATCAGTGTACAGCTCAAAGCTGGTGCGGGCTCGGTACTGCCTGTTGGGGGCATACCACTGACGGGCCCTTCCATGGCCACGCCCCCCTGCCGCCCGCCTTCTCACCCTCTCATAATGGCCTCCATCTAGAAGGTGACACTGGCCATGTGCCTGGCTTGTGTTCACCCCGCCAGCAGCTGTTACTGTATTCCCCTGCTGTCCTCCCTGCTACTTCCCCCTGCACCGGGAACACCTGCTTGTGGTGGCCTCTGTGCTGTGTGGCACTTCCACCTTCTGCACTGGCTGTGGCTGTGGCTCCCCACACCTTCCCTGTGCCTGTGTGTTCAGGGTGCCCTTTCCCTGGCCTGCCCTGTGTGTCCCTCCTGCCCTGTCTGTCTGGCTAGAGTTCTGCCTCATGTGGCTTCCCTGTAGCGTTCTTGCGCATCTCCCTTGCTCCTTTTTATTTTGGCTAATTTCCGCTATGGCGCAACTTTCGCTTGCTCCCCTTTTGCGCATGGTGCAAGTCGTTGAATATCGCACTGCGCCATTTATGCATGGTTCTTCCCCCTTTGGTTGCGCATGCCTTCATTATCATTGCGCTGTTGCTCAGCATGATTTCGGGGGCGCAACTGCCTCCTGCTGAATATCGCAGAATGGCACAATTCCGGACTTGCGCAGGCACAATCCTATTGCGCATGGCTCAACTCTTTTGAATATCTGGGCCAGATTGCCTAAGTAGGCTCATTCACATAGGAGCTTTGAATATAGAAAAATTTAGCCCCAAGTTAATGTGCTAGCCTGGTGCAAACGTGTTAGTACCAGGCTAATGTGCTTACTATAGGATAACCTATCTGAACTATAGCATAGTTCTGCTGTGTGTGGCCTGCAATGTTGTTTGCAGTTGTTGTGCAGCACTTCATTGCTATCACCCACATTGGTCACCTACTGCAACCCTGCCTTACTCCACCTTTGTGTGCACTGGGCTGCTGTTGCAGTTTGGCCTTCCCAGTTGCTATATCCAGAGCTGTCTTATTTTCTGGGCTATTTTGGCACTGCACTCTCAGCCCTGTTTGCACGGCTTCATTTGCATGCTATATTCGGCCAATTTAACCCTGGGGCTATTCTTTTGAATATAGTGTGCAAATGGTTCTGGGCTAATTTTGTACACTGTGCTGTACTAAATTTGCCCCAGGGCTAAGTTTGGAATATCTTGCCCCTCAATTCCAGTGGGGTCCTGTGGTTACCCATTTTTGCAATGTATGTATTTACCTAAAAATCTCTTTTTAAGATCTTGTGTGTACCCTTTTTTTTTGCAGTGCATTTACCTATAACATCTCATTGCCAGTGGGGTTCTGCCATTACCCATTTTTTCAATGTATTTACCTACAACATCTCATTTCCAGTGGAGTCCAGCATTTACCTATTTTTCCAGTGTATTTACCTACAGCATCTCATGTCCAGTAAGATCTTGCTTTTATCCATTTTTTCCAGTGTATTTACTTACAACATCTCATGCCCAGTGGGGTTCTGTGTTTACCCATTTTGTTTCAGTGTATTTACCTACAATGTCTCATTTCCAGTGGGGTCCTGCATTTATCTATTTTTTTTAATGCATTTGCCTCAGGATTCGACAAATCCAATAGCTTGACGTCCCAGGCTAAACCTGCAGAGTTAGGGACAAGCAGTTTCTATACTGCCAGTTTTTTATTTTGTTGAGCTGGTAACTTTTTAATTGTTCTGTGATCAGTTCCATAACTTATTGCTTGGTAACTTCCCTTTGTCAGTTTGTTCTTAGGCGTGATTGTTGTGTTTCTTTTTGTTGTACTTATTCCATTTCTATTTATTATATTCTGTATTTTTGTACCTGTTATCTTTTCCCCTTTCCCCTTCTCCCATGATGCATCTGAAAACAAGCTGCAGAAATAGAACAAACAAAGGCATACAGATGTGTCCACTGGCCAGTAGTTGCCACAGTGCTTCCAGTAAGAAACCCTTCATCAGGGGGCGTGGTTAGCAGGAAAGAAGTAATGCCAATGTATACAAGCATCTCAAGAATAAACATAACATTAATTAGAAAATAAATTTACATACTGTATGTACACAAATACAAAAAAAGTTAAAAAAAATTAGAAAATACAGAAATCCTATGCCAATCAAAATGACACCCAGACCATCAAAAAATTTCCAAAATCATTTAAAAAAAAATCCATGATCAAGAAAAAAAACCTTTGTTTGCTTATTGCAACCTGAAACCGGAAACATTCTGGCTGTGAATCGATGGAAAAGGGGGAAAAGGCTGATGTGACCTGGCAAGGCAAGTGCAATCAACAAATGGCGATCTCCACGATGGACAAGATCAGATAACAGAAAGCCAGCTAAAAGAGAGCAGATACAAATTACTCTGGCTAACATTTCCACATTATAAATTTGATGAATATATATATATATATATATATATATATATATATATATATATATACATGTTTCAGGCTGCAATAAGCAAACAATATTTTTCTTAATGATGTATTTTATTTTTTTAAATGATCTTGGAAATGTCATGATTGTGTAATCTGGATGATATTTTGACTGGCATAGGATTTCTGTATTTTCTCATGTTTTTCACTTTGTTTGTATTTATGTACATATGTAAATTTATTCTCTAATTAATGTCATGTTTATTCATGAGATGCTTGCATAAATTGACATTGCTTCTCTCCTGCTAACCACACCCCCTGACACAGGGTTTCATATCCTCAGCACTGGGGCAACTAGTGGCCAGTGGATATGTCTGTGCACCTTCGTTTGTTATATTTCTGCAAAAAAGCATTTGAAACTGATAAAAAGTTGATGCCTTGGTTGTCTTCGAATTCAGATTTTCTCTGACTTTTTGTGTGCTTTGGGCTGGCTGTCCCTTACCTGCGCCATCCCTATCCTGAGGATTGGCAGTCCACCTTTGGAAGTAAAAATGAGCTACCATCTCAGTATGTCTTTCCTGGTAACACCTTTAAAATACATACATACATACAGACATAAATTAGTAAATCTTATATCACATTGATTCATCAGCAGCTGCTGTTGCTCTGACCAGAGTTTGTATAATTACTGGTAACAAAACCATGGTGAGTAACGAGTAACGCAGCTGATCAAAAGCGTTAAGTACATTTTGGTTGCAGCTGTTGTGTATCATGCTTAGTGCTGTGCATGAGAGCTAAGCAATTCTTCATTACACTCATTTGTGTGTAATGCAGTGTGTGTAATTAAGAATTTTAGGTACCGGTGTTGGGTTGTAACTGACACTAACCAGTAGTTACTGTATATATAGAGAACAAGGGATGGGATCCTGTACATTATGAGATTTCACACTTAAGGTGTGTAATTAAGTGATAACATTCAGTTAGCCAGAGTACATGAAGGAATAACTGGCTGAAGTGGAGAATTAAATGCCGAGGCCAAAGGCAGAGGCATTTAATCAACCACTGAAGCTGGTTATTCCGAATATACTCTGGCTAACCGAATGATATTACTATTACATAACTAGAAATTTTGCAGGATTTTAAAAAATACTGTGGAAGTTTTTATGTGATTTGTTTGAAGTCACACATCATGTAAATGGTGGTTGTGGGATTCAAACACAGTTCTACAGGTTTGGAGCGCAGAGCTCTTAGCCACTGTGCTATACTGGGTCCCAGGAAACAGCTGAAGAAGAACATGCCTTTCCCCCTCCCCCTTTTTTTGTGTGGACTAAATAGATAACCTACTGTGGGCATGTCTGAAAAGTAATTATACAATGGGCAAGTTAAATTCTGGCTTCTGATTGGCTAGCTATCAGGATTTACAGCGTGTAAATCCTGATAGTACCTCACAGGAAAAAGTACCAGTCACCACTCAGCTGCATCAGGAACCAAATCCCTCCAACCCTCCCGGTAAAGCTGACTCCAACCCCTGCATCTAACATAAAACCTGCCACATCTACTCATAGCCACACCCTCAACAGCAATGCAGGAAATTACCACACCAGTCCCAAAACAGCTCTAAAAACCCCAAAATGGTTTTATATTTCAAAACAAAGTATTTTTTTCTTTTTCTCTGTGAGAGAGAACTTGAGTGCTACACCCGCCTTACCAAGAGCACATGTTTACTGCTATGATTTCTATTTCTCACTCCCCACCACACTGTCACCTTGAACATACCAAATCCAGTAATAAATGTCCCAAATAAATACAGCAAAAAAAACAAACCATATCCAGACCGAAAGCATACCATTTTCCTGACCGGAAAACCCACACAAAAGCCGGAACTGCTAAACACATCGCGATTACGGAAACACAGCAGCGCAACCTACCGACAGAGAACTATTTTTTATGTACAGCAATAAATTCAAATAAAATAATATAATATAAATAACAAATAAAAACTGCATTTTTTTACTTAACAAGGGACAATGTATAATCGCAATATACCACTCGAGGATGTGGGTGATGCCAGGATTTACCCACTTCTGGTGTGTTGTTGGTCATTCGGCTGCGCCTCATGACCGAACAACGCACCAGAGGTGTGGGTAAATCCTGGCATCACCCACACCCTCTTGTGGTATATTGCTTAAATAACCTACTGTGGGGATTGCCAGTAAGTGAATAACTTACTGTGGGTGTTGCTAGAATATGGATAACCTACTGTGCGTGTGTCTAAAATGAGATTGTAGTAGTTTGTGGGATAATAACTGATAGTTTCTTGTGTTCTGATTGGCTTAGAACAGATTCCTGTCATATAATACCACATAAACCACAAGTGCAAAGCACAAGTGGTTTGTGATGGTATTAAACACGAAGGGTGAGAAAGAAAATGAACAATGTAAAACTCATTCTGTATTTGATATAATTGCTGGTCAGTTTAGTGCTGTGTGTTAAAAAAAAGTTTGTTTTTCTGCGGCATTTTTTTCCTGTGAGCACGAGAAGTCGGCTACTTTCATTTTCAGTTTGACTGATTGACACCCACATTGTAATAACTGGGTTCCATTCCCCAATAACTGGGCAGTTATTATGGCATTAGAAAGTGGTGTCAGACCACTCAATAGATGGACTCACCAGTAATTATATTCTGTTTCACTCCAGTGCAATTTTAGACCCTGTCCACACTAGCGTTCCAGTAAAGCTTCAGATATGGTATAACATTACAGGTGCTCTGAAACATGGTTTGTGTCCACACCCGTAATGTTTTCAAACCGTGTTTAAACCCTGATTGTGTCAGGATTTTAGCACGGTTTCTAACATGATTTGAAAACAATCAGGCTTACCTCATCAGAGTGGATGGGCATCAGTACCATGCTGTAGCCTCTGCTACCATTGTGGTCATCTGTGAGCCATAATTCACTGCTCCCTCAATGAAACACATGGACGAAAACCATGTTTAATATCCCAGGTTTGGATGCGATTCATAACCATGGTAAAATACAATAGGACAGGTGTGGACACACAAGCACAGTACATTTTTAAAATGTTTTTAAAAACATTGTGGCTGAACTGTGTTTAGTGTGGACAGGGCCTAAGCATCTATCTGTATGCTCCAATCAAACTGTTTTCATGAACATCACCAAATACAGTAACTGTTTTAGGGTTCTCCCAGCTCAGTAGTGTGTCTCACAAAACAATTTGTGAACAACAAATAATTGTATAACATGACATAGGGTCAAGAAAAAAAAAACAGAAGCACTGTTCAAAGAATATCTGAAAAGATCAGCATTTTTAATAACTCTCATATTGATACCTGTGTTGCTGTCATGGGGTCAGTACTGATCAGCTGTGACTGGTATGTAAATAGTCTTGCTTGATTCAGCAGCAATGTCCAGGCCTTCCATACTGTCTCAGAGTTGACAGGTAATCTTGTAAGAGTTGATTTTCATTGAACAGATTTTTGAAGAAAAGTAATGTCTCACTGATGGGATACAACAGTGACATTTGGGTCTCTGGTTTAATTAATTGTGCTTTAAAATTTATAACTCACTTCCAGCAACCCTGTGTGTCACATGCGTAGTCCGAATACTTAGAAATCCTACAGTTTTCTAAAGTTCCCTTTTATCTTTCATTGTTTCTAGAACCTCATACTTCTTTATAACGGTCAAGAAGTGCTTAGAAACATAGACATAGAAACGTAGACTTTGACAGCAGAAAAAGAACTGCTTGGCCAACCTAGTCTGCCCATTTCCCTACCTACAGGATGAGCTGCAGATCCTAGTTAACCAACAGCCTATTTTTTCCTACCTCCCCACAATAATTGTTTTATGTCTGTCCCATGCATTCTTGAATTCTCCCACAGTTTTAGACCCCACAACCTCCTCAGGAAGGCTGTTCCATGCATCCACCACCCTCTCTGTGAAAAAATACTTCCTTACATTGCCCCTGAGCCATCCCCCCCTCTATCTTCAAATTGTGTCCCCTTGTTCTTGCACATCTCTTTTTCTGAAAGATGCTACTGTCTTGGACTTTGTTGACTCCACTGAGGTACTTAAAAGTTTCTATCATGTCCCCCCTCTCCCTCCTTTCCTCAAGGGTATACATATTAAGCTCCATTAGTTTCTCCTCGGATGGCTTCTCTTGCAGACCCTGCACCATTTTAGCTACCCTCCTCTGGACTGCCTCCATCCTGTCTATGTTCTTGTGGAGATGGGGTCTCCAGAACTGGATGCAGTACTCCAGATGGGGTCTCACCAACTGTCTATACAGAGGGATAACAACTTCCTGTTTTCTGCTGGTGATGCCTCTCCCTATACATCCCAGTATCCCCCCCTTCAGCCCTCCCCACCACCTTCTCACATTGCTTGCTAACCTTAAGGTCATCTGATATGATAACCCCTAGGTCCCTTTGAATTTTTGTCATTGTTACTACCTCCCCCTGCATTGTGTAATCTTCCCCTGGGTTTTTGTTTCCTAGGTGCACTATTTTGCACTTCTTTGCATTGAATCCGAGCTGCCATACTTCTGACCATTACTCCAACCTTGCCAAGTCCCTTCTCATCCTTTCCACACCTCCTTGTGTATCAACCCTGTTGCAGATCTTTGTGTCATCTGCAAAGAGGCATACTTTTCCTTCCAGTCCCTCTGCAATGTCACTTATAAAGACATTAAAAAGGACTGGACCCAGTACTGAACCCTGCGGTACCCCACTAGTAACCCCTCTTTCTTCAGAGTGGACTCCATTTACAATTACCTTGTGTCCTGTTGTCCAGCCAATGTTTTACCCAGGCTACCACCCTGGGACCCACTCCCAGGCTGGTTAATTTTATTATTAATCTTTTGTGTGGGATTGTGTCAAATGCCTTGCTAAAAGTCTTGGTAGGCCATGTCCACAGCCCCTCCTTGGCCTACTACTTTGGTCACCCAGTCAAAGAAATCAATTAGATTCATCTGACATGATCTTCCCACTGTGAACCCATACTGCCTTGGGTCATGTGCCTCACTGGCCTCTAGGTACTCAACAATTCTTTCCTTCAGAAGTGATTCCATCACTTTCCCTACCACAGAGGTCAAACTGATAGGTCTGTAGTTTCCTGCCTCTGTCTTGCTCCCTCCTTTGTCTTTCTATGCTCCTGGATGTACCTGTAAAATGTTTTATCCTCCTTCTTAACTGAGTTGGCTATCTTTTCCTCAGTTTGGGCCTTTGCTATTCTAACTTCCCACCCTGCTTCCTTCTGCCTTAACCGGTACAGTTCTCTGTCCTGTTCCTTCTGTGTTTCCGTATACTTCCTAAATGCTATTTTTCTCCCTAACCTTCCTGGCCACCTCTTTTCAGAACCATAGTGGCTTTTTCTTTCATTTTGATTTGTTTATTTGCTTCACACAAAGGCTTGTTGCCTCTGTGATGTAATTTTGATGTTTCCCCATTGTTGCTCCACCCCTTCTTCAAGCCTGTTTGCTTATCACTATTAGTCCCATAGCATGAGGTAATCGTCCAGTACTGTAGGTTGGTCAGTGCTATTTGAATTTTAATTTACTACATCTTGCTCCCTCTGCTGCTGTGAGGGAATACAAAACATTGAAAGCACATTAAAAGATAAACCACACATATCAGAAACAAGAGTGGGAGTGGAGTCTGATAAGCTTTTTTGGCTGAAAGATAGCAGAAGACCCCAGATTCTCATTTCATTGCCTTGATCGACTTTCAAGCAGCTCTGTTTTATGTCATAAGAAAACATTGCCTTTTATCAGAGTATTTTTCATTGCCATCAGTAAAATGACTCCAGTGGTGTTCCTTATAAAGAGGAACCACTGTAGCATTTTGCCAATTTTTCAAAGAGAGTTCCTTCTAAATTATGAGCTCAGTTTGCCATGTAACAGCATCAGTTTACCAGCAGTGGCATCCACCTGATAGTTTAACTCCAACAAGGCAGATTCTATCCAGTCATCCAAACCTCTTAAAAAATTTAAAATTGCATCAAGCGACTCAGGTTCATCTGCTACTTTCCTGGATTTACATCTGGTGTCCTGGTCCCCAATAACTTCACCAGGGCTCGAGTGACGTGACCTGGGGAAGTAGCAGCTTCAAAGTCAGCATCTGACCAATTGTCCATGCTCTCACCGGTTCCTGACCACCCCATAACCACTCCTTGCAGGACTAGAAAATGCTCAAGCGTACTCAATTGTGTTTTCCTTGCAAGTTTCTCTAGTTATTTTATGCTTCTTTTTGATGTTGTAGACATTGTAACTTTAGACATATTGTGCTCCACAATTCTGAAAAACAAAAATGGGTGGTAGGATATTTAAAACACAGACACTGCTCCAGGATGCTACAAGCCAGACCTGCTCTTGTCAGCCTTTCTAGGGGTACCAGTGGTGAGTAGTTGCTCCTTATCTCACCCTTTTCCCCATCACTGCCTGCAAGACTAATCAGCTTGGGACTAGAGGACCCACAACTGAAGCCACTCCCCTGCTGCACCAATCCATCAATCGAGAAGGCATCCCCTTTCTCATGAGTAGAGCTTTGATCAGCAATGGAAAGTGTAAAACAAGAGCCCTGTTCCAGGATGCTGCAATCCAGACTCACTCCTGCCAACTTTCCTACAGGTCATGATGGTGAGTAGTGGATCCTCAGCTCACTCCTCCCCCTCCATTGCCACCTCCAAGGGACTAGTAGGCTTGGGACTAAGAGGTCCCCCCACCGAAGCCGCTCCCCACTCCCCGCCTGCACCACTCACACAGTCAGGTGACCTCCCCTTCTTACTTATGTCCTTAAAAGGCCCTCCCCATGTAGTGACCCTCTGTGCCACAGTCTGGAGCATTAAGAGCCACAACACAAAGGGTGTCATACCGTGGGTGTCAGCTGTTTAGTCAGCCATTGGCCAGACATGCTGCCCCACTAGTGTGTGAACACTGTCTGGACTTTCTATCCAGATTGCCTGACAGCTCATATACCCTTAAACCATTGGGACCCTGGAATCATCCACAACTTGCTGTTGCTTTTGTACCTACTAGCAGAGGTATGGTTGCATCATCTTGAAGATCTACTTATACTAAATCCTGCTATAGTGTTTAGTGATACAAATACATACCTGCTTATTCTAAAGCCTGCTATAGTGTTTAATACATACCTGCTTATTTTAATGCCTGCTATAGTGTTTTGTGGTACAAATGCATGCCTGATTAACTCTGGGGCCGAGGAGTCCAAGACACATCTCGATGCCTGTCACTGGCTTCAGATTGGGGTTGGGGGTGGAATGGAATGAGCTATTACAGCTAGCAATCCAAAGGCACACCCCTGATGCCTGTCAGTCTGTACAGGGTGGGACGTTATGGTTAGAAACCCTAATGCCCTGGGCATTTGTTGGTAATTGCACTACAAATTTTCAACATGGCCTTTTTGTGACCACCACCTCATGAAAGCATTAGGGACCTCTGCTCATGAAAAGTGGCACTGTGATTTTGTTAATCTGTCCCAAACGTTGACTTCTCACAGTGACCGCGCCATTCTGCGCCAGATATGCGAAAACATAGTTCAGGCAAGATGTGGAAAATTACATCTATACCATTCATAGGGAGGTGTGAAGAGATGGCAGTGTTGAAAATCTGGAGTGAAAATATTAAAAATGCTCGAACTTATGAGAGTACGTGGAAACTGTGCAACACACTCTCGTAACACAGTCATTTAGTGGAATTATTTCACCAAATTTTCAACATAGGCATTTTGTGACCTCTGCTCATGAACTCTGTCACTATGATTTCCCTAATCTGTCCTGAATGTTGATTTCCCACAGCGACCATGCCATTGTGTGCCAGATGTGCGAAAACGCATTTTGGGCAGGATGTGAAAAATGACAGCTGTACTGTTCATAAGGAGGTGTGCAAAATTGACAATGTTGAAAATCTTGAGTGAAAATATTACACATTCTCGGAGTTATGAGTGTGTGTGGAAACTGCGCGATGCATGCTCGTAACATACTCATTTTATGAACTTTTGTCACCAAGTTTTCAACATAGGCATTTTGGGACCTGTACTCATGAACAGTGTCACTGTGATTTTCTTACTCTGTCCTGAACACTGATTTCCCACAGCGACCATGCTATTCTGCTCCGGAAGCGTAAAAACACATTTTGGCCAGGATGTGAAAAATGACACCTGTACTGTTCATAAGGAGGTGTAAAAAATGCTAATGTTGAAAATCTGAACTGAAAATATTTCAAATTCGCAAAGTTAAGAGTGTGCTTGGAAGCTACGCAATGCACGCCTGTAACTGGTCATTTTGGGTACTTAGAAATTGCAACATAGGCTTTTTGGACACCTCACATGAACAGTGACACTGTCATTTCGTTAATCAGTCCCAAAAGGTGATTCCGCGCAGTGACCATGAAATCACCTTTTGGGACCGAATAACCAGATGACAGTTACTGTATTCATGAGATGGGGTCCCAAGAATCCCGTGTTGAAAATTTGGTGCCCCAATTTGCAAAAATGGCTGAAATATCCACATAAGTTAGAAAAACCCCATTTATGTTATTATACAGCTTACCGGCATTTCTTCAGTTCGCAGTCGGCTTTGAAGAGTGCAGACGTGTTCCCGGTCAACCGAAGATCATCGTGCCAGGCTCTGGAGGTAAGTATAGGGTGGGGGTGTGTGGGGAGGTGGGGTGCACAGAGGGTGGGTGCAGGTTGGGGAAGGGGGCACCTGAGACAGCAAGGGACATTTTTTTTCTTTTACAAGGAATCAAAAAAAAAAACAACAACATGGGAAGGTTGTCTTTTTTTTGCAGGTGGTTTGGCACACTGGGATGGGCTCCCAGCGTGCCATCTGAGTGTTTGTTGGGGATGGGGTCTGTAGCCTAGGGGGAATGGGCATGCCCCTCGGCACACAACAAATGGGGGGGCATTATGCTGACAGGGATTGGGCACCCCCGATCAGCTTTTCATGGGGACTGTGAGAGATGGAAGGTGATAGCCACTGCCACGTTAATTTAAAACAAATGCGGGGACATTATGCCGATAGGAACTGGGCTACCCCATCGGCAAATGAACTATAGAGGGGTGAGGGGGCATGCTGACAGGGGGATTGGGCACCCCCGTCGGCTTTCTTGGGGACTGTGGAGGCAGATGGTGATAGCTTCCGCCATGATTATTGAAATGGGACACCACACAAGGCAAGTTGTAATTTGTTGCTGTAATCAGGGACCGCCCCAGCAGCAAAAACAGCTGATTGTTGATGACAGGCACTCCCTAATTGCAGTGGCAAGTTTCTTTCAAGTTGGTGGCACACTCCAATACCGCTGTCATCGACAGCGTGCTCATCTATTGGTGCCACAGACACCAGCCCCAAAATGGACTGCTGGCATTGACCACAACACTGCCGCACTTCCACAACTCGCTACTGCAACAAGCTGCCGCAATATGTTTCTTGCGCATGTGTGCAAGCAAACATAAAAATGGGTCAAGCAATTGCAAGTCACCCATCAACACTTCCCCCATATATCAGTACACCATAAGCCAAGTGCTCTCGCCCAAGCAAGGGGCCCACTGAGATGAACTAAATTACACAGGTTGCAGTATACTCTGTAACTTGTACCAGTAGTACAAATATAGACGCAAGTGTAACACAACTACCAAATAGACTTTGGGTAGCCAAGAGTTACATTGAAGTCCCAGTGCAGGCCTGGTTGTTATATTGCCCAGGTTCTTTTGGTGGTGCATTTGATGAACATTAGCAGGTTTGCAGTTTAACCTCCCAACAGGCCATAGGGTGCTAGCACAATTTAATAAAACCTGAGATTTGAAAAGATTCACCTGAATTCCTAAAAGGCGTGAAACCCCAATTGTAATCCAAGCAGAGAGAAATGCAAAACTTCAGACAGCAATGCCAGCAACTGGATGCAGCAGTTCAGACATGGCGGGGAGTGGCACGTAGGAGTGGAATCCACAGCATTCAGTAGCGCTGGATTCTTTCTAACTGGCAACAACAGCTCATCTCTTCAGGCTCACATTTGTCTGACTGCAGCCCTTCTAACTCAACACACAAGATGCAGGAGCACTACACATTGGATTCCTGGTTCTCAAGGAGCCCAGACCCAAGAAGCAACCCAATGGTTCATCTCCCCAATTTATCCAGAGTACACCCATACTCAGGCATGCACCTGTGACCCCCTGTTCCCTGATCCACCCCCCCTGGGTAAAGGCTAACAGGCTCTTTACCTGTCTCCAAAGCAGGCTAAGAAGGAATGCAGGTATCTGTCTTAACTCAGATTAGCTTAGAACCTTTTGGATGCAGCAGTGCCCCACTGGTTCACACTTAAGCAATTTCTCCCACACAGAGCTCTCTCTCTGGAACAGTCTCTAACATTGATAAACCCAGGGAAAAGTTCACAGGTGGTTTTCTGATTGAAGCCCGGAGAGGCTTACAGGAGTTATTGGCCTGGCTAGGCCCCTTGCTTTCTCTCACCAGCAGCAGATCTTCAACCTTCTCATTCTCTCTCTGCCCTTTGATCCTCTCCAGCTTGGCCATCTCTTCCCTCCATTCAGTCTCTAACTGGGCAAACCAAGCTGCCTATCAGTCATTCTCTCCAGTACTGCCCTCTGATTGGCTCAGAAAACCCACCAGTCTATTTGGAAGGGTTCTTATGTCCTCCACCTCCCACACTCCTTTGCATTTGGCTTGCTGGGTGCTGATTGGGTGGTTGTCCAGTTCGGGTGTCATAAAGATGCCTACCCCTTGGCTTGAATGGAGCTCAGTGCTCCAAAGTGTTTCTTTTATTTAATTTGCCCCCCACAGTGTGTTACCTGGATTTGGTTGTAGTCCCCAGGGACTATATCCGGTGGTAGTGTAAAGATAGTTGAGCTCCTGTGCTCCATGTCAGGAGCTCTGTTCTCTGCTTCCACCATCCACAGAGGCAGTCTCTGGGTAGCTGGCAATCTCTCCAATTACCTTAAAGGTGCAGCATGCCAAATCGCCAAGTCCCATCCCTTTTTTCTCTGCCCCCTCCTAGTGCCTCCGAGCCCCTTGATGCCCACTGGTGTCACGGGGCTGGAGCATACTGAAGGGGGTGCGGTGGTTGGCTGCCAATGTGGTTTTAAACTCCAGGGGCTGCTCCCAGTGTTGAAAAACAATCGAACTGCAAGGCCATCTCGCACATTCACTGCATGAATATGCAGTGTCTTTGAGTGGCAGCTCCTACAGGCCCCTTAAAGTGACAGTCCAAGGGGTGGAGCGAGCAGGAAGTCCAAGGGTAGAGCTCCAGTGGCAGCACAGCAGCAGTGCAGGTAAGCCCCCTCTTAAGTAGAGAGTTATAAATGCATAACTGCTTATTCAGAAACCTGCTGCAGTGGTTTTGGGCATGGGGTCATAATGTCACGGACGAAACTGCGCAAGGAAACACTGTGCACAAACAACAGTGTGCGGCAACACAGCAACGGTACATAATGCCAACTGCACAAAATTGCCACATACCCAATGAATTCTTTAGTTTTTGTGTGAGGCTACATTCCCCCTCTCCCTACATGGGGGCTTTGTCCCTACACCCCTGGAATAATTATAATTATCCAGGGGATGTGGACAAGGGCAAGTTAAAATTAAATGCAGCACTTACTGTGGCACACAGATGGGAGTGAAACTATTTCCCTCAAGCAGGGTTTTGAACCCTGGTCTACCCCCCTCACCTACTGCTGGGTAGAGTGCCTTAGCCACTCCACCATGGGAGCAGCTAGACTGAGCACTCAATCAGCAGTGCTCAAAACTCTTTTCCCTACTTCTGTCTTCCATTCCACAGTGATGGGGTAGTGATATTTTCATATCGCTCTAATACCACTGTTGCTGTACTTCCATACCTGCTTAAGGCAGCACGGTTCTTCATGTGTGGTTTTGTCCATGCTATAGTGACCCAGTACCATGATTTTGTTCAAATGCATACCTGCTTATTCTAAACTCTGCTGTAGTGATTTTATACAAATGCATACCTGCTTATTCTGATTCCTGCCACAGTATTTTGAAATATAGATGCATACTCTTGCAACGTAATATGGCAATTCATCTGGCTCATACCAAGGACCTGGCAGTGCTACCTATCTTTGGTCCTCTAATGGTTTAGTAATCCTATGTACTACAGTTATTTGGTAGCCAGGCCTACTCCCTATCTACAGTCTACCTAGTTCACTGACTAGCACTGGTCACAGTTACACCATTTCCTTCATCTGCCTGTTAAAGTGGGTTACTACAAATTGCTATTTGTTATTGTATTATTATTACTTAATGCTAGTACATTCACAGATAAGGACATTCCTATTTTGCTTACCAATGCAATTTCATTTTACTCTGTTTGTACTGACATCTACAGTACTTAGGACCATTTATCTGCACAGACTTATAGTTGGTGTATTATTTCTTGAATCCAGCTACAGACATTTAGTTTCAAGCCTTACGTTTGCCACAGTACCATTTTATCTAATAATGAATTGGCGTGCTCTGCTTAACAATTAGAAAATGGGCTCTTGTTTACCTACTCTTGCTTTTAGCTGGTAGTATTCATCCCAACCCATGTCCTAACTCAGGTGAAATTGGTACAGACACTGTGACACCCCCAAAACTGCATTATTCATTGTTTATGTGAACATTAGAAGTCTTTTACCAAAGTTAAATGAATTCAGTACTTGGGTGCTGGGGAATGATTTTGATCTGATCACAGTGTCCGAGACAGGGGTAGCTAACAGAATATCTGATTCAGAACTAAGATTTCAAACTATTACCTGTTATGACATGATAGGTCAAGAAAATGGGGTGTGGGGTATGGTGTCTAGCCTTGTTTCTCAGTGGTGGCTGATGATTTCACTAATGAGTACTCATCCTGTGATTTTCTTTCTGTCATGTTTGGCGGGTGCAAAACACTTCTCTAGTTACTTTTGTACATTCCTCTGGGTTGTTCTGAGGAAGGACTTGCTTTATTGTCTGGGTTTGAGCAATCCAAACACTACACAAAAGAAATCCTTCTCCTGGGTGATGACAATATTAACTCTTACTGTACTGTGGGAGTCTGTCTGTGTCTGTCTGTCTGTTTGTCTATCTATCTATCTATCTATCTATCTATCTATCTATCTATCTATCTACCTACCTATCAATCTATTTATTCTTGGCAAAACACTTTGTTAATACATCACTTAGGGTTCCAGCGACAAAAGTTTGGAAATGTGGTGTTAGGGTTTCCAACTCTAACACCCACACCCACCGTGCAGGCAGCAACAGGTGTGGGAGGTATGCCTTGGGATTGCCAACCCTAACGTTCACCCTATTCCATGTGTAAGTATGTTGAGATGTTTACAGTATAGGAGAATGGGGTAAGTGTTACGGTTGACAACCCCTAGGCACACCCCCATACGTGTTGCTGCCTGCACGGTGCGGGTGGGGTGTAAGGGTTCGAAACCCTAACAGCACATTTTCAAACCTTTGTTGCTGGAACCCTAACTGGTGTATTAACAAAGTTTTTGCCAAGAATTTCCCTACTTTTTGAGATAGTGTAATTATAGCCTTATTTGCTTGTGGGAACGCAGGGCCCTACTCATCAGTAGTTTTTGAAATAGAGAAATCGTATCCTTATTTGCCTGTGGGAGCACAGGGCCCTTTGGGCACTGTGTTCCCATCCCACCATAGATGTGTATACAGTATGTATGTAGCTGTGGAAGGGACATGCACATCCATTTATAGGACAGCAGTGGCTAAATTGTCAACATAGCCATCTTATTACCCCACTTCATGTACCCAGTACAGAACATTTTAGACTCCCCTCCAAAATTGCAACAAATGGGGATAACTTTGAACTTTTTAATAATTTTGACCCCAAATTTCAACATAGCCTTCTTACGACCCCACCTCATGAACAAGGTCAGGAAAAATTGGGTAATCCCACTGGAAAGGTGATTTTGCCAACCGACCACAAAATCACTTTTCAAGTGTGAGTTGCGTAATGACAGTCATATTGTTCATGAGGTGGGTCCCCAAAAGGCCATGTTTAAAATTTGGTGTCAAAATTTAATAACATTTCTGAGTTATGCATAAAAGTTGAAACCCCATTGAAATACATAGAACTGCATTCACCTTAATTTCTCATATTACAGTTGCCGGTTCCAGCAGCAAGACGTGCCTATAATCAGGAGAGTGGCTCTCTAACCTGGGACCTGTTCAGGTGAGTGAGGGTGTGTGGGTGTGTGGGGGTGTACTGGGTTATGTGTGGTGGTGGGTGCTGAGTGGGAGGTGGGGGCTGTCTGATTGGTGAGTGATCTTTTTTTATTTTAGGGGAAAAAAACATTGAGGACTATTTTCTTTTTTACAGGCTGGGAAATACATCAATGGGTGGGGAGGTGCCACTAGACACTGGGAAAAAAAACTAAGGAAAGGGGGCATAAATCCAAGGGTGGGGGTGCCACTAGATACCAGGAAAAGGATATACTAAATAGGGGGACAGCAATTTAAGGGTTGGTGGTGCCACTAGACACCAGGGAAACAATATAGGGGTCACTTACAGTTTCTGACCCAGTATAAAAGGGGGGGATAGTAATCAGAGGGTGGGGGTACCACTAGACACCAGGGAAAATAAAAGACACAAAGGGGATGGGAACTGGAGGGTGGCGGGGGTGCCACTAGACACTAGAGATGCAGCAAAATTTTATTTTGCTAGCAAAATTCTGGCAAAATTGGGAATTTCGCCCTGTGTAACATTTCATAAAATTAAGCCCTTATGATAAAATGTCATCGTCAGTTTCTCTGGTAAATTTCACTTTTGCTGGTAAATTTCACTTTGCGGTGGTATTAGGCAATATTAGGGAAAAATAGGTTTGTCACATGACTTACTCTGCAGCAGATTGCAGGTCACATGGGTGACTGTACTTAGGCAGGAAGCCACTGAATCTGATTCATTTTCCTAGAGTTTGCAGGCAGAGTAGTGGAGTGTGAGTGAGACTGCAAAGGAAAACCTGTAAATTTTAGTAGTTTGTGTGGTTGTTTGTGTCTGTGTTCTTCCCCAATTTCTTTATTTTTTTTTGAAATTTAATAAGCTTTATTGTTGAACTTGTACAGTCAACTTATAAGTTACATGGCATGAAAAGACCAAACGTCATTGAGAAATAGCTGCACAAGTAATACATACACCCTCCCTCCCTTATTAACCCTTCCTTCCCCTAAGATACCAAGGCATAAAAATAAAAATAAGGGGGTTCCATATCATGGGTGTACAATGAAAGTTCTACCAAAACAACTTTAACCATTGTTATGTTAATCACAATATATCCATAGTATATGTTATTATTTATTCAACCATCATTTAGAGGAGTTGTTTGCACCATTAACAAAGTCTCCAATTTGCTCCATCTCTTGTCATATCCTTGAGAGTGGCCCCTAAGAGTGGCTATTGTTTTTTCAGTCCTTAAGCTGTACAGAATTTCATTTAGCCATTCCGAATATGAAATTTCTTCCTGATCTAGCCAGTGATGTAAGACCAATCGCTTTTCCACTGAGGAGACTAAGGAGATGTGGAACCTTCTCTCCCTAATAGGAATTGATGAAAGAGCTCCCACAATACAAATTTCAGGAGAAAAAAGATCTGTTAACCCTAATAGGGGGTCCATTGTGGTCTTAATTTTCTCCCATAGTGGGGCTGCTTTATTGCACTCCCATAGGATGTAAAACAGTGATCCATCTGCAGATGCACGTCTAGAACATGTTGCTGTAGGAAGTTTTCCCATTCTAAGTAAATTCCTTGGGGTAAAATATATATTATGGAGAATGTAGAATTCAGTAAGGCGTAACCTATCATTTGTTGAATATTGGTAAAGGTCAAGCCAGATGCGATCCCATTCCTTGGGCAATGTGGGTAGTGTCCTACTTCAGTAATGAGATTCCCCAGATATTGTAGGATACACATAGGGGAAGATAAAGGTCACTAGACATGAGACCGAATGGGGTAACCGAGCAAGGGATTGCATGCGGAGAAACTCTCCTTGATTAATGTCCCAGTTTACTGTACCAAACCATTCCATCAGCATATGGCAGATCTGATATACCTTGAAAATTTGTGACCGTGGAAGCCCCAGCTCATGAAGTAGTGTTGAGCTTTCAGGCATTCTTCCCACCAGTGTGAGGTCAGAAATATATTTCCTCATTAGCTCTGGCATACAAATAGTTGTGCCCTGAAGTTTAAAGTTTGGGTTTCTGCATAATGGTTGGGAAATATCCCATGTGTTATCATATTTCATAGATCTGCAAAGTTGAGTATGTACTTTGACCGATGTGCCTATAACTGCACATCTTAATTGTGAGGTAATCTATTTAAAGATACAAAATATATAGACTCTGGAGATATTCCCATTGTCTTAATCAAGTATCTTTCAACCTGTAACCAGATGGGTATATATATTAAAGGATTCATAGGCCCCGGACCTAGGGTCCAGCGAGCATATTTTGAGATATGACTGGCTAAATAATATAAATAGAGATTTGGTAGCCTGAGTCCCCCCAGATGTTTTGGAGCACCCAATTTTATATAAGATCGATGTGGGCACTTCTTTTGCCAAAGAAAATGAGATATTAGTGCATGAAGTTTTTTGAACCATGTGATTGGGATAAAGAGATTAAGCATATGAATAGGATAAAAAATGCGGGGGAGGATATTCATTTTGATAACTCTGACTCTGGCTTGTAGTGACATTGGGAGTATGCTCCAGCTATTTAAATCCCTTGCAATGGTTAACACTAAATTATCCAGGTTCAATCTTCTCCTCAAGGCATTTCTTTGTGTGAGAATTATTCCTAAATAGACAAGTTTAGATGACCCTTTCAGCTCTAGTTGTGTATAATCTGTGGGGAGTACATGATGATTTAAGGGCATTAGGGTAGTTTTATCCAAATTAAGCTTATAATTTGAGACCAGTCCAAAATGGGAAATAATAAGGAGAGCAGCTGGTAGTGAAGTGGCAGGATGTGACAAATGCAATAAAATATCATCGGCATAAACTGAGATTTTAACCTCAAAGGGGACTAATGTGATACCTTGCACTTGTGGGGAGCAATTCAGAAGTCTAATTAAGGGCTCTAAATAAATATTAAACAAAAATGGGGATAGAGGGCAACCCTGACGAGTTCCTGAGTGAAGAGGGAAACCTCCTGAGAGAATACCGTTGCAGTATACTTTGGCATTAGGCTGGAGTATAGAATCTTTATCCATGCGATAAACCTGGTAGGGAAACCAAATCTTTCCATTGTTAGAAAAAGAAAATCCCAATGTACCCTGTCGAAAGCTTTCTCCGCATCCAGGGACACCAAAACCATTGGATCCTGAGAATCCCTGGACATGGAGAAGATGTGTTCCAGCTTTCGAGATGGTCTAGAGAGGATCTCCCCCTCATGAACCCTACCTGCTCAGGTCCTATAAGTCCCTCCCAAACTTGCATTACCCTAGCAGCTAAAATTTTTGCCAAGATTTTATATCACAGTTCATAAGAGATATGGGCTGACAGTTGGTGACTTTGTCTGGGGGTTTATTGGGTTTAGGTAAAACAATTATAAGAGCCTGCAGAAGAGAGGGGTCAGATATACCCTTTTCACAAAGGAGGGAAAAAACTTGAGCAAGAATGGGAATTAAATCTTCTGCCAGGGTTTTGTATAAGTTAGCGGGAAATCCATCTGGGCCTGGAGATTTATCTGATGCCAGAGCCTGGATGGCAGTTAAAATTTCTGACTGAGATATAGGCCATGTTAGGAAAGTTTGTTGGTCATGGGATAGCTACGGCAGTGGAATAGTCCCCAAATAATCCTGAATATCCTTATCTGAAGGAACATTTAGGGGAGGACTGTATAGCTGTGAATAAAAACTGTCAAACTCTTGGGTAATCTCTACTGGGGAAGTTCTAATGGTACCATCGAGTTGGGAGGAAATAACTTTTACCAAATGGGAGGCTTCTTACTCTCTAAGCCACATAGCCAACAAATGCCCCCAATTTCTTTATTTTAAAAAAAGTAATCTTTCTGTTCTAGGGCAGTTTCTGTTGTGTTATATTTTTCTACCTTTATAGTTAGTGTGTGTGTGTGTGTGTGTGTGTGTGTGTGTGTGTGTGCGTGTATGTTTGACTCTCTCTCTCTCTTTCTTTTTCATTTATTTAGTTTTCTATTAAGAAAACTTTTTTTTAACATGGATGGGAGGAAGATAGGGCAAGAAGGACTGGGCAGAAGGCAGCAGCAGCAGGAATTGGAGGATCTACTGTTCACCTTAACAGGCGTCTGTCCGTAAGACAGGACCCCCCAGTGGGAGCATGTGTATCCTGCCCCCCAGCAGCAGGAGCCTGTTGCCCCCTGCAGCAGCAACAGCAGGTTCTCCACACCCCTCAGCAGCAGCAGGAGCTGGTTGCCCTTTCCCAGCAGCAGGAGGGTGTGCACCCTGCCCCCCCAGCAAGGGCAGCAGGATGTTATTGGGGCCCCCGCTGGGACATCAGCTGGCATCCCCTCACAGATTCTCAGCAATGTGGTCATTTTTTACCACAAAGGCTGAAGATGACACTGTTGTCATCTGCAACCTTTGTGGTAGCAATGTTAGGTGGGGAAAACAAGGGTCCCACTTTGGGACCAGTGGATAAAGGAGCCACCTCCAGCACCATCACACTGCAGCATGGCTCACAAAACAGTAAGAGGCTTCAGCAGCAGGAGGCAGTGATGAGCAAGGGGAAGGGGGAATGAGCAGGAGGAAGTCAGTTGGTGGCCTAGGGGTACTGCAGGTCCAGCAGGAGGACACAGCAACAGCAGGACTTGGAGGCAGCAGGACCATCCAGCCTCAGTGATGCACCACACACCCACTGGTGCCCCCATGCTGCAGATTCTTCAGCAAAGCCTGCAGCAGCCCCCCCATGTCAGGTCAGCATGGAAGGCCCGGAGGCCCTGTGCCATGAGGTGGTGGTGGCGGTGCACACTGAGCTGTAAGGTGTCCGGCAGAAGTTGGAACAGTTCTGCCAGGAGGTCAAGGGTGACCTCCAAAAAATAATGGAGGACCAAAAGAAAGTGTTGGACCTCCTGGCAGAGCTGCATTATGGGGGTGGGGGTGGTAGCACTGGTGGAAGTGCATAATGGCCTGTGATCCAAGGTCTGGCACTGTGTCAGTTTTGATGGCCCTGAGGCAGTGCAGCACCTAATTTTTTTTTTCTTCTCCTTTGTTACTCTTGACTCACTCTTCCTCATCTGTACTCCCTAAAAATAAGAAAAAAAAAAGTCAAAAACACTCCAAAAATCTTTTCTGTCCTCTTCCTCTTCTATATCCTCTTGTTTCTTTTTCTTGTCCAGTGGTTTTGTGTGTAATTTGTTATGTAATATTTATGCTCCTTCCCTTTCCCCTCTCATATGAATACCCTTGCCCTCTCTGACCCTGCATGTTCCCCTGTTGTAGTACTGTGCCCACAAATGCTGTACCTTTCTGCTTGTTTTATGTTACTCCTTCTTTATATGTTTCCTTTTCCTATCCACAAATGTCAAATATTGTAATTTGTTCCTATGAACAAAAATGTTTTTCCAAAGCTATGTGATGTTGTGTGGGCTTGTGGCAGTTCTTTTGGCTGTGTGTAGTATCAGTCTGAATATACACACAACAGTCGTAGAAACATAAGCATTTTTATCATGAAGTTAAACATAAATATGTTTTTTGTGCTTAACAATAACACGTGTCCCCTGGCATTGCCACCCACAAATGTTAACTTCGTGTCCGTCCCCTCCAGTCATGATGATGTTTTATAGTGCCCCACCACCACCACCAGCTCCAAAATGTGCAATTGGGCCACAGTTTAACACAGCCTCTTGCCGCCATACTATGCAGAGCAGGCATGCTAAGATGAGAAATATGACAGGAAAAAAGTAGGATGAAACTGAGACTTGAATCTGCTCTCAGTCATGATATTATATAGTGCGCTGCCACCACCAGGACAAATAAAATGGTGTTTCATCCACCGTTTACAAATTATTTCACAGCTCGTACAAGTTCAGAAATGTTACATGAAAAATGTTACATTAAATTTAGACAGAAATCCGGTCTCAGTCATGATGTTATACAGTGCCCCCCAGACCAAAAAATGCTGTTTGGGCCACTGTTTACAATGGATTTCAGGCTTAATCTTGTTGTCGTTAGTGCAGAACAGGTCATACATACCCAGAAATGTTATATGAAAAATGTTATATAAAATTCAGACAGAGATCTGCTCTCAGTCATGACATTATATATAGTGCCCTGCCACCACCCGGACTTAAAATGCTGCTTTGTCCACTGTTTACAAAGGATTTCAAGCTGAATTTTGTTGCCGCTGGCTGCTGTGGTGTGCAGAGCAGGCCTTATTCAATAAGTCCAGAACAACCCCATGGCAAAATTGTGAGAGAAGGGAGCTACAATATTGTGAGAAATATGAAATAGCCAAAAGGGGTGCCATGCTGAGAAAATTAATTCCTCCTGCAAAATGGTACTGCTACTTGCTTCCTCCTGCTGCTGGTTTCTCAGTTGATTGAGAAAAAATGTAGAATTATCATTTCCCAGTGCTGCTGTCCTGTTTGGTTGTGTTGACTCTGTGACTGTAACTTGTACAGTGTGGAGGGGATGAGATTTTGGGGTGCTGCTGTAGCTTGCTGCCTACTGCTCTGACTAGTTGCCAACTTGCCACAAGAAGTAATGTATTGGCTGGTTGATGGATCATCATCACAAAGTGTCCATACTGCTGCTGCTGCACGTGTATCTGTCTGTTTTTTTCTGTTCAAGAGAAGGGTGTTGGTGGGTTGGCATTGTGGTGTCTTGAGTTCTAATATGTTTGTACTGCTTTTGTATTGTTTTTCAGTTTGCTGAGGATTACATTATCATGCCAGGCCAGGATTTGGATCTGGGATGTTGGAATGCACCACATTTCCCAACACAGATGGTATTTATTTTTTCATTACTGGGGTAGGTTACTGCATTTCTGAGTTTGATAGTAATTGTGTTTGTTTTGCTTTTGTCAACATTCAGGAATTCTGGTGCTGTTACCTCCTGCAGCTGCTGCTGCTGCTGCTGCTCAAGATGTGGGCGATTCATTTACTTGTGCAATTGTTCCAGTTTCACAGACAGTCCCTGAGATAAGTATTTCTTCATTTTTTATGGTCATCGGTGGGGGTGAGGGGTTTCAGAGGGTTGGGGGATTGGATGTCTGCTGGGGGTGGGTGGAACTTTTTTAAAAACAATCCTCAAAATTCATTCTTCTTTTTGTTTTATTTCCAGGTGTGCAGTACTGTTAGGAGAAGGGGAATGTGCAATCCGGATGCCTGCTGCTGTGTTTCATCCTTCTGGGGGAAATTTCTACAGTTTAATTACATTCACAGGGTATAGTAAGTATATATATATTTTTTCTCTGCTTCTAATTTGCTTGCTAACACCAGGTATTATGCAGATGGATGAGTATTTGTCATGTTTCCTGTCATTGTTCCTGCTTAGGTCATTTTCCTCTGATGACTTTTCATCCCATGTCTGTGTGATGACTACATCCAGGCCCCACAGGAGCTGGTATGTGGAAGACAGAGCAAGTTGCTTGAACTGCAACGTAGGCCACTGGTTTCTTTAACCAGTAAACAGCACATCCAGGGAGGAAGTATATGTGGAAATGGATGGTGGAGACAGAGTTTAGTAACTAGGTGGAGGTGGCTAATGTCTTGCCTAATCATTTGAGGTGGCAGAACTGCAGTACTTAGGAAATTTAGTAGCCAAACTGTGGGCAGCAAACACCTCCCCCATCGGGACCATCACAGTTTTCGTATAAGTACAATTGTACTACTTATAATTAACCTTTTGGGGGTTATTGTATGTTGTTGGGCCTTTTTTATGATGAATACTTTTTAATTAATGACTTGCATCTTAAAGATGGCCGCCATTCACCATTTTGCAAAATCTGTTCAACAGGTGTTAACGGTTGAATGAGCATGTTACATTCATACTCTACTTGTATTAAGAGGGTTCTTCAATATGTCAAGGATAGCAAGCAGCAGAAAATATTTATTTTTCACATGGAGTGCATGGGCATGTCGGATGGGCCAGCAGGAGGGGAGGGCTGCATGTGGCATGCGCCCTGCTCCAGTATGGGCACTTTTAAAGATGTCAAGACACTATATCTTTCTTTAAGATGGGGTTAGTTGAAATGAAAAGTAAAATGTGTATCTTGATATTTTTGGCAGCAAAACATTATTTATTTATTTACGAGTTTAACCAGGAAGGCATACTGAGCAGTGTTGCTCGATTCCAGATGCGACCTGGGGGTCAAGACCCAAGACATTTGTACAAATCACAAGGTACAGCAGTTAAACAATACATCGAGTGGTCATCCGATGTAGAGACAGTTGTCGGGTAGAAACAGGAACATTTTAGAGAACACATCTGAGCACATAAAATTCAATTACGTAATTAGGCTCTAGCTAAAACAAGTGCAGCTGGAGGAGCAGTGGGTGCTGAGTAGGCGGTTGAGGTGGTTGGGGTTGGGTGAGTGTCAGATATGAGCAGGCAGGGCATTCCATAGCTGGGGATTCAGAATTTGAAAGCGGCTTGTCCTTGGTTGTGCGCATGTAGGGGACATGTAGTAGCCTGGGGTCAGTGCTTCTAAGGGAGTAAGCAGGGGGAGGTTGTGGGGAGAGGGTAGAGGCCAGGTAGGGGGGAAGGGATTGGGACCAAAATTTGGCTGCGGTCCTAGCACAGTGGGTTAATCTGCGGTCTTGGAGGGACGGCAGGGCTAGGGAGCTATATAAGGAGCAGTGGTGGGTTGTTTGCGGGCAGTCGAGGATGAACCGACAAAAAGAGTGGAAAAGGGTGTCAAGGCTGGCCAAGATGGAGGAGGGAGCGGTAGAATAAACTATATCGCTGTAGTCGAGTATTGGGAGGATCATCTTTTGAACAATAGTCTTCCTGGCAGGAGGGGGGAAGGCAGCTTTTATTCCTGTAAAGGGCGCCAAGTTTGGGGATTAGTTTCTTATGTATGGAATCAATATGGGTGGAGAAATTGAGATGCAGGTTGAGCCAGATGTCTAAGTATCTGAAGCTGGTGCATTGTACCAATGGGGTCCCGTCCAGGGTGTTGAAAGGGGGGCAGGAGGTTTGATGGGAGAGTCTTTGCTGTGAGCCGAAGGTTAGCGACATTGTTTTCTTAGGATTTAAGAATAGTTGGTTTGACAGGAACCATTCCTGGATAGTGTTGAAATCCTGCTGTAGTAGAGTTGCCACTTCGCTTGTGGAGGGGTCTGTGACATACAGTACTGTGTCGCCTGCATACATATGTATGGATGAGTGATGACAGGCTGATGGGAGGTCGTTTAGGAATATGGAGAATAGCAGTGGGCCCAAGACTGATCCTTGGGGGATGCCGGTGGTAACTGGAAGGGGGTTAGAGATGTGGGAGGCAACTTCTACCGCCTGGAGTCTGCCCACCAGGTAGTCATGGAACCATGTGGTGGCTGGGTTGGAGAGACCAACTTCTTTAAGTTTAGAAAGGGAGACGGTGTCAAAAGCCTTAGCTAAGTCTATAAAGATGGCCGAGGTGATGTGGTCTTTGTCCATCCCTGCGAGTATGTCGTCAGTGACTCGTAGCAGGGAGGTGATAGTTGAGTGGGTTTTCCGAAAACTGGATTGGTATGGAGTGAAGAAGGAGGAGGCGTCCAGGTAGGAAGAGAGTTGGGCAAGTACCAGCCATTCCTGTAGTTTTTCCAGAATCGGGAGTAGGGAGATGGGGCGATAGTTACCTGGGGAGGAGGGGTCAGCCCCTTTAGGTAGGGGTATGATGGTAGCCCATTTCCATTTGGTGGGTAATTTGCCCAGTGTGAAGGAGAGGTTGAATAATAAGGCTGGGGGCGGCTATGGCTGGAGCGGACAGATATAGCATCTTGGCATCCAGGGACGTAGGGCATTTTCCTCTGTTGGGGTTCAGGTATCATAGTGATTTGAATACTTCGCCTGGGAAACAGGGCAGAAGGAGAACTGTAAGGCTGGTGAGAGCTCTCTGGGGGTCGGGGTGGTGGGCGCTGGAGGGCCGATACAAGCGAGTCAGTACAGCTGGAGAAGTAGTATTGAAGGCAGCGTGACCTCGCAGGGATCAGTGATGGTGGTGCCTGTGCTGACAGTGTTGGAGGTGTAGGCTGGGTGGGGAAGGATTTGAATGATTTGAAGTTTGTTGGGTGGTTTAGATTTGCGCTGAATGCCGATAGAAAATAGTTATTTTTTGCCTGCCGAATGAGGCTAGTGCAGGAGTTTTGGAGGGCTCTGTAGGTTTGGAGAGATGCCTGGCTGCCCAGTTTCTTGTGAGCTTTCCAAGCGTGGTCCCTGGAGTGGCATTTGCTGATGATATCAGTGGTGATCCAGGGAAGGTGGGCACCTCTGACCCTTTTTATGCGCAGGGGGGCATGTTTGTCCCAAACTTTTCGAAATTTGAACTTGAAAGTTTCAAGTGCGACATCAATATATGTGGCTACTGGGATGAAGGACCAGTCAATTAGTCCTAGGTCATGCATGAGCGATGCTTGGTCCAGGGAATTATATGGCCTTGTATGCAGTGTCTTTGGGGGGGGGGACTGTGGGCCTGTATACCTTCCTGATCAGGAAAATCATGTGATGGTCGCTAAGGGAGCCAGGGAGCAGACCCGCACGTAGGATTCTGTGGGGGTGGGAGGAGAGGGCCCAGTCCAGGAGTGAGTGATTTTTCATTTTGTGGTTTAGCCAGTTGGGGTCTGCAATTAGTTGTGTGAGATTTAGTGCCTTGATCCTGGACTTAAGGAGGGCCTTATCTGTGGCTAGCCAGTTGCGGTTATAGTCTCCAATGGTTTGAAGCTCCCCTCCTATGGTTATGGAATTTAATGTGTCCAGGTGGGCTAGGATGTCAGGTTGGGGGTGCCAGAAGGACAGTAGGTGCCAACAATGTACACAGGGGTGGTGCACGGGAGCGAGAGTTTGATTAGGAGAGCATCGATGTGGTCCGGAAGGGAGGGAATTTGCACCATTGTAAACTGCAAATTAGTGGAGATGTACATGGCTGTAACTCCGCCTCTCTTTTTCCCATGCCTATCATGTCTAATGATTGTGTAGCCAGGTATGGCTACTCCGGCATCAGTATGTTGGGGTTTTAGCCAGGTTTCGGACATGACCAGGAGGTCTGGGTGATGGGATAGGGCAATTTGTTGCAGCACTGTTAATTTGTTTAATAAGCTGCAGGTGCTGAGGTGTAGGAGCCTGAGACCTTTTGGGAATGAGAAGGGGGTGTGGCATTTGAGGTGGTGGGTCCTGGATTTGCTTCAATATCCCCGGCCAGGAGGAGAAGCAGTATAGTTAGCTGTTTGGATTTTAGCCAGCGGTATTTTGGCTAGGTGGCAGAAGTGTGCTCTGAGGCTGCGGGTGGTGGGCAACAGAGGGCTGGGGTGTGGAGAGCAGAATGACCAGGAAGAAAAGAGGGGGACAGGATGGTGGCGCTAATGGCCCAGTTGTGAACATTAGCTTGGGCTTGGGCATGCTGGTTTTGAGGGGCAACATAGTAGGGCTGGGGATGAGGCGGGGTCAGTGAGGAGGCAGTTCCCTGATTGGGAGGTCTGCTGGGGAGGAAGTCATTGGAGCAAGTGAGAGGAGTAGCAGGGTAGAATAGGCAGCATCATTGAGAGAACAGAGTGGAGAAATGCCATGTTTGGTTTAGCAGCCACTAGTGGTAGCAGCTGATAAGCTGCAAATGGGAGAGTGGGCTGATAGGTTTCTTAGTCATATAAAGCTAGAGCTCACCAAGGTCGGTGGTGGGGGTGGCTGGGTCTGAAACACTTGCTCTGAAGTTCAGCTCCTTACCTGTTTCTGTGCTTCGGGGGTGGTGCTTCCACGATGCGCCTGCTGCTGGGGAGGGTTCTTGCTCTAGCCCGCGTGACCCCTGAGTCCCGACTGCAGAGAAAGGAGAGAGGGGTTAAGTAGTCTTCAGAAAGGAAGGAGCAACTGAGTCAGTCAGGTAATTTATTCAATATACTTTAGCAGGCTAAGCTGGCAGGAATAATTGTGAGATCAACTCTGGGGGCGCAGTGTCATTTAAATTGCATGAGTTAAAATAAAGTGAAAGAGTACAATCTTGTCCTCCTACAGTGCAGTTAAGGTTGCTGGTAAAGTGAGGTAAATGCACAGAAGGTTTTAAAGTAAAGGCAGCTGGCAGAAATAATCTTGTCCCCCACAGTGCAATTAAAGTTACTGGAAAAACAATGTAAATACACAGTAGGATTTAAGGTGAAGGCAGCTGGAAAAAACTATCTGCACATCTACGCCAACTGTAGAATTGCCAGTGCCACCCAAGAATGTGTCCATGCTAACTGTATAATCATGCAAAATGTTTATGGGTTATGGTAATTTGACTGCTGCTGCTTTATATAGGGTGGGGACCAAACAACAGTTTAGGGCAAGGGTAGTCAAATGACACTGATTAACACTGCAGCAGATAACACAACCATGAAAAAAATCCAATGATAGGTAGATCACAATAATCAATAACAGTATACTTAGCTGAAATTTGTTGGGGGCCGGGGAGGGGCCTTCAAGTAACTTCAGCCTTGTTCCACTTTCACATCCTCCAAGAAGCAGTCCTCACAGTCTTTAAGACTGGAGTTGCCACCAGGTGGAAATTCTCTCAGCAGTGCTGCTTCATCCACCTTGCTGCTGGTGGATGCCTTAGTAGAGGGATTGCCATCATCCTCATCATTGAGACACAGTTCGTGTGGCAACACTATTGACATCACGGTGTTATGTGGAATGTGCCTTTCATTCATTTTGATGAATGTTAGCATGGACACATTCTTGGGTGGCACTGGCAAATTGGTCTTGCAATCACGCACAATGGCCCCAGCTGAACTAAACACTCGTTCCACACTGACATTGGATGGTGGGTAGCTCAGGTATTTCACAGCAACTGATGTTAGTGCTGGCCAATCAGTCACTTTGCTGCTCCAGTACTGCAATGGCTCATTAGTATTGGCAAGGTGCTTTGCGTCCCCCATGTAGGCCTCCATCATTCATTCTGCTGCCTTGAGTCTAGCTGCCTCAACTGTCTCCTCCTCCTCCTTTTCTTCCATATCTTCCACTCCCACCTGATAGAGAACATCTCAAATGGGATTGCTTGCCAATTTCTGCTGTACCTTGCCCATTTTGTCAGATTGAGCTGCCTGTAAGCTGCTGGTGGTGGCAGCAACACCTGTTTTCTGTGCAGTGTGTGGCTTATGTACCTTTTTCATCTGTGCAGCAGACACCCATCTAATGAGGTTCTCTGTCAACGTTTGCACTCGCTGATGACCTCCTTCAATTATAGAAGGCAGGCCATGTTTGTAGTATGTATCAAGCATGGTAGTGATTGCAAATTTGTCTGACTGTACAATGCCAGCTATATGGGTATTCATGTCCAGCACGTGGAGAATGTGATCCATTAGATCACAACTGCTATGATCCCCACTTGCCTCCATCTGGTGTTGGACATTAACCAGTGTCTGCCTCAGCGCACATATGAGGGGTATGGATTGACTTATACAAGCAGTATCCCCACTCACTGCCTCTGTAGCATGCTTGAATGGATGGAGCATGTGTATTAGCCCAACCATTTGTTGCCACTTCTCTGTGTTAGAGCGATGGACACTTCAACACTGTCACGGGTGGTGTGCACCACCAGGTATTCTGAAACAGCCTTATACTGTTCTTACAGCTGGTCAATCATGCACAACATGGAGTTCCACTTGGTCACAACATCAAGCTTCATACTGTGCTGAGGCAGATGGTTATTGTGCTGTAGCTCATGCAGATGGTCACAGGCCTTTGCAGAATGGGCAAAGTGTGCATAGATGTGATGGGCGACAGTCACAGTTTCCTTAATGTCTGCATGGTTTAGAAACTGCTGCACAACAAGATCAAGGCAGTGTGCCAGGCAGGGCACCCTGAAAAAACCACAATTGCTAATGCACTTCACTACATTGAAGTCATTATCACGTGCAATGAATCCTGCTGTAAGTGACAGTGTGTGTAGCCACTCATTAGTCTTGTCCAGCAGAACATAAGCATTTTTGCACCCGTGTGAGAACCAGCAACACTTCGCATACTCAGGGTTGCATGCTGCCAATTTCAAGGGGTGTTGCTACCACCACAATTTGGCTTCTGGCAGGTTTTGCCAGGCCCAAAATCAACTACCACCTCAGGTACCTATGCCCAGTGTGCCGTTATGCATAGATATGAGCTTGCTGCTGTTTGTCCACTGGTTCACATATCCATGCTAAGATGGATATATTCTGACACACTATGCTTCATTGCATGTCTTATGGAAGCAGCAACTCTACTGTACAGCTCTGGCATGGCACGCTTAGAGAAATAGGTTCACAATGGAATCTTCCCATTTGGGACAGGCACGGGCCATCAACCCGCGGAACCCAGCATTCTCCAGGAATGAGAATGGCAACAGATCGATGGCCAGCATTTCAGTGGTGGTAGCATTTTACTCACATGCAGCAGCATGATTGAGGGGGGTACTTTGTGTGCCACTCAAGGATGTTCTTCAGAGTAGGCTGCATCTTTGGGACTGTTGGACCAGAACGCTCTACTTATCTCACCAATGTTGCTCTTTTAGGGGTAACAGTTGACTCTTAGGGCTGTGCAGAACACATGAAACCAGTTATTTTGGTTGATTTTGGGCAGGGCCCTGATTTTTCTGTGGCACATCGGTGCAAAGTTCTGCGGCAGGGTTCTCATTTGCGGCAGAACTTCTTCGGCACTCAGCACCAATTTCTGCGGCAATTCTGTAGCACATTTTTACCCTTAATTGTTTTCCTTTTTTTGTTTTTTTTGCCAAATCTGACACAATGCACGCTCGTAACACAGTCATTTTAAGGGTGTTTGTCACCAAATTTTCAACATAGCCAGTTTAAGACCTCTGCTCATGAACAGTATCACTGTGATTTTATTAATTTGTCCGGAACATTGATTTCGCACACCGACCGCCCATTGTGCTTACATGTGTGAAAACACATTTTGGGTGAAATGTGAAAAATGGCAGTTGTACTGTTCATAAGGAGGTGTGGTAAAATGGCAATACTGAAAATCTGGGTGAAAATATTAAAAATGCTCGAGATTCTACGGTGTGCATCAAAACTACTGGCACACTCGTAAAACAGTCATTTTGGGGAATAATTTCACCAAATTTTCAACATAGGGTTTTTAGGAGCCTACCTCATGAACTGTGACACTGTCATTTCATTAATCATTCCAGAAAGGTGGTTCTGCGCAGTGACTGCGGAACCACCTTTTGGGACCGATTAATGAAATAACAGTGTCACAGTTCATGAGGTGGGGCCCCAAAAACCCCATGTTGAAAATTTGGTGAAAAAATTCCCAGAAATGGCTGAGATATGCACTAAAGTTGAAAAAAATCCATTTATGCCATTATACAGCTTACCGGCATTTCTTCAGTTCGCGGTCGGCTTTGAAGAGTGCAGACGTGTTCCCGGTCCACAGAAGATCATCGCTTGGGCTCTGGAGGTAAGTAAGGGGTTGAGGTGGGGGTATGGGGAGGTGGGTACGCAGAGGGTGGGTGCGGGTTGGGGAGGGGCAAAAGAATCACCAATGGAAGTTTTTTTTTTCAGGGTTCTTCAGAATTCTCCACGCAGGAGGGACTTTGCCATGCTGGGTGGGCTCCCAGTGTGGCACCAGGCAGCTTGGGGGTCGATGAAGCCGGACGGGGATTGGGCACTCCACTGACAAAGAAAGTTTTGCCATGCTAGAGTGGCTCCCAGCGGCACAGAAACATTTGGGGGCAGTGAACCGACGTAGATTGGGCACTTGCCGATAAATGAAGCATTTACCATGCTGGGGTGGGCTCCAAGTGTGGCATGCTATCATTTCAGAGGACACGTTTGTTCGCGACAGCGTCACAAATTCTGCGGGTGACGGCAAATTCCACAGATATTTCCGCAGTTTTCCACACCCGCAGAATTGCGGAAAACTCGGGGCCATGATTTTGGGTGTGGTGATGTACTTTTCTGAGTCAAGGGACTGGGAGTGGCACCTCCACTGCTATGCCCACTACTCGAGAGACCAAAGGATTGCTCCTCCTCCTCCTCCTCCTCCTCCTCCACTGATCCACTCTGCCCTCCCACCTCCTGCTGTATTGAACTGCTCTCAATTACATTTAACTTGCCAAGGGAGATCCCACCAACAGCTCCAGCACCCTTCTGGTGTTGCTGCCATTGCAGTTGGTGCTTGTTTTTCAGGTGGGCATGTTGGCCACCGGTGCCTATGTGACTTCCCTTTTTTCCCTGATTAACATGTGCTTGACACAGTTGACATATCTCTATAGTCTCATCAGCTGGATCAATCACATAAAAGTCCCAAACTAGGGACTTTTGACCTCTGGACTTAACATGCTGCTGGTGGGACTGGGAGAGCTGAGAAACAGGTGTGGAAAGTTTTGCTTTTTGGGTTGCTTTCATCATTTCCATAAGACTACTTTTGGAAGGGGGGGTGACTGGACTGCTTGAGGGATTGCTGATAGGCTTGGTCACAGCCTGACCCATGGGCTGTGCATGTAAATGGCCTACATCTCCCTTGACCTTTTTAAACTCAGGATCCCATGAGGGGGTCATCCCAGTTGTCGTCATCAGCTCCGATACTGATGGTGTCCTCCTCCTCCTCCTCCTCCCTATCACTGTCTTCTTGCACAGCAACTTTTTCTTTCTCTACTATAACCATCCCCTCAAGGGGATGACTATCCCTATCTCCAGGATTATCAGACTCTGGTTGAACACTATCATCACCAACTCCTGCAGGAACAGGGACAGTCACACCGACAGACTTATCACCCTCCTTCTGGACCACTGTTCCTGTGCTGGTGACAGTGTCTCCCTTCTTCTCACTATCATCATTCAGCATGGATGCAACAGTTGTGGCCTTAAAAAACTGAGACACAGGTATGCCAGCACTTTGAACAACTCCTTTGCTGGTACCTGCCACACCACCAGAGCACACGGAAGACACTGATGCAGACATACGTGTGCTTTCACTGCTTCTTAGCTGCCTGGTCCTGCTTGGCACATTTCCCCCCTGGACTGGACCATCTCTTAGCAGGTATTTTTATATGCTGCTGCTTCAAAGCTTTGCCTTTTCTCTGGGAATATATCAAGAAAGGATGTATTACTAACTGTGTGAATAACACCTCACACCTACAGTACTGACTTCCTTCCAAGTTCAAACACAATCAGGACAGGTAGCAGTACTCTGTACAACTAATGCAGTATATAGCAGCCTTTTTTAGCAAAACCAAAAAGATAACTTTTTTTATTTCCCCAAACAGGAATTAAAGCAACACAGGGAAAAAGGACACAGATAACCTACTTTAAATACAGATCACCTGTATCTGGACAGCTTAAGTACTGTAATGTGTTAGTACTTACTACTACAATTTTTTTTTTTATGTAAGGGCAGAGACAACCATATAACATAGACAAGCAAAGGCACCTGCAACAATATGAATGGGATCAACAATCTCTTGACGACTACTATATTAATATGTCATTTTTTACATTCACTGGTCAGGTAACAAAAAATGCTGTAACTGGGAAAGGGTAACTAAAGCCAAGTAAAAGTAGAACACTACAATGCAGAGGCAAGGTCCAGCAATAAAATACAGTGGAGCAATTCACCAAAGCAGTGTCGGGTGGGGGTGGGTAGAGGGCACCTCGACTACATGGGATAAAGGGTGTTCCTCTATTGTTACAAGTTACATGGACAAGTTCAGGTGATCAACTGAAAGTACTTAGTTTCCATACAAAAAAAAATATCAAACTGTTGCTTTTCACAGTTTAAGTGACACAAGTTAACAGCAAACAGAACTAACCACAAACAAACAAAAAACATAAGGGATCAGCACTGTGTGTTCAAAACTTTAGAATTCACAACTAAAAGCAGAAGAATTGTATATAACACAGGATAACAAGAGCAGGAACTCTCACACAGGAGTAACTTTTCAGAGAAAGAAAAAAATACTTGTCAGGATATAAGAAAATTAATAAAAAATAAGTAGGACACCAACAAAAATAATAAAGGCTTTAAAGAAATAACAGTAAATCACTCATAATTTGTGAGAAATCTCATTGTAAAAGGCTAGAAATAGCCTGCACTGGTTTTACACACTCACCCTACCCTGCTCAACTCCTTCACAGACAAAACTAACAACTAATTAAACTAAGTATTATGCAAAACTCCACAAAATTAAGATGTTCCCTAGCAGCACTAGAAACAAACTATATATTTGGGAGCAATTAGCTCTCAAAAACAAGTTTTAAAGAGGTTTTACAACGGTTTATTGGCTGTGATGCACCACAACTGACAACTCTCCGACTCAACAGGCAATATACTGTGCTGTAAACAAACTGCATGTGATATTTGACCTATTTACCCACAATATATTGCAGATTTCACCTTTGGAGCATAATTTCATCGACTAAATCAAACGTTACACTGGCAAAATATTTGCCACAAGGCAAAATTAAAGCATGGATGGGTGAAATTGGTCGGTCTAAGAATTTTAAGCAAAATTATGCAAAATCAAACTCTCAGGCAAAATTATGTTTAGTTGGGTGAAAAATTTTGTGCAATTGTGAAATTATGCAAAATATTTTGCCTGATGAAATTTTTTAGTCTGCACAACACTACTAGACACCAGGGAAATAATTTTTTGGATCACGAAAAAACATCCTTGTATGAAAAAAAGTATTTTTCCATATTACAAGTCATGAAAAAAGATTTATTATGCCCCTTAAAAAACAATGAAAGCCATTTGTCATAAGTTAACTGCAGAATCAAAATGAGGGGGTCCCGATAAGCAAGCTACATGTATCGGTTTTAAATAAAGCCATAATTTTTTGAGTTATTACATTTCGTTTCCCTCGCTAACTATCAAACAAAATGGCAGCTGAATGAAAAAGGATTTCCCATTTGTGATAAAGGATTACCCATTTGCAGCAAAGGATTACCCATTTGCGATAAAGGGTTCTTTTTTGCACAGGACATCTAACGGCTCCCATTGAAAGCAATGAGAGACTTTAAAATGTCATAACTTTTGAATGGATTAATGTGTTTTCACCAAATATTCAAAAGGCGTATCTGTGAGCCAAGGCCTGTTTACCCTGAAAATGTCAGATCTCAACTCCACACCATTTCTGCGCAGCGGCATGACAAAGAATTTTGACAAAACATGGTAATTTTCAAATTTTTTTACACTCTGTATCTCTGCACCTACATATCCAAACAGAATAAAACTAGCCATGTCAAGAGATCTTTGGTCCTTGATGTAGTATGCAAAATTTAATGCTAATCGGTAGAACAGTTGCAAAGTTATTAAAGTGCAAAGGTTTGAGTTTAACATAGAAGTGACTGTTGAACCCTAACTATAGGGGTGTGACCGCACCCCTGTTATCTATCTGTCTGTCTGTCTGTCTGTCTTTCTATATATCTATACTGTATGTCCAGAATCTATATACATTCAAACATCAGCACTGTTTTATGTAGCTCTTGTTTCTTATGCAAAACGTTAGCTAGCTTACATGCCATTGTTCTACTGTATACAGTATGCATTTAAGGAATGAGCTGTCATTCATTGAGCATGTACTATATACAGTAGTACACGCTCAGAGGGAGTGCAGTTGATTGCTGGCCATGGAGGTGAGAGGTAGGATGTGCCAATCGCCAACTGGGAATGGGCATGGGGGGTGGGGTGGACTGGCACTGCTGGGTGGGTATGTGTGGGGTCACCCAACTACCAGGGATAAAGGGGTGTTCCTCTATTGTTACAACTCACAATTACCGGTGAGCTGGCGATAGGGAATCAGGGTTGGGGGGGCATGTGTAGCCCTGTGGGGCATTACATGGGGATCGGAACTTGGGGAGGTATGGGTAGCCCTGCGGGGCTTTTACATAGGGGGTTGGGGCTTGGGGGTGCCAGCAGCCCACAGAGGGCATTTGTGTGTATTCCACAATGGGGGCTGGGTGGAAGGGTGCTTCTGTGGCATCATGGGGGGGTGGCTGTTGGGTGCACATGGTACAGTGGTGCACCCCCAGTGGATGCACAGTACACTTAGACAAGCTATTTGCTGGTCTAACTGTACTTAGACCAATGTCCTCTGGAGGTTCTCTTGGAATAGCACATGTGCTGTCCAGCAGCCACTCTCAGGGAATAGGGTGCAACTGCTGCCGTAAGCTCCCTTGTGCCATGTTGCAGGGGCTTTATGGCTTACATGGTGGTGTAGGACCACATCAGCGCAGGCAGCCTGCATCATATCACAGGCTGCATTTTGGAATCCTGATTGACATAACTTATGGTGCAAGGTGCTACTTGTGCCATTTGTTTTGGCACAAGCCACTTTGTCCCATGAGTAACTGTTCTGGAATTGGGCCCCAGGGATCAAACCTGGGGCCTATACTATTTAGTGTTTTTCTGAACAGTTTAGCTGATATACTGCTTAGCTCTGAATCCCGTATTATCATGTACATGGAGGATACTGCTTTGTACAGAAGGGTATCGAATGTAAGTGTCCTAACCAGATACTTGCTGCCTGATTTTGATCTGGTAAAAAAAATGGTTGTTCAAAAATGGCCTTCTACTGAATGTTGGTAAAACCAAGAATATGCACTTTGGAGCAAAACAAAAATGAGATACTTTACCCCTTACTAACTTAAAGATTTAAGTGGCAACTTTGTGGAGACAGTGAAAAATTTCAGGTACCTCAGTTTTACTATAGCCGAGACTCTCTCTTTCAAAGAACTCATCTCCATGCTAGTTACTCTAAATAAGTTCACAGTCACCTTGGTCCACTTTATTGGCTAAAAAACTGTCTGCTCATTCTAAGAAAGTCCTAGCTCAGTCCAAACTCCTGTTCTTAGTGAACTATTGACCTCCAGTCTATGCCACTGTCAATGTCACAGACTTGCAAAGAGTTAATATCTTATACAACTCCATATGAGGATTAGCTGCCTCCAGTCCCAGATTTTCACATCACTGTACTCTTAAAATACCTTGGCTGGCCTTCTTTTGATTTACACATTATTTCCTTCATTGGTTTCATACAGTTTCTAAAAGGTCCTGTTAGATTCTTATTCTTGTCTAATGCTAGCTAGCTCCAGTACTGGTTCCCAGTATATTATATTTGCTCACTCTTGGTTTCTAAGACCCCCCACTCTTCTCTTCCTCGATGGGTCAACAGCCATTATACGCTGGAATAATGTACCTGCTTTGCCACATGTTATCAATTTGCAGAATATGTTTAAAATGATGTTAAAAAATACTATTTGGATTTGTCAATGTGCAAGTGTAATGCTGCCTGATTACTGTTTACTTTGATGCTTTGCAAGTTTTTCCTGTATTATTGCTTTTATTTACATCTCTGGGTCACCCATGAAAATAGGCATCTAATGCTCTTGGGTCCTACCTGGTCAACAAATTTCAAATAAAACTAATTAAATAAAAAAAGTGATGTTAAACTTGATAAAGTACTAATGATTAATCAGAGATAAAAAGATATATGGCTGTCTTGGTCCACAGTGTGAATTAGAGAAGTAGGCCATTGACAACATCAGTTTTGCTTTGAGTTGGGATTCATAAATTTGGTTCAACTTTCAGGATTCACTTGAATCACTTTGACTCCCAGTGCAGCAACTGTCATTGGGTAAAGCAGATTATGAATAGGGGGCCCAAAAAGCCCTGAAGTTACCAATGAATTACTCTAGCTTACTTGTGGCAGGTGCTGTTGGCATGCACCTGCTGTGGATTACAGCTTGTGGTGTTGTGGCAGAGCCTGCAAAACCCATTAAAACCACAATGACTCAGTGTAAGATACAGTAATACTGTAGTTACTGTTTATTGCTGACCTGAAGGGGTATCCCCTCTGTAAGGGTTCATCAAAAGGAGGATTTATGTTGCTGTGGTTGGGAGTGGTGAGCTGGACTGTGGTACCAATGTCAATCTGAAAAGTCTGGGGAGATGTGCCACCAGGAGATGTGGGAGTGGGAATAGCAGATATCACTTGCTGGACACTTGAATAATCAAAGGAATAGTTCAAATCGATCCTTTTTAAATTGAGTTTGACAAAGGCTAAGAATTCAAGATTCTCAGGGTCTAGCCACGATGTGATGCCAGCAGAAGAGGAGGAGTGCAACTGCAAGGTTATGTATACTCATTCTTACTGGTTTCTTCAGGCTGTTTTTGTGCCTCATCATAAGTGTGTGCAACATATATATATATATATATATATATATATATATATATATATGTGTGTATGTGTGTGTATGTATATATATATATATATATATATATATATACACACATATAGGTACCAATATGCTACCTCTAGAGATAAAGTGTGACAATCAGGTTCCAAAATTTATTTGGCCCAATTGTCATAACCATATCATATTTACATTGGGTGCATGTGGTAGTATTTCATTCCCCAACATAAAGATAGTTTGTAGTTCAGAGGTGCTAAAAAATGGGATTAAAAGTTCCCACAAGGGCAATGTAATGTGAGTAACATCGTGTCCTTGACAGCAAATTTGTCATATTATCAAACATATATTTTTTGATATTACTATGTCTATGATATCTATTTAGGTAGCATAATATCTAACTTTTCAGTTTTTTATCATAAACTTAACTTGTTGGTAATTATGCCACAATATGTTTACTGATCACAGTATGCCCAAATCTGGACATGTTTAAGTTTGGCTACCACATTCATGTCCTTGATTTTCTAGCCCATTGTTTTTGCACAACTATATTACCCTCATAGGAAAAGACAGAAATCACTTAATTTTCAGAAAGTGAATTATACTTTATTTACAAGGGTTTTTTCCACAGGATGTCACGTGAGTAACTCAGACTACACAGGACGTCACGCGAGTAACACAGACACAACACAAGAAGTCACATGAGTAACATGGACACCAGAACAGTAGTATCAGTATCATACCAAGTGTCTCACTAAGTCATACCAAACGTTACTGCTAATGTTCAACTAAAAAAAATGATTGTCATACTATGGATATTTGGTATAACATTTTTTGAACATTTTGAAGATTGTACTGTAGTCACAACATTATATTAACTTAACATATTCACAAATGTTTTATGTTGCAGTGTAGTATGAACTGAATCTCACCTGGTCTGTCTATTACATATACTAGCTGGTTTCAGGCCTACAATAAGAGAGAGGGGAAACCAACTATATCTTTATGAGATGAATGGGGATGTTTGGGATTAATGCATGCCCTTGCTGCTTGTGATATTCAAGGCTGAAGGCAAAACACTGAAAGTGTATTAGTGACTTATAACATGGGGTAGATAAAGGCAGGTGAGTAGTAAACAACCATCAGGTGACCATTGCTTACTCCACAATATATGACATCTAATGGTGAACCATCCATCTGAGAGATCAGCCTGTGTTTCTGTTCTGATCTTGTTATAGTGCAAAATTGCAGTCTGTGGAGCAACAATTACTATCCCTGCTTAGTGAGTGAGAGCCGAGGCCTGCCATGTAGTCCCAGGCAGTGCAGCAACAGTAGCTGTAGTGTTCAAAGTTTGTAGTCTTGCTTCTTACCCAAGCTTGTTCCAAGAGTGAAGTGTATGGTCCCCATGGTCATTTTTCTGTTGCACAGCCAGATTGACAGGTAAATCCCATAGTTGTGGCATAAAGTCAAATGGAACAGTGTGAAGAGAGGGAGACCCCCCAATGATGTCATGATCTGAAAGTGAGCTTTATGCTGGTGGACAGAGAAACAGAGTTCCAGAAAGACCTGCAAGCTCTGAGTCCCATTAGTTGCCATTTATTAATTGGTAGAATATAGTCTGGTAGACTGTGTGATTGCACTGCTGGGGAAAATGTTTACTTGCTTGCCATGCATTAATGTAACCACAGACAGAGAGAGAGAGCAGCTAAGCCAGTGGAGGTATAGACACCGTGTCTGTACCACAAGAGGCAACTCCATATTTTGCACTTCAGAGCTACTGTGCTGTCTCAGAAGGCATATTTATACAACAAATGTCAGAGAAAGCATAGCAACACTTTCCTTCTGACATCTGTATGCATGACAGCCATTTTGTTAGACTATTTTTTAGGCAGCAGAATACAGTAATTTGCTTGTCTTTTATAAAAGGAGAAAAACATGTATATTGCTTTCTCCTTGTTTGTAGTGCACCCTCTGTTATAAGTGTAATAGCTCACTCCAGGGTGTGCGGTTATTGGGATTAAGCAACACACTGGGTGTTGTGAGGACACTCAGCCAGCAGCCTCTCGTGCTTCACAATGCACTCAGGGTATTGATTAATCCTCTAATAACTGCACACCCTGGAGTGGGTTACTTTACTAATAGAACTATGCCCTTGAGTGGGTTGCTTCAATCTTAAAATGTGTTTTAAGAAATGAAAATGAAATTAAAAACTGACTTCAGGGCCAGATCTTCAAAAGCTTGCCCATGTGCAAAGCCTTTAGTTTTTCTGCACAAACCCAGATTTGGCGAGATGTCCATATTCCAAAGCCCTGTTATGGGCAAACAAGGTTTGTGTCCAGGAGATTTTCTGAGGTTGGCACAATACAAATGGAAAGTCATGGACCTGAAATCTGGTGAAGTCCTGTAATCACCGAGTGCAAGGTAATTTTGCACGGTCCCCTTGTATGGTGCAGATATACACAATTATCCCTGTTACTAATGATGCCATCCTGCAGATCACAGCCACAACTGAAGACACAGCCCCTTCCTGTTGTTAAATGGACCCCTCCATGGTACCGCACAGCATGGTCCTGCAGGTATGGCGGCAACCAGTATTTTGGGAGAGGTGCACTTTAGGTTTCTTCTAGCTATCAGGAAGTGATGTCAGTAATTGTTTTGATATGCCATGCTAGGTCCTCAGCCTATCATGCAGCACATGGCACACCAAACAATTACTGTGATTCACTGCAACAGCAAAGTGTTTCAAAAGTGCACAAAAAAACGGAATGAAAAAAAAAATACAGAACAAAGGGTAACACGTTAACAGTCACTGACAGCAATCATCCCAGTAAGGAAAAAACAGTATTTTTCTTCACTTGCACTGCCATGGAAGCCATTTAAGGCATACCATGTAGCACATAGCCCAGTTACTGAGATACATTGCAACAGCAGCCAAATGAGCCTAAAACTGCACAAAAACAATGAACAGGGTTGATGTTTTTGGTGACTGCAACCTGGTTACCATCAATTACAGTCATTTTACATCCATTTTTCGTGTGTGTGCCCTTTTAAGCTCATTTTACTGTTGCAGTGAATCTCAGTAATTGTTTAATGTGCCATGCTAGACTCTTGGCCTAACATACAGCACATGGCACACCTAATGATCACAAAACATATTGCATGTAAATGGTTCTGTGTTGGTGTTTGGGTGCTCAGTGTTGAGTCGGTGGGTGCAATATGTTTTTTTTTAAAAGTTGTAATCTTATAGACTCCTGTGGACCTGAGAAATTTGTGGATTACCCAACGCTTTGTTTACTGCTGCTATTTGCTGTTATTTGCTTTTCTGCTGCTAAATGGCTTCAATGCACTTGCACTAAAATAAATAAGTGCTGTGAGTACGTTTGGAGTGCTGACCATTTTTCTGTTCTACAGCAGTGTTTTTACAAAAATAAATATGATATTAAGCAGGATTTCTTTTAAGTTTAGCGGATAAGCAGGTAGTTTAAAAGTAGTTCTGGTGTTCTGATGCCTCCAACACAATATAAGCCCCTAAAGAGATCAGGTCTACACCAACTGAGCACCTGCAGAGACCAGGTCCTATTTATTTACTCCCCAATACAACATGTATTTTATTTCTCATTACAGAACTCTCCAAACTGTAGATATGGTGTTCTGATGCCGAATACAAAATTAACCCCAGCACTAACCAGGTCCAATTGATATACTCCCCAAAACTGCAGTTTTTTTGCCCAATACAGAACAAACTATTTAGCAGCAGTAACATTAAAGGTGCCCCTGATAGAGAATAGGATCACACAAAATGCACCCCCCCGACAGGGACCAGGCCACACAGAATGATCCACATGTAGAGACTTGGTCTATAGAATAGGTAAATATGTGTAACCATTTAATCTAGGAAACCTACAGTTGTTCAACTTTAAAATGCTTTATAATCAACTCTCTCTGCCCCTACCCCACCCTTCATACCCCAAGCTCAGCATCTTGGGACCATGAGGCAAGGTCCGACTACATGTCTCTGTGTTTTCCAAAAAGCAAAGGTGTACCTTTACAATCTGCAGACATCTGACACACCGGGGAACAAAAGAGCACCTGAGATGCAGAGAGAATAGCCCATTGTAGTGCCTGTAACGTGCATAACTCCAAACTTCAGGAGGACAACATGTATTGTCCAGAATGTAGGTGGCAGTACAAAGAATACAGACCCACCAGGTCCACAGCTTTAAAGAGCCACAGGGTGATGACTGAAGGTGTCAGCATGCATTTCTGGTTCTGAACATTCTGGGCCGGTGGAGGAACCAATAGTAACGTGGGTAACAAAAGGACATGAAAATAACACGCCATGGAAAAAGGGAATTTTCTAAATAAATGAGTTATAACAAACTGCAAGGTTTTGGCTGCATGTCAGCAACAAAAATAAGGTCACCAGACACAATAATGCTTTTGGACCACAGTTCATGCAAATTAAAGGCACAGTCTGCTTAGGATGAGGTACTAGATGGACACTACATGTAATGAACGTTACAGCTGTATAAAATGATTAAATAAAAGGCAAAAACTTTTATTCTGTACAGGGAGTTCTTGGGGGAGGCTTAAATGAAGTAATTAGATAACACATTAACAACAGTTGGGTTTCTAAGGCACAATAAAGGGCTGTATTTAAATACTTAAATTGGGAATGGAAGCAATGTCACAAAATGGAACCCTATTTGAAGGGGTAAATCGATGTTTGTGATAAAACTGAAAGAGCACAGTGGAACCAAACTAGGCCATGTTATGTTTAATATCTCTCCTAATATGGGACTAAAAATTAGGTTTGTCATGTGAACCTTTTAACAATTCAGCAAAATGTTACAGGGTGTCAATGTGCAGTAGGTATGAGTCTCTCGAATACTGTATTCATGCCTATATATGTGTGTGTATATATATATATATATATATTTATGCAACAGGGGTCAGGATAAAAACTGTAGAATAAAACCATTTATCTTCGCTACTATGGTAATACATTTATTTATCCACATAGTAACTACATCATCATCCATTTATTCACACAGTAACTACATCACTAGCTCATTTATCTACACAGTTCTCTTCAGAATTCATTTAGAATGTTCGGCCTCAGAAGCAGTATTAACCATATTTAAATGTCAATAACTTAAAACCAAAAAGATAACATGGTACTGTGAGCACGAAAATTGTTCAGCACAAAATTATCTACAAAATGAATACTGTTTCATTTATATAAACCCTGTATATTGTATATGATTACAAGAAAACAGAAGAAAATGTAATTTTTGTTCACTTTTTGACAAACAAATATAAATAACTTTAAAACAAAAATGATAGCATGGTACTGTGAGCACGAAAAATGTTCAGCTCAAAAATATCTATAAAATGAGTGATGTTTCATTTATAGATACCATTTTGTTTTTTTATAATTAGCAAAAAACAGCATAAAATTCAATTTTCTTTTCCCTTTTTTGACAAATTATTTACACCTACCAAAATCAAAATGTTCACACAACATCTAAACCTGTTGCATAAATGGAATATGCAGCAGTTCAGTATGTGATAATGCATTTATTTTGTACAGTTTCCAGTGACCTCTCGTAACTCTCACTCGTGCCTTCGGCACTCGTGAGGTTTACTTGAGGTCACTGGAAACTGTACAAGATAAATGCATTATCACACACTGAACCACTGCATATCCCTTATATATATATATGTGTGTACATATTTAAAAATGGGCAGGAAAAATGATCTCTGCTGGTTGGTTAAAACACATCACATGACTGTGCATATATCAGAGTGCAACAGCACACCTGCATTTTCATCCCCCTCCAAAACAATTTTGCCATTTTATAAGATAGATAACCAAGTCTAGGGTGTGCGGTCACACTCAGATTTATGCACGCCTTGGGTGGTTGACGCCCTTGGCCTGCAGCCTTGGGCATAAATAACACACCAAGGCATGTTTATATCAGAGCACAACCGCACACCTTAGAGTGGATTATCTATTACATATATATATATATATATATATATATATATATATAGATAGATAGATATGTATTTATAAAATGGAGATGATAATATCCTCCAAATCCAAACTTCTGATTGTATAAAGCACATCACATGACCGTGTGTATATCAGGCATGACCACACACCTCCACTTTTAATCCCCTCAAAACAATTTTGACATTTTATAAGATAGATAAACCACTCTGAGGTGCATGGTCATGCGCTGATATACACACCTTGGGTGGTTAGCTGGACTTGGCCTGCAGCCTTTATGCGTAGTAATGCACACCAAGGCATGCATATATCAGAGCATGACTGCACACTTCAAAGTGGTTTATCACATATATATAGATATGTATGTATGTATATATATATATATATATATATATATTAGAGCCAAAAAACTCAGTTTAATGAATCAGTTAGGGTGGTTCCACAGTGACAAAAGTGAGGAAATTTGGTGTTAGGGTAAGCCCCCTTGACCCCCAGCCCACCCCCAACCAGCATCGGGTCATGCAATGGGGTTGTCGGCCCTAACTCATCCCATCACATGTGTAAAGAAGCTGAGGTATAGGAGAATGGGGTAAGAGTTAGGACCGACGACCCCATCGCACCCTGATGCTGGTTGGGGGTGGGCTGAGGGTCCAAGGGGCTTTCAACCCAACACCGAATTTCTGCTTTTGTTGCTGTGGAACCACCCTAACTGATGCATTAAATGGAGTTTTTGCCTCAATTTCCCTTCTTTTTGAGAATGAGGACGATAAATAGTGAATAGAATGTGGTGGCGGGAGCGTGGGGCCCAATCACATAGTAACAGGAACAGCAATGCAAATGCAAGCGCCAAGAGTTACGCACATGGTAACGCAAACATAAATGGTAAAGCAAATGTTAATAGAAACGCAAGTGCAAAGTGACGCCGAAGTGAACAGTGAGAGAAACAGAGACGCAGGCATGTACGAAAACACAAGTGGTAATGTGCACAGTGATGGCACTGGTATTTGAAATGCAAATGTTAAGAGTTACAGCAAAAAGAACACCAAAGGGAACAGAAATGGAAATGCGAACGCAAGCACGCACATAAACGCAAACCGTAATGCGCACGGGCACGGTACTGCAATCATAAATGCAAATTGTAAAGTTAACATGAAGAATAATGGCAACGGAAACAGACATGGGAACAAAAGCGCATATGGAAACGCAAACCGTAACACGCACGGGCACAGTACTGCAATTGTAAACGCAAGTGGTAAAGTTAACATGAAGAATAACACCAAAGAAACAGAAACAGAAACTGGAACACAAACACGTTCGGAAAAGCAAACCGTAATGCACACGGGCACATTACCGCAATTGTAAATGCAAATGGTAACGGTAACAGCAACAATAATGCCAAAGGAAACAGAAACTCAAAAGGAAATGTGAGCGCATATGGAAACGCAAACTGTGATGTGCGCGGTCCCAGCATGGCAACTGGAAGCACAAACAGTAACGTTAACAGCGGAAAGAATGTCAAAGGAAACAGAAATGGAAATGCAAATGCAAGCGCGAACGCAACGAGAACTGAAAGCTAACGCATATTGTAGTGCAGCATACGGAACAGTAACACAAACAGAATGGAAACACAAGTGGTTACGCTAAATGTAACAGTAATGTAAGCACACCCTGTTTTTGCCCAACAGCTGCACAGAGAAACACAGTGTGTACAAAGAATGTATGCATAATAATGGGCTTCAGAGCAGAAAATGAGCTGTTGAAAGACTAAATTGCTTATATCTCAGGAACCATACAACGTAGAAAAAAAAATTCCCATGATTCCTGATTTTTCTGCCTGCGTTTTGCTGAATGTGAATTGTTGCGATGAAAATTCCGAATCTCGAACCGTTTCCGAGATACGAGCCCCGAAAGGCACGGCGGACGCCACTATGTTAGTCTATGGGAAAAAATGTCAGAGTACCATAACTTGGCAGCCATGCAATATTTTTTCACCAAACCACCAAAAGGCACATCTGTGAGATGTTGGCTGCCTTCCCTCCAAATTTCAGCCCAAAAGACCAAACTGTTTGTTTGCAGCAGGGTGGCAAAGAATTCCTGTCATTTGGCCATAGCCTGAAAAGTAGTGTCACAATTTAGGACCCTTTTCGCAAAAATTTCATGGTGGTGTCGTGCGCGTGACACTACTGTTTCCAGAAATTTGAAAAACATATTTCTGGGGTGTTTAACCCCAAAGTAAAGACATGGCTAGCATCCTCAGGGTCCGACTAGGTGAACACAAAAATAATTGTGTCCCTAGAGGGTCCCAAATTTAAATGCCAAGCATTTTTCTGATCACCAACTGAAAACAAAATGGCAGATTTGTGACAATACTAGGGCCATTTGCGACACTAAAAAGTGCATTTGCGAAAGTGTCGAATATTTTAACTTTTCCCATTGACTTATAATGGGAACTTGTTTTTTGAATAACTTTTGAATCGTTCAATATTGTTTCATGAAATCTTCAAAAGATACATCAGGGACCCTGGCCGCACATTCCCTGAAGTTTTGGACTGGTCGCACAAACTGTGCGACCTGTAGGTAAGAGCAAAGAAATCGCAGTGCGCACCGCGCAATTGTCGCTAATAACTCCGCAGTCAGAGTATCTGACTGGTACAAAACTTGCAGATCCCAAGATCTACCATGCCCAATTGCGTGTACCAAATTTCAGGCAAATCCATTGAACAGTGGCAAAGTTATTAAGGTGCATAATTTGACCCTTTAACCTTAAAAGTGCTACTCAAACTTAGCTATGGTAGCTACTACTATATATATATATATATATATATATATATATATACACACTACACACACACACACACACACACACACACACACACACACACACTGATAGCAGCAGGGCACAGGGAAAAATGGGCTTTTTCACCCTTATAAGATCTAGGTTACCTTTGATTAGGCAACATTAGATGACAGGTGCACGCATTATTATGCACGTTATTTAATAGTCCCAAATCATAGGCAACCTAGACCTTATAAGGGTAGGAAAGCCCATTTTCCACTTGTGCCCTACTACTATCAGCCTGACTTACTGGAAAGATCATGTTTATTATTGAGATGATAAAAAAATCTGGGAGACTGTACTAACTGTATTCATGATGTGGAAGGGTGTTGCACTCACCAGTTTTCAATGTAGGGAGAAGGAGTGATAAATAATTCTCAGGGAAGGGTGAGGAGACCATTCCTGCAGGGTACAGCTATATTTAGCATAGCGGGAAGACAGGAGGAGGGAAAGTTGAACAGATCATTGTGAAATCTGACATGTGGGGCTGCCAACACTATGTTCACTACCTGACCATGGATGAGAGCAGGCAGCAACAGTATATACTTGAAGTGGCAGGGCAACAGCTAAATTGTTACCTGGATCCAGTGTAGGGAAATTACCCTTGATGGATTTGTCAAGGTTTGTTGCAACAGTATTGAGAGGACTGTGTATACAGCATTCAAGATTCGGATGAGTGGTGAGCCAGCCAACTCACAATGAGAAAAAGGGCACAAAAAGAACTAGAGTAGGATTGCTGAGGACTGTCCTGTGGGGTTCTGTAGATCATGGGTAAAGGAGTAGACCGATGCTGTAGGTCGGGTGATTTGCGAAAGGCATTAGTATGCCTCCACTGCCTAATAATGTTGTTATCCATAGCAAGTCCAGCTCTTATGAGGGTATGAACAGCAGTTTTCCCAGCGTGTCCTAGTGCTTCTTTCTTGGTTCCCCAGGAAGATATAGTTGTTGGTTAATGAAGTAGAAAAATATCAAAACAGGGTAACTGTACTGTACATACTGCTTTCATTATGCAAAAGGGCGATGATCTGCCTGATGTTTATTGTGGGAGCAGAAGTGAAACACTGATCAAAGAAAACTGTAGAGTGTTTTGGGAGACATCATTTAACAGTGCCAGTCAATGAAGTGGGTATACACCCCTGACAGCGACATTTCAACCGCGGGGTCCCCTACAGCGACTACAGTGCCATGTCACTGTAGAGAACCTGCTGGAACCTGGCACTGTCTGTCAGGGGTCCTGCATCTCCCCTGAATCAGCTCTGACTCGGAGTTGAGAATCCTAAGTGGGGAGGTGTGGGGGGAGCAGCCCCTCATGTGGGAGGTTTGGGGGTGAAGCCCCCCGAAGAAAACACTTGTTGTTCTCTGAAATTGGTAGCTGACTGCACAATGCGGTCGACCTGACGGTTTTGCTGTTGGGTTGTTCGACAAACATTTTGTCGATGACCCATCGTAAATCAAATGAAGCATATCGGTATATATGTGCACTACTCTTTGAGGTACAAGATTACGATCTGAAGTGTGAAAATTCTGTTTGTGAGACTGGGAAGCTCATATGCAACCCTAGGCAGTAATAAGGACAGAGTATGAACAATGTACTGTTTGATGGCTTGTGGGCTACCTGTGTGTGTGTCTGTTTGTGGGGGGTCATAAGGAAAAAGAAGACTATTAGAGAAGCATATTTTTTGGATTACCAAGAAAGCATGAACTTTGGCATTGGACCAGACCAGAATTTTGCTACAACCATCAGGACAATACATAACCACCAGACCACTAGGCATTTGAAGAGGTGTTCTGTACTGCAGTTTGACAAAGAGAAAGTTAATTGGATTACAACACAATTTCAGCACGTTAAAGTAAACAAAATGAACAAAATCATATCCTAACATATGTATTGATCAAAATAATCTGCATGTTAAATCAGGATTTTAATCGTGTTGGAGAAACAATTCTAAAGAAAGGGGGGAATAGAACTAGTCAGCATTACAGAGAGCCATGTAGCCATCTGCCTCTAGCTCCAATAATGTCATCTCATCACACATTTGGCAGCCATCTTAGGGAGCAGGCAGAGTAGGTTTTTTGAACTGGAAGACTGAAACTTACTTTTTCAGAGGCTACAAAATTACGTTTATGTTATTCAGATAAATGCAATGTTAGCATCAATGTAAACAGCAGCTTTTCCTTCACCTCCTATGAAGTCAGATTTTTATATTGTTTCTTTCTAAAATTAGGTTGTTTAGGTGGCCTTTACTGCATCAGTTAGGGATGAAGCAACAAAAGCAGTGAAATGAGGCGTTAGGGTTTTAAACCCTAACACCCTCTCACCTCTACACTCCACCTCACCCCAACCCTCCACACACCAACAGGCATCAGGGTGTGCCTGGGGAACATCGGCCCTTACTATCACCCCATTCCATGTCTAAGTAAGGTGAGATGGCACAGTGTAGGAGAATGGTGTGTGAGTTAGACCCGATGACCCCAAGGCACACCCCAACTCCTGTTGGTGAGTGGAGGGTGAGGGTGGGGGTGGGGTGGAGTGGTGGGGTGAGGGGTGTTAGGGTTGGAAACCTTAACACCTCATTTCCCTACTTTTGTTGCTTCAACCCTAACTGATGCATTAACAAAGTTTTTTTGCAATGAATTTCCTTACTTTTTGACAACGTGTAATCTTACCCTTATATGTTTGTGGGGGCCCTGCACTCCCATCAGTCTATAGTGTATTGTGGTTGCACAGGACCCCAAGTACAGGACTGTCTGGGCCCTGCACTCCTATGTAGCCTCTATCCATAAGTGTAGAGACATTATAATGAACTGTCATCTCCCTGTGAGAGCGCAGGGCTGGAGGGTCCTGCACTCCCGCTACTGCATAATGGAGGGCCCTGCAGTCCCATTACTGAATATGGTATCCATATGTGACAAAATAGGGTCCTTTGTGCCCTGAGCTGCCATCTACCTATAATTGTAGAGATGCAGCACAGGCCTAGAGACATTCCAAGTAAACCTTCTGCTGCAAATGTCACACTATCTCAGTAACCATAGGAACATTTGAAAAAATGACACTGCAGTTGTAATCATGGACTGGCAACCTGCATCGTTGCTTAGCTTTTCGTGAAATAAACATATATCTCGAACCGTTATCGAGTTATAGCCGTCCACCACGATGTTAACCTATGGGAAATTTCCAAACTTCGAAATGTTATAAGTGTGGAAGTGATGTAAATTGTGTCAGCAAACCAGCAGAAGTCACATTAGTTGGCCAAGCTCTTTGTACCTTGAAAATTTCAGCTGGAATGTCCAAATCATTTCTTTGCATTGAAGTGAGAATGAAACAGTAAACTTTAAAAATCCCTTTTTGTGAGGTGTCAAAATCCCTTTTTGTGAGCTGATTTCCTTTTCATGAGCTGTCAAAATCCTTTTTTGCACCATACAGCTATCCAAAAGACTGAACTGAGCATGCTCAGAACCCGAAATTTTAAAATTGAATAACTTTGGAAAGGATTAAAATATTTTTTCACCAAACCAATGCTTACTTACTCTTAGTGGCAAGCTCCTTCTACCATGAAAATTGCAGACCAAAATTCCAAATGTTGTGGCTGCAGCACAATGAGGAAAAACAGCCAAAACAGACAAAAAAAAGTGTGTCTCTCTACAGTTGGCGGCTTCTTTTTAACAAATGAACCTCACTGAAATTAAAAATAAGAACTATGGATTTTTAAAGTTCGCATACAGAGTGCCTTATTGAAACTATGTGCCAGGATGTCACGTAGTATTAGATACCACTTGGTCATGCTACTTTACAACAGCGACTGTGAAAGAACTGGTTTGACAGTGAGTCTGAACATGGCAGTCAGGATCAACCAGATAAGTTTCTGAATGAGCTTCTTTTAAACATATTTAATAAAGTTTAGCACAAATGCATTTTTTTCAAATAATTTAAATACTCCACATTATTAAAAATGTATGGCAACATTCTTCCATTAATAATAATAAAACTTTATTTATTAAGTGCCTTTCGAGTGCCAAGGCGCTGCACAAAATGAGCATAAAATAAACCATATATAAAATCAGATAACAACAATCTGAAATATTAACAATATAAAACAACAGACATGTATAAAATCAGAATAACAGCTCTCTCAGGTCGTGAAAGCTTGAGTCCAAAGATGGGTCTTCAGTTTGCACTAGAAGATCTCCACGGTCATGCATTCCTGAAGCTGACGAGGCAGAGAATTCCAGAGGGTAGGGGCAACAAACATAAAAGCCCGAGCCCCAGATGATTTTAAAATAACCCTCGGAACCTCTAGCAACCCCTCATCAGCCGAATGGAGCTGTCATACAGGGATATAGGGAGTCAGAAGCTCTTTCAAGTAGTCAGGGCCAAGTCCATGCAGGACTTTGAAGGTCAAAAGACCTACCTTAAAGGTAATCCGCCACTGTATAGGCAGCCAGTGCAGATCGTGCAGAACAGGGGTAATATGCATCCTTCTCGATGCCCCTGTCAGCAACCTGGCAGTAGCATTCTGCACTAGCTGCAAGCGGCAGAAAACAATCCCAGGAAGCCCCAAGTAAAGGGAGTTGCAGTAGTCGAGGCGAGAGGTCACGAAGGCATGGACCAACACTGGTAAATCACAGGAGGGAACAAGGTGCTTCACCCTAGCAATATTCCTAAGATGGTAAAATGCAGACTTAACGACTGCTGACACCAGATGACGAAGGGTCAGCCCGTCATCAAGTACAATTCCCAGGTTATGCACTCATTCAGAGGTAAGGAGCTGATCTCCCCCCAGGAATAAACCAGAAGGCAGATCAGATCTCAACCCCTCTATCCTGCGACCCGGGTCCAAAACCATAACCTCAGTTTTACCAGTATTCAACTTTAGCCAGCTCAAATTCATCCAGTCATAGATTTCAGCGAGGCAGTTATTAAATACAGAGAAAGCACTATCCTGGTTGGACGCAAAAGACAGTTAGAGCTGGGTATCATCAGCACAGCAGTGAAACCTCAGCCCATACCATCTTACAATGTCTCCGAGGGGCAGCATATACACTGCAAACAACATGAGGGAGAGCGTCAAGCCCTGGAAACCCCACACTGCAGAGAGACAGGGTCAGAGGAAAAAATCCCTGACACAGCTCTCTGTGTTCTCCCAAATAAAAAAGAATTAAACCATCTGAGCACTGTACCAGCCAGTCCACAGATGGTCCTCAGGCGTTCGAGCAAAACCCCATGGTCTACAGTGTCAAAAGCTGAAGAAAGATCAAGGAGAATCAAGATAGAACAGTGTCTCTGATCTCTCGCCATCAGGAGATCATTGAGCACCTGAACCAGAGCAGTCTCAGTACTATGCCTCTTACGAAAACCAGACTGGAGAGGTTCATAGATATTATGGATGGTCAAGTGGTCCTCCAGCTGGATTGCCACTACCTTCTCAATCACCTTCCCTATAAAGGGAAGGTTAAAGATAGGTCTGTAGTTGGCAAAAACATCTGGGTCCAAGGAAGCTTTCTTCAAAAGGGGAGTTACCACCGCTTCCTTCAAGGAGCAAGGAAACTCACCCAGTTCTAAGGAGTACCAGATTATTTGAGCCAGAAATGGGCCCAAGATCTCAACACACCCCAAAATCAGGGAGGTTGGACCAGGATCTAAACTACAGCATGTTGGGTGCATCCCTTGGACAATTCGCATAATATCCTCGAACTTTGGCTGGTCAAAGGAACTCCAGGAGACCCGGGGTACTGTGACCGAGCGCCGACCAACAGCGTCCCCCATAGAGTGTGTCTGTCGGACCTCTGATCTCATGTCGGCCACCTTATTCTCAAAGAATTGAGCAAACTCATCACACTTCTTTTGTGAAAAGGCTCGACTGAGCTGGGGACAGGCTGGGTTGCACAACCTGTCCACAGTTCTGAAAAGTTGGGCCAGTCGATTCTGAGTGACAGCGATCTCCCTGGACAGGAATTCTGCCTTCTTATGGGAGATCTCTGATTGGTAGAGCTGATAATTCCCCTCCAAACTAAGGCGGTCAGCTTCTAAGGCAGATTTCCACCAGTGACACTCTAACCATCGTCCCACACATCACAACTCTCTCAAGGACCCATCAAACCATGGGGCCCAAGGGCAGAGAGAGTGGGGATGAACACAGACAGGAACAAGTAAGTCGAGAGCCAAGGAAATGGCCTGATGATAAGCCAGAACCAATGACTCCGGACTATTGCTAGCAACCGGAAACTCTGAGAGGTTCAATACCACCATAAGTTCTTCAGGCGCACATCCTGCAAAGGGCGGTATTGGACCATCTCCACAGGGGCAGACCTACGAAGGGGAGCAGAAAAATAGAAGCCCATGGAGTAGTGATCAGACCAACTGACTGGTTCCACCACCAAATCAGAGGCCTTAATCCCCAGGAGAAAGATCAAATCCAAGGAATGATCATGATTATGAGTAGCCAACAAAAAATCTGTGTGAAGCCCAGCGATATCATAAGCTGGAGGAAGTGCTGACCAAAAGCTGAGAATTCGTCATCGACCCAAGCATTGAAGTCATCCAGAACCATCAATCTGGGCAACTCCAATGCCATATCAGCGACGAAGTCTGCCACTTCCTGCAGGAATTGTCCCTCATCCCCTGGTGGACGGTAGATGACGGCTATCCTGCAACCGAAACCGGCTACTACAGTACACTTGAAGGAGTTGGCTTCCTCAACTGGCACACTCGTGAGCCCCAATCCGGTCTTGAAACAGGCTGCAACTCCCCCCCATGATCCAATCTCGGGCGGTGAATCACCGAGTACCCGGCTGGAACTGCTGCCTCCAAAATGGGACCAGCATTATGATCCAGCCAGGTCTTGGTGATACAAGCCAGATCAGCTGTTCCAACAAAGTCGCAATAATAGCAGACTTGTTTTTAACAGATCTGGCATTGCACAACACCGCTTGAGTTGGACAGAGCTCTGGAGCTGTCCCAACTTCTTGCCCATCAAAGAGATGGTGCCCTGGGGTATGGGGACTAGACATGGAACACCACGTTCCAGGCTCCATTTCACCTCAGGGCATCTTCTGAGCCTAATAAGCCCTATATGAAAGGTCCGTTCGTTTGCCCTCCAATGTCCGTGGCATCCGCCAAATCCACCCCAAAACCTCCTAAGCACAATACCAAGCACCTGACAGCACTGGTAGATGGAAAATGGAAGAGGAGGAGAGGAGAAAGGGTGGAGGGCATGGAGATCAGAGGATGAATAATGCATGACAGGGGGGACTTGCCAACACGTATCACGAGCAAAAAATGAACTAAATACCAGACACTTCAGTAAAACCCCAACTACCTCATGCATAAACTACCCGAATTAAACAAAACCCACATAACTCCATTGTTCACAGCACTCGGTCACGCTAAAGAACAGCATGGAAAGTGAAAGTGCTGTTTTTTGGGGGACAGTTTTGAAAATGGCAGGATCAACCAGATACATTTTTAAATTAAAAATGCTATATATTGTGTTGGAGGGAGATTATGGGGGTTGTGCTGGGGGGGTACATAAATCACCTGAATGTAGGGCATTGTGCATAGGGGAAGATGTGGGGCAGGTTGTGCCTCTGTGTAGGGGATTGTGCTGAAGGGTGGTGAAGTTGAGGGGGGCAAAACATATGTTGTATAACCAGAACATGACATGGTCTGACTGAAGATATATTTATCTTCACCGAGGCCAATGAAATCAATATATCTCATGATATCATTGGCCTCTCATGAAGATAAATATGTTATCTTCAAAATATATATGTGTGTTTGTATATATATATATATATATATATATATATATATATATATATATATATACACTGTATATATATCTATTAGTAGCCAGTTAGCATATATGGCACCAAAACCATCCATAAGTGGTGGTAACATACAACTATAGAAACTGATGGCAGATAAGGACCACTTGGCACACCTAATCTGCTCATTTTCCCTACCTACTGCAATATTGCAGACCCTACTAGATCTCCAGCAGCACCCTCCCTTTCCTAACTGCTAAGGTTCCCTTATGACTATCCCATGCATTTTGGTATTCTTTTAGAGTTTTTCCCCTACCGCCTCAGCTGGGAGGCTGTTCCATGCATCCACCACCCTTTCTGTGAAGAAGTACTTTCTCATATTTCCCCTAAACTACTCCCCCAACTTCATAGCATTACCTCTTGCTCTTGAGCAACTTTTTTTCTGAAAAATACTTCCCTCTTGTACCTTAGTTTACCTGTGAGGTATTTTGATAATGGTAATTAGCTAACATTAAGTAATTACAACATATTATAACATTGTAATTAACACTCTATTACAAGTGTGGACAAAATATATACCTTTTACTACAGAACTATTAATATGTGTAACAACCACCTGAATAACACATGTAACACACCCACATTACATTACAACCCTAACAGCCTCTCCAACTACAGACCCTGCAAAAAAGAAACAGACCCCAAAAATCAATACAAACCACTTTTACTACTACCTCCGTATCATTTGCCAAATTAACAGCCACACTTGGAAATCAAAGCTAACCTGTGTAAAGAAAGTGTCTCTCAGCAACAAATCGACTCCCCCCAAAAAATCTGTAACAACCAATGTAATAATAATAAACCTTATTTTTAAAGTGCTGTTCACAAGTATCAAAGTACTGTACACTTATAATAAAACCATAGAAAACATTTTAAAACAGATATCAGTATCTTCCTATTAAAACCAGTAAATAAAACAAAACCACAGAAGACTGTGTATCAATCGATATCAATTGTTTACAAAGGCAATGTAGTCACTGCCCCTATATCACTTGCCAAACTAACAATCATACATGGAAATCAAAGATAAACTGTGTAAAAAAAGGCTTGCTGAATTACTTTACAAACCTTTTACATGCTCTGCCCCATTTTACTAATTATGTAAAAAAGGCTTGCCGAGTCACTTTACAAACATTTTACAAGCTCTGCTCCATTTTGCTAACTGTGTAAAAAAGACCTGCTAAATCACTTTACAAACATTTTACATGCTCTACTCCATTTTACTAATTATGTAAAAAAGTCTTGCTGAGTCACTTTACAAACATTTTACAAGCTCTGCTCCATTTTGCCAACTGTGTAATAAAGGCCTGCTGAATCACTTACCAAACATTCCACCTGCTACATTCCATGATGCTGTCTTACAAAACCCTAAAGGAAAAACTGGTTGAACCAGCCTTCCTAATATACAAAGCCACTGCACTATGGAAACCTTAGAGGGACAAAACTGTGTAATACTCCAAATGTCTTGCAACACGGAAAAATACCACAAAAAGACACTAGGTGGACACTAAAGAACTACAAAAACACTCTAACTTAAGCAAATACACTAAACACACTATTCAAGAAAAAACAAAAAACAGCATACTTTATCTTAAAGTAAAACTGACCAACCTAATGTAATATATAAAATAAATGATAGCAAAGTGAGGTATATGAGGAAATAACACTATCTGGGGTTGAACAAGCTTGCCTTTTGGGCGTGTGGCTTTATGGCTTGTTCAACCCCATAATCATATTATTTCCTCTTATAAAATGGGTTCTGAAAATCTTGTATTCTGATTTGTCAATACAGGCCACCTGACCATGAATTAATTTTTAAGAAACTCTCAGTTGGGTTGCCGCACTACAAAATCCTGATTGACAGCAATGTAAAGTGACATATTCAGATCACTCCACTGGACAGACATGTAAAAAAACTACAACTACGGTATCCTTATTAGGACAAAGCCACCTAGTGGAGAACTACAACTATGGTATCCTCAGTAGGTCAACCCCATTAGGCAGAAGAATTATTTTGTTACAAATGCATGTGGACAGTGTTTTTTTTTATTTATTTAGATAAACCTCTAAAATATAGTTGCCCATTTCATAAGTGAAGTAACCTCACTCCAGTGCACGTGTTTACATAGCATTATTTCATGCCTGTGTGGTTGAAGTCACTCGGCCCTGCGGCCTGTGGCCTCGTGCCTCACAGCTGCCCCAGGCATGAATTAATTCTCAGTGAACACATGCCCTGTTGTGGGTTAATCCTTTCATATACCCACACTTTGCCATCATTTAAGTCTCTCTCTCTCTCTCTCTCTCTCTCTCTATATATATATATATATACAGTCTTTAGTATTGAAGGGTGACAACTAGGAATGGGAAATGCAGTTCCCAACCCCAACACCCCACCCCACCCTGCAGGCAGCAAACCAGGCATGGGTTGTGCCTTGGGGTCTCCAGCCTAAAGCTCACCCCATTCTCAGACACAGTACACATCTCAGCTTCTTTACTGATGGAAGGTGGTGAGAATTAGTCTGGAGAACCCCAAGGCACACCCCATGCTGGTTTGCTGCCTGCAGGATGGGGTTGGGGTATTAGCGTTGGAAAACCTAACACCACATTTCTCTACTTTTGTCACTTTAACCCTAGCTGATGCATTAACTGAGTTTTTTGCAAAGAATTTCCTTACTTTTTGAGGTAGTATAATTGCATCCTCATTTGTCTGTGGGAGTGCAGGCCTTGTGCTCCCATCTCTTCATAGATGCATACATGTATGTTGGTATGGAAGCATTTCAGTCAAAAAAGCAACCAAATTGTCAGCATAGCCTTTTTATTACCCCACCTCATGAACACTGTGCTTTGAATGTTCAGATCCCCACTGAAACATCATTCCATGCCCCCACAATATCATTCCATGTGACAGGTGAGAAAACATGTTTTTGCTAGGATCTGAGAAATAACAGCTGTCACGTTCATGAAGTGATGTAAAAAAATGGCTATGTTAAATTATGGGGTGAAAATATTTAAAATTATGAAGTTATGAGCAAGTGTAGTTAAATTTAAGTTCACGCGCATGACTTTGCCATTTTTACATATTTTGACAGGAAATTTGCAACATAGCCTTCTTATGTCCCCTCCTATTGAACAAAGACAGTGAAAATTTTCAAATCATATCTGAAAGGTGATTTCACCAAGTGACCACAAAATTGTCTTTCAGGATGGATTTGCTAAATACCAGTGACATTGTCCATGAGGTGGGGCCCAAAAGGCCATGATGAAAATTTGGTGTCAAAATATACAAAATAGCCAAGTTATGAATCAAAGTTGAAAACCCCATTGAAATACATTGAACTGCATTTACCTTATTTTCTCATAATGCATTTGCTGGTCCCAGCATCAAGGTATGTCTTTGATTGGAGAACGGATCTCAAACCTGGGATCTATTCAGGTGAGTGAGGGTGAGTGGGGGTGTACTGGGGTGTGTGGGGTGGTGGATGCTGAGTGGGAGGTGGGGGCAGATCATTGAGGGACCATTTTATGTTAAAGAAAAAACATTGACTATATTTTTCTTTATTTCAGGTGCTAGAACAGAATTAGTGGGTGGGGGTGGGTACCACTAGACACCAGAGAAATATCTCTTTTGTAAGAGGAAGATGATTGATGTGTGTGTGTGTGTGTGTGGGGTGCCACTAGAAACCAGGGAAGAATATATTTTATATAGGGAATGAAAATCGGTGGGTGGGGTGCCACTAGGCGTCAGGAATATCATGCCAGAAGGGGAGAGCAATCGGTGGATGGGTGGTGCCACTAGACACCAGGGAAATATATTTTTGTAAGGGGATGATGATTGGCAGATGGGGTGCCAGTGGACACCAGGGAAAATACATTTTGTATCAGGGATGAAAATCAGCAGGTTGGGGTGCTACTAAACACCAGGGAAACAAAAGGAGACAGCAGATGGGGACCAGAAGGTGGGGGTGCCACTAGACACCAGAGAAATATATGACAGTACCAGGGTGGCAAAACAATGTAAGGTAAAGATTCTTGAGTCACAAAAAGATACTTTTTCTTGACTCGTGATATGAGAAAGGATTCTTTTGTATCAGGCGGTCATGAAATAAGATTCATAACAGTAAAAAAATACATCTCTAGGGCATGTCTGCAACTGTGAAGTGCAGATTACACCTAATAGGGGTCCCGATCACCCAGATAGATGTGTTGGTGTCTCTCAATGATGTCAGTTTTGTAGCTTTTGAATTTTTTTTTTGAAAAAACAGAAACAAGATGGTGGCAAACAGAAAAGGAATATTCCAATATGAAACAGGATTCCTTTTTCATTTCATACGGTTATTCTGAAGTGCTTACTGAGCATGCTCAGAAATGTTTTGAAATGGATTATTATTTTTATCACCAGACTAGCAAAAGGCACCTCTGTGAGCTAGTCCCTTTCTGCTCTGAAAATTTCAGACCAAAATTCCAAACGGTCTGGGCTATAGGCAAGTTCAAAGAAAAACCCAGTAAAGTCAATGAGCAAAAAATACAGGTTACTCACCTGTAACAGGAGTTCTAGGAATGGTATATGTTGTTCATCCACACTCATTGGCAGTATCCTTGCCGCTTTAAATCTTGCCGGAAGGTCTTCAAGCTTGCTCCTCCCACCCACCGGGTGGTATAACCTGGCTCAGCCCCATGATGCCAGATCTGCCCGGGCTTGGAAGCCTGCTAGGTTGCACAAGCCGGGAGGAGTCAGGATGAACAACATATACCATTCCTAGAACTCCTGTTACAGGTGGAGTAACCTGTATTTCTAGGACATGGATATGTTGTTCATCCACACTCATTGGCAGACTCCTAGCAGTTCTCCGGAGAGGAGGCAAGACGCACACCCCATATACTTACTTGGGAAAGAGAGACTGGAGAACCGAGGCCCCAAAACCAGCATCCCAGTGTGACTCAAGGTCGATGTGGTAGTGGTAATGAAGGTGTTTGCTGACTTCAGGTAGCAGCCCTGCAGATTTCCTGGATAGGGACGCCCCTGGAAGCAGCCACTGTTGCAGCAGTATGGCGGGTAGAATGAGCCTTATCCCTCTGGGAGGCTCCATGCCCGCTAACTTATAGCAGAGATCTATGCAGGAGGTTACCCACCTGCTTATCGTCCGCTGGCTGCAGGTCTGCCAGATGCGCTTCAGCGTGGTGACAAACAGCTGGTAACCTCTCCTGACTTTCAGCCGTGGGCCTCTTATATAAGCGAGCCCTCTAGGATCCAGAGTATGGAGCCCATATTCGCCTCCGAGGTGTGATTGGGGTAGAACACCGCAGAGTCAACACCTGGTTAAGGTGAAACTCCGACCACCACCTTCGGAAGGAATTTCGGTGGGCGAGGACAACCTTGTCCCTGTGGAAGACCAGGTAAGGAGACTCGATGGAAAGCGCCTGGAGCTCTCCCATCCTTCTGGCTGACGTGATAGCCACCAAGAAGGCGGTCTTCCACGACAGGTGAGAGAGAGCACACTCAGCATAGGTTCGAATGGCTTGCCCATGAGCTTTGCCAGTACCAGCAGTAGATCCCACGGAGGTGGGGGTTCCCCGACTGAGGGAATGTGATCAAGGCCTTGAAAAGCGCCAGACCACCTCTCCTGCGCACTCACTGCTTCCTCGCCCGCCTGCAAGCAGAGATGGCTGCCAGGTGCACCCTTAGGTCGCCGACCTAAGCCCTTGACTAGAAAGGGACCATAAATAGTCCAAGATGCTTGCCAAGGAACAGGAGGAAGGGTCCAAGCCCTTGCTCTGACACCAAATGGAAAAACCTTTTCCATTTGAAGGCATAGCATTTTCTGGTCGACTTACGGGACGCCTCAACTACATTGAGGACCTCGCCGAAAGACCCAAAGCCTGGAACTCTAGCCGCCAGGAACCAGGCCGTCAGGGTGCAGGGATTGAAGGTCCGGATGGAACACCTTCCCCTGATTGACTGAGAGCAGGTCCGGGCGAGCTGGAAGCTGCCGCGGAGTCCTGGAGCTGAGACTGAGGAGATCTGGGTACCAGAACTGGCGAGGCCAGTCTGGGGCTATCAGAATCACCTGCGCCTTGTCCCTCCTCGCCTTGAGAAGCACCTTGTGGATCAAGGGAAATGGGGGAAAGGCGTAAAGAGGCCGGGGTCCATTGCCTCGAGAAGGCATCCCCCTGCAGCGAGCCCTGCTGAGGGGCGGGCATGGAACAGACTCAGCTTCGCTCCGTGGAGGCAAACAGGTCCACCTGAGGTGTGCCCCAAAGGGAGAACAGATGCTGACTACCTCCGCAGGAGAGACCACTCGGGGATGCAGCCCCATCCGGCTCAGGGCATCGGCCAGGGTGTTGGAGGCTCCTGCCACGTGAATGGCTAGGAGATCCGCCCAGGCTGCGCACGGTGACCAAATGCGCGGAGAGCCTTGCATAGAAGCATGGAGCGCTGCCCGCCTCTGGCGGTTTAGATAGTACATGGTCGGGTATTGTCCGCCTGGACTCGGACCACTTGACCCCGGAGGAACGGAGCAAAGGCGGTGAGCTAAGCGGACCGCTCGGAGCTCCAGCAGGTTGATGTGGCATCGGACTCCTCGCGGACCAGAGGCCATGAGCCTGTGTTCCCCAGATGGGCACCCCAACCCATCAGAGAGGCATCGGTCGACAGAGAGACCGCTGCTCTGGGCGGACGAACGGGATGCCCTCCTGCAATTGATCTGGAACGGTCCACCACTGGAGAGCATTCCACATCCCCTGTGTCACCGACACAAGCTGGTCCAAGGATCGAGCGCAGACCACTGGCTGGCCAGTCCCCACTGAAGGGGACGTGATGTTCCAGCGGGCCCAACGGACCACGCTGGCACAGGCCGCCATGAGACCCAGGAGGCGCAGGAAGTCCCGGTAGGCAATTGCCCAACCAGAAATGATCGGGCAAAGGAGGAAAGAACCTCGGCCCTGTCCGCTGGGAGCCGCCTGGCTCGAAGAGAGTCGAGCTGCTCCGATGAATAAAATCACCTGCTTCGCTCGAAGTTCGACTTGGCCTCGTTGACAAGGAGGCCCAGTTGAGAGCAGACCTGAGGGCCAGATCTCTGACCACCCGCCTCCTTCCTGAGGGAGCTGCTATCAGCCAGTCGTCCAGGTAAGGGTACACCGGACCCTGCGCCAGAGGGAATGCTGTCACCACTGCCATGCATTTGGTGAAGACCCTGGGAGCTGGAGACAAGTCAAGGGCATGGCTTGAACTCGAAGAGAGATCCTTCCGCCTGAAGCAGGGAATCTCTGGTGAGACGGACGGATAGGGACGTGAAAACGGCCCTGCAAGTCCAGAGAGCAGAACCACACGCCGCTCCAAGGATGGTATTATCTGAGCCAGAGTGACCATCCTGAAGGTTCGAGACCTTAGGAACTTGTTTAGGTCGTAGGTCGAGAATGGGGCGCCAGCCCCCGTCTGCTTCGGAACCAGGAAGTACCTGGACACAAACCCTGGGTCTGAAGGAGGGTCCACCACCTTCTTACCACCTCCTTCTGGAGGAGGAGAGTGATGTCGGTCGACGAGCCGCCAGTGAGGCTGGGATCCCGGGTTTCCCGAGGGGCGACGGCCTGAAGGGTGGTGCCTTGCTCGAATTCCAGAGGCAGGCCTCTTCCCACCACTCTCCAAGACCCACCTGTCCGTGGTAACAGCGACCAGGCGGAACGGAAGTGCCGGAGCCGCCTCCACGGGGACCTAGGGTAAGGTGACGGGATGGGGCGACACCTCAGCCCGGCCACTGGGCAGGCTTGGAGGAGGGACCGCCGAGGGACCTCCTGGGCCCTTCCTCCCTGCCTCCTGTTAGAGGAAGCCGGGCGGCTTGGGTTTGGGATGCCAAGGTCGAGCCTGCTGCCCTGACGTTGTTGGCCGGGCGCGCCTGGGGCACAGAAGGACCTAAAGGGCTTAGGCTGTGGTTTGCGGCCTTTGTCCTTCTGAGCGGAAGAGACCGAGTCCAAGGTGGCATTGACTTCTCGATCCTCTGCAGGTGACCTTCCACCCCAGGGTCAAGAGGTCAGTCCTCAAAAGGGAACATCCGCCAACTTGTGCTGGGTATCCAGCAAAGGTGGATATCCTCAGCCAAGCCCGCCGACGATAGCCACTCGCGCCGCCACCGATCTGGCACATGAGTCCCCTACATCCAAAGCAGTCTGAGCTGTTGTTTGGCCACTGCCTGCCCTGGTCCCGCACCTGCTTAACCGTAGTCTGCAGATCGGCGGGAAGATGAGGGATGACCTCATCCAGGGAGCCCAACAGGGCATGAGAAAAATGTGCCATGAGGACGGCCGAACTGGCCTGACGAAGGCCGAGAGAGGACGCAGCGTAGACTTTTCGCCCGACATAGTCCAATTTCTTGGACTCCTTGTCAGGAGGTTTGTCCACATCCCTGGCGTTGCCGGCGCGCCGGAAAACGCTGTCGGTAACCAACCCCTCAGCAGAGGGGTGTTCCGAAAAACCGGACAAGGAACCGGTAGGGACCGCATACTTCCTGGCCATCCTGGCCGAAGGCGCAGGGCAGGAAGCAGGGCGCTGCCAAAGTTCCAGTGCTGGACCCACTATGGCCTCGGCCACCGGAAAGGCCTCCGTCGGAGAATCCCCTCGGTCCAGAATCTCCGTGAGGGGATACCTGGCCCGTTTGGAAACGGGTTCGAGCTCCATCCCGGTAGACTCCGAGATGAGCCGAAGCAGTCCTGGGAAGGACGACGGGCTATCGTCCATTGGCTGACCTCCTGAAGACTCCAAGTCCAGTCGCTTGAGAAGAAGGAGGAATCATCTTCGGACTCGAAGAGTCCTCAAGAGCTGCCTCTGGCCTGAGCCACCTTCACCTGCCGAGGTCGGTCGGGAGTGAGGGTAACTGACAGCCGATGGGTAAACCCTTAGCCGACCGAGAATCCTTGGTCGGAGCCCCAATTGGTGGCTGTGGAGGGGAGGTTCCACCGCAATCGTGGTGGAACAGCTGGTTTGGCCGAACAACCGCCTGGGTATAGGCCCTCGGCAAGTCGAGGGTTGTGTCGCCGCCCGGCGACAGCGCATTTAATGGCCGGGAAGCGCCGAGTCGCTTATTCCCGCCAGGAGGAGCTGTTGCAACATAAGGTCTCGCACTGTCACGACTTACGCCAAGCCTCCCCCATCCGAGGAGGAGGACGAGGACGAGCGGCGACGCCGCCTTACCGCGGGTGCCGAGACCGGTGACCGCTTTGGACGGGTGGGAACGCTGGACCCAAGAGGTCCGAGACCGAGACTGAGAGTCCGGAATTTCCGGGTCGGTGCAGGGAGGTGTCGGCCGGAACCGACACTCCTTCGGCTCGGAAGGTCCATCCGAGGGCCCGGAACCGAGGCACAGGCGAGCCCACGGATCCTCAACTCTCCCGGGAACCGGGAGAGGGGAATCGCTGCTAAAGGCGACAGCTCTTCAATGGGTCGAGAAAAATCTCGACTCATCAGTGGGAGTCTCGGTCAACTGACCTGACGGGACACCGTGAGGCCAGTGGGCCGAGCGGTCGACCAAGCCGACGGTCGACGCCCGGGAGAGGGACCTTTCCGCCCCAAGAGCCGACGGAGGGATTCTACCTTGTCCCTCTTTTGACCAGAAAAAGGTCCAGCAGACGCAGGCCCTCTCCTTTAGTGGAGAGGACAGACGAAAGCTCCTTAAAGGAAGCCGTAGGAAGAACCCAGAGAGAGCGGGATAAATGCCGCGGCCGAGGAAGATACGGCCCGCGCCGCCTCCTCTTCGAGGGCGACCATCCGCTCGAGCTGATCCGCCGAGCCCGCCGCCACGGACACCGCCAACCGGGCCTCCTTGGACTTCACCGGAGGGAAACGCTTCTCGGGACGGCCCAGTTGCAATCGGGCAGCACGGTCTTCGAGGACGTAGGCCGAGAAAGATGAGCACAGGTCGCAAGCCTGCGGGTCGTGTTCAAGGCCTAAGCAGTAGACACACGTGGAGTGGATCCGTCGGAGACATCTTCCTGCCGCATGGGCATCTCCAACCGAGTCGATTTATCCATCGCAGCCGCTGGGGATCGAAGACTGAAGTCTTTTTGCAAAATATTATTTTTAAATCCGCAAACGGAGAAATAGGAACCAGTCACAAACGCAGAGCGTTAAGGAGGGAACCTGAGCTTCCAAGCGGTAAGGAAGATCTGGCGTCATGGGGCGGAGCCGAGAGTTATACCACCCGGGTGGGTGGGAGGAGCAAGCTTGAAGACCTTCCGGCAAGATTTAAAGCGGCAAGGATACTGCCAATGAGTGTGGATGAACAACATATCCATGTCCCTAGAAGTCAGTTTTTCATCTCTCTGGAACTCAGAAACTGCACATCCAACTGGAACATAACTCGGAACATCCAGAGATCTACCCTAGGCAATGGTGCATGCAAATGTTCATACAAATCCATTAAACGGTTGCAAAGTTATTAAAGTGCAAATGGGATTTTACATTGAAGTGCTTACTGAACCCTAACTATAGGGTATGACTGCACCCTTTATAATGTAATCCAGCAGTATGCCTGATTGCATGCCTGATCCAATGCTGTCAAACCTGTCTGCAAGATATGTCAGGAATATATCTGCCACTTATTTAATGAGTAATGCACCCTGCTGCTGCTGCAATGACTTAGATAAACTATTTGTGTCACCAGTACCACTTCCAGTTGTGACAGATACCAGTCCTACATACCAGGTCATAATGTCGTATGCTTAATAGCATGTGGCATTATGGCAAACCCGACCTGTGCACCTCCGAGTTGCCCCACCCGGAGTTTGAACTTTAGTGGGGGGTCCTGGGGCAGCCTCTCATCGAGGTGTGGGGGCTCTGCCCCCACAGAACAAAAAATTACAAGAAATTGTGCAACCCGATTGTGCATTCTGCCATGCGACATAATGACCCCATGCCCCAGTCCTACTGTACCATCAGTGCTGTGTGCAGGTAGGGAAGAAGGTTTTGTCCCGTGAAGGCCACAGTGATGCATGACATGGAAAACATGATTTATGATAAAGGGAGGATAATGATCAAGAAGGTGTTTTCTGAACCTGTCAACTTCTATGATTTCATTATAATGACACCATTTCTAGTTATTATTCATAAATGTGGCTTTATTTATATTCTAAGAAAATATGTTTCATGATATTTGTGAAATAGAAAGAAAAATTATGAAGAGGATGTGTTGTTTTCTGATGGCAAAGTCCTTCTATGTTTTTTAACAATTATTTTTATTAGTTATTCTTCTTCTTATATTTTGCTTTTTATATACTGAGAAAACATGTTTTCTGTGGATATTTAGAGTCATCTGTTAAATACACCCACACTGCAGAGAATCCAGTTTGCTTTTTCTGGTACAGTGGACTAGTAGTGGTGGTGATGAGGTACAGGGAGGGGTGCTTCCAGAGGAACTGGGCAGTAACTGCAAGATCTCTTCTTGTTGGGCTAATGTAAAATTATGAGCCTTCATATTGCACTTGGAGGAGAGGCAGCCGATATGATATATGAGAAGATCGTATGATATAGTATGATATGATATGATATGATGTTACAGCTCAGTATTTACAGTTGAGGAGGAGGGGGATGGGCCAAAAATACATGGGGAAGGATTATCAAGCCCACGGGTGGACACAAGTCCCTTCACTGTGGACAGAGTCCACAGAGAACTGGCCAGACATAGGGTGGACAGGGCCATGGGGCCTGATGCAGTGCACCCTAGGCTGCTGCGGGTGCTCAGAGAAGTTCTGGTTGCACTCCCGGCTGCCCAGTATAATAGATCACTGGATATAGTGGAGGTACAGAGGGACTGGAGAATGGTGGACATAGTCTTGATACACAAGGTGGGAAATAGAGAAGATTCAGGATCTACAGGGCAAGCGTAACTTGACAGCTGGCAAGGTAATGGAGGCACTCACCAAGGAAAGCATTGGGATTACCTGGAAGCCAGTGGGCTGCAAAACCAGAGACAGAATGAATTACCAAGGGTAGATCCTGTCAGACCATCCTCATTGAATTCTTTGATGAGGTAACAAGGGTGGTGGGTCAGGATGGGGTGGTGGATGTGGCTAGCTGGACTTCAGAATGACCTTTGATACTGTCCCACATAGGAGGCTAGTAATGAAGCTGAAGAGACTGGTGGTTTGGACAAAGATAAATGGATGGAAAATTGGCTTAGGGATAGGAGTCAGAGGGTGGTGGTAAATGGGGTATGATTGAAAGAGGGGAGGGTTACAAGTGGGGTACCTCAGGGGTCGGTGTTAGGACCCGCACTTTTTAACATCTATGTCAGTCATATTACGGAAGGTCTGGGAGGGAAAATATGCCTGTTTGCAGATGTTGCAAAGCTCAGTAACAGGGTGGACATTCGGGGGGGGGTGGACAAGATGAGGGCTAATGACTTGGGGAAGTTGAAGGAGAGGTCCAGGAGGTGGCAACTGAGGTTAAATACTAAGAAATCTAAAATCATGCACCTAGGGAACAGAAACCCAGGTGTGGAATGCACACTTGGGGGAGGAGGTGCTGGAAGCCACAGGGGAGGAGAGGTACCTGGGAATAATTATTACTGATGACCTTAAGGTGACAAAGCAGTTTGGGAAAGCGGTGGGGAAAGCTAATAAAATGCTTGGATGCATAGGAAAGGGGATCACCAGCAGGAGGAGAGAGGTGATTCTCCCCAGTATGCAGCACTGGTGTGACTGCACCTCGAATACCCAGTGCAGTACTGGTGCCCCCATCTCTGAAAGGATAGGTTGGAGGTGGTGCAGAGGAGGGTTACCAGGATGATGCTGGGTATGCAAGGAATATCCTATGAGGAGAAGCTTGGGGAAGTAAACTTGTATTCCTTGGAGGACGGGGAAGGGGGGATATGATTGAAACATTTAAATACTTGAAAGGGATTAATAAGGCACAAGTGGAGAATCTGCTTCAGTTGAGGAGGAGCTTCTAACACTAGAGGGCACAGTATGAAATTATTAGGGGCAGGGTCTGGGGAAATGGGAGGAAGTTCTTCATTGAAAGAGTGGTGAAGACTGGAATTGATTGCCAGAGGAGGTGGTCGGATGGAAACAACTAAACAGTTCAAGCATGCATAGGATAAGTATATGGGTATACTGGCAATGGGAGCGACAGGTTTGAGAGCCCCCCCCAGTAAATGGATTTTGCTTGGGGGATTGCATAGGCAGACTAGGTGGGACAAGCAGTCCTTATCTACTGGCTACTTCTATGAATCTATGAATATGACATATGAGTGGATAATAGAATCTTTTTTTTATATAGTATCTCTTTAAGTCCACTCCGACTAAGGCTCGGTGTCGTCGTACCACCATCCTGGACTCCTTCTTCCCGATTGGGGATCACTGTGCACAGCCGTGGGGTGGGCTTTTTTCATTAAGTAGCTAGTTTGTCCCATCCCCACCCCTGAGGGTGCCGGCAGACAAGACCAACATCCAAGCAGTAAGCGTCTGGAGACATGGATTCTGCCACTGCTTAACGATGCCCTCCCTCCTGACACTGCTCACTAGTTGGTGCAGTGCCCGCCCACCCCAGGAGAAGAGAATTGACAATTGGTGACTCAATCCAGCTGCTCCCTCTCTCTCCAGCTGACCCCCGCGTCCTGGGCTCGTTCCTGAACCCGGGTCTCCAGTGTTGCACGAGGTGTGGCATCCAACTCCTCAACCCTCAGCGTGACGAAGCCGACGGGAGCAATATAATCTGATACAACACAATATAATAAAATCTGATTTAATATATGGTAATTTTTATTAGTGTGCACACAAAAACATAAATGATGAAATTGAAGTGCATTGGTCTTGCTGCTTGACTTCCTTCCCCTCATGGTGTTTTTGAAGCTGCTAGTGAGAAAGGGGATTGGGCTTTAAAGAATTAGGGAATGACTGCAAGATGATTTTTTGGGGGAACAAGACATTACTAGAAGCACTTGAAGAAGGAAGTTGGGAGAAGTGGTGTGCTTCTGGATTGCTGAGGATGGTTTCTTCACCAGATGTACCAGATGACTTTCAAGGAAGGTTGCATACACTGCAGTGGGAAAGGAACCAGTTAATTTCAAGGGACTAATTAACCATGGTTACTTTAAATATACGATCATGTGTCCATCCCTTTTCTTCACAGTTCCACAACCGTGACTTTACTCATGTCCCTGCCCCACTATGACCAGCTCCTTCTCCACTGCCACCACTTGCAGAACTTGTACTTTATGGAACTGACATGGTGGAACATAAATTTATCTACTCTTTCCCACCTGCACCCCTTTTCCCTTCCTGTTCTTCTCTTTATGCCTTGTATATGCATTAGCAATAGATGCACAACAGATGATTATATGAATCCCACAATGCAGTTGCCACCATACACTAACAGTGATGACTCACAATAGTTGTCTTGATGATTTTAGAAGCAAAATTAGAAACATAGAAAAAGGAGGAGTCATGTGATATGTCAAAACTAGCAGCAGCTCTACAGAATGGCTCTGACACTCTCCATTTAATTGTGAAATAAAATAGCAGCAATCCTAGTCTTATGAACTCAGTTATTACTTCAGCAAGGTTGCTCATTACTTATCAACTTGGACATTCAATAATGTTAGAAGAAATGGAGACTGGCATTGAGATATCAGTGTGATTGTGTTCATTGCCTCTTCTCTCTCTCTCTGAGAATCAGCTGGAGCCCAAATGCCTGAAGCCGGATGAGTCACCATGCAAGATCGGAGGCCACACCGTGGCAGCGCTTACTCTGGTGTATTTCTTGAAGGAATTTAGCCCACTCAGGGATGCAATGCTAGATTTAACTGGTGATGTCAAATCAATGAGACTGGTGCTTGAGGAACTCACATGAAGGGTGGGGGACATGAAGGCCTGAGTGAGCTCTGTGGAAGATAGATATATCTTCTTGGAACCAGATGTGGTGGCCCTTCAAAGAAAAGTCCCCTGACTACAGGAATGTGTGGAAGGCCAGGAGCTTAGAAATCAGTGTAATAACATGATTCTAATAGGCTTCCCAGAGTGAGTAGAAGGCACGGACACCATCACCTTTATCCAGAAGCTTTGTCAGAAAATAGTGGGACCCTTGATCGATGGATCGGCATACATAATAGAGCATGCTCACAGACACTTGTGCTGATGTTGGCTCCAGATGAAAAGCCAAGGCCTGTGATCTTCTGACTCCCTCAATTATATAGAAAAGGTATACCTCCACAACAAGGTGCAGGAAGCCAAGGGCATCCTATGGAGGGGAACAAGCTCTGTCTGTTTTAAGACTTGAGCCTCGAGGTGAGAGCAAGGTAGGCAGCCCATTGGGACATTAAGTCTTAATTGTATGCAGCACAGATCATATTTAGGCTGCGATATCCTGAGAAACTGATTGTTACAATGTCGGCGGGGGGGCAGCAAAAGCTGTTTCAGTCCACAGAGCACACTAAACAAGAATTCCTGCTCCTATTCCTGTATCTGTTTAAATAGGGATTGAACACCTAGTGGATGTGAGTAGACTAGTGTGGATTGTTTATAGCTGGGTAAAGTGAAAAGCGTTTCAGGGTTTCTACAGTCTAGTTCTTCCAGTGTGTTGAAGAGTTTGAGCTTTGCGACCAGTCCTCTCCTGTACCCACAGTTGGTCAATGGACTGATAAGGGACAAAACCTATGAGCGTCTGTAATGCCTTACATGGGGACAGGCAACCACTAAGTTCACAGCCCTGTAGCAGCAATGCTGGAAGCTTTTATTGCAGTGAGGATGGTGGCTGGTGTCTCCAGTGATCAGAGGAGTACACCTGAGGACAGAGTAGCACAACCTGGAGCTACAGTAATGGTAGGCACTACAACTCATGTCATATCTGGTTCTTGGTCTCCTGTGAGGATTCAAAGTCATAGTAGTTCACATCAGCACATGGCAGCAGCACCAGTGGTCTAAACATTAGACTCCCTACTGGGTAAGGTGATGCCTTGTTTTTGACTGTGTATGTGTTTGTGGTCCTTGCCCAGGAGACCAGAGCAACTATTTGTTTGCCACCCTTACTAGCAATTGTTGACTCACAACCAGAAAAGGGATTTTGTTAATCAGGTGTACCATGGCCACATTACTGAGGGCCGCCATTAGCCCAAAACAATGTGGGACACAGATTGTGCTGCTGTCACGGTTGTTTCATTTTAAGCTCTTTGGGACTTTCAGTTTATATTTGGGACATTAATTGTTTGGGACTTATTCTTTTATTGTCATACTGTAGGTCTGTCTTCATGGAAACAGTACAAGCTGGGCCTATAATTTGTAGAGCAGCTTGTGTTGGAAGTTCGTGGGCTGGTTGGGGGGGGGGGAGAAGAGGGAATGTGGACTGCCATATTGTTGAAATCTAAGAAATACTGCCACAGGAAATGGAGTAGAATGTTCCCTCTGTCCTCTTGAGGATATTAAGGGGCCAGTAGTTGGGGGACTCAGCAGTTTTAGCATGTTTAGGATGCCATAGGGTATTCAGCCAGGAGTGGATATCGTGTTCTCAGTTGCTTATCTGTAGGGGGCCCTCCCACATCACAGCTTCTACTCAGTCAGGGATTTGGGTACTACTCAGATTGGTGGGTAGGATTATGTTTAGTCTCAGGCAGACATGGAAAGGTTAGAGCTGGTACCATGGAGCTGCACCAGGACCATCAAGGGCTAAAGGAGTGGGAGTGCAATCATCCAGACCAGGGAATGCGGTGGAAGGTGATGCTTGGTGTTAACTGTTTTTGTAGTGTTTTGGGTCACATATTGTTGAGATCTTGTATGTTGGTGTTATTTGTGGGGGCATCTGTTACCTATTAGGGGAAGCAGAAGTCAACAGGGTTCAGAGGGCACTACACTATTGACCATGTGGTACAAATGCCTCTTTTGAAGTTTTGGATCTGGGATAATGGGTAGTTCTTATAGCTTTGTGTCATGTAACATTAAAGGGCGACAGTTGAAGGAAAAATGTCATAGTGGCTTAAACATTCAAGAAACACACTTCAAAACAGAACAGCTTTTCTTACTTTAGGAGGAAATAAGGGACAAGTTTATGGTGTGGGGACAATAACAAATGGAAAGATGTAGCAATTTTGATAGCCACATGTAGCATTTCTTTTTTTTACCATTTAATATACTTTAGAAAAGCTTTTATAAAAATTATATACCCTACATCATTGAAAACCAAAAACAAACAATCTACAAAACATAATATAAACAATGAGTAATATTACCTAAAGTTTCCAAGGGAATGAAAAACGAAACATAATACATCACAATAACACTAACACAGAAAGAGAAAAAAAAAGATAGTCAACATAAATAACTCTACCCCACCTCCCCCATCCCCCATCACCCCCCAACCCGTGCATGAAATAGTAAAAGAGTTCCTAAAAATAAACCATAATTTCATCAACATCTGGGGCACGACACAAGTTTAAGTGTCTATCCTATGCCACAACATAAAGAAACTGTCTGGCAAAGGGAGTTTCATCTCCTTACTCATCCAATTAAGGAATTAATTGAAAGGAAGCCAGCAGGCCTGGAATTTGTGTAAGACATGATTAAATGAGGCTATTGCTCTTTCTGTACTCAAAGTTGGAAAAATTTCTGAACCCATGCCACTCATGAAGGTACCAATTGCCTTTCCAGTGGTGTAAGAGGAGTAGTTTCATTATTCCTGAAATCAATGCCATATAGTTTTTCTCATTCTTAGATGTTATTGTATTATGGTACCCCAAAATACATATCTCTATTGTAAATTAATGTGCATGACCAAAAAAGGGGACCACTAATTGTTGAACAAGCTAAACTAAAAGAGCTTAATGTGTATGCCCTTGAAGAAAGGAGGGGCCGGGGACATGATAGAAACTTTCAAATACCTCAAGGGAATCAACATAGTCCAAGAGGGTAGCATCTTTCAGAAAAAGAGATGTGCAAGAACAAGGGGGCACAATTTAAAGACAGAGGGGGGAATGACTCATGGGCAATGTGAGGAAATATTTTTCACGGAGAGGGTGGTGGATGATGGAACGGCCTCCTGAGGAGGTTGTGAGGTCAAAACCAGTGGGGGAATTTAAAAATGCATGGGACGAACATAAGGCAATTCTAGTAGGAGGTAGGAGGAAGTAGGCTGTTGGTAAAACTAGGATCTGTAGCTTATCCAGTAAGTAGGGAAATGTGCAGTCTGGGTGGGCCAAGTGGTCCTTATCTGCCATCAATGTCTATCTTTCTATGTTTCTATGCAAGCTTCCAAAAGGAAGTAATTTGAGGATATGCCCAAAGGGCATGTAATAAGGTACCTTCCTCTTGAAAACAACGTGCATATTTAAAGTCAGGCACATGTCGCATTTCAACTTTTGGAGGAAAGGTGGGATCCAGAAGGCAAGTATGTCCTGCTACATGTGAGATTAGGGCAACATATCTTTTGAATTCAGTCTACAGTCCCAGGACAGATTCTCTGCAGTTTTTAATCAGCTGATCACTGTGCTAGCAGACCACACTGACAGTTTTTATTAGGGAGGGAATAGACTGGAATCTGGCTTACAAGTCTGACCTTGAGAGGTCTGGGGATGCTTTTTATTTTCTTTTATTTTTATTGAAATCTTGGATTACATCCTTTGAGTTAGAAGCTCATTTACAAAGGTTCCATGTCAAATTGGCATACAGGACAAGAACAAGCAATATTTACAATGTGTTTACAGACCTGAGGTAACATAAAAAATACACATGATATGGTACAGTACACATAATACAGTGCAATTTATGCATTAGAATATATAGGTACCCTTATGTACAAGTAGCGATAAGAGAACTTATAGTGGTCCTGAAATTGATTCGACATGGTAAAACACAGCAGGTAGGTACAGACAATATATAGTGGCAATAATATTATGATAGTTGAAACCAGAAACATTGGATACCCAGAGGAAGTTGAACTGGGAAACATTGGATACCCAGAGGAATAGGATTAGGGGGTAGAGACAAGTGGAGGGTCAGATTGAAGAGGGGAGTTAACTGAAATTTAGGTAAGTGAGATCAAGAGGGAAAAGAAGTCTAGAGGGTATATCTAGCCGGGAACTGAGGCTCCTAAGTTCCTTTTGTCTGGGGGTGAAGGAAGGGGTCTGGAAGGGATTCAGAGAAATACTCTGAGGAGGAAGGAGGCTAGAGAGGGGAAAAGGTTGAGGTGAGGGAAAAGCAGTAGAGGGGGGTTGGGAGTGGGAGGTGAGCGAGGTAGAGATGGAGGGAAGAAGGGAGGAAATGGGTAGATGGAGGGGGGAAGGTGAAGGTTGGATGAGGGGGAGAGGGATGGGGAAAGAGGAGGAGGAGGAGGAGGAGTTAGGGGCAGCAGATGTTAGCTTGGTCTGCGGTGTTGGGGGTAGTGGCATTTCATTTGGCTGGCCAGGAGGGAGTGAAGTTTGGTTTTGAAGAGGGCAAGTTTGGTTTCAGCAGAGAGGTCAGGAGGAAGCGCGTTTAGCCAGTTAGGGCTCGGTATCTGAAGGAATGCTGTCCAGAGGTTGTTTGATGGAAAGAGACCTTGTAGGGGTTGTTTACGGTCCCTCTAGTTAGTCTAGTGGAGGCAGTTTGGGTAAGCATAGCTTGGATACCAGGAGGGGCTAAACCAAGAGATGCCTTTTTTGTTATAAGCCAGGTTTGATACTTTACCCGGCACTCCAGGCCAAGGCATCCTGAGAGAGTATACAAGTCACAAGTGTGGGTTAATTTCTGCAACCCAGGAGGAGCCTACAGGACTTGTTTCGGTGAGGGTGACTTGTTTATGGAGGAGGTGGACGCAGTGCTATAGCCCATGAGTCCGTAATCAATCCCTGAAAGGACAGAGATATTAATAGCAAGTTTTAGGGCATCTGTTATGAGGCAGTGCCTATGTAGGTAAAGCATACCAATCTTCTTGTTTGCTGATCGGGAGATGTTGCCTATGTGCAGTGAATAGGTCAGGGAACTATCCAAGGTGATACCGAGATATTTGAAATGATTCACCATGTTGAGGATTTCATTCTTTTGGTTGTGGATGTTTAGAACGGCAGACCTGCGTTTACTGTGAGTGGAGGTAAACAGCATGATTTTTGTTTTTTTATAATTGAGGAGCAATCGGGCATTAGAGAACCAGGTTTCAAGTAGCCAGAAGTTTTGCTGGAGATTTTGTTTAAGGGCAATCGGGTCAGGATGACTTGTATAAAGGACAGCGTCATCCACATATAGTAGTATGTTTGCATGGTAAGCTTTGGGGAGATTATTTAGGAAGACACTAAACAGCAATGGGCCGAGGATGGACCCTTGGGAGACTCCTGTACTTACGGTTAGCCTGTCTGAGATAGTGTCACTTATTTTGACCTGTTGGACCCACCCAGAGAGGTAACTATAGAACAAGTTCAGGGAGGTTTGAGACACAAAGGAGTCTCAGAGTTGAGTTAGCACTAATTCATGGTTCACGGTATTGAAGGCTTTTGTGAGGTCGATAAATGTGGTGCCCACTATGAGCCCATGATCAGTAGCATCCTGGATCTAACCAGTGAACTCAATCAATGCAGTTAGTAAGTGCTATGTAGTTTCCAAACTGTGTTGTTCCTGCACTGTAGTTGGTATTTGCTTAGGTGGTTGGTTAACTGATCGCAGACAATACATTCCAGCACTTTGGAGATTGGGGAAAGATGGAAATTGGGTGGTAGTTAATAAGGTTTGCTCTAGCATCACTTTTAAATACAGGAGTTACAACAGCAGCTTCCAGGTGGTGGGGAATTGACCTGTGATTAGGAGAGGTTTTAATTCTTGTTAGTGGAGCCAGGATGGCATCTAGGTGAGGGAGATTAACTTAAGACTGAGACTGTCACTACTGTACCTGGCTTTACTTAATGCTTTTGAAGATATATTTTGCTTCTCCAGGTTTGATTATCTTGAGGTAGAAGGGGGGCTCAGCTGAGGGCTGGCGGGGGAGGAGGGGGCATTAGTGGTAGTTGGCAGGCCCTGGGTAGGGGAGTAGGTAGTCTGGAGGAGCACTCTGCTGAGGTCTGTGAAGGCCTTATTAATAGTATTGGCGATTGTTTTCTGGTCCTGTGTTACTACACCAATTAGATTCAGCATGGGGGTGGGTTCTGTTGGGCTTTCCAGTTAGTTGCTTAATATTTGCCTTGTATCCCTGGCAGTTGCCCCAGGAGCCGTCCAGTGCAGACCTGAAGAAGGAGCCTTAGCCTGACAAATAGCCTGGGTGCATTTGTGAGGCTTATCCCCAAGACAGAAGGGACTGAGAAAAATGATGGACATTCTGGGTTACTGGATCCCCAGAGACTGTTTTATTCTAATGATAGAAGCAATGCCTTCTACTCTAGGCCCTGTAATTCTCTCTCCAGGACTGACTATTTTTTACTACTCCTGGAGGAAAGGAGGGAAAGAGGGGTATGATAGAGACCTTCAGATATCTCAAGGGCATAAATAAGGTACAGGAGGGTAGCATCTTTCAGAAAAAGAGATGTTCTAGAACAAGGGGTCATGACATGAAGCTGAAGGGTAGACAAAGGGTAACATGAGGAAGTATTCTTCACAGAAAGAGAAGTGGATGCATGAAACAGTCTCCCAGAGGAGGTGGTGGGGAAAATTTGGTAGGGAATTCAAAATGCAAGGGATAGCCAAGGGGAACCCAGTGATAGCAAAGAGATCAAAGCTAAAGATCAAGTAGGGTCTGTGGTTTCTGCAGCAGGTAGAAACAAACTCTGGCTAGAGCCAATATGGTTGCAGCTATGAATTCTGTGGTAAAATATTCAAAATTACCAAAGGTATGAGCTTGCTTTTGCAAACTGTAATGTAGGCTCATAAATGTGTTGTTTTGTAATATTTTTACACCAAATTGTCAACATAGACTTGTTATGACTATGCCTCATGAGGAAGGGCAGAGAAAATATTCAACTCCTGGTCTAAAGGTGATTTCGCGTGGGGCCTGCAAAATCAACTTTCAGGATGCAAAACACATTTTGAGTAGGAGTTGAAAAATGACAGCTGTCACATTCATGAGGTGCTGTGAAGAAATGGCTATGTTGAAAATTTATGAGCCTGCGTTTGCAAAATTCAACGTAGTCTTGTAACTTTTTTAAAATATTTTTATACCAAATTTAGAATATAGCTTTCTTATGATGCCACCTCATGAACAAGGGTAGAGAACATTTTTAACTCCTGTCTGAAAGGTGATTTCGTGCAGGGACTGCGAAATCAACTTTTGGGATGTGAAAAAAAGATTTTGTCCAGGTTTTGAAAAATGACAGCAATCACATTCATGAGGTGCTGTAAATATATGGCTATATTGTAAATTTGGGGTAAAAATAATGACAATTACCAAAGTTACAAGCCTACATTCGCAAAATTCAACTTAGGCTCATAACTGTATTATTTTTTTATATTTTTACACCAAAGTTTCAACATAGCCTTCTTATGACCCCACCTCATGAACAAGGACAGAGAACTTTTTCAACTCCTGCCCAAAAGGTGATTTCACACAGGGACTGCAAAATCACCCTTCGGGAACTAAAAAAAAAACCATGTTGACCAGTATTTAAAATTTTATTTTTTATTTAAAAGTTGGTAACCGGGAGAGAAACACTGAGCTGAGGCTCATTTACAGGTGTGACCCAGGGAAGGGGGGGAAGAGGCAAATTACATAATTACATAGTGTTAGGCGGGTTATAGTGATACAATGTGCATGTATCAGGCAGGTAACAACAGATTGCCTGGGTAAAGAGGCAGATACATAGGTACAGAGTATCTCTACAGTAAAAAGCAAAGCAAGGAGGAAAATACAAGTACATAGTAACAATCAGCTAACAACAAATTGCCTGGGTAAGAGGCAAACACGTAGGACAGAGTGTCTTACAGTAAAAAGCAAAGTAAGGAGCAAGGAACAACAATGTGTGTGAGGTTCAAGTAAAGTGCAAGATTTACACCAGGTGTAGATGTTAAATGCACGTGAAGGGGAACATAGCACCAAGGGAGCTTGGGACTTTGGAGACATAGGGCCCCCGTAGAAGGTTAACAAGTTTGGAGCCACAAGCAGGGTGGAGGCAGGGAGTGGTGGAGGGTCCATTTGAAGAGGTTTAGCAATGGTAGCATATGGATCAAAGAGGGGAGGGAGTTCCACAAATGGGGAAGTGGAAGGAGAAAGCAGTCTTACCAGAGTTAGAGTGAGGTCGGGGAAGGACGGAGGAATGTGGGTCTCACATGTAGCAACAGTACAAAGTGTGGGGAAGGGGGCAGGAGGGCAGGAGGGAAGTGAGATAGGGAGTGAGTGTGCCAAACCAACATTTGTCTGTCAGGATGGATGTGTGTTGGTTTTGGTGAGAAGCAAGGGAGTGAGGTGATAGACATCAATAGAGGGTGCAGGGATGTGTTCTGGGAGGGGCGTTTAAGGTGAATCAGCAAAAGGCATTGAAAAGGAAATCCAGTCTGAAGAGGGTGGCTGCAATGGATGACCTGTACATAATGTCAGCATAATCAAAGAGTGGAAGGAGTGTCTGAATGAGGAGAATCTGATGAACAGGGAGGGAGAGGGCATCTTTATTTCTGTAAAGAACTCCAAGTTTGGGGCAGAGCTTGGAGTGAATGTAATTGATATGTATTATGAAGTCCAGGCATCTGTCAAGCCAGACTCCTAGATATTTGTAGGCCAGGAATATGTCTAAGATAGTGCCATCAAGAGTGGAGAAAGAGGGGGGGTGGGGTGTTTGGACAGTTTTTGAGGGGTGCCAAAGTTCATGGAGACTGTTTTAGAAGTATTTACTTTCAGTTCATTTGCCTGGAACCAGTCCAGGGCATGAGTGAAATCAGATTGCAGCTGAGAGGACACCTCAGATGCAGATAAGGCAGAAGTATAGAGGATGGTATCATCAGCATGTAGATGAAATGTGGGAGTGGGAGATCATTGTAAAGACAGAAAAGAGGATGTGACCAAGGACAGCGCCTTGTGGTACACCTGCTAGGACTGGGAGGGAGGAGTGTGTCACCAGCCTGACACTCTGGGAGGCTGTCGCCTGCTGGTTGGGGAGTAGCTGACAGAAGCAGGACTACTAGGCATTTGTTTATGTTAAAACAGGTTTGCCGTCGGCCCGTGGCACTGAGGGTTGAGGCGCTGGATGCCACACCTCGCGGCCACGCCAGCAACCCAGGTTCGGGAGTGAGCCCGGGCACTGGGGTCGGCAGGAGGAGTAGGATCGAGCATCCATAGGACAGCTCTCCTCTCCTCTCTCCCTGGGGATCCAGGGGCATTCTGGTGCAGGGGGCCCCGGTGGAGGCCAGAGGTACTACTGCTGCGGGGAGCACATGTGTAGGGTCGGGGGGCTGATGCCTGGCCAGAACATGGGCGGACGTGCGCTACGCTATGGCACTGGCATCAGTGCACACCTGCCGGCTCAGGGGAAAGTGGAAAAAACTGGGGCACTAGTCATGGTGGCATGATGGCATGATGGCCGTCTCTCCGTAGCAGGGGCTCTCTCGGCGCCGAGGGTGTGCGGCAGTACGGATCCTGATTTGGGGTGGGTTGAGCTCCGGGTGCTCCCCACCACCCTGCCATGGGGAGTAAGCCGTGAGGTAGCTGGCGAGGCCCAAATATGGACGCCAGAGGAGATAGCCGAGGAGGAGATGGTGGCCGGATAGACCTGGGGAGATGCCAGACGTGAAAGGTAAGGCAGACTGGTGGCCCCTGGGGATAAAGAAAAGAAAAACAAAAACAGGTTTGCCACCTATGCCTAAATGTAGTCTTACCAGAAAAGCTTTACCTCTGTCAGTGAGTTCCTGCTCTTCTCCGTTGTCTATTTCTTGTCTTGCAGGGAGGAAAGCCGAAGGGGTGGTGTTCAGACTGGACCCGAGAGCTGAGAAGCGGCTGTCTGAAGGCCATGAGGAAGTTCTCGAGACAGTCGGAGAGATTTTTAAGAGAAAAACAGGAGTAGGGCTGTGATTGTTTAGAAGCTGGATGTCTAGTGGGGTGTACAGAAGCCTATGGTAGCTATGGAAGCCCGTGGAAGAGCTGATCCTGGAGGTTTTTCTTATGGTTCAGGTTTTGGAGTTGCTTTGTGAAGAGGGGAAAGAGAGAAGCTTGAAGGTTGTCAGTAAAGTTCGTAGTGCTTGTGGGACGTAGATTTTATCCATGGAGGAAAATATAGGAGGCTATTTGAGACACTATAGAAGTTACACAGAGTTTCATGAGTCTTGTGGCAAAGATTTGTTTTTACAATCTTTTAAACTGTAGCGTGTTTTTTTTCTCGTTTTACTTTTTTGCTAGAAGCATAAAGTGTTGGTGTTTATTTAAAACCTAGCGGCTGACTGTGTTCTCTGCAGACTTCCCCATAGTTCAGTAGAGTTTTGATGTGTAAGCCTCAATATACTTTTTAAGTAATAATAAATGGAAAAGGGAAAAAAGGAAAATTTAAACTAAATAAAAATAACATTTTCAGGACTCGCACCCTTTTGGTCACATGACAGCAGACTCCTGCACTTAAGAGCACATGTGTGGTGTTCTGGGGCATACGAATCACCATTTCTCAGAGTGGAGAGCAGTCGAGTCGATTAGGGCCAAGTTCTTAAGATATACCATTCAGGTCATTCTGTTGGAAACACAGATATTTGGACTTATTTAGTAAGTATTGAAGGACTGGAGCTATTTCTTTTTAAAAATAGAGAGTCTAATTTATTATTATTATTATTATTTATCTTCCTATATAGCTACACATAGGCAGCTGGGGTTATCTGTGCATGTAGGTGAGAAGGTTCCTACATGCACAGTAAGGGATTTTGAGGAGAAGTGCTTTGCTAAGGTTATTATAACACTTCATTAATAAGGTCCCTATTAAGTCTATATTACTGCTATGGAGCACTGTCGCTCAGATGACATCATCACGATCAGGACATCGCTGCCATTTTAGGTTTGCACTACAGCACAAACTTCGAATAGTGCCGTGGATTTGTTTCCATTGTTCAGAACTTTTATGGAGCTACGAAAATGGATTTAAACACATATCAGGGACAAAGGAACCATATCATCATAATGGTGAGCCTCTAAGCTACCATGCTGTGGGTTTTGTTGTGCTGTTCCAAACATTCTGTTTACATTCCCTTTAATGGACAGAACTCTTACAGAAGCCTGCAGTACCTTGGATCCATGAATGATAGTCGACAACATTTTGTTGAACCACATTACATTGAAACCGTCATATGGAAGCCGCATTTCTGAAATTCATGCATACTGATTTCTTATTGAGAAACATGTTTTCTTCAGGGGACTTCACCCTGAACCCCTCACATGGGGGGCTGTGCTCCCTACACCTTCCCCTCTAAATATAATCAATTCTGAGTTGGAGTTGATTAGGGGAGGGACTGCAAAACCCCTAGAATACAGTGCTGGGGTCCAGCGCCGACACTACAATGACCTGGCACTGTAGTCACTGTAGTGATGGTTGCTGTCAACATTTCACTGTTGGTGGTGTATACCCAATACCTTAACCCCTCAACTGGGGAAAGAGGATACATTGGCTAGTAGCTATAGACCTATATCATTAATTAATCTGGATCTTAAAATACTAGCCAAAGTCCTAGCCAACAGACTGGGTAAAGCTTGGGGCTGTCTTACAGGTACAGAGCAGATGAGGTTTATGGATGGGAGGGGCTGTAGTGATCACCATAGAAAGTTGTACCATCTGGTTTCTGCATCTGGGGTTGACAGGGACCCTGCAGCCCTGGACTCCCTTAATGCAGAAAAGGCCTTTGACAGGGTCTCCTGACCATTCCTGTTTGCTGCATTATACAAATACCAAATTACAGAGGATTTTTGTGAACTGGGTTAGGGTGCTATACCAGCACCCTTCAGCATAAATACAGCGTAATGGGATACTTTCTGAAACAGTGGCACTGGAGCATGGTATGAGACAGAGGTGACCTCTGCCTCCTAGTTATTCATCCTCTAACTTGAGACCCTGGCTTGCCAGCTTCAGGCCAACCCTCTGATTAGGGGTATTAAAGTAGAAGAAGAAGAATCAAAATTTATATAGCACTTTTCATACACATTGTGTCTCATTGTATAGAGCCCCGTAGTGCAACACAAATGTGATTTTCATCTATGCTGATTATATTTTGTTGCACGTTAGAGATCCTAACACCTGCATATCAAAAGCTTGAAGGGAAACTGAACACTTCAACAAAGTTTCTGCTTCCAAGCTTAATGTGGGGAAAGCCAGTGTGTTACCCCAAATGGCTTAGAGATGAAGCAGGTTATACTTAGGATGGTACTGCAGGGGGAACCAAAGGTTATGATGTATTCAGAAATTCAGGTCTCTTAGCACTTACCTGACCTCAGAAGAAATAACCTCAACCCCCTACTAATCAGGATAAATTAGGACCTGCAGAGGTGGAAATCACTTCCACTAACACTTTGGGGCGGGGCTAATATTATTAAAATGAATATCCTTCTGAGGCTACTTTACCCTTTAGGGATGTTAAATGTTGCCCTCCTCATGAAGTGGTTCCAACAGCTCCACAGGAAAGTAGCAGATTTCCTCTGGTTGGGTAAAAATGCTAGAAGGACCTATTTTAAACTAACAAATCCGTACAAGGTGGGAGGTTTACAGCTACCTAATTTATTTTTGTATTACATGGCACTCCATGGATTCAAATATTTGCAGTGGGATCAGGCCCCAGAAGTTGAAGGGAGAGCAGAATGCCCGTTCCAGTGGCTACGCATTGAAACTGAACAATGTAAAATAATGTTATCCACCCTAGCACTCTGCTCTGTGTCACCAGCCAAAGCACCCAAACTTCTTAAACACACTGCAATCTACTGGATGATAAGAGCAAGCCAGCAATTAAGTGACTACTTGCACCTTAGACTAATGAAAGATACCAGCCAGGTGATACTGCATAACCCCAATCTACTGATAGTTGGAAAACCCATACAAAGTGTTTTTTGTGGTAATTCAGCAATGCCATTGGTACAGTGCCTGGTACTGGCAGGCTGTCTTATAACATTTTAGGCCTTTCAGAATAGATACCATGTCCTGAATTCCAAATGTTTTCCTTCTTTGCAATTGGCACCTTCCCCCACCATGGTCTAAGGAAGATGCTGTAAGATTAGAACGGCTAGTGGCACCTGCTAATTTGCCCCATTCTATTTTTCAGATTTGTAAGACTTTATAGATGCTAGATCCTTCACAGTTAGATGCTATATGTATGTACTGGCAGAGAGAATAACAACTGGGCTGGTCGGTGGAGGAATGGCAAAAAATTTGGCCTCACATTTAGAAATACATTAATCAGGACAGGTACAGATTAAAGGGACGCTGTCAGCCCCTTTAATTACATTTTCTGCAGTTATTCCAAACCGTGGCTGAACTGATTGCAGCAGTCCCTCTTGCCATACAATATCCATGGCAGCAATTATTCTTTCCCATACAATAGCTTTTTTTTTTTAACAATTTTTTTACTTTTAAACAAAACCTTCTCGGTCCACTCTTATTATTGCACCCAGTGCCGGAGCGCATTCACATTTCTAAATGGTGCTGAAGTCCCCAAAGGCTTGTGCAGGAATCATTAGACCAGAGTTCAACTAAACATGGTTTTTAATGTATAAAAAAGGTTGAACTTGGGAAAGTGTGGTTTTTGGTGATGACAAAAGGGCTATAAGTTAGGGAAATCATGGTCTGAAAGTTGAGTCAGTGATTTCCATAATGTACAACGCTCGATTCATCACCAAAAACACTTTCCCCGAGTTCAGCTTTCTTTGTAATATTAAAAACCATGCCTAACTTAACCTGGGTCTAATGATGCCTGCACGAGCCTTCTGGCTTTTCAGCACTATTCAGAAACATGAGTGCACTGGAACTGGGTGCGATAATAAGAGGGACTGAGAAGGTTTACTTGGAAGCAAAACAGAGGGAAAACATTTTATGGGAAAAAATAATTGCTGCCATGAATGTTATGTGGTAAGAGGGACTGCTGCAGGCAGTTCAGCCATGGATTGGAATAACTGCAGAAAATGGAAGTAAAGGGCTGACAGAGTCACTTTAAGGCAGTTAAAAATACTCCGGAACCTTTACTATGTGCCCAGTAAGTTGCATAAAATGGGCAGGAAGGAATCTGTCCTGTGCACTAGATGTGGAAAAAGTGAGGGTACCTAATGCACATCTTATGGTCATTCAAAAAGGTGATCCCCTTTTGGGATGACATAAAACAGCACATAGATCCCCGTCCTTGTACTAGAAGAACTTTCATGCCTGAAACATTCTTGGTGGGCAAATATCATGATACTGTCCAGAACCAAGCCCTTTTTGTGGCCACAGCCAAACTTGTTATATTGAGGCAATTTCTTGATGATGTCATTCCATCCAGAGCAGAATGGAATAATGAAATCATTTTTGCCTTCAATACTGAAAAGCAGGTAGCCAGTTTCAACCACAGGTACAATGCCTACCATAAAAAGTGGGAAATCTTCCATGCATGACTGCTTCTCATGTAAACATCTGATTGGGGTTTGAATATTATTAATGCCAAATGTGTACTGGCTTTGAGATCTGGTGGACTGGGGTGGTAAGCCTATGTCATTACCCAGCAATGGGACAATTGTATGAATACGTTTGCCCTCTCCATTGTCCGGGAATTGTTGACTCTGGGGATAAGAGTGAGGGGTGTCTTGTGATAGGTACTGTGTGTTCCTTGTCTGTTCTGTTCGGTAATTCCTTATGTTACTGTACGTTCTGAAACATTTCAATAAAGTGACCCAAGGCCTGGGGCCAGTTTAAAAACTCTGGCCTGACACCTGATTGGAATACTTATAGGTGCCTGAGAAATGCTTGTACAACTAGTCTCAAAAGTTCCAAGAAAAATCTAAAATCCGCCAGACCAAGAACCTGTCCAGCCTTAAACATTTCTGGACCAAATAAATTGCCTTTCAAAAGCACAGTCCAAATATCATTGCATGAAATCATAGTCAATGGACAAACCCTATGTGACCCTAAATCCGCAGCTACTGAATTTAATAAGTTTCTCACAGACTTGGACCAGTTCAAAACCCACCTGGGGGCTACTCTGATAATTCCCAGCTTCCTTGTCAACCACCAATGCCTGGTCCTCAACCCCAGTTCTGTTTCAGACTGGTGAGCAGGAAAGAAGTGCTCGCATAGCTGAAACACATAAAAAGTGATGGCTCTCCCGGGCATGATACCTTAGGACCCAAGTTTCTAAAAACTGCAGTCCCTATTACTACTACCTACATCATCATTTATTAATAAATCTCTTTTTTGGGACAGTCCCTGAAAAATGGAAAAGTTGCAGCAGTATTTCCAGTCCATAAAGGACGACTGAAGGAACTAACGGAGAACTACAGGCTGATCTCTTTTGTTTCAGCATGCTTGCTAAGGTGCAGAAGAGACTGTTGTATAACCAAATACAGGCCTATCTGGAGTACACACACTCCTTCACAAGCGTCCAGAATGGTTTTCACAAAAAACATGGTAATGACACTGCAGTGGTGAGTGTGACCTCTGGCACTGTAAACACTTTGGAGAAAGGTTTGGTTACGGGTGCAATCTTGTCGATCTTACCAAGGCATTTGATTCAGTCAATCATGACCTCCTCCTGGATAAACTAAAAAATCTTGGGTTAGATGACCTTTCCTCTTACTGGATTTATAACTATTTGACAAATGGAAAAAAAGTGTTAAGTGGCAAGCTGGGTTGTCAGATTTTTTTTTTTTATTCTCTTTATCCTCCTCTCAGCCTGCCTCCTCCGACCCTTCAGTGAGGACCCCCGGACATCCCACTGCCCGGAACCCTGCCCACACAGACCACAGATCCCCATAGAGCCGTGGATTACCCCCAGGGCGGGGACGAGGTGGGGGGTTCTAACCCCATAACTTACGTTTCATCGGTCTCATGGTCTGTTGGGTGGGCACGGGCACATCATGGGCACGTCCAAAGTCCTCCCCATCTTCCCGGTTGAGGCAGGCCTGTTCCTCGTTTTCTCCCTCCCAGGCAGCCGGCGACCTCCCTGATGTCGCGGCGCATACGCCGACATCCGTAAGGTCAACGCCAGCCATCCTCAGTGGGCTTGCAGTTCCCGCGCCTCTGCTCGGGGTCATGCAGTACCTGGCATCGCCGAATCCCTCCTCAGAGCAGGCGAGCTGTCATCAGATGCTCAAGCCTGTCTCCCCCCGGCCGACCCACCGATGAACCGAGTCTGCTCCCGAACCCGGGTCGCCAGCGTGGAGCGAGGTGTGGCGTCCAGCGCCTCAACCCTCAGCGCCACCGGGCCGGCTGGTTGTCAGATTTTTGAGCAACAACAGATGGAGTTCTGTAAGACTCTGTTCTGGGTTCCCTTCTATTTTCCTTACCATAGACTATATGCTGATGCTGCCATCTTACACAAGTTATCTGCTGATATCGAATGGATTAACAGCAACTTTGAGATGAACTTTCAACAACTCAAAACCTAGTTCTCAACAAACAAACTTGTCCTTAAAGTGGAAAAGACCAAAGCTATAAGAACCACCCGCCATTTCCCCAACATCCAACAGAAGCACCTCGACCGCAGAGGGTAGTTGGTCCGGGAGGTTGGCAGGTGGTTAGGAGGGGCAAATCGGGTGCCCAATCATTCGGTGCTCTCCAACATATCATCTCCACAAACCATATAAAAACTACAAACAGGTATCTGCCTCTGTCTCTGAAATCAAACAAAGGGGCACAGGACACTGCAGCACAAGAACTAGCACAACAAAACTACTTCAAAACAGGACCCAAAACAAAACAAGCATTTGTCAATGCGAATGTTGATTGCATTGGTCTGTTGAGCTACTTACTGGCCCTCTGTCACTCTCTCATTCTGTTTCTCCCAGTGCTGCAGGCTGCTGTTTTGTACTGTGTTCCTGCCTGCATTGGCACCTTTTCTGTCCACAAGAAATCTGCAGCTGGCCTGACAGAGCTCTGTTGAGGGTGGGTCACTCCCTCTCTCTGACTCCTCATTCTGTTTCTCCTTGCGCTGCAGGCTGGCCTTTTGTACTGGGCTCCTGCCTCTGTTGGTGGCTTTTTCTGACTACAAAGAAATCTGCAGTAGTCCCAACACAGGTCCGTTGAGGTTGCTCACTCCACCTCTGTCACGCGCTCATTCCATGTCTGCCGACGCTGCAGGCTGGCCTTTTGTACTGGGCTCCTGCCTGCATTGCCACCTTTTTCTGCCCATGAAGAAATCTGCAGCAGTCATGATAGAGCTCCGTTGAGCTTGCTCACTTCCTCTCTCTAACTCACTTGTTCTGTTTCTCTCGCCACTGCAGGCTGGCCTTTTGTACTGGGCCCCTGGGTGCATTGCTGCCTTTTTCTGCCCACAAAGAAATCCGCAGCAGTCCCAACAGAGCTCCGTTGAGCTCACTCACTCCCCGCTACCTCACTTGCTCGCTCATTCTGAGTCTCCCGCTGATGCAGGCTGTCCTTTTGTACTGGGTTCCTGCCTGCATTGGTGGCTTATTCTGCCCACAAAGAAATCTGCTGCAGTCCTGACACAGCTCCATTGAGCTTGCTCACGCTCCCTCTCTCACTCGCTCATTCCATTTCTGCCGGTGCTGCAGGCTGGCCTTTTGTACTGGGCTCCTGCCTGTATTGCTGCTTTTTTCTGCCCACAAAGAAATCCACAGCAGTCATGATAGAGCTCCGTTGTAGTCGCTCACTCCCCCTGTCTCACTGGCTCATTCTGTTTCTCCTGGCGCTGCAGGCTGCCCTTTTGTACTGGGCTGTAGCCTCTGTTGATGCCTTTTTCTGGCCACAAAGCAATCTGCAGCAGTTCCAACAGAGCTCCGTTGAGCTCGCTCACTCCTCCTCTCTCACTCGCTTGTTCCGTTTCTGCTGGCACTGCATGCTGCCCTTTTGTATTGGGCTCCTGCCTGCATTGCCACCTTCTTCTGCCCACAAAGAAATCTGAGCAATCATGATAGAGCTCGTTGAGCTCCGCTCACTCCCCTCTCACTCGGCCATTCTGTTTCTCCCACTGCTGGCTTCCCTTTGTTCTGGGCCCCTGCGTGCATTGGTGCCTTTTTCTGTCCACAAAGAAATCCACAGCAGTCCCAACAGAGCTCCGTTGAGCTCTCTCACTCCCCCTCCCTCACTCGCTTATTCTGTGTCTCCCGCTGCTGCAGGCTGCCCTTTTATACTGGGCTTCTGCTGCGTTGGCACTTTTTTGCCCACAAAGAAATCCACAGCTGTCCCGACAGAGCTCCATTGAGGTCGTTCACTCCACCTGTCTCACTCGCTCATTCTGTTTCTCCTGGCACTGCAGGCTGCCATTTTGAAGTTGGATCCTGCCTCTGTTGGCGCCCTTTTCTGCCCACAAAGAAATCTGCAGTAGTCCCAACAGAGCTCTGTTGAGCTCACTCACTCCCCCTCTCTCACTCGCTCGTTCCGTTTCTGCCGGCACTGCAGGCTACCCTTTGTGCTGGGCTCTGCCTAGCTTTGCCGCCTTCTTCTGTCCACAAGAAATCTGCAGCAGTCACAATAGAGCTCCATTGAGCTCGCTCACTAATCCCTCTCTCACTTGTTTGTTCTGTTTCTTCCACCGCTGCAGGCTAGCCTTTTGTACTGGGCCCCTGCATGCATTGCTGCCTTTTCTGCCCACAAAGAAATCTGCAGCAGTCCCAACAGAGCTCTGTTAAGCTCCACCACCCCTGCCTCACTCGCTCATTCTGTGTCTCCCGCTGCTGCAGGCTGCCCTTTTGTATTGGGCTTCTGCCTGCAGTGGCACCTTGTTTGCCCACAAAGAATCCACAGCTGTCCCGCAGAGCTCCGTTGAGGTTGTTCACTCCGCCTGTATTGCTCACTCATTTTGTTTCTCCTGGTGCTGCAGGCTGCCATTTTGTAGTTGGCTTCCTGCCTCTGTTGGTGCCTTTTTTCTGCCCGAAGAAATCTGCAGCAGTCCTGACAGAGCTCCGTTGAGCGCTCTCACCTCTCTCTCACCTCGTCTGCGTTTCTGCCGGCGCTGCAGGCTGCCCTTTGTACTGGGCTCCTGCCTGTGTTGCCACCTTCTTCTGCCCACAAAGAAATCTGCAGCAGTCACAATAGAGCTCCATTGAGCTTGCTCACCCACCTCCCTCTCACTCGTTCATTCTGTTTCTCCCACCGCTGCAGGCTGCCCTTTTGTACTGGGCCCCTGCATGCATTGCTGCCTTCCACAAAGAAATCCGCAGCAGTCCCAACAGAGCTCCGTTGAGCTCACTCACTCCCTCCCTCCTCACTCGCTCATTCTGTGTCTCCCGCTGCTGCAGGCTGCCCTTTTGTACTGGGTTCCTGCCTGCATTGGTGGCTTTTTCTGCCCACAAAGAGATCTGCAGCAGTCCTGACACAGCTCCGTTGAGGTCGCTCCTCCTCCTCTTTCACTTGCTCATTCCGTTTGTGCCGGTGCTGCAGGCTGGCCTTTTGTACTGGACTCCTGCCTACATTGCAGCCTTTTCCTGCCCACAAAGAAATCTGCAGCAGTCACGATAGACCTCCGTTGAACTCACTCACTCCCCCTTTCCTCACTCGCTCATTCTGTTTCTGCCGCGCTGCAGGCTGGCCTTTTGTACTGGGCTTCTGCCTGTGTTGCCACCTTTTTCTGCCCACAAAAAATCCACAGCAGTCACGATAGAGCTCCGTTAAGGTCGCTCACTCCCCCTGTCTCACTCGCTCATTCTGTTTCTCCTGGTGCTGCAGGCTGCCCTTTTGTATTGGGCTCCTGCCTCTGTTGGTGCCTTTTTCTGCCCACAAAGAAATTGGCAGCAGTCCCAACAGAGCTCTGTTGAGCTCACTCATTTCCTGCTCTCACTTGCTCGTCCCATTTCTGCTGCCGCTCCAGGTTGCCCTTTTGTACTGGACTCCTGCCTGCATTGCTGCCTTCTTCTGCCCACAAAGAAATGTGCAGCAGTCACGATCAGAGCTCCATTGAGCTCGCTCACCCCTCTCTCTCACTTGCTCATTCTGTTTCTCCCACTGCTGCAGGTTGCCCTTTTGTACTGGGCCCCTGCATGCATGGTGCCTTTTCTGCCCAAAGAAATCTGCAGCAGTCCTGACACAGCTCATGAGCTCGGCTCCTCCCCCTCTCTCACTCGCTCATTCTGTTTCTGCCAAGCCTGCAGGCTGGCCTTTTGTACTGGGCTCCTGCCTGCTTGCTGCCTTTTCCTGCCCACAAACAAATCTGCAGCAGTAATGATAGAATCCTGTGAGGTCGCTAACTCCCCTGTCTCACTCGCTCATTCTGTTTCTCCTGGTGCTGCAGGCTGCCCTTCTGTACTGGGCTCCTGCCTCTGTTGGTGCCTTTTATGCCCACAAAGAAATCTGCAGCAGTCCCGACAGAGCTCCATTGAGCTCACTCATTCCCCTGCCTCACGCATGTCCTGTTTCTGCCACCACTCCAGGCTGCCCTTTTGTGCTGAGCTCCTGCCTGTGATGCGCCTTCTTCTGCCCACAAAGAAATGTGCAGCAGTCATGATAGAGCTCCATTGAGCTCACTCCTACCCCTCTCTCACTCACTTGTTCTGTTTCTCCCACTGCTACAGGCTGCCCTTTTGTACTGGGCCCCTGTGTGCATTGCTGCCTTTTTCTGCCCACAAAGAAATCTGCAGCAGTCCTGACACAGCTCCGCTGAGCTCACTCACTCCCCCTCTCTCACTCGCTTGTTACGTTTCTGCCGGCGCTGCAGGCTGGCCTTTTGTACTGGGCTCCTGCCTGTGTTGCCGCCTTTTCCTGCTCACAAGCAAATCCACAGCAGTCACGATAGATCTCTATTGAGCTTGCTCACTCTCCCTCTCTCACCCGCTCATTGTGTTTCTCCTGGTGCTGCAGGCCGCCCTTTTGTACTGGGCTCCTGCCTGCATTGGCACCTTTTTCTGCCTACAAAGAAATCCACAGCTGTCCTGACAGAGCTCCGTTGACCTCACTCACTCCTTCTCTCTCACTCGCTCATTCCGTTTCTGCTGGCGCTGCAGGCTGCTCTTACGTACGGGCTCCTGCATGCATTGCAGCCTTTTCAGCTACAAAGAAATTTGCAGTAGTCCCAACAGAGCTCCGTTGAGCTCACTCATTCCCCCCTCTCTCCGTCGCTCATTCTGTTTCTTCTGCCGCTGCAGGCTGCCCTTTTGTACTGGGCCCCTGCATGCATTGCTGCCTTTTTCTGCCCACAAAGAAATCTGCAGAAGTCCCAACAGAGCTCTGTTGAGCTCACTCACTCCCCCTCCCTCACTCGCTCATTCTGTGTTTCCCAGCGCTGCAGACTGTCCTTTTGTACTGGGCTCCTGCCTGCATTGGCGCCTTTTCCTGCCCACAAAGAAATCTGCAGCAGCCCCGACAGAGCTCAACTGAGCTTGGTCACTCCCCCCCCCACTCGCTTGATCCTAATCTGTCCCAAACACTGATTTCTGACAGTGACTGTGGTATTCTGCACCGGAAGTGTGAAAACACATTTCAGCCAGGAAGTGAAAAATGGCAGCTGTACTGTTCATAAGGAGGTGTGGAAAAATGCCAATGTTGAAAATGTGGCTTGAAAATATTACTAATTTGCGAAGTTACAAGGGTACGTGGAAACTGCACAACGCATGCTCGTAACACAGTCATTTTATGGACTTTCATCGCAAAATTTTCAACATAGACATTTTAGGACCTCTGCTCATAAACAGTGTCAGTGTGATTTTCTTAATGTGTCCCGAACACTGATTTCCCACAACAACCACTCTATTGTGCACCTGAAGAGCAAAAACACATTATGGCCAGGATGTGAAAAATGACAGCTGCAGTGTTCATAAGGAGGTGTGGAAAAATGGCAATGTTGAAAATCTGGAGTCAAAATATTGCAAAGTTGCAAAGGTACGAGTGTGCTTGGAAATTGCACAACGCTCGCTCGTAGCACACTCATTTTATGGATTTTCGTCACCAAATTTTTAACATAGGCATTGTAGGACCTCTGCTAATGAACAGTGTAACTGTCATTTTCATAATTTGCCCTGAACATGGATTTCCCACAATGACTGCGTTATTCTACACCTGAAGTGCGAAAACACATTTTGGCCAGGATCTGAAAAATGACAGCTGTACTGTTCATAAGGAGGTGCAGAACAATGCAATGTTGAAAATCTGGAGTGAAAATATTATAAATTCGTGAACTTATGAGCGTACGTGCAAACTCCGCAATGCACACTCATAACACAGTCATTTTATGGAGTATCGGCACCAAATTTTCAACATAGGCATTTAGGACCTCTGCTCTTGAACAGTGTCACTGTCATTTTCATAATCTATCCAACACTGATTTCCCACAGTGACCATGCTATTCTGTGCCGGAAGTGTGAAAACACATTTCGCCAGGATGTGAAAATGGCAGTTGTACTGTTCACAAGGAGGTATGGAAAAATGCCAATGTTGAAAATCTGGCATGAAAATATTGCAAATTCACAAAGTTACGAGCTGGTGTGGCAATTGCACACCACGCTTCGTAAAACAATCATTTTTTATTTTTCCACTAGATTTGTAATATAGGTTTTTGAGAGCTCACCATGAACACTGGCATTGTCGTTTTGAAAGATCAGTCCCAAAAGGTGATTCTGTACAGTGACCACGAAATCACCTTTTGGGGCAGATTAATGCCATGACAGTGGCAGAATTCATGAGGAGGGGTCCCAAAAACCCGATGTTGAAAATTTGGTGCCAAAATTTCAAAAAATGACTGAGATATGTATAAAAGTTGAAAAAAGCCCTATTTATTCCATTGTACAGCTTACCGGCATTTACTCAGTTCACAGTCGGCTTTGAAGAGTGCAGACATGTTCCTGGTCCACCAAAGATCATCACGCCAGACTCCAGAGGTAAGTATGGGGTGAGGGGTGTGTGTGGGGAGGCAGGGTGTGCAGTGGGTGGGCGCGGGTTACGGGAGGGGGACAGGGAGACTGCCGAGGGACCATTTCCTTTTTTCACAGGTCAAAAAAGAAAAGACATCGTGGGACCGTTTTTTTGTTTTCAGGGGCATGTGGCACGCTGGGGTGGGCTCCCAGTGTGCCAATGGACTCATTTTTTGGGCAGCTGTAGCCAAGGGACCTCGCACCCCATCGCACACAACAAAAGTGGGGAACATCATGCTGACGGAGACTGGGTACCCCCAGCACACAACAAAAGCGGGGGTGACATTATGCTGATGGGGATTGGGCACCCCCTTGACAAACAGGCAGGGAATTCAAGGGAGCCATGCAATGAGGGGTCGCTCCCTCATTGCAGCAGATGATGCTGCAATGATGAGGCGGCCCCTGATTGCAGCGGCTAAAACCTCTCAAGGTTGTGGCATGCTGACTGAACTAGTGTCAGCAGCAGCATGCCACGCCATTGAGGAAAGTGGGCCAAACCTTTAAAGGCTGTGGGGGCACTGGCCACAACAGTGCTGCACCTCCACAACCTGCTTATGGCAACCTGCCACAATATGTTTCTTGTGCATGCGTGCAATCAACATAAAAAGCAAAAAGGAAATCCAAAAAACTTCTGATCATAGGAGACTCCATGATTTGGGGAGTTGATACGTATCTCCAGCCAGGGGTAATGGTCAGATGTCTCCCAGGTACATCAGGGTGGAGAGACACTGACCACATTGCTAAAATTGTTCAGGAAGCAGGAGAAAACATTGATGTCCTGGTACACATAGGGACTATCGATCTCGCCAGCCAGTCAGTTGTGAGACCAAGGAACACCTGACCAGGCTGGGTGACAAACTATCATCCATTTCATCTGGCATCTCCTTCTGAGATCCTGCCAGTCTGGGAGAGGGGACAGATGGATGGAAGGTCAGAGAAGGGGAGATAGGGGAGCTAAACATGTGGCTCAAGGGCTGGTGCCAGGAAAAAGGACACAAATGTGTAGGGAACTGGCAACAGTTTTGGGAGCAAAAGGTCTTTAAATTTGATGGCCTGCATCTGACTAAGGAGGGAGTCAGTGCATTGGGGCAGAAGTTTGATGTCTCTGCAGAATATTTAAACTAGCAAATGGGGAGAGGGGTGCAGCACCCTATATGTCGAATGGGAAGAACACCCCTCCACCCTCAGCTAGTGGTCAAACAGGTTTTCAGCATGTTTGTAGTTCATTTACATCACCAGGTAAAGAAAAAGGTCCGACTCTACATACGATGCACAGGGGAAATGCCAGGACCTCGCCCAACAACTAACACACTGAAATCTGACCAATGGAAAATCATGTACACAAATGCTCACAGTCCGGGAAACAAGATCCCAGACCTGCAGGCAATAATGACAGAGGCTAAACTGAACATAGTAGCCATTAGCGAGACATGGTTTACCAGTAACCACACTTGGGGGACTTCAGTACCTGGCGATGTACTGTTCAGAAGAGATCGAGGTGCAAAAAGTGGGCAGAGTGGCCCTTTCTGTCAATGAAAATATCAAAGGTACAGAAATTCAGAATACACATAAAGAGCCAGAAGAATTGTGGGTCACCCTGGAAACAGGAAATGGGACAGTCATATGAACTGGGGTTGTGTACGGCCTCAGACCAGGGGAGGACATAGACACGCTATTGTTAGCAGATATACAAACATGACAGTTAAAGGGAAGTTCTGATAATGGGAGACTTCAACATGCCAGATACAGATTGGTCAATACCAGCAGGAACATCTGCCAGAACTAGACACATGGTAGATTCCTGCAGGGGAGGACCCTCAAACAACTAGTACAACAACCCACAAGAGACAGGGCTATCCTAGATGTAGTACTGACTAACAGGGAAAGGATCACAGATCTCCTGGTAGAAGGTCACCTGGGTGCCAGTGACCATTGTATGGTATGGTTCAATTTGGCCACTAGAACAAAATCATCCCATTCCAAGGCAAAAATATGGGACTTCAGAGGAGCTGACTTTGATAAGATGGCCAACAGAGTTAGGCTAGCCCTGGCAAAAAGAAATACAGGTGAGGGGGTACAGGCAAAGTGGGCAAGCATTAAAGATGCAACATCCCATTGTGTTAGTGAGAAAAGGAAGTGCAAAAGAAGAAGGAAACCACTTTGGTTCTCAAACACAGTAGCAGAATAGGTCAGTGCCAAAAGGCTGGCCTTCAGGAAATATAAGGGATCGCAGCAGGATGAAGATAGGGAGGCATACCAAACTTCCTTAAAGGAAGGCAGTAAGGCAGGCAAAGGCCCAAATGGATGAAACTCTAATACAAACAGTAAAGAAGGTGACAAGACTTTCTATAGATACATTAGTGAAAGGAGAAAGTCCAGAGGGGTATTGCAGATCAACGGGATAAGGCAGTGTGTGAGGAGGAGGACCATGTAAAACATATATCCTAAATACACTTCTGCTCAGTATTTACTGAAGAAAAGGTAGGGCAGGGCCCAAGCTCTGCACCATGGACACATGGGGGAGGAGGTGTGCACTAGTCCTTTCACAAAAGAAAGAGTCCTACAAGAGCTCAATAAGCTCAGGGTGGACAAGGCAATGGGACCTGATGGCATACATCACAGGGCACTAAAGGAGCTAAGGGTGGAACTAGCAGAGCCATTATCAGAACTGTTTAGTGAGTCTCTGAGCATAGGAGAGGTCCCAGAAGATTGGAGAAGGGCTCATGTGATCCCGCTCCACAAGAGTGGTAACAGGGAGGAGGAAGTGAACTACAGACCAGTCAGTCTTACCTCAGTAGTGGGCAAGATTATGGAGACACCTGTAAGGAAACAATATTGCAACACCAGGAATCCATAGGAGGACAGGATCCTAGACAGCATGGGTTTACAAAGGAAGGTCCTGTCAAACTAATCTTGTAGATTTCTTTGACTGGGTAACAAGAGTGGTGGACCAAGGGGGAGCAGTTGATGTTGCCTACCTTGAGTTCAGCAAAGCTTTCGATACTGTTCCACATAGAAGATTGATTAATAAGCTGGGTAGGCTCGGAGTGGGTCAGACATTGGTCAACTGGGTGGCAAACTGGTTGACGGGCAGAAAACAGAATGGTGGTAAATGGTATACAGTCAGAAGAGATGCAAGTCACAAGTGGGGTATCTCAGGGATCAGTCCTGGGGCCAATCTTCTTCAATATCTTCATCAGTGACATTGCAGATGAACTGGAGGGTAAGGTTTGTCTGTTTGCAGATGACACCAAGATCTGCAACAGAGTAGATGATCCAGATGGGGTGGGCAGAATGAGAAGAGATCTGGATAAACTAGCAAAATGGTCAGAAGAGTGGCAACTGGGGTTTAACGCAAAGAAGTGCAAGATCATGCACATAGGGAAGAGAAACCCTGAAGCCACCTATAGGCTAGGAGGGGAGTTGCTGGCAGTCACAAGGGAAGAAAGAGACTTGGGCATCATCATCACCGATGACCTGAAATCATCCAAGCAGTCCTCTAAAGCAGTAGGTAAGGCTAGAGGGATGTTGGGGTGTATTAGTAGGGGTATCACAGGCCAGAAGAGGGAGGTAATAATCCCTCTTTACAGACACTGGTTAGGCCCCATCTGGAGTACTGTGTGCAGTACTGGAGGCCACACCTTCACAAGGACATTAACCAAATTGAGGCAGTCCAGAGAAGGGCAACCAAAATGGTGCAGGGACTGCATCAGAAAACATATGAGGACAGATTAACTGAGCTCAGTATGTATACCCTAGAGCAAAGGAGGGAGAGAGGTGATATGATCGAAACATTCAAACACCTTAAGGGCATTAACAAGGTGAAAGAATCTAACATGTTTCAATATAAGAAAATAGCAGGACAAGAGGACTCAGCATGAGATTAGAGGGAGGCCGATTAAGGGGTAATGTGAGGAAGTTTCTTTTTCACAGAAAGGGTGGTGGATGCATGGAGCGGCCTACCTCAGGAAGTGGTGGATATGAATACAGTGCAGGGCTTCAAACAGGCATGGGATAGGCATAAGGGAGCAATACAGATGAGTATGAATTGATAGGCCACTGACAGAGCAAAGGCCGATGGCACATTCATAAGGTAGAAAAAGAAATGGCCAGACTGTATGGGCCTTGCGGTCCTTATCTGCCATCAACTTCTATGCTTCTATGTTTCTATTTGCTCTTTGGACACTGGAGTCTTGGAAGAAATTGACAGAAAACACCTGGTAAGGCTGTCCACCACTAGTGGCATTCACATTGAAGTGGTGGGGCATTGAAGTATCTTGGTGTCTCATTTGACCAAGAATTGAGATTTGGTCCCCATATGAGTGCCGCACGCAGATCGCTACATCAGAAATTAGGCCTCTTCTACAGAATTTTCCCCTACCTCTCAAAGGAGGCTCACCTTGCCTTTGCAGGCAGCATCTTAATTCCCATAATCTTCTCTGGTGCCCATGTCCTTCAGGCTATGCAGGACTCTGACCTGAGCAGGCTCAGAACCTTGGGACACAAAATTTGTCACTTTGCATCTGGCTCTCCCCCAGGGATCACTACTGTCGAGTGCTCACAGTTGCAAGGTTGTAATATGCCCTGCACTGTTACACATTCAAAACTGCCAAGCTCTCTATACCCCCCTAACATTATGAGAATACTTAAGTTTAAGCAACATGTGAGACCTCTGTGCTCTGCTGCAAGCCTTTAGTGGAAATCCCAAGGAAATGGTCTTGATCTGGAAGGTATTCCATCTCATTTTTGGCCCTTTTCCTATAGAATCTACCACCCTGTAAGCTTTAAAATTGTCCCACTCTGGTACTACTAAAATAGAGGATCATTGGAGTCTTCCCAAAAGTGATAAATTTCATTTGGTAAATTTCAATTGGGATTTTACTCTGCTTTCTCTTAACAACCACGAGGTGTTGATTGACTACTACAGTGCAGTATAAGGCTAGAAGTTATCTTAGGTGCTCATTCCTTCATAGGGGGGATACCATGAGGTAGGAGTAAAACGAGATATATATGTGGCCACCCAAGGGCTGAGACGCCATGGACTGGTGATGAATCTACCTGTTGTGGGAATGGGGGACTGCTCTAGACTTCAGGGTAAGTGGGGCCGTTGACCCCCACAGGCAATGTTGCTGAAATGGCTGGCTGCTGCATAAAAAAAAAAAAAAAAATTAACTTTGACCACATAATGTTCCAACCCCTCGTAGAAAGGCTGCCACTGTGGTCACGTTGGGACTTTTACCACATAGCCTGTAAGGACTATTATGTTGAATGTTTATATATTAATACATGGAGGTTTTGTGGGGGAGGGTACTGATTTTGATTTGGATGTGGGCTGTTTCGGTGATGGGCTGCCGTCTGCTGTGGGGTGGGATGGGATGGGGGAGGCCTGCTTCTTCCCCTGCCCCCCCCTTGTGGGATGCAATATTAAGCTATCCCTTTCCGATTTTTAAATGAATGCAGAGACTTCAGATATGGAAACAAACAGTGCAGAACGCCCATTCAGGGGCTGTACAGTTGATGGCTGGACTCGAGGTATGGAGAGGGAGGCCGTGCCAGCACTGTGAGGGATAACTAATGATGATGTAGGGATTGAAGGGAGGGACCTGTCCCCCATGCCTGTTGACTACAGGAATTTACAGAGAAGAACACAACCCTGAGTCCCTGTGGGTAGCCGGGGTGTAACCTCATTAGGGACGATTGCAGACAATTGGTTATAAACTTACCACTGGAGAAGGTCTGAGGCTGTCCTGACAACTTGGAAAAGCCATATCGCCTATAATACTTAACATCTAAATGGCCCTGTGGATCCCCCTAGTGCACTGGATTCCAACAGCATAGTGCTTTCCTACTTACTAGAACAAGAGGGCTTGCACTGTGGGGCTAGTATGGCTACCCCTGGCTCCATAGTATGTCGGCACCTTTATGAAGGAGGCCCCTCCATAAATTTTAACCAGCTAGACTGTGGTGGAGGCTGCTAGACACACTGAGATACTCCTGATTTATGCTGCACTATATGATATAACAGGATTTATGTGAGGATAGAGTCGGTGGTCTGGATTGAGCCCCATCTCCCCACCACAACCACGGCTAAATCCTGGGTCTATGGAAATGGGACCCTGGTGGACAATCTTAGATTGTAATTAGACAACCCCTGTGTCTGAGGGGAGGAGGGAATGTATATAGTGGATGCTGGGGACGGAAACACCTATACAGAATAAGGTCTCATCTTTCCCAATAACCTATATAAGACAATTTTCTACTTCAAGGGAACACAGCAGGAGAGGAAACTATAACTGAAATAATTATCTACATTCATGTTACAAAAGACTGCTTGCTTAATGTATGCTTGTTATACATGCTGGTATGTTACATGTATACAGATAGGTTCCCTGGAGGAAGGTGGTAGGTACGATTGTTGAGCATAGTCCCCTGCTTAATACAATACCTTCATTATATAGACATTTCTGCTTACCCACTCCATTCAGGGAAGCACATGATGTCAAAACCTACCCTAAAACCCCTACCATTCACCCCTTAGTCTGTTGGCTATAGGCCCCCTCCTGCAAGGGAGGCATGCCCTTTGTGCAGACTAGTTTGCACTAGGGCCCAGCTGGGTCTCTACCTTGGAAGCTCAGTTCTTCCAGATCCCAGTTGGATCTTAAGTTTAGGCACTCCTAGCTGTAGTGCTGGGAAAGTACCTTTCCAGTTCTTTGATTTAAGTTCCTGAAATACAGAGAATGACAGTTGTGGTTAAAGTTTGTGTAGTTACATTTTCTTTAGTTAAGACTCCCTGTATCCCCCCCCCCCCAAGGTATATTCATGGTTCACAAGGGCAACACATACAATTCATAAAATATGGAGTGGCTGGTTGGGGATGGGGAGGGCTGGAGAGGAAGGCTTCAGATCTAAAGGATACCTATGCTACTTAAATGGGATCCTCAGGTGTTCATCTCTGGTCAAGGGATGTGAACGTACTCACCAACCCAATAAAGAGGGCAAAGACTCTAAGTTGAATTAAAAAGTTAAAACTAGATCTGGCATACCTTCAAGAAACTCATTTAACCTGAGCTGAGCATGCTAAATTAACAAAATTTAGTTTTATTGTGGAATTCTCCTCCTCGTCTACAGCAGAAAGGAGGCAATGGTTATCCATTTTAATACCTATACACACCAATTTGGAAAGGCACCGAGTACGGCCTGACCCAGAAGGGTGACTAGTGTTGGTCTAGGGTACATTGTATGGATTGTACTTTACACTGATTAACCTCTATGCTCCTCCAGGTAGTAACACTCCAAATATCAAGGCCCTATGGATAGTATTATTACAAACATAAAGGACATTTGTTACTGGCCAGAGATTTGAATATGACACTTAACCCCACAATTGATACATCTGCATCCCAACAGGCACAGCAGACAGTGCCCCAGAAATACTTTAAAACACTTGCAAAGGCTGTGGGCCTAGTTGATGTGTGGCGTGGACTAAGACCCAATGTACGCCGCTATATGCATTACTCGGTGGTTCACTTTAGTTATTCCAGATTAGATTATTGCTTTACACAAGTGAAAAACCTTGCCAGAGTTACTAGCAGTACTACTGGAGATATATTTTTATCAGACCATGCACCCGTTAGTACTTACTGGGAGCTGGGGCTGGAAAAGAGGTCCATGAGATGGCGTCTGAATCCATACCCCCAAAAATCTACTCCATTTTGAACATTCCTTAAAGAAAAACTCTTGGAGATCCTGTCTAATAACCCTGCCACAGACACCTCGGCTGCCATACTCTGGGACCCTATCAAAACTGTGCTAAGAGGCACTTAATCCAATTTGCTGCCCAGCTTAAAACACATCAGGAATGTAAACCAACCCTAGAGGAAACACTGCATTTCCTGCCGCTTGCACACCAACAAGCGGACACTTCAGTGCTAACGCAGCTCTCGCAAACCAAAACTAAATTAGACAAGCTGGCCCTAGAACAAACTGAAATTGCCTTAACCTTCTTAAGGCAATGTTACTATGAAATAGGACCCAGATCATCACGTTTACTAGCATACCAACTGGCAAGACAACGTAAGATGGCGACCATAACCGTAATAACGCACGCCCACCCGGGGATTATATTGACACGATACCAGGAAGTTGCCCAGGCCTTTAAAAGTTATTATGAAACCTTATATACCCCTGAGTATTTTCAACACAACAGGAAATAGATAGCTTCTTGACAATATATACTACCCCATTTGACGCTGGAAAAGGCTAAACCTATGTGACCAATAACGGAAGCTAAAATTCAGTTAGCAATCACTAAAGCAAAGACAATGAAAGCCCCAGGCCCTGATGGCTATGGAGATGAATTCTATAAACTCATGGCATAGGATCTTCAGACTAGTCTGCTAGCAGTTTTTAATGAAGTCAGATCTGGTGAACTGGCACCACCAACCTGGGTGCATGCGACAATATAGGTAATTCCAAAACCTGGCAAAAAAGTATTACAACGCTCCTATTACCACCCTTTCTCAGTACTAAATACAGATCATAAATTATATATTTAAAAGACAAAGAACCTCTGTGCGTAAACACTGAGGCAAGGGTTACCCCAAAGGGCATTTGGCTGGGAAGCCAAGTTTCAAGAAAATACAAAGTCACACATGCCCCCACAATGCAAAGCATCATGGGCTGCATATGCAAATCACCACAGAATATTATGCTGGTCCAACTTTAAGCAGAATTGCATGGTGCCGAAAGGCCTCTCACACAGTTTGCAAAGGGTGCTAACAAAACTGTGCTAAGAGGGCACTTAATCCAATTTGCTGCCCAGCTTAAAACACGTCAGGAATGTAAACCAACCCAACCCTAGTCTTTTAAATAGTTTTTTATTTTAATGGGTTCACCACAATATATCCCAGGCACACTGCCTTAGGGGTAGCTGGTCCATTCCACTGGGGTGTCAAACAGACGAGGCATACTGATGAGTCCTGGTAGGACGAAACACGTGTCTATGTCTTCTGTTAGCACCCTTTGCAAACTGTGTGAGAGGCCTTTCGGCATCATGCAATTCTGCTTAAAGTTGGACCAGCATAACATTCTGTGGTGATTTGCATAAATTATATATGACCATTATAGCACACCAGGTAGAGGGTCTCCTCCAAGAGTTGATTGACAGAGCTCAAACCAGCTTCATTCAATCATGTACTACAACAGACAACATTAGAAGATCCCTACGTCTTATTCATCACATGCAACACAACATCCAACCCTCTGTTTTAGATGCCGAAATAGCATTTGACTGTGTTTCATGGCCTTTCCTATACTCGGTCTTGCATAAATTTGGCTTCTCATCAACATTTACAGATCTCCTATGAAATATATATCATACCCCACAAGCCAACATTAAAATTAGTGGATATCACTAGGGAACCTTCTGATTTTACCAAGGCACCTGACAGGGTTGCCCTCTATCCTCTCTGCTGTTTGTGACCTACATTGGACCCTTAGCACAGGCTATGAGGGAGGCAGGCACTCTTGACAGGGTCACCCTGGGAGGAGAAGAACATCGTAATCTGCAGAACCTGGAGAAGTCACTACCTGCAGTGCTTGAGATCATTACTCAGTATGGCACAATATTGGGTTACCGGGTAAACAAAGTGAAGATGGAACCCCTGTACTTCCACTTCATCCTAACCCCGGCCTTTAAGATGCGGTTCCCATTCTGATGGGAGTTACAAAAACTGCAGTACCTGGGAATTTTTGTAACCCCGTTTACTGCACAGCAGGTTAAGTATAACTGTACCCCCTTTACGGAAATGTTGATACAAGACTTTAGAATCTGGGGGACACTACCGTTACCACTATCCAGACGAATAGAGGTTATACTCATGATCACCCTGCCTAGAGCCTTATACCTATTTCAGAACCTGTCAATTGTACTCCCAGTGAATGCATGGAAACAATGGAACAGGGAAATATCCCATTTTATATGGGCAGGTCGGAAGCCAAGAATCAAACTGCAACACCTTTGCCTACCAAAAGACCAAGGCGGATTGGCTCTTCCCTCCCTCAGTTTGTACTACTGGCAGCACATATACGTTTTATGATGCCCTGACATTTTACTGGTCCAGGAGGCTGCTGGTTGGACATCGAAAGAGACAATTTCTAATGGTATGGTCAAGAAATGTATCACACTGACACCCTGGCAGATGAACCCCCTCCAACTAACCCATGGCTCAAATATAAAATTACTGTCTGGCATAATATCAAAAAAGCTCTGCACCTCACCCCATTTTTAGCCTTCCTTATAAGGCACCTAAGATGCTTCATGCCAGCTCAGCAGGATAATGGATTTCACTGCTGGTCTAGACTATCCCTGGAATATATATATCAAATTCTTAATGGCTCGACATTATTGTCATTTACAGAAACACAAACAAAATTCCACCTACAACGAGCTGATTTCTATCAATATATCCAAATTCAACACTACATCCTTTTCCTGCCCTTAGCAACTCATAGCCCAGTTACTTATCCCCATACTATCACATACTTTCTTACCATCCTGCAGACAGGTATGCAGCCACATATCATATCGTAGTCATAACAGGCCCTACAAACCTCTATGGGAATCTCCTCCATGGAGGTAGCCCAGAAATGGGAAGTCGAAATGATTTCTCCAGTTGATGAGGAGATGTGGCTTAGGGCATGTAGGTATACCTCTAAGTGACAAGCTCACATTAGTGGTGAGAATATGCCTGGAAGCATCTGACTAGATTCTTTTCGCACTGGTGATCACACCACACTACCTCCCAACAGCAACTTCTGACTGCTGGAGGAGCTGTGGTGAGCAAAGAGCAGCTCACTACCACATTATGTGGTCCTGCTCGGAGATCAAACCCTACTTAGACAACATTCAAAAAAGGCAGTACAGGACATTTTTGACACTTCTCTGCAGCTCACCCAGCAACTGTATATCCTACTGCAATATCCACAAGGCAGAAGAGACCCTGCATCTCGATATCATAGGAATCATAGGAATCATAGGAAAGTATCAAGCAATTATAGACTATACATCCTTATAGCTTGCCATAACCCCAAGTTAAAATTCATAGACCCTATTGCTAAATTCAACATCCAACCTATTTTTAAAATATATCATATCAGAACTCTCTATAATTGACCAAGGTAAATCATTCCAAACTGGAATCACCCTTTGAGCGAACCACTATCTCCTTAAATTTAAGTTCCGTCTAGACTGTAAAAGTTGTTTAGGATGCTTCCTTATGCTAACTCTAGCTTTACTGAATTTTATACCTAAGTCATCCTGTAGTACTGAGTTGCATAAAGCTCTAAAGAGCATACAAAGATCCCCTCTGAATCTTCTATACAATAGAGAGTATAACTCCAAGATTTCCATTCTTTCTCTATAAGAGTTTTTGGCTAATCCTGTAATGGCTTTTGTCATTCTTCTGTGTATGCCTTCGAGCCTATTCATATCTTCTCTTTTATATGGTGACTATACCTGTACACAGTATTCCAAGTGAGGTCTAACCAGGGAACTATACAATGGAATTAATACGTTGACCTCTCTACTGGCTATATGTCTGAATATACTGTTTAAATTCTGATTTGCCTTTCTAATCTGGAGTGAACAGTGGTCACTTAATTTCAAGTTAGGGGTAACAGATATTCCCAAATCCTTTTCCTGTATCGTCTCCATCAAGGTGTCTAATCCAATTTTATATGTTGCCTTAGCATTTTTTTTTCCAAAATGCATGACTTTACATTTTGCTAGATTTAAATCTAACCTATTAAGAACGGTCCAAGAAGCTACCGTACCGATTGTTATTTGCAAGACTGACTCATTGGTCGAATTATTGACAATGGCTCCCAATCTGCAGTCATCTGCAAATTTGGATAGCCAAACATTAGGAGTGTTAATCTGTAATGTTGATATATACATGTTAAAAAGACAAGGCCCCAACACCAAACTCTGTGGGACCCCACTAGTCACAGGGGCCCATTCGGAATAGGTCCCCTTAACGACCACCCTCTGTCTCCTAACGTTCAACAATTCAGTAATCCAACATATCACATTGGTCTCAATCCCAAGCCTCCTCAGTACTTCTAACAACTCCTTATGTGGCAACTTATTGAACACCTTTGCAAAGCCCATGAAAACAACGTCAACTGAATTTCCCAACTCCAGTTCTCTATTAACATTCTCATAGAAGGTTAAGAGGTTGGTCTGACAGGATCTGGACTGGGTGAAACCATACTGTGATAGGTCTATCTGGCCACTATCATATAATGAGACTAATATCCTATCCTTTAGAATTCCTTCCAGTATCTTACCCATAAGTGATGTCAAACTTACTGGCCTAAAATTGGAAGGTAATGTTCTTGAACCCTTTTTTAATATTGGTATCACAGTTGCTTCCTTCCAGTCACTAGGGACTTCACCTATATCTACTGATGTCTGAAAGATAAAGGTCAATGGTGCTGCTAATAAATCAGCCATTTCCCTTATAACCCTTGGATGGATGTGATCAGGGCCTGGTGATTTATTGATGTCAAGTGACCTAAGTCTTTCTAATACTTCTCTAGGATCAATTGTGATAGCTCCTGGAATTGGGGAGTTACTACACACTCCCTGTATTGAGGAATCAGTATTAAATACAGAACAAAAATATTTATTCTGAATATTGACCATTTCTTTCATTGATACAACCTGTTCTATTTCATCACGGAAGGGACCTATAGTGTGTGTGTTTCTCCTTCCACTGTTTATATATGAAAAAAAGGTTTTTTTATTATCTTTGATTTTTAAAGCTAAATTCAGTTCAAACTGTGCCTTTGCTTTTCTTATTGCTGACTTTACTTTAGCCGAAATATTTTTAAATGCCAACCTATCAGTCAAAGTTGTGTCCCATCTATATTTTTTATAGATTTTTTTTTTATTGATCAATTTCTTGATGTAAGGGGATAACCAATGTGTTTTTTTACTACCCTTATTATATTTATTACTAATAGGTATGCATTTAGTCATAAGATTCCTTAAGTGTTCCAACAATAACTTCCACATCTCATTGACAGTGATATCGGAGAAATCTTTACTCCAATCCCAATTTGAAAATGAATTCCTAAATTTGTTGAAATTAGCTTTTCCAAAGTTTAATCTAGTTGTTAAAGCAGTCTCACTTATTACATAAGGTTTTTTTAATGCTAAACCTCGCCATACAGTGGTCGCTATTTCCTAATGGTGGAATTACATTTATGTTAGTTAAATAATCCCCCATATTAGTTAATAGAATATCCAGAATATTATTGCCCCTGGTATTTTCTACCACTAATTGTTTAAGTCCCAATTGATCAAAGACATCCATAAAAGATAATTCTATTTTAGTAGTACCTTGCCATGAATTCCACTCAATATTTGGAAAATTCAAATCACCCATTATTATAATATTGTCAGTTGGATCTAGGGTATTAATTTGTTTTAATAAGTCAATATCATGGGTGACTAAACTGGATGGTGGACTTTAAATCAAACCCAATAGGATTTTGGTGTCATCAGATGGAAATAACTTAACCCATAAGGATTCAAGATGCAACTCTTCCTTTGTTACTTCTTCACTGTTTAAGGAGTCTTGTATATAAATAGCCACTCCCCCACCCTTTCTATGTTGTCTAGATTTAAAATATAAGGTGTAACCATCTACTGAATATGTCCATGTATCATTAGCATCCCACCATGTTTCAGTAATCAGAGCAATCTGAATGTTCTGTGTAAAAGAAAAGCTTTTAACTCCTCAAATTTATTTGTATGGCTTCTAGCATTTATGAGAACCCCATTCCACCCTGAAGTGTACTGGACTGTTAATAACATGATTAGAGGGATTTCTCTTAGGTATTCTCATCACCCTGGCAAAATAAATGATTACTAGGCTATGGTTGCAGCCTACCCAACCAGATGTGAATGAATGCAGAAAACACTAGTATACCAGGTCTATCAAATGAAAAGACTTACTGTTTCTTTAAAAGATTGTATGGAAATAAATATGGCTTGATAGCAGAGATGGTTGGTTCATGCTATGAGCAGAGACTCTACTATAGTCCCATAATTATTGATGTTACCTAGTGTAAGCAAAGGGACCCTTTAGCCAACTTGTTCCTTAGCTTTAACATGTGATCTGGATAGGCCTGACCCCCCTCAACCCGGTGTCTCTCCTTCTGGTCCCTGACATAAGCCACTCCTTAGACAAGGCAATGTAATATTTATGGGAACACAGAGTACTGCTTATGTTACTGTACAACATATAAGAGGTTCCCCCTGACCCAAGAGGGGGAAGGGAAAACTCCAAATAAGGTGTAAATTAGTAGAGCTAGTATCTTAAATTATATCTTGTTTCTAATGATATACCGACTAAGTATTATGTTACTGGAAATTGACTCATACTGTGCCTGAAAAAGTTCAATAAACATATTTACAACAAAAAAAAAAAGAGGCTCAAAGAATAATCATTTGGGATGAAACAATGAAGATGTAAACGGTGACCTGTAATCTCTGACAGTCTGTAATAACCCAGGAGCTCCCTGGTGACATAACTCTCCTAAGTAGGAGGTAACTTATAGTTTATAGCTTGCATGCTTCTCCCACAGTACTCGATGTGATGTTACCTTGTTGAACCTGTGCTTTCTGTTACTTTGTATCAAATGCTTATCTGTACTCAAACTGTGATTAAAGAGCAGGTTCTGGGTAGCTGCCTGCCCCAGCCTGCTATGTAGCCTACCCCTCAGTAACATTTTCACCAAGTGTGGCATGAAAGCTCTATTTATTTTAAAAGATATATCCCTCTAAATTAAAATCGGCAGCCATGGCCAAAATGGACCAACTTCCGGTCCTGAAAACTACGTCGCCCTCGCGCAGCTCTGTTTTGTGATGTCACAAAGCGAAGGCTACATGGCGCACCCATTCACTTGTATGGGCTGGCATTTTCTAATAGTTTTATTCCCTTTAGTGTCGAGTTTTATTCAATCAAAGTGATCGATCAACTAATTGGATCCCTATTGGTTAATCAATCACTTTGATTGAATAAAATCCTGACTTAAAATAAACTATTAAAAATACCGCACATGCAAATAAATGGGACGTGCTTACAGCCTTCATTTGTGACATCACAAAACAGGGCTGCGTGGCTGATGTGGGGCATGTTTTCAGGACTGGAAGTTGGTGCATTTTGGCCCTGCTGCTGATTTTAATTTTAGGAGGATATATCTTTAAAAATAAATAGAGCTTTCATGCCACACTTGGTGAAAAATGCTACTGAGGGGTAAGTCATCTAGCAGACTGGGGTGAGCAGCACCATGCAGGGTAGGAAACTGCCCTTTAACTAATTGTTCTCTGTATGTATCATTTATTGCCATTTCTCCTCCACATTGTACTGTAATCTTGCCTTACACTGTAATCATTGTGAAATGTTTTTATTTAATTCTGTATGTAACTAATTCCAGGTCACCCCTGAAAAAGGGACTTGCATGTTTCTGTGGACCCACCCGGTCATCAAAATTCGAAGAAATAAATAAAGTACACTACATTAAAAAAAAAAACACACATTGAAAAAGACCCTGTGGTCCACTGAGTTTGCCCTTGCTTGCCTATCTATTGCATTGAGCCTCAGTCAGTCCACCTGATCTTCCCTTCCCCACAAGCATATCTAACCTCAGAACCTCACTACCCATAAGCATGTCTCATCCTTTCCTCAACACACCTCACTTCATCTGGAAGTTTGTTCCATTCCGTTTGCCTTCCTTTTAGTAAAAAAAAAAAAACACACATATATATATAAATATTATAGTGGCACTATAGTTAGGGTTGAGTAACCCATTTAAGGCCTTAAATTTGGCAGCTTAATAACTCTGCCACCATACTACAAATTTGCCTGAAATTTGGCATGCATGGTCGGGTACCATAGATCTCTGGATCTAGGAAGTTGCATAACAGTCAGATGTACGGTTGCGGAGCCACAGTGTAGCAAAAATGCATAAATGACACATTTTTGTGTATTTCTTTGCTCGCACCTACAGGTCACATGGTTTGTGTGATCAGTCCAGAACCTTCAGGGAACATGCAGCCAGTGTCCCCGATGTGACTTTTGAAGATTTTGTGAAAAAATATTAAATGGTTCAAAAGTTATTCAAAAAAATACTGTTCCTATTATAGTCTATGGGAGAAGTTAACAAAATATTCAAAAGTGTCACAAATGCAGCTTTTACTGTCGCAAATGACCCTTTTACTTTCGCAAATCGGCCATTTTGTTTTCAGTTGTTGGTCAGAGAAATGCTTGGCATTTAAATTTGGGACTCTCTAGGGGCACAATTCTTGTTGTGTTCACCTAGTCGGGTCCTGAGGATGCTAGCCATGTCTTTGTTTGGGGTAAAACACCCTAGAAATATGTTTTTTAAATTTTTGTGAAAAGTAGTGTCACAAAGTACTTTCGCAAATGCAACACTTTCGTAATTTTTTTTGGCAAAAGTGTCGTGATTTGCAAAAGTACTTTGAGACACTATGGCCAAAACAACAAGAAATCTTTGCCACCCTGTAGCAAAACAACAATTTGGTCTTTTGAGCTGAAATTTGCAGGGAAGCAAGCCAACATCCCATAGATGTGCCTTTTGGTGGTTTGGTGCCAAAATATTATAGGGCTGCAAAGTCACAGCACTCTGAAGTTGACAATTTTTCCTATAGGATAACATTACAGCATCTGCCGCACCTTTCAGGTCCCGTATCTCGAAAACGCTTTGAGATACTGACTTTTCGTTGCAAAAATTCATAGTCCCCCACTGGGAGGCTAAGTGCAAAACTAGCCTAGAAAGTCATAAATAATATGAGATTTTAAATTTTTTTCTACGTTGTACAGTTCCTGAGATATAAGCAATTTAGTATTCTAAGTGGTCATTTTCTGCTCCGAGGACATATTATTATGCACACAGTCTTTATATTTACTGTGTTTGAGTGCACCTTTTGGGAAAAAGTGTGTGCATTTGCATTACTGTTACCATTAGTGTTTCGCTTGCGTTTCTGTTATCGTTGCATTTGCATTTCTGTTTATGTCACCGTGTGCGTTACCCTTTGGGGTTGTGTTTGTGCTTGTGTTTGCATTACTATTTGTGTTACCATTTCCTTTTGCATCACTGTTGGCGTTTCCATAGGCGTTTGCCTTACTGTTACCATTTGTGTTTCTAATACCATTTTCATTAGCGTTTACTTTTGTGTCACCTTGTGTGTTACCATTTACGTTGGCGTTTGCACTTGTGTTTTTGTTTCCATTTGCGTTACTGTTTCCTTTGGCATCATCGTTGGTGTTACTGTTTGCATTTCCAATAGCGTTACCATTACCATTTGCATTTCTGTTGGCATTAACTTTTACATTTTTGGTTGCATTTCCATTGTCAATTGTGTTACTGTTTCCTTCTGCATCAACGTAGCCATTACCATTTGTGTTTCTGTTTGCATTTGCATTACCGTTTGAGTTTTTATTACCGTTTGCATTTCCATTGCCCTTACATTTGCGTTTGCAGTTGCATTTATGTTGTCACTTGCATTTCTGTTTCCTTCTGCGTCACTGTTGCCATTACCATTTGCATTTGTGCTTCCATTTGCATTACCATTTGTGTTTCAATTACCGTTTGCATGACCATTTGTGTTTACATTTACATTTGCACTTGCGTTTGTCTTTTTTTCTTATTTAATATACTTTATTTAGGTTTAGGAGTCTGCAGAGGTATACAAAGATCAATAAGAATGATATCATACATGCCTTAAAATCATTCAGTAAATGTACAGAAGGCAACACCAAATTGTCTTATCATTGAATAAAGACCACAGATCACATTCAAAATTGCCTATGCAATGAAATCAAACATCTAAAGTGACCTATATCACATACTCCCCACCCTCCACCTACCATCCCTCCTGCGCAAGAGTAAAGATAATCAGCAAATCTTTCATACCCAAACCAAGTGGGTTGCATTAGGTTGCAGGATATAAGGGCAGTGTAAAAAACAGAGCTCATGAAGCATAACCACAAGGAGGGTCAGGCTTGAGCTCAATCCTACGGTGGTAAGGTTAATAGGGTCTGCAATGGTTCCCAAATTTGCTTATATCTGGCAGACTTGCCAGACATGTTTGCTACCAACCTTTCCACCTGAAGCGCAAATAATATCTCTCTGTGCCATTCCAAAAAACCAGGGACATCTTGATCCAGTCAATGTCGTAATATAACTTTTTTGCACACGCTGAAATCAAAGCAATATGGGCCTTTTGATTGCCTATAAGGGAGTCTGGAAGTCCCTTAATATACATAATTGTGGAAGAAATGCCTCTGAGAGACCAAGGAGAGGGTCTAAATGGGATTGAATTAAGTTCCAGAAAAGGGGTGACTTTAGGACAAGTCCAGAGAATATGATATAAAGAACCAGGTTCTTGACCACATCTGGAACACCAGTCACTAGGAAAGCGACCCATTTTGTGAAGTCTTATTGGAGTGTAATAGAGGTTATGAAGAATAAAAAATTGCATGAGATGGTATCAGTTCCATTTTATGAGTTGATATAAGTGTTTCCAGATGAGTGGCCAGTTCCTGGACAAGTTAATGGGAGGAAGAACTTGGTCCCAACTGTATATATGAGGGCCATCATTATCAGTTAGGAAAGTCTGTAGGGAATGGTAAAAATAAGATGCCAAATGGGAGAGGGGGGCGGATTCGATTATTGGAAGGATCACCGAACCAAAGGGACTTTGCCATTGCCCAGCCCCAAAATGTTGTGTAAGCATGTGCTGGATCTGGAAATACTTGAAGCATTGTGCATTTGTCCATCAGTGGAAGTCCCTAGCTGTTTGGAATGGCAGTAGTTTACCATCTACAGTTAGGTCCATAACTGTTTCGACTCCCATGTTAGGCCAGAAAGTCCTAGACAGAGGCTGTCCTACAATTTGTAGGTTTAGATTCCCATAAGGGGCTGCAAGATATCTTGGACAGAGGATATTTTAAAGAAGGAGATTATTGAAAGTGCATTACTAGGGAAGAGCCAATAGGTGTATTCTGTAATGAGGTGGTAACTTTGTCCTGGATAAATAGGGAAGTGCTTTGTAATCTAAGCCCTTCATGGAGCAAAGGGAATGTTCTATGTCAACCCATTGAGGAATGTATCTGTTGTTGTCTGCTGGATGTATCCAATGGGACATCTTATGTAAGTGAAAAGCTAGATAGTACCTATAGAAATTGGGGACTTGAAGACTACCATCCTGTTTGTTTCTCATTAATTTGATAAGCCTGACGCCAGCCCTTCCCTTCAGAGAAAAGATGTTAGGACTCTATTTATCTGTGTAAACCAGACCTGAGGTAAGTCCCAATTGTACATTTGTAGGGGGTACAGAAGCCGAGGTAGAACATTCACTTTTATAATGTTGAGTCTGCCCCAGAATGAGAAAGGAAGAAGAGACCATTGCTCCAAGTCGATTTTAACTCGGGGAAACAATGGCATCTAAGTTATATTGTTTGAGTTTTTAAGGAGATATGCAGAGAAAAATGCCCAAATATTTAAGTTTATCTTTCCTCCAAGTCATGCCCAAATGGGCTACATCTACTTTGTGGGTTCTATTATTAAGGGGCATAATCTCAGTTTTACTAAGATTAAGTTTGTAATTGGATATGACCCCAAAACGAGAAATAATCAGCAGGGCAGGAGGTATTGAAGATACTGGAAGAGGCCAAATGGCTTGCGTTTGTCTTACTGTTTACATTATTGTTTCCGTTTGTGTCACCGTGTGCATTACCATTTGCACTTGCGTTTGCGTTACCCTTAGTGTTACTATTTTCTTTTACCTCACTGTTGCCATTACCATTTGCATTTACGTTACCGTTTGTGTTTTTGCATTTTGTTACTGTTTGCGTAGCCATTTCCGTTTGTGTTAATGTTTGGGTTTGTTCGTTGCTCGGTTGAGTAACCTGTTTTCATTTCATGCTTTACATTTGCATTTCATGGATTTCTGTGACATTTGTAATACTTGGTCTACTATGGTACTTCTGTGTACTTACCAGTTTCTATTTGACATCTGCATAAGTTTTTGCAGAATGAAGTGCCCAAAAATTTATTTTTCGCCACTGTAAAGTTTGATGCTTTTTCTGCTCTGCAACTGTTGAAGAGATTTGGATAAGATTTGGTATACATGGAGTGGAATGGAGCATCTATTTATTTACCAATTTATATTTCACTGGTGCATATGGTTTTTATGTAGTGCAGTGCAAAGCATTCAGCTTTTTCTATTTTTCTGCATTGTGTGACACATACGCAGCCACTATGTGGTTGATTGGTCTGACACTTGCCATGTAGAAAGCCATTTCTTAAAGGAACATGCCAGTTTTTGTGTGGTGAAAACATGTTGTTCCGCTCCAGAGTTATAAGCGTTTGAAGTTGCCCCCTTCATAGTCAGAGATTTTTTGGTTGTGAGTTCCACCATTTTACCGCATTTTCGGCTGTGATTTCCGCCATTTTGTGGTGGAAGACTTCTTAAAGGTGCAGAAACTTTAAAATTGAATATCTCTGGAATGGTTTGGTCTTTTCACATGAAATTTGGAGGTGTTGAGTGGATGTCTGGAGATGTAAGTATGCTATTTACATGTTGGTAAAATGCTTCGCTGCAGAGATACTGCATGATGCACTTATTGTTTTGCTCATAGTGTTAGTGGCTTGACATTTATAGCATAGGTAGCCTAGTGGTAGGGAGGTGCCTTTCAGTGGTTTGGTTCACATTAGCCTTTGTGCCGTTATCTCAGAAGCGGCGAGATACAGACTTTTCACTACTGTTGGCTCACATTGCCTATCTGCCGTTATCTCAGAAAGAAAGCCAGATAAAGACTTTTTGCTACTGTTGGATCACATCGCCTTTGTGCCATTATCTTGGAAATGAAGCAAGATGCAGACTTTTTGCTACTGTTGGCTCAGATCACCTTTGTACCATTATCTTGGAAAGGAAGTGAGATATAGACTTTTCGCTACTGTTGCCTTACATCAGCTTACTGTTGCTGTTTCTGTGTGCGTTATTGTTTGCGTTTACATTTGCGTTCCCCTCACCGTTTGCATAACGGTTTGCGTTTCTGCTTCCATTTCCATTACCATTTCTGTTTCTATTTACGTTGCATAACTTTTACTATGACTGTTATCATTTGCAGTTACATTTACCGTTACTATTACCGTTGCCTTTCACATTTTCATTTGTGTCACCATTACAGTTTGCATTTGTGATACCATTTGCATTACCACTTGCATTTGCATTTCTGTTTGCATTACCATAACAGTTAGAGCTTGTGTTTGCATTCATGTTTCTGTTGCTGTTACACTTACCATTAGCATTTGCATTTCACTCAGCATTACCATTACTGTTAGCGTTAGCGTTACTGTTATGGTTATTATGCAGACATGGGCAACATGGTGGTTGGGCCCCATGCTTCCACCACATTCCATTCACTATTTATATTGCACATTCTCAAAAGAAGGGAAATTCATGGCAAAAACTCAGTTTAATGCATCAGTTAGGTTGTTCCACAGCAACAAAAGTGAGAAATTAGTGTTAGGGTTGCCACCCTTGCACCCCACACCCACATGCCCCCACCAAGAGGCGTTGGGGTGTGCATTGGGTTGTCGGTCCTAACTCTCACCCCATTCTCCTACACTGCACCACCTCAGCTTATTTACACAAGGAATGGGGTGAGAGTTGGCCAATGACCCCTATGCACACCTTGATGCCTGTTGGTGGGGGTATGTGGGCATGGGGTGCAAGGGTGGCAACCCCTAACACCAAATTTCCTTGCTTTTTGTCATTGTGTAACAACCCTAACTGATGCAGTAAACAGAGTTTTTCCATGTATATATATATATATATATATATAATGGGGTGAGAATAAAAGTGGCAAATAACGGCAATATTTTGTTTGGTCAGGCCTACAGTGAGAATATCACATTTATCCTTACTGTAGGTCATTTATCCTCACTGTAGGTAATAACCAGACACTATCTGCACTTCAGCACATCTGCTCACAAGCACCTGATTGGTTGGAGCTATCAGCATGAGCAGTACAATCAGTATAGCCTAGAGGTTAGAGGAATGAGGTGTGAACAAACTTGGTACATCCAGCAGACCAGACCTGAGTTTGATTCTCACAGCCTCCACTTACATACTGTGTGACTCTGAGCAAGTCACTTAACCACCCAGTGCTCCCAGGTCACCCCTGAAAACAGGAACTTGTGCCTAGTGGGCCTTACATGGTTACCAAAGACTAAAAAAAACACCTGCTCACTTGCATGCCAGCTCCACTAACAGCTTAATTTCTCTCTACACCACACAGAACACTTTCACTTTCTCCCAGCACAAAATACAGCCCTTAGAAGTCATCCTCCTTATACACTCAAAATTCACTCACTCACTCACTCACTCATGGGACAGCTCTGACTAGAACCTCCTCAGTGTGAAACTGGCATTCACACTGAGAGGCTAATTTCTTTCTTTTTCTATTGTACAGTGTTCCATTTATTAAAAAAAAAGAAAATTGCACAATGTTAAAACCCAGCCTTCCCAAACCTGAAGAAAACATGAAATACCTCGCTCCCATACCAGCACCGACTTTTACTTCATACCTCCAAATGGCTCACACTGACTCCAGCAGCTGGCAGCATACTCCTCTTCCATAGTACCTAAACGAGCTGCCAATAACTAAAAGCAGGATCAACCAGATACACATTAAAAAATTAATCTGCTAAAATAAAACCCAGCAACCACAACACAATCTGTCTCCCCACTAGCAGGATTTAATGTCACCATTTAAAAAACTACTCATCCTGCCCACAAAAAATACAAAACTCAGCCAATCAAAACTAGCATTTGGCAAGTAATGTACATATGAACCCTAGATAACATGCCATCACCCCTACCAACAACTATCAGCACCATGGAAACCACGGGCAGTCAAAGAACAAAGTGGCACTAAAAATAAATTCAGACAAATAAACAAAAATTAAAGAAGAAGAACTAAAAACAAAACCAGCCATTACATAAATTAAATGGCATGGCTCTAGTGAAAATATGCTTGATATTTCCCTCATGCATTTTGACCTTATGGGGTCACTTCGTGGCTTCACCACTCATAACCAAAGTGCCTCGGAAAATATCAAGCATATTTTCACTAGCCATGACATATCCCATATATGTATATATATATATATATATATATTTATACAATGGGGTGAAGGGATAACCATTCAAATAAATAAGGTTATTCTCAGAGGCATTGAATATCAGGAAGTTGATATAGACATTGTGGAATATCTTAACAGATATACCAACAATGCCTATGTCAGCAGATGATATTCTCACTGTGGCTACTTCAGTACAGGCACCACCCTCACCGGACTACTTCTCTAGCTAAGACATATGTAAATATAGTCCATGTTACAAACATATCCATAAAACATTTACATCAGTACAATACAACACAAAAAGTAAAGCAGTAAATCTCTGAGAGGAACGTCCATTCCAAACAAGACAACTTCAACTATGTCATTGATTGAGATCTAAGGCAAACCTCTAACAAGTAAAATGCTCGACAGTACAGCAAATCCTCAGACTTTGTACACTGTTCCAGGACTTCGCACAATGTGCAACTCTAATTTTACAGCAGTACCTGCTATATATATATTCCTCAGTCCTCATCATGGCTCCAAATTCAAAAGCAGTCTGTAAAAATGAAGGTCAGGAAGCCACACTGCTGGTAACATGATGTGCAAATGGACTTAGAAGTGAAAACACGAACCCATCAGACTACACAGCACAGTGGACATAAAAAAACATTACAGGACAAAAACAATGACACAAAATGAATGGGAAACCACTAAAAGAAAAATAAATATACAGAACACTGACCAGGAAGATGCCAACCAAACTCCCACCCAATCAACACAGTAAACCAATCACATCATAGAAAGACAAAAAACCCAACCAATCATGGACTACAAACCAGAATACCAACTAATCATAAAACACAACTACTTCTGATTCAAACTTCCCAATCTCATACCAACAGTCACTCACATTCACAAAACAAATCAGAATCCCACAGATGGAAGCATACATGCAGTGGAAGAACACCACAAAACAAACTAAAACCAATAAGTCACACAAATAAAATGCCATAACTATCCCTATTGTGTAAATTGCACATGACTTGCAGATCATGGATATGGAAAATATTCTCACTCTGTAGTGAGCTCTGAATCTCACTCGCCTTGGCACTCGGCCCAGAGTATCCAGAGTCACTCTGCAGAAGTGAGAATATTTTCCATATCCCACTCCTGCCCATCATGTAGCTCCTACATATAAAATTAGAAACCCCATTTAGAACACACAGACCCATTTTATAAGTGCAGTAAGCCACACAGGAGATGCGTGTTAGTCAGTTCTAACACACAGCTAGGAGACTGGATGCACTTGGCCTATGGCCTCGTGCATCACTATGCCCCCCCCAGCCATGCGTTAGAACTGTCTAATGCATACCCCGTCATGTCTCATTGCATATATATATATATATATATATATATATATATATATTTTTTTTTTCCTGACATCTTTTAACCCTCTCTTCACCAGTTTGAGAGAGAGTGACCACTGGTGGAATTACTACTATGAAAGTGAACAAGTCCCTAGTGTCTACACTATAAATATTGTGGAGAAACTTGAATTTTCAGTCTTGTCCCCTCATTTCCTCCTAGCCTCCAGGGTATACATGTTCAAGTCCCACAGACATTCCTCATATAGCCTCCTCTGCTGTCCCTGGATCATCTTGGTAGCTCTGCTGGGCACTGCTTCCAGTCTGTCTCTGTCCTTCTCAAAGTGCACATTCAAAAACTGTACACAGTACTCCAACTAAGGTCAGACCAGTGAGCCGTACAGAGGCATTATCACCTTTTCCTGCTAGTGGCCCCTTCCTATGTATTCTAGCAACCTACTTGCCTTTCCCACCACATTATTGCATTGTGGCATTTGCTGGTAAAGTATCCATGATCATTACCTTTAGAACATTGTTCTCCACTGTGCTGTCTACCACCACCCCTCATTGTGTATTGTATTTTCAGGTTTTTGGCCCCTATGTATGTAACTTTATAGTCCTTTGTGTAAAACTTCAGCTGCCACACTTTAGACCACTCCTCTGGTTTCACCTAGGTTCCACATTATAGCGCTAGCCAACACCTTAGAGTCCACAGTGACATGAGCTAGCCTACTGTCAATCATTATTTGCAATATATTTTTCTGTTATACTGTATATTGTTTTATGGGATTTCTGTGTATGCCCATGCCAGTGTTAATTCAAGGCATAGGGAAAGCCTAGATTTTTTTAAAGGGGTGACCTTTTGACTTGAAGGTCATCTGCTTACCAGGAGGGGAGATTTTTTTCCTGGATCTTTTGACAGAGATGCCAAAAGCCATTTACCCCATAAACATGCACTACAGAAGCAGATTGCCTGTGATCTCAAGAACTATTATAAGTATATAGCATTTTATGAAGGAACAGAATATATTCATCAGGAAAGACCATTCTAACAGTATTATGTGAAATTCTAACATGACATGGTGAATTAGCTTACAGGATGCTATATTGATACATCAAAGCTTTAACAGTGACTGTCTTGTCACTAGTTAATTACAGAGGCAGAATTTATGCTGAAGCTGGGTGACATCACCAGGTGGCCAGGAACTTGTGAGTCACTGGTGGGACAATAAACTGGTTTCCCTATGACTGGAATATTGTGACACTGCAGTTCAGAAAAGATAGTTAAACCTCAGTACAGTCACTCAGTGCCATTCTGTTTGGGACTCTCTAGTGACTACCAGACTGCAGCTGCCAGCATGAGACTGCAACATTTACAAACCAGTGATTTTTTTTTCTGAACTTTTGAAAGTCTTCATAACAGGTAGAGATGTAGTTAAACAGTTTTAAGGCATTTATACTGTATACTTTCTCATTTGTTTCTAATACTGTAACCTAAATGTGTATATGTTCTCTTTTACTGCATTTATTTATTTTAGCAAAGACTTTTGTTTTTCTAAACAATTCTGCCTGCGTGAGATTCCTTATATTGTATGTGTGACTGTAGAAGTTTTATTACAAAACTGTGACAACTGTTTATGCTTAGAAGGGTCACCAAATAGCAATCAAATTGAAAAGGGTCAGTAGGGATCCGCAGGATTAGGGAGAGTACCAGAGTCTCATATGAGTCTGCAGGATTGTGAACTGGCTATTGTATGTCCTGTAGGGAGAGGACCAAATCAGGTTTTCGTGCTACTCTCAAGAGAGCATACTTACCTGGGTCTTCATCCTTGTGTAATAGTCAGGAAAAGGGTTCTTATTTGGCCACAGGACTCAAGACTGGTATTGTGCCATGATCCAAAGTATGGAGGATACCTGGGACCTTGTGACAAGTATTCTGTTGTAAACCCAGCGAACACTCTGGGCGCACATGAAGAGGGTATCCCTGTTCCCCCCCATCATGGATTGCACTTAGGGGTGGGCACTGTGAGCTCAGTGATCTGACCCTCACAAGTGGGTTCATGATGCACACTACCACAGATCTTGGTGTCTGCAAGGAGGCATGTCTTTCTTTGGACTCCCACCCCTATGTCATGAATGAACACGTTGAAGAGTACCAGTCTCAAGAACAACCCTTGAGGCACCCTGCTAGTGACTTCCCTGATCTTTGATGACTCTCAGTTCAGTTCTGCCCTCTGAGTCCTCCATTTCAGCCAGTGTTTTACCCACAACAAGATTTTCTCCTCAGTTCTTAAATAGCCCAGTTTTTTAACCAGTCTTCTATGAGGGATGGAGTGGAAGGCTTTATTGTCCACTGGTCATCTGCAAGTCAAAGCAGTCACTCAGACTGATCTAGCATGACATCTTGTTGGTAAAATTGTGTTGCATAGGATCCTGTAGCCCATTTGCTTCCAGGAATCCCACAACACTCTCTCCCTTATTATAGATTTTATAATCTTCCCCACTATAGACATCAGACTGACTGGTTTGTAGTTACCTGTCTCTCTACTCCCACTTTTATGTAGGAGGACAATGTTCACCATTCTCCATTCCACTGGCACCTCTCTCATCTCTGGTGAGTAGCTGAAGAGATCTGTCAGTAGATCTGCCAATACCAGCCCCATTTCTCACACCATCCTCGGTACAACCCATCTGGGCCCAATAATTTTGTTACTTCAGTGCCTGAAGTCCCTTCAGCACTCTTTTTTATAATGGGCTCCTTGCTGAACTCCACTAGCAGTCCTTTACTGGTTGCTATGCTGCAGTTTGGTAGATGCCTCAGGTACTTTACCATGAATACTGAACACAAACTAGAAAAGAAAGTGTTTATTTTTAAACAAAGCAACTGGTAATATATTCTGACCATTTCCAAATAATTTTTTATATTTTATAACTGAAATAACAATATATTTTGAAAGCTGTAACTTTTGAAATTTTAGGCTTAGAAATGTAAGTTTTTAGTTTTTTTTTAAAGGAAGCTTGAATCCAGTCAATATGCATGGATTGTAATGATACAGTTCCCATGTGTTTATCATGACAATACATGTCAATTGAATGGCATTGCCTGTGATTCAATGGGCCAGGGCAACTAGCCACCCCCACCAGAGCTATATAAGGCAGTCCTTCCAACTTCACCCAGAAGCATTTTTTTCTTTGCAGCCAGAGGCTCTGTTGGTCTCTGCCTTCCCAAGCTGAAGGCTCTGCCCCCTTTGCCATTTGTCTCCCTCCTCTAGTGCTTTGGATTTTTTCTTGGTTTGTGCTGGACTTTCTGTTGGTTTGTGTTTCTTCTGCCTTCTAGGTTAGCAGTTTGCTTTTGCCTCTGGCTGCTGTTTGTGCTTCTTTCTGTCATCTTTGTCTGCTCCCTTGTTTTCCTGTGCCTGAGTTTCTCAGTTCATTTTTTGGGGGTTCTAGTTTTCCTAATATTCTTCTGCCCCCCTTGCTTGCATTGTACTGTGCAGGCATTATGCTATTCAGGCTCCCTTTACTTTTATCATACTTTAGTTGTCCCTCATTTTTTTGACTGGTCCCCTACCCCTGTTTGGAGGATAAGCCATCTGCATGCTAACCCCCATACCCAGGCTTCCCCCACCTGGTGAGGCCATGGGAGCGGGACACCCCCTTGGCGGAAACAGATCGCAGTGGGAGCAGCATCAGACAGAGCATCAAGGACAGGGGATGGAATTTATTTATTTTTTTGTAGATACTGTGGAGGTTCCTGGGGTTGGGGATGTGCAATGATGGCCAGTGTACACTCTGCCCCCCTTACATGAGGCACCAGCAGTGGCAGTAACCCCGGCCTCTGCCAGAGTGCCACAAGCACCGGACATTCTGTCCCTCCCCAGAAGAAGGAGAGAGCAGTCCCTGGGATGCTCCCTCCTTTTCCCCTGGCCAGCTCCTTCTGACTCCCCAAGTCCACTGAACTTGGGATGTCGGCACCACAAGCGGTCATCTTGTTGTTGCACCAGCAGGCTGGCCAGCAATCTCTCAGTTTATCTGCAATTGTTATCTGTGCTATTCAGCTCCCACTTGCCGTCTTTTCTGTCCATAGCAGTCTCCTATGAACATCCTTAGTTTACACATGGCTTCATTTGGTGCTTGGCTCCACTGTGCAGTTACAACTCCCATCTTTTCAATTCCATGTGCTTGCTTTTCTAGCAGTTTCATTGTTGCTCTCTTGCCATTTATTCCTGCTCCTTAGCAGTTTAAATCATTTATGCAACAGACTGCTTTCTCAGCTCTGTTCTGAGTTCTAGAGCAGTATTTCCTGGTGTACTGCTTGCAATCTATACTGTTATTCTTTTCAGTCTGGCCATGGGTCTGCATACATATAGTGCCTGTACAGCTTTAGGGGCTTGCAGTGGGAGAGCAGTCTTGCCATTTAATGGAGGCCATGACATCCACCAGAAAAGTAAGTAACTATCACTAACGGTACCTACCATTAACCTCCCTAGTTCTGGGACAGCATTTCAAATGTATCTGTAAAGCTTCTCAATTTGAAACAGCTTATGACTTCAAACTGTAATGGAAACTTTTATTTCACTATAATTTGGCTTCCTTAATGGATTTGTTTGACATGCATTCCCATGACCCATCCTAGTGTCATACATGTCATGACATACCAACATGAAGGTGTCATATTCTAGCTGAAAAAGTAAATGCATATAAGAAAGAAAAGAATATAAAAAAGTGAAACATGTGCTATATAAGAAAGTGAAAAACATGCATGACCTATGTGAGGGTCTTACATATGCTGTGCCTGACTTGTCACCTGACTTGTCACATGTACCTCACTCTTCAAAATCAGATGCATGCCACCCACAACCATAACTTACTGTGGCTCAGGGCTTGCCCTGCAGCCAATGGTCTTGCTCTGCACCCACAAAATCCACATCTTGAGCATGCAAAACATGGGGTGGGGTCCTTTTTATCTTGGCCCCAGTGAGAATGTCCTTACTCCAGGTGGGGCTTTAACCATACAGATGTATTGGTGGCTCCTCTTGATGTAGAATTTAAGACTTTAGCTATGAGGGCTGGGGCCCTTAAGCCCAAGTGGGCTTCTTCAGCTTGCTAGTGGGTTCAGCAGTACCTTTTTATGCTATTCTCCCTATGACCACCTGAGGTACACCTGATCTGCTTTTAGGCTCATGAAGGCAGGCTGAATGCCTTCAGTAGATGTTGCTGTCCTCCTCCTGCCTTGGGGATGGTTCTCTTGTGTGGGAATTTCCTGTGGCTGAAGAGTGCGCTTGCAGCCCTCATGGAGTTCCCATTAGAGGGATGGAGTGAGAGCCTCCCCCCAAATTGTATTCCCCCTGAATTAGGTTTCTAAATTGCAGCAGCAGTGCTGTCACTAAAGATAATGTCCTAAGCCTGGAGGAAGGTGACCTAGGTCTTGGATCCCCAGAAATTTCCTCATAGGGTGTTTTTCCTCTCTCTGTGCTGAAGGTCAAAATACCTAGTTTGTTTAGATAGTAGTAGATTGTTAGGTTCCCTAGGTAGATTTCTACTGTTGGATGGAGTTGGATGGTGATTCCTTTTGTGTTGGATGGTCGCCTCTTGCTGTTTCCTCTGTCCTTAGGAAGTCATGCCCTTCTGCACAGTTTTAAACCTATTGTATCTCATATCTGTGTTTGTTTCTGAAAACTCATTATCAGTGGCCGTTGATCCACCCGTTGCTGTCAATCATGCCCATCAGCCTTTGTAAGCAATATTTGCTGTTCAACACTCTATTGGGGCCTTCCTAAGGTACATTTAGCCAAGGGAATTCTTCCCAGGGCACCTCTAGGGGTGAAACCCTCCTCAAGGGTTCCTTGCCTTTGGTACCCATACAGGGTGGTATTCCCCATGGAATAGAGAGGTGAACATCCACAATGGTTTATCAACAAGTTATACAAACATAACACAACACTAAGTTGTGTAAGCCCATTGAATTGAAAGGCTTTAACTGTGGTTCAATGGGCCAGAGCAACCAGCTATGCCTCCTACCTGAGCTATATATGGCAGTCCTTCCAGCTTCATGCAGAAGCATTTTTTGTTTGACCCACCACCTTCCCTCCTCCTCCTCCTCCTCCTCCTCCTCCAGTGGCTTACCTCTCCCTCGGGTGACCTTTCTAAGGTACCTTTAGCTAAGGGAATTCTTCCTGAGGCACCTCTAGGGGTGGAATCCTCCTCAAGGGTTCCTTGCCTTTGGTACCCCTACAGGGTGGTATTCCATGTGAAATAGAGAGGTGAATGGCCACAAAGGTCTATCATCAAGTTACACAAGCGTAACACTACACTAAGTTGCATAAGCCCATTGAATTTATGTTGTTAAAAATAACAGGATTTTGGGCCGGTGGCACTGAGGGCTGAGACGCTGGGCATCTTACTTTGTGCTACGCTGGTGACCCGTGTTTGCGAACAAACATGGGCCGCCAGGGGTCGGCAGGGAGGAGAGGGATCGAGCATCTGTAGGACTGCTCTCTCTCTCTCTCCAGGGAGGGGCAACACCCTGCGGCAGGTGCATGACTGGCCCTGGCAGAGGCTGAGGGGCTAGCACACCGAAACACTACAGAGATGAGGATAGATGAGGCAGGCGCTGAGGTGCATCGTGACAGTGGAGCAAAAAGGTGTTTCACCCTCTAGTGGCCATTGCACGCCTCACCTATGGGGACAAAAATTACAGGTGGAAAATCTAGGTACTGGCGCTGCAGAATGACAGTCGGTCCCTGCAGGCGCGCCCCGCGTGAGGCAGTAACCTCTCCAGCACCGAATCTGGAGTTAGGTGGGTCAGGGATCCCGCGCCGCCCCACGGGGCCAAAGCCATGGGCAGCTGGAGGGTAGGCTGTGAGTGGGGGACAGGGCTGGGGGAGCCGATAGGAGGTATCACCGCCAGGGATCAGGTGGATAAAGTGAGTAAAAAAATAAATAAATAACAGGATTTTAAAACATTTGAATCACTTCATGTTTTTATATATTGATATATGGAAGATATAGTAACCTCATGCATTAATACATCAGCTTACTGTATTTGAGTTCATGCTTTCATTTAAAGAACATTCTGTTTCTAGCCCTAAAGGTTCCAAAGAAAAAATATTTGGAAAGTTCTAACTTTGTAACTGTTGGGTCTTGAAATGTATGTCTTTTTCAATGAAAGCCTAGAGTCAAGTCATTAAGAATCAGTCCTTTCAATAGAGTTTTTATATGCTGATATTATTTTACATGTATCAATACTGTTTCAACTATTTTTTGAGTATATTATCAGTACATGTTTTCTTAATTGTGACAAGCAAAAAGAAAAAGGAAATACATAGCACTGATACTATTTTTTGTATCAATAGACTATATCAATATTTTTTGTATTGATATATAAAACTACATAACTTTTCTTAAAAGAGAAAGTGTTATATATACTTTTTTACTTTTTCTGAATTTTAATACTACACAATATTTATTTAAAATGGTGTAGTTTGCAACTCAATTTTCATTTATCTTATGCCCTTTTCATAGTGTGAACATTTCACTCTCCCCTCTGGTGACTCCTACTCTTTCCTAGTTTTTAAAGGCTTCACCTGTAAAACTGCTGGTAGATAATAATTATTCAGTGGATTCACCTTGTCCTTCTCGTCCTCTATCCATTCCTCCCACTTCTTCAGCCTGCTCACTCCCCCCCTTTGTTTTGTGTGTCCCCTGACTATAGTAGAAGAATGTCTTGTCACCCTCCCCTGACTCTCTCCTCCAGCCTTAGTTCTGCTTTGGCCCTTTCCTGCTTCACTGTCGTATTGGGTTTTCTCATCATTTCCCGATTGCTCCTCCCCCACCCATTTGACTACCCTCATATTTAATAAACGCTTCTTTTTTTTTTTTACTATTTTTGCTTCTCCCTGCCTCCTGTGCTCTGGCCTCATTGGGAGATGCCTGGCCTCTGTCCCTGTTCCTTCCTGCCTGGAGCACACAATAGCCCCCTCATGCCAGCCTTGGTCTTCCCCCCAGGTGGGGCACGAGGTGGGGCCCATACACCATAAGTACTTGCACTTCATCAGGGTTACCGGTGGGACAGGCAGGGGACACTAGGGTTCAGGGCTGGTGCTCTGTCTTACACAGGGAGCCATTTTCCAGTTTATTCTTTGGGTGTGACGTGCGTCCCAATGTCAAGGCGTAGTCCTGCTGACATCCATCATGCCCCCCTCCTTCCTATGGCCTGGCACTTGCTGCACCTCAGGCCTCCACCTGAGGGCAGTCAAGCACCGAGCCTCATACCCCTCCCTCCCTGGAGAAGCTGAGCGGTCCTCGGATGCTCAAGCCTTCTCCCCCTGGCTGGCCCTCCGACTCCCCGGCCTCATTCCTGAACCAGAGTTGCCGGCGTCGCAAGCGGTAGTGCTACTGCTGCAATAATAAACATCTTCTGTTTTTCTATTACTGCTTCAACTGCACTCCTTGTAAGCCTTCCCCTCCTATTCTTCCCTACCATTTTTGCAAAGAGACCACTTGCCTCCAGTGCTTCTTTCTTGATTATCCCCCATTTTCTGTCTACTTCTACTGCTTCATCCACCTGCCTTAATTTTTCTCTCAACACTTCTCTCATATTCACCAATTCAGCCCCTCTGAAGTCCAAGACCATGGTCCTGGAATGTACCTCTCGGTCTTAAGTTTGATTTCAATCCACAGTGTTCTATGATTGCACAATTACAGTGACTTCTGCATGTATACCTCCACTAATTTTTCCCTGTTTGTAAGAATAAGGTCTAATATTGCCCCTTCCCTACTGGGTTTCATGACCTTTGAGCTCAGGAATGCCTTTTGCATTCTGTCTACCAGAATGTGGCTTCTTGCACTTTCTGCAAGTGAGGTGTTCTTGTTCCAGTCTACATCCAGAAAATTAAAGTTCCCCAATATCAAAAACTCCCTAAGCTCTGCCAGACTATTAATTTCATTTGTCAGCTCAATGTCTGTCTCCTTCCTCTGTGCTGGAGGCCTGTAGACCTCTCTTGTCCTGATTACCCTCCCGCGGTATCCTGTGATGTGGGCTAGCTGCAAGTGGGTGCCTACCAAAATGGCGACTCATTTGCGGCACAGGAATGATAGGCGAGGGAGTGAGGAAGGTGACTGGATGGGGGAGGTTCACGCATATAGCAACAAGGCGTCGCTATATGTATACACGCATGGGGGAGTGACAATGATGGAAGGGAGGGAGGTTGGCCCGGTGGCTGGCGTGGTGCTGCTGAGTTGGCCTCAGTGTGGTGGGTGGGTGGGTGGCAGCCTAAAGCTGCGAGGGTTCCTGGTTCAGGTCCTGACGCGCCTGCATTTTTGTACGCCTGGCCTGATATTTATTTTTTGCAGAATTTGCACCCCCCAACATGCACCCCCCCGGAGTTAAGAATCCTTTAGTAGGAGGGTGCAGGAGGTGAAGCCCCACCATGGGATGGGTGCAGGGGGTGCAGCCTCCTGCATAAACATGTAAAATCTAAGTCTCAGGAGCTGTTTTCCTGTGCACGGGGGGTGTACATTTTGCCAAAACTAATTTTCAGTGATGTACCCCATAATAATGATGGTCACCTTTCGGCAATCACCATTATGATGTAGAACCCCCTCTCGCCTACTACAGCTTGCACCCTAACTGTCTCGGTACCTTTTGCCCTGCCATCGTCTTGAATCTTTGAGGCCAGTATACCTTGATTTGAATATATATAAGAGTTATCCACAGATGTGCTACACATGCTTGGTATACACACAAGCCACAGCGCTGTACATCTCTCGAGGTGACAGAGAAGAGTGACACCATCAGGCCATCTCACTTTGACAGACCACCCCCCATCCCACTGAGAGACCTTGGGCCCGATTTTCAAAGGGTGACACAGGGCATGCATCAGGCCTTACATCAAATCCCTTTTTTGGTCCAGCTGCACCAATCCCCTTTGCCACAACTGCACCTGATTTTAGTAGGTTGAGCACAGCTATGACACTTTACTCGATTTATGGCAGCCTGTGCCAGCTCTTTGCAACTCTTTGGTGCAAGCCCTGTAAAAAGGGGTTCCCAGGACTGCCACAAGCTAGACCAAGAAGAGTTGGTCTGACTTGTGTAAATTGGTGCATGGGATTCAAAATGCTGATTGCGGGCCAGGTGATTGCCACGAGTCCCGTGTGCCATATCTTTGACACAGCCAGCGCTTGTGGCAATATAAGCAGCTTGAAAATCTGTCCCCTTGTGTCTCACACAGCAGCCTTCTTTTCATTCACTGACTGGCTGACAGGCTCTCATACACAGGCAAAAATCAAAAGTTGAATTTCTGGGCCCCTACAAGCAGTGAGTGAGTACAAAACTGTTTGTCAGATAAGTCCTTAAAACATGCCCCCTGCAACTTTTCTGATTTGCTAAATTCCCTTTGCCCTGCTTCTGCTCAGGGGGAAGAATAAAACAAAGGAAAAAATAAACATGGATTTCTATGCCCTCTACACCACCTGCACTGCAGCATTCAGTAAAGGAAAAATACTTGTCAAAAAAATGCTACAAAAATCCCCTTGCGCCTTTTTCAGTTTGTTAAATTCCAATGGGCCTGCTCTGCTGCAGGGCTTGAAGTTGCCAGTGCAGGCTCACTCTGTACATGCTCTCTTCTCCTCCACTGTATAATTTTACTAGCCTGCCTGCCTGCTTAAAACTAAAGTTAAATTCAATGAGAGTTAGCTAACTGGAATAATAATGCATGATTCTGTGATGATTCCAAATATGTTGTAATCCAAAGTTACACTTTTGTCACATAAAATTAGCTCCTTCAGTAACCAGGTCCTTCCCCTGTGAGAGAGCTGGAACTGGCACTGAGATGTGCAGCACGAGGACGTCTTAATCTCTAGTGTCACCGATTGGCTGCTACAGGTCATGTGGCTTGCCTACAACTTGGACATGCTCAGTGTGTGCTCCCAGTAGAAAGTGATGCATCATGACATCCTCTGTATGTTTGAATCCTGACAACTCAAGGGCTCCAGACACTAGACTGACCCTTTCTGACTTCCATCTCTTCAGACAGGATGGGGAAAAAGTGGTGGTGCATTGCCATTTATAGTCTCCCAGACTCTCCTGTGCTATGGCTAACAGGGAGTCAGTACCCTCCCACCCTGAATTTCTCTTTGCTAGACTTTCATTCCACTCCACCATGCCCATCTTCCTTGGAGTTTTCTAAGCCACCCAAAATCTCCCTTTCCTCCCTGGCTGACTCTCTTTCTCTTCCATCACCTCCTATTCCTCCACAGGTGAACTCATCCTTATTGGGGATTTCAATATAAATTGGCTCTCCCTGACCTCCAGATTGACCATCCACAGGACTGAGTCCCTTAATCTTTCCCAGATTGTCTTTAACCCACCCGACTCAATCCCTACTCCCCCAACCATATCCTTTTGCACTGGGTTCTCTCTTTTCTGGCTGCTGCGGGCATACTATATAGCTGGGTTCTTTCAGTGACCACAGCATGACATTCTGTGTCAGAAAAATCTAGAGTCTCCCTTCCCCAAAATACATCTGGACCAGGTCCCTCCAGTCATAAAACGTCAGCATTTTCTTGGACAGCCTTGTTGCAACAGATTGGTCAGCCATCTACTCTGCCCCTGATGTTGATATGGCCCTCTTCTTATTTCACTCCAGATTTTTCTCAGTTTGGGACAAGCTCTCTCTCCTCCAGAAATTCAGGGTTAAAACTTCCCACCACCTCTAGATTACACTCGATATTATCAATCAGTGCAAGTCCTGTGATCTTGCCTGGTCCTCCTATAAATTATCCCACACCTCGCTGACCTCCTCTCTTAGAGGCTCTGAGAAACAACTGCACAAAGACAGTCCAGGCCACAAAATCACACTATCTCATGGACAATCTCCAGAACAACTTTAATGCCCCAGCTCCTGCCATTGCATCTCCCTTACTCATCTGCTCAACAGATCATTCTCCCTCAGCTCTGTTCCTCAGTCCTGGAAGATTGCCAAAGTTCTTCCACTTCACAAAGGGGACCTCTCCTCCCTGGTAACTTCTGTCCTATCTCCCTCCTCTCCTGTCTTGCAAAACTGCAAGAGAAGCTTGTCTGTTCTAGACTTTTAGACTACCTGACATCCTCCAATTTCTAATCCCCACTTCCAGAAGTAACATTCCACCATCTCTCTCTGCTGCATGTCACTGATTCCATCTTCTCTGGGATGGACCAGGGCACATCACAGCTGCCACATTCACCGATCTAGCCAAAGCCTTTGATTTGGTGTCCTATCTACTCCTCCTGCACAAGATGAGTTCTGCTGGCCTATCAGCTCCCATTGTTGATTGGTTCTGTTCCACTCAGAGGCTGTTAACAGTCAGTACAGGTTGGAAGCATCCTATCACCTCCACTACCCATCCAGGCTTGGGTCCTACAGGGCTCCATCTTTGGTCCCATCCTCTTCTCCATTTTCCTTAATAACCTCCCCTCTGCTTGTGCCAGCTTGCATATTCACATGTAAGCAGATAACACGGTCATCTTCACCTATAGTCCCTCTACTGCAGCTTTGGTAGACCTGCTCCAGCAGGACTTCCACAACATCATACACTGGTCAACTTCAACCAATTCTGGGTCAGCACTAAATGGTGTCTATGACCTTTGATACCAGACAGAAACTGGCCAGTCTCCCGACTCTCCTGGATTTCTCCACATTGGATGGCTCCCCCCTTGATGCGGTGCAGTTCTTCAAGTACCTGAGTGTGTGACTTGACAGTAAGCTTGACTTCTTAATCCATATTGATGCCACCCATGCCAAGCTCTGCCCCAAGCTTGGTGCTTTGCACTGCAACAAAGACTGTTTATTTCCATAGGTCTACTGGAAAATTGTTAACAGCATTGTGCTCCCAGTCTTTGAATATGTGGAAGTAGTCTATAGCACCACCCTTCACTTCCTTGCCAAACTGAACACCCTCTGTAATGCCTTCTGCCACTTTGCTACAAACTTATCCCTCACTCACCACTACTCTCCTCTTCTCCTTCCTACCAATCCTCTCTCTACCCTGAAGTTGCCAGTTCAATGTGTCTCCTTCATATCCAGATACTGGTTTGGGTCCATTCTCTTGCCTCTCCTCACTCCTCTTTCCAACCCTCCTACCTCATACTGTCTCTGCTCCAGGGATCATTGAACATTCATCACTTCTCATCCCTGCCACTTTGCTGGGCAATCTGCCTTCTCCTATAGACTACTCATACTCTAGAACCTGCTTACCTCCTCCTTCTGCCTCTCCACCTCCCTGGCTCCCTTAGGCACCAGTTGAAACTACCTTCCCCACCTGCACGTTATCTATCCACCTGACACCTCCCAAGTTTGGAGCCCCTATTGTCCATCGTCAGGCCTCCATCAGGGTCAACACTATCCTGCTTCCTGGTTCCATTTACTCTCCACCTCTGCAAATTTATCCCCATGTGGAGGGCACACCTCTGCCTAGTAGGTCTCTTATCTAATACAATATATGTTTTTGCATGCTGTACCTTCATGCGGTGTTATTTACACTTGTGTAGGTGTTCCATACTGTACTGTGACTGCACTTTATTTTGTATCCAAACCAGTATCTGGATATGAAGGAGACACATTGGAACAGGGGGAGGAAATGGACAAGGAAATGATAGAAAGTATGCTTAGAATGGCAGAAAAAGGGGAGATATTGCTGATGGGTGATCTGAATATGCCAGATGTTAACTGGAGTGCAGTTGCAGCAGCCACTTCGAAGAGTGGGGTTATTCTAGATGTCCTACATGGGGCATGCCTTAGACAACTAGTATTGGAGCCCACTCGAGAGGGAGCAATCTTAGACCTGGTTCTCTCAAATGGAGATGAAGAGAGGATCACAGATGTAGAAGTGGGTAGCCATCTGGGAACTAGCGACCATCGAACAGTATGGTTCACAATAAACACAGCAGTAGAGTCAAGCCATACAAAGGCAAAAGTACTGGACTTCAGGAGGGCTGACTTTGCCAAAATGGGTGAGTGCCTAAGGAATGCACTAGCAAATGGGCAGGGAGGAGGGGTGAAGAACAATGGGGAATAATAAAACTGCCATAACAAACCTTTGTGAAGCAAGTAAACAAAACAAATGATGTAAGAAACCACTATGGTTCTCAAAGGAAGTGGCAGTGAAGGTTCACGAGAAAGAAAGCATTCAGGAAGTACAAGGAAACACAGAAGAAGCAGGGCAGAGAGCTGTATCAGTTAAAGCAAAGGGAAGCTGGGAAGGCAGTCAGAATAGCAAAGGCCCAAACTGAGGAAAAGATAGCCAACCAGTTAAGAAGGGGACAAACCTTTATAGGTACATCAGGGAGGAAGGGAGACCAAGGGAGGGATAGTTAGGCTTAATAAAGGGAGGAGGGTGGGCAGAGGGTGACTGTGAAAAGGCAGAGATACTAAACAAATATTTTGCTCAGTATTTACAAAGGAAGAGGGAGGTACCTAAAACAAACAGTAGAAACACTCTGGATGCAGAAGTTGATACCAGCCCATTTACAGAAGAAAGGGTTCTGAAAGAACTCTTAAAACTGAAGGTGGACAAAGCAATGGGGCCTGATGGGATTCATCCCAGAATTCTAAAAGAACTAAGGGTAGAACTAGTGACACCACTGACTACCCTCTTTAACAAATCATGGGAGGATGGGGTGGTACCCAAGGACTGGAGGAGGGCAGATGTGATTCCCTTTACAAAAGTGGGAGCAAGGCAGAAGCAGGAAACTACAGACCTGTTAGTTTAACCTCAGTGGTAGGAAATGATGGAATCACTTCTGAAGGAAAGAACTGTTGAGTATCTAGAGGCCAGAGGGCACAGGACCCTAGGCAGCATGGATTCACAGCGGAAGGTCATGCCAGACAAATCTAATAGATTTCTTTGACTGGGTGACCAAAGTAGTAGATCAGGGAGGGGCTGTGGACATGGCCTACCTAGACTTTAGCAAGGCATTTGACACAGTCCCACACAAAGATTATTATACAAGTTAGCCAGCCTGGGAGTGGGTCCCAAGATGACAGCCTGGGTAAGAACTGGCTGGAGAATAGGACACAGAGAGTAATAGTAAATGGAGTCCACTCTGAAGAAAGGGGGGTTGCTAGTGGGCTACCGCAGGGTTCAGTATTAGGACCGGTCCTCTTCAATGTCTTTATAAGTGACATTGCAGAGGGACTGGAAGGAAAAGTATGTCTCTTTGCAGATGACACAAAGATCTGCAACAGAGTTGATGCACAAGGTGGGGTGGAAAGGATGAGAAAGGACTAGGCAAGGTTAGAGGAATGGTCAAATGTATGGCAGCTTAGATTCAATGCTAAGAAGTGCAAGGTAATGCACCTGGGAAACAAAAACCCAGGGGAAGAGTACACAATGGGGGGTGAGATACTAACAACAACAAAAATGGAAAGGGACCTGGGGGTAGTCATATCAGATGACCTAAAGGTGGGCAAGCAATGTGAGAGGGCAGCAAGGAGGGCTGGGGGATACTGGGATGCATAGGGAGAGGCATCACCAGTAGAAAACAGGAAGTTATTATGCCTCTGTACAGACAGCTGGTGAGACCCCATCTGGAGTACTGTGTGCAGTTCTGGAGACCCAATCTCCGCAAAGACATAGACAGGATGGAAGCTGTCCAGAGGAGGGCAACTAAAATGGTGCAGGGTCTGCACCGGAAGACATATGAAGAGAGACTTAAGGAGCTTAATATGTATAGCCTTGAGGAAAGGGGGACATGATAGAAACTTTCAAGTACCTCAAGGGAATCAACAAAGTCCAAGAGGGTAGCATCTTTCAAAAAAAGAGGTGTGCAAGAACAAGGGGATACAATTTGAAGATAGAGGGGCAGCTCAGAGGTAATTTAAGGAAGTATTTTTTCACAGAGAGGGTTGTGGATGCATGGAATGGCCTTCTGGAGGAGGTTGTGGAGTCAAAAACAGTGGTGGAATTCAAGCATGCATGGGACTGTCATAAGGCAATTCTAGGGGGTGGGGGTAGGAAGAAGTAGGCTGCTGGCTAACTAGGATCTGCAGCTTATCCATTAGGTAGGGAAATGGGCAGACTGGGTGGGCCAAGTGGTCTTTATCTGCCGTCAAATTCTATGTTTCTATGTTACTGTGTAGTGCTCCATATTGTACTGCGACTGCACCTTATTTTGTATCAAGTATTGTTACTGTGCTGTGCTCCATATTGTACTGGGACTGCACTTTATTTTGTATCTGATATTGTTACTGTGTAGTGTTCCATACTGCACTGTGACTGCCCTTTATTTTCTATCAGGTATTGTTACTGTGTTGTGCTCCGAATTGCACTGTGACTGCTCCTTATTTTGTATCAGGTATAATTACTGTTGTGCTCCATATTGCACTGGACTGCCCTTTATTTTGTATCAAGTATTGTTACTGTGTTGTGCACCATATTGTACTGTGACTGCTCCTTATTTTGTATCAGGTTTTGTTACTATGTTATGCTCCATATTGCACTGTGAGTGCCCTTTATTTTGTATCAGGTATTGTCACTGTGTTGTGCTCCATATTGCATTGTGACTGCCCTTTGTTTTGTATCAAGTATTGTTACTGTGTAGTGCTCCATATTGCACTGAGACTGCCCTTTATTTTGTATCTAGTATTATTAGTACTGTGTTGTGCTCCATATTGCACAGAGACTGCCCTTTATTTTGTATCAGATATTGTTACTGTGTAGTGCTCCATACTGTGCTGAGACTCCTTTATTGTGTATCAGGTTTTGTTACCGTGTTGTACTCCATATTGCACTGTGACTGCACTTTATTTTGTATCAGGTATTGTTACTTTGCTGTATTCCATATTGCACTACGACTGCCCTTTATTTTGTATCAGGTATTGTTACTGTGTTGTGCTCCGTATTGCACCATGACTGCCCTTTATTTTGTACCAAGTATTGTTACTGTGTTGTGCTCCATATTGCACTGTGACTGCCCTTTATTTTGTATCAGTTATTGTTTCTGTGTAGTGCTCAATATTGCACTGAGACTGCCATCTATTTTGTATCAGGGTTTGTTACTGTGTTGTACTCCATATTGCACTATGTGGTGTTCCATATTGCACTTTGACTGCCCATTATTTTGTACCAGATATTGTTACAGTGTTGTTCTCCACATTGCACTATGACTGCTCTTTATTTTGTACCAAGTATTGTTACTGTGTAGTGCTCCATACTGCACTATGACTGCCCTTTATTTTGTACAGGTATTGTTACTCTGTTGTGTTGCACTGCTTTTCCTGTTCCTTTTCCCTGGTTGCACCTGGAAATGAGCCTTGGTTCAGTGTGTATCTCCCAGTTACCAATTTTTAAATCAATCAATCAATCTGTAAAAAATAAATAAATGGCATCAAGTGCCAAAGGAAACCGAGTTCCTTCAGCCTTGCTTCACTGGTGTCCAAAATGTTGAATTTCGCAGGTTCACTTGGTTCAAATTTGGTACCATTGTTAGTCCCTCGGATCCTTCTTTTTTCTGCTTATGAGATTCTGAACTTTATTTATCAAACACTTCAAAATTGTAACAAATTAGCTGAGATATTTTACTACACAATGCACTGCAGGTAAGAGTCAGACCTTACAAATAAATGATTTATTTTAGTCAATAAAGCCTTCTAAATAATGATAAATCATTCATTTTAATTTTGAGCCCTCATCAGCATTTATCTCCACTTGGAATGGTACAAAGGAACCCTTAACTAATGGAAGTGCAGCAAACACTGTTCCTGATGGCAGTGGTCAGTAGTCAACAGGGAGGCCTCCTAAGGACCCCAGCTGCTGTAGGAGATGGTGTTTTTGGCTTTGCAGGGGGACTAACCCCTTGATTGTAAGTTACCAAATGGCGCCTAGCTGATGTGGGACACCATGCTGTCATGTGGTGCCATCTTTTGAATGAGATGTTAAATTAATGAGCCATTTGCCTGTCTTGGTTGTTGTTTAGGTGGACATGAAAGATGTTATAACACTTCTCAAAACAGTAGGGTAATTTATCTGGTTTAAAAAACTCAGAGAGGCATGCTCATGGAAGAGAGGTGCTGCTGCTGTTCTGAGGTAAGTAACTAGATAAAGCATAAAGTATGAACAGTGCACAGCCAAACTGAATAGCTGTGAAAGTAAATGTAGTTAAAAGACACAGTGGCTCCTGAAAACCCAGTGCTTTGATGTACACTGTATCTTCATCAGGGGGCTCCTTTGATGATGATGATGAAGATGATGTCTGCATCAAAGTACTAGAGTGGCAGGAATCACTGAGAGAAAGTCTTCAGAATTCATATATCATGTCTGTTGCAGAAGGGGACTGCTTCCAAAGATATTTTTTGATGTCACTCTAGAATGTAGCCTTGTTTTATGATGGCCGTCTCTCCAAGACAGTGCTCTTTTCTTTCATTAGTTTTTAATTATACATATATTCTCTTAGCTACAGATCCCTTTACATAGGATGTCTTTATGGATAGTTCATGATCCGTTTTACATTTTGAAGCAAGTTTGGTCTTTTTATCTGCATAGAAAGCTGAGAAAACTTTAGATTTACAGTATATAATTTCATTTATAATAAGCATGACCCAAGTTCAAGTATTACCTTATCAAAAAAAGCACATTTCCCCCTATTAGGTACAAGTTTTGTATATGATCATGCTTTTTAGTTATGTAATAAACAATATTTTTTAATAATATTATCTCCATTTTATCATAATTCACCACTACTCACAGATTGGAGATGTCTGTGGGGCCCCCTTAGTTAGTCATACAGTAAATTATCTCTTATCTCGAGTGTGTCACCTACTGCTAGCACAGAATAACATGTGAGGCCTTCAGATATCTATGAAGCTGGTACCTTTTTTAAATTGTTTTTAGAGCTTGAATTAATTTAACCTATTCCTTTCTTGTGTAGTTAATATCATGCTTCCATATGCAAATCTAAATTGGATTTTCCTCTAGGACTTGAGTTCACATTATAGCCATGTTAGACTCTTCAATTGATGGTTACTAAGTCTTTCATATTGTCATTATGTATTCTGATAAGGTATTAGAATAATAAGATACAATCTCTAATTAATAATTACATATTTTTCTATCTCATGCTGTTTGTTCATACAGTAAGTAAGTAAGCAATTCTTTATTTATTCAGCACCCAGTCCCAGAGGCTCTAAGCACTTTAAAAGAGCATAGTTGCACAACAACATATACGCAGGGTCGATAACACAAATAAACAATTAAAATCAATAATAAATAATAAAATCAGTACTGCAGCTAATTAGGAACAGCTTCGTAAAAAAATGAGCTTAGACCCTTTTAAAACCTCCACTGATTGGGCCTCCCTTGAGATCAGGGAAATGAGTTCCAGAGGACTGGACTGGCACCTCAAATGCATGGTTCCCACACTTTTAGCCTGTCCCATGGAACCACTAGGAGGCCCTTGGTGGAGGAGCTGAGAGTGCAACAGGAGGACAGGGATTTAGAGCCACTCAAATAGCCAGGGCCAGTGCCTTATAGGTCTTATAGGTGAGCAAGCCCACCTTGAAGATGATCCTTCATCTAACAGGCAGCAAGTGCAAATCTTGCAGGATTAGGTCATGTGACAGGACATGGGCAGGCCCACCAGCAACCTGGCCTACCGCGCTTGCATCAGTTGCAGTTGATGGAGATTCCTCCACCAACTTCAAGTAAAGAACATTACATAGTCTAACCATTATATGACAAAGGCATGTACCAGTGTGGGCAGGTCATCAGGCAGAATTAGGGCTTAATCCGGGCAACATTCCTTAAATGGTAAAAAACATTTTGGATGATGGATGACACCTGGGCTTCAAGTGTCAAACCATCATCAAGGATGATGCCCAGATTTCTCACCCTAATGGATGCCACCAATAGAGTAGGGCCAAGGAACAGCCCTGATCCTTACCCGGTTAGCAGCCACATCATGCCGGTGACCAGGTACGATCACCAGTACTGAGTGTGGTGCTTGACCAGCTGGTTATGATTGTTGGATGATATTTGTAATATAAAAATATAGTGTGTGATAGTCACAGTGCTTCCACTGGTCCCCCCCCAGGTTTCAGTGAAATGACAGGATATATAATAAACCATGATATCTCTGTAATGTTAATTAACTTCTTTGATACATTGCATTTTATGGCCTTTGTATGATTGGTTGCTTCTTTGAAGTGGAAATGAAATGGAACTTTATGAGTCTGCCAGAGGATGAAAATCATAAACTTTTATGATGTCTTAAGAAGAAGAACATTTAATATCAACTGGTGTTAAAAAGCTATAAAACCCTTTGAAATGCATTGGGAGAAGGAACTGGGAAATCAAAGACTTATAATTTGGGAAATTATTTTTTGCTGATGTCACCTTATTTAAAATTCCTCCTGATAGGACATCATGTTTGTATTATTTTAATATTCTAAAAGGAGGAGCTAGATGACTCATAGAAGGGGTGTGGAGAGACACAGTTTAAACTAATACTGTGTCTGAACTGTTTTTGAGATATATTCCATCTTGGGACTTTAGAAATACTCTGTTCTGTGACCTAACTTGGGCACTAAAAGAGGTAATACATTAGATAGAAAAAAGTCTAACTGTATTGTGGTAGAAGTTTTTGTTTTGTACCTTTCCTTGTTTTCTTTTAAGTGATTGCACGCTCTTTAATATATTGTTCTGTGTTTACATTTTTCATGTTTTTATCATCTTTAAGTAAAGTACTCTTTATTTTGAAAGTCTGCCTGGGTCTGCCAGTTCTTTTTTGCATGTGATGTATAGAGGGTTAAGACTGACAAAAACTGTTCAGAAGCTTGATGGTGTTACTAAACTGGGAACAGGTAAGAATATTCCTAAGGTCTTTTATAGAGTTTTAAGGATTCATTTTGGATACCTGGTTAGGTGCCCTTAGGTGAAAGATATATTGCATCTCCCCAAAGATAATATTATCTGAGCCTATACATTTGGGTATGCTAGCATGAGGTTCACAGTTATGAATCCCTCAAGAACTTGAGACTAAAGGTGATTCAGACCCACAAGCAGATAGGAAGGTTACCCTGTCTGTTACCTGTTCACACTCTTGCACTCTGAGGCTCACTTCTCTCACTCCCATTTCTCCTCTGCAGCTCACTGGCACTCAGGCTCTTCATGGTCAGTTTCTCACTGTTCTCGCTCCCTCTTCTCCTCTGTGGCTCATTTCTCTTGCTCAGTGTCTCACTGGAACTCCAGCTCCATTCTGCACAACTCAATCTGCAGCCTGATTGCTTCTGGCTCCAGAATGCTGGTGACCTTCCTCTGCTGCTGTGGCCCTTCACTTGCACTAGCCCTGCTGCCCTCCTCTCCAGATCTGGACACTGCACTGGCAGCTAGCTGCTCCACACCCAAGGTTTGGTCCTTACAGTCACAGTCTGTGACTTGATGCTCTGGGCAATGGCTGCCATCAGGCATGCCTCAAGTAGTTTGCAGTGTAACCCGCTATAGTTGGAAGCCATCTTCTTCCCTAACTATGGCTACCCTAACTTGCACTTTAGAAAAAAAAAAAAACAGGTAGGAACTTGACTGTAAGCAAAATGTTATAGTTCTGTTTCCTTTTTTAAAAATAAATCACTGCCTTATTTTGCAAGTGAGCTGTACTGTATTAAGCTGACACACTGAACAGTTAAAGCTTGTGTTACCAAATGTATTGCACCGCTGCTAACCAAATCTGTCACAAATGCACTCAGAAGGTCAGGTCCTCTGCTCCCACAGTGCCAACCTTTGAGCACAGTAATGTGAACAGGTAGCAGACAGGGTAACCCTCCTGTCTGCTTGTGGTTCCGAATCACCTTTAGTCTCAAGTTCTGGGGGGATTCAAACTGTGAACCTTATGGTAGCATACCCAAATGTACAGGCTCAGATAATACATAATGGGGATAGGAAAGAAGTAGGTTGTTTATATGTCCTTGGAAGCATGCCTGTGAACATGAGGAAACACATGCACCCAGTCATGGTGAATGGTGTACTGGACACAAGGGTTAAGGACACAGGGCATCCCCGACGTTGGTGAAAGGGGATCTGGTAGAGCCTGGTCAGCTTATACCCAATAAATCTGTAATGGTACAAGACTTCACTGGTGAGGAGAAAACATTGCAACTCGCTAGTGTTCTCCTAGACTGGGGTAAAATGGGGAACTGTGCAACAGGTGGCTGTAGCCAAAACTTTAGCAGTTTGTGTCATCCTTGGCAACAATCTCAAACAGGGATGGTGTGTGCAGTTACCCATTGCCAGGAGCAAGGGAAATTGTAGTTCCCTGGACCCCACAAAAGCCATTGTGGAAACCACTGGGAGACTGGTTCCCAGCCTGTGTCTCCTGATATGGAGACTAAGGAATAGGGGTAGAAATTTCCCCAGTAGCAGTTAACCACACAGCTATGGAGGGTTACTCCAAAGAAGGGGGTGACCCATTGCCAGAGGGTAGGGATGACAGTGATCCTGAGTGCCCTGACACTAGTACTAGGGACCATAGTTTAGAGACTGAAGGGGATGTGTCCCATGCCTTGGGAATGTGTAAGGAGTTTGAAGCTGCTCAGAAAAGTGACCCTAGTCTAGAGAAGCTGAGGGCTTGGGCAGACTCTGACAGAGCACAGGGAGGTGACAGTAAACATAAAGTTTATTGGGAAAATGTACTGATGTATACTCGGGATGTGAAGACAGAGGGAGGAGTGATAGGCAGGCAGCTTGTCATTCCCCAGGGGTAATGTGAGCAGTTGCTCAAGATTGCACATGATACTCCTTTGTCTGGTCATCCGGGAAGTGCACGCACTATGCAGCGGTTGGCCCAGAATTTTTATTGGCCCAACTTCACCCAGCAGGTGAAGGAGTATTGCAGGTCTTGTCACCGGTGCCAAGAAATAGGGAAGGCAGGTAAGAAGACCAAGCCACCCTAATTCCATTGCCCATAGTGGAGGAGCCATTCCAGGGCGGGAATGGATATTGTGAGGCCTTTAAATACCCCCAGCTCTTTGGGAAGAGGTTCATCCTGACTGTGGTGATTATGCCACCCGGTATCCAGAAGCAGTCGCCTCTATCCTCACTGAGGACAGACAAAGTGGCAGATGCCTTGCTTGGGATTTTCTTCCGTGTTGGGTTTCCACAGGAGGTTATCACCGATTGAGGGGTTCCTTCATGTAGGACCTGGTGAAATGTTTGTGGAAGAAGTGTAGGGTGGTGCAGAGGCGCATGACACCTTATTACCCACAAGTCAATGGGCTGGGAAAGATTTAGTGGTACCCTAGTTAATGCTCCAAGTGTGTGCTGAACAGCATGGGAGGGACTGGAGAAATACCTTCCCACCTGTTGTTTGCATACAGGAGGTGCCCCAAGAGTCAGCAGGATTTTCCCCTTCGAGCTCTTATATGGACGCTGGGTATGGGGCCCTTAGACTTGATCTGGGAGGACTGGGAAGGCAAGCATGCCACCCAGGGCACTCCCATGGTGGATTATGTCCTTAGGTTTAGGAAAGGCTGAAGGAGCTTATGGGGACAGCCCAGTGCAACCTGGCAGCTGCCCAACAGAAACAAAAGTGTGGTATGACCGCAGAGTCAGAGCTACTCATACAGGGTGGGTCAGAAGTCATGGTCCTTATTCCGATCTGGAAAACAAGCTGCAGGCAGAGTGGGCAGGACCTTACAAAGTAGTTAGGAAGGTAAATGATGCAAACTATATCATAGAGTTATCTGAAAGAAGACATACAAAAGAATGTACCATGTCAACATGATGAAGGCGTGTACTAATAGGGCTGACATGGTGTTTGCAGCATGTAGTCCTGGGGAGGGGACGGACGAAGGAGACCCTTCTGGACTTGCTGGAAGAAAGCAAGTGGGGTCCTCTGTGGAGGCAGTTAAATTGTCACCCCAGCTGGCCCTGGACAAGATCCAGGCAGTAAGGAGGTTTTAGAAGATTTTGCCCCACTGTTTAGCACCAAGCCTGGACTAACCCTCTTAGCAATGCACAATGTGGTACAGGACACAGACACCCTTACAGTGGACAGCATATCGGTGTCAGAGGCTGTTCAAAAGGACATTAGAGAGAGGTCGAGGAAATGCTGGATTTGGGGTAATCCAGAGATCCCACAGCCCTGGGCCTCACCCGTAGTCCTGTGCCCAAGCCAGATGGCTCTATTTGTTTCTGTGTGGACTATCATGGACTGAATGCAGTCATGAAGTCAGACACCCACTTCTGGACAAGTTGGGAGGGCGACATACCTTACGACTACTGACCTGACAAAGGGTATTGGCAGGTAGAGTTAACTGAAAGAGCTAGGGAGGTCAGCCTTCATCACTCTGCTAGCTTATTTGAATTTAAAGTAATGCCTTTGAATGAAGAACGCCCCGCCACTTTCCAAAGGTTGGTGAACCAGGTGTTGAATGGTGCTGAGGAGTCCATGGCGTACCTGGATGACATTGCCATCTTTAGTGCCAGTTAGGAGGAACACCTGTCCCACCTTAGGGAAGAGCTGGGCAGGATACAGAGGGCCGGGCTCACTGTCAAAGCTGAGAAGTGCCAGGTGGCCATGGCTGAAGTAGCATACCTCGGGCATGTTGTAGACTGGGTACAGCTCCGTCCTAACCAAGTAAAAATAGAGGTGATTAAGGCATGACTCAGACCAGAAATGCAGAATCAGGTCAGGAGTTTTCTAAGGACAGCAGGGTACTATAGGAAATTTGTACCCAATTACAGTGCCCTGGCTGCTCCCCTGACCTGGTAAAGAAAAGGATGCATAAGAAAATTACCTGGGAACCAGCCTGTGAAAAAACCTTTACCAGACTGAAGGGGGCACTGTGCAGTGCTCCTGTATTGACAAGTCCTGACTATAGCAGTCCCTTTATAGTCCAGACGGATGCCTCAGATGTGGGTATTGGGGCAATACTGAGTCAGACATCCAACCAAGGGAAAGATCACCCTGTAGTGTACCTGAGCAAAAAGTTACTTCCCAGGGAGCAGGCTTACCCTACTGTGGAAAAAGAGTGTCTTGCCATAGTGTGGGCCCTAAAGAAGTTAGAGCCATACTTATATGGGCAGCATTTTGAGGTACCCATGGACCACAACCCCCTGGTTTGGCTGACAAAATGGGAAAAACTAATGGTAGACTATTAAGATGGAGTCTTGCCTTGCAAGGGTATGACATGATGATCTTACATAGGGCTGAGTGACCAATCAGAACGCTGATGGCCTATCGCGTCTATATGAGGAGTGAACTGACTTGTGGAAGCTCATGCTATGAAGGGGATGGAGCCCCCAAATTCAGTCTAGGTGGGGAGGATTGTGAAGGTTGGGCAGCTGGTTATGATTGTTGGGTGATATTTGTAATATAAAAATATAGTGTGTGATTGTCACAGTGCTTTCATTGGTGCCCCCCCAAGGTTTCAGTGAAATGACAGGATATATATTAAACCAGGAGATCTCTGTAATGTAATTAACTTTTGAGACATTGCATTTTATGGCCTTTTATGACCTGTTGCTTCTTTGAAGTGGAAACAAAACTTTATGAGTCTGCCAGAGGATGAAAATCTAAACTTTTATGACGTCTTAAGAGGAACAACATTTACTATCAACTGGTATTAAAAAGCTATACAATCCTTTGAAATGCCTTGGGGAAGGAGCTGGGAAATCAAAGACCTATAATTTGGGAAATGAGTTTTTGCTGATGTTACCTTATTTAAAATACCTCCTGATAGGACATCATGTTTGTATTTTTTTATATTCTAAAAGGAGGAGCTAGATGACTCATAGAACGGGTGCTGAGAGACACAGTTTAAATTAATACTGTGTCTGAATTGTTTTTGAGATACATTCCATCTTGGGACTGTAGAAAGACACAGCTCTGTGATCTAACTTAGGCACTTAAAGAGGTGATACATTAGATAGAAAAAGTCTAATTGTATTGTGGTAGGAGTTAAGAGTTTTAAGGAGATTCAGACCCACAAGCAGACAGGAGGGTTACCCTGTCTGTTACCTGTTCACATTACTGCGCTCAGAGGTTGGCACTGTGGGAGCAGAGGGCCTGGCCTGCTGAGCAGAATATCGAACAGATGTGCCATAACACAACCAGGGCTGCACCGAGGAGCAAACCAACATGCACAACAGTGCAACGAGGGATGCGCAAGGGGCAGAGGTGCCTGCACCAGGACACATATGAACCAGCAACAGGCACAGCAAGGAGCAAGCTACTTGAGCATGATATTCCGCCACCAGGGTGCCGAGGGTGCCAGGAGTGAGGCATGGCAAGCACACAACAGAACACTGCCCAGTGTGCATGGGGAGGCAGCAGGCACCCACCTACATGCACCACAGTGGTGCATGGAGGCAGGGTGGCACCAATGGCCACTGGTGAACAGCTACTGGCAACCCCCCACAGGAGCGCATGTGCCATGCCACCTGCACCACAGCTGGCAACACACAAGCAGACAGCACACAACGCACACACCAGACACCCTGAACAGAAAGACCATGGCCGCCCCAGGGCACAGCCACTGAACAATGGGTGAACACCACCAGGCATAACCCCCTGGCCACCCCAGGCACACCACACAGCCACAATGCACACCACTGCAGCATGGCCCCACACGCCAGCCACAAAGCAGACCCGGACACAGATGTGTCACCATAGAAAAGTGTATTAACAACAGAAATAAAACACAACTATATACTGATACATATACAGGTAACAGCGGACAAGAAAAATGGGGTAGCTATTTACAAAAAGGCTAAACCAGTGAAGGGGACAGGGGTCAGAGCAAGACAAGGGGACAAGGGAGGGCAAGGAAAGGGGAGGACAGGGAAGTAGAAGGGTCACGGGCCCTATGGGCAGCCTCGCCCCACTGCTGCTTGGTGCTGTAGCCTGCGGATGGCCCTCTGCAGCATCCTCACCACCTGCAGCATGGCAGTGGAGACCTCAAGTATCCTCCTCAGGAGGTGGGCATGCACAACTGGCCGATGAGCACCTAGGACAAAGGAGTGTACACGGAATCAGTGCATGTCCGGAACACCCTAGCACACCCACCATGTGCAGAGGACAGTGGTGACACATGCCCCTGGGATGGCACCCAACCACCCACAGTGTGTGTACCCACACGTGCCACCAACCCGGTGCACAGCAGCCAAGCAGAACACAGCATGCCACCACTGCCCGTGGCCACACACCACCACCGTTGCAGTCAGGTGGCATGGTAAAGCGTCAGGATGGCAGTGGCACAGGTGGCAGATAATGCATCCACAGCCCACTGCGGCAGTCACACATGTGCGGGCGGTGCACAGCTGCAATGACTTTATGCACAGGGGGCCTTGTCCCACTCCCACTGCCCACCCTGCACAACAATGTAGCATGTAACAGTGCCTACCTGCATGCTGCAGCGCACCCTGCACCGGTCCCGCTGCACTGCCCATGCAGCCTGCAGCCCACATAGGAGTTCTTGCGGTGGCCCACCCTAGCCCACCCACAGTGCCTGCCAGTCAGGCTCTCCTCCTGTCCTGTCCTCAGGGCCTAGGACGGTAACATGGAGATGAACACATCAGTACCTGGCATCACCAAAGGCCCCTCTCCCAGCAGAGTGTGCTTCCCCAGCCCAGCGCAGCTCCAGCACGTTGGCGCAGCACACACATGGTGCCCCCCCGCAGCATGGTGTGTCACCCTGCCGGCCCCACAGAACACTGGTTGGGCACAGACACTTGTGATGCACACTTATCTGGCCGTGGCACGGCACCCCTCCTGACATGTGCCTGTAGTGCCTGGAGCCTCTCTGGGTCCCTCTGCTGCAGATCCCCATAGCAGTGGTGCACTGTTCACTGGTGTGCTGGACACCAGTGGCCTCCTGCAGCCCATTCACCACCTCCTGCCACACCTCTGTCCATCGCCTATTCAGGGGCACCTGCCCAAACAGGCTGCCTGCCTGTGGCTCCACCAGGGCCACAAGGTTCACCAACTCAATCTGGGTCCAGTTTGGTGCCCTGGCACTGCTGTGGCATGGCATTGCTGGATCACAGTAAGGTAAATCAAAATGGTGCCCTGTAGCGTATGAGCCCCATCGCTGTGGATGCACATCTCGCACGGAGATGCGCTGCTAATGGCAACTGCCATCCCCGAGATGCACAGCAGGCATGGCCACACCTGCACATGGTGCAGGGCACCCTGAAGGGCAAGGGCAAACCTGGGGTCAGGGGTCAGCATGCGTACTGTGTACAACTGTGCTATTGGGACCCGCCATGCAAGGTGTGCAATAGGGGCATGTGGACACCACAGGCTACTGGCCAATAAGCGTCTGTGTGCCGTATGCCCCATGGTGCCAGAACACCATCAGCCCTATGGCACCCGGGTGCCATAGGCCCCACAGTGCTGGAGCATCACATGTCCAATAGTGGCTGAGTGCCGTATTGCACAGTGTGCACATGATGCGCCATTGGCATAGGCACCAGTAGTGTGCACATGCATACTGCTGGGGCCTATTGTGCACTTCACAATGTTGCACCTATGACTTGAGCAGCAAGGTCCGCTGCGCTAGGCACAATAACGTGATATTCAGCTGGCATATGCAGATTAGCTCATCAGCCTATCCGTGGCACATCAGGGGCATTTATCTCATTACAGTTGTGCATCCCTCATTTGCATGCAATGCACTATAAAGGCACTGGCGGAAAGCACAGGATATGAACTGGCATTGCATCCTGCAGAGGTAAGCCGTGAGGCTGAGGGGTGATGAGACAGTGGTGGGTGGGTGGGTGGTAGCAGTCACTGACCACATGTCATTTCCCACAGGACACAGCATGACCGATCGCGAGGAAGGTGAGGAGAGTGGGCCTGCATGGAAGCGTAGGCCCAACTTTACAAAGTCTGAGACGGATGCCCTGTTTGAGGCATAACTTAACCAGAAGCCTCTGCTGAGTGTATCAACAGGCACCCCACAGGCCAGGTATGCAGCATGGGAGGGTGTGGTGAGGGCTGTGAATCAGCAGGGCAGCCATCAGAGGTCTGTGCAGGAGTGCAAGAAGAAGGTCGGCACAGACAGGGGCCGGATAAAGGAGAAAGTGGCAGCCATCTGGGCCGCATGTGCAGCCATGGGTGGTGGACAGCCGACGATGTGTCACAGCTGACACCACAGAAGGAGACGGGTAGCCATCATGTGGCCATTATGGTGAGTCACAGAAGCAATCACTTGTGCAATGCCCAGTGATGTCATTATCTTGAGGAAGTCATGTCCAAAATGTAAGAGTTCATCATCGATCCAGGCATTGAAGTCAACCAGAATCAGCTCACTGGGTGACTCTAACACCAGTTGGTGATGAAGGCCACTACTCCTGCAGAAATCTTCCCATGCCCAGGGGTACGGTAGACAAGGAGAATGCTGCAACCTGCACCTGGACCCCACACACAGCCACATTCAAATGCTGAGGTAGAGCCCACTGGGTGCACAGAGATGTTCAAGTTAGATCTAAAACAGATGGTCACACCTCCACCTTATGTTCGCTCTTTGGGCAGTGCACTACAGCGTATCTGGCCAGGACTAATGCCTCCAAAATGGACCTGTGTCATCTCCCAGCCAGGTCTCTGTGATGCAGGCCATATCAACCGAGGAAATCAAGTCTGCCATAATTGCGGACTTGTTTCCAAGTGATCTAGCATTGCATGGCACTACCAAAAGAAGACTGGTGGAGACTGCAGGCCCATAAGCTACTTGCCCACTCGGTTCGGTGGGAACCCTAGGGATGGGCACTAAACAGAGTGCCTACTTCAGGGTTGTGGAGCAGCATAGTATGCTACAAATGACAATAGCATTCTTACCTCCCTTACAAGACATGACATGGGTTGGTGACCTACTGTGGAGTCATCTAGGATGCAATGCAGTTCTGTAGCATACTGCAGTAGTGTTACTGCAGTAAACAAGGCATTTCAAGGGGCAGTTAATCTCTTTTATCACACAGTAACTTGAGACACTTTGTTGCATCCTAGCCATCTCCACTGTATTTCAGGACGTAGGTGGCATGTAAACCATGGGAAAAATATTGTGTGGGCATAGCAGGATGACTCTAGAGGTCCTCCAACACTTCATTGGCTTGCTGCTGTACCAGGACTCCCTTGCCTAGCATATTGGATCTTGGGAAGTCTAGTGTGATATCCTGCTGGGGAAGAGAAGTTACAGGGTTGACATCAGATGGAATCTGGGTTGGAGGACTGGGCCACAGCAGTAGTATTAAAGTAGGAGTAAGGATCTGTAGCAAAAGATAATGCAAGTCCCTAGGGGATAAAACAGAGTTAAAAGAAAAAAAAGTAACCTTGAAACATGTTCAGCATGCACTAGATGTGTTTGCCCTACAGCCATCATGGTGACAGCTGGTGTCTAAGGCATGCTCTGGGAATCACCTCAACAGAGGATAAAGAAAGAACTGAGACATTAAGGCAGAAGGCAGTACGTCGTAGTCAGGGCTGCAGATAAGTTTTTGAGATGAATACTGTACTCCTCATTTTGAAAGTAAGGTGAGTAAAACCAAATTCAGATGCATACAAATGTCTGGACGGATTGGAATGAGGAGTACATTTAAAAAACAATGTAGTTTTTTTTCTACATAATAATTGATCAGGTGCCAACAATAGTCCAGATAATGTTGGTAGACAGGAGTAATTTGCTCACCAGTTTTGAAATATAGTGAGTAAAACAAAATTGGGATGGGTACAAGTGCCGTAAATCAAGAAAAAAAAATGCTCCTTTTGAATCACCAGTTATGTTATGAAGCACTATTCTTTGGAGTGTGGAGTATTAACAAATGTTGGGTGAGTACTGGTACTCATTAAAAACATTTCTGAAGAGTATTTGCTAAATGAGGTGCGTAAAATAGGTTGGTACTCCCTTATTTGGAGCCCTGGGTGTAGTTAAGGGCATTGAGCTGCAAACCCAGAGATCTGGTTTGAATCCCATCAGTCCCACGTGTATACTGTGTGACCCTAAGCAAGTCACTTAACTTTCTTGTGCTCCCAGGTCACTCCTGAAACAAGCTCTGGCTTAGTGTGCCTTTCCTGGTTAAATCATTTCCCCTTTCCATGAAGGGCACAGCTGACAGAAGGCAGTGTTAACCACAGTATACAGTATGTGAACATGTGAATGCTGAATTTAACAATTATTCCTGTATTGTTGTGGAAGCAGTTGTTAACCTTGGATTGAAGTACTGTATGTACTCTGACTACAGAGACTGGGATAAAGGCCAGTATGGTTGGAGAGCAGATGTCCACATGTAAGTAAATCAACAGAAGGTAATTTTGTATTGTGCACTAGTACCATGGACAGCTGTCAGTATTTGCCTGCTGCAGAATAATGGAGTTTATCAAAGTAGCCCTTCAGTTATACATTGGAGGACTTGCACAGATGTGCAACTGCTAGCAAGTGAATCAGCATCAAATTCTGTGTCCATTCTCCATTTTATTACTTGGAGCTCAGATTACAACTGATAGAATGTAAATTAGCATTTCTACTTCAGTGGCCATTCTCCATTTTATTACTTGGAGTGCAGAGTATGAGTTTTCTGAAACTATCCGAGGACAAGGCAGCCTAGTCTAGTTGTCAGAGCATTATGCTGAGAAATAAGAGATGTCAGTGGCTCACTCTGTTACCTTGTACTACCCCCTGTGATGTTCTGAACTGTTCCTGAATGAATAGAATTCAGTGGCAATGTGTACTAATTGTTTCACATTCTTACAAAGAACAGTTAATCAACACAACAATCTGCTCAGTGCCAGCGTGTATCTCTCCTACTGATTCTGTTCTGCCTTGAATCACCTACAAAGTTCTGGCACGTTGGGCTCATTCCAACACCACAATCCAGTGTAAAACAATGAAATGGAGTAGATTCATTACATAGTGACAAACAGCATAGTAATTTAAGATTGGAAGGACTCTGGTACAGTATGCCCCCCACACTTATAAACAGGGAAGAATAAATGCAGCTTGCAAACAATTTCTAATTAAAGGAAAACTACACCTCATATCTTATAAATTTTATTTGTTTCCATGACAATAAACAACTCTTCATACAGCTGTTCGGGATATACAGTATGTGATTGCTTTAGTTTATTTTCACTGTTCATACTAGTCCCAGTAACTATCCTGGGTCTCCATTTTCTGGTTGTTGACATCTCATTTTCCCCGAGAGCTGCATTAGCATGTGGGCACCATTTACACTCCACATTATGCCTGTCGGCTTAGAGTTCAACAAAAACAGTTGCAGCAAGGTGTGAAATACCATATTTACAGTACCTTCAGTTAGCTTTACAGACTGTCTGAGTTGCAATGCAGGAGTTTTCACTTTAAACTGCATTCAGTGTGTGTTTCCAGAGAGTTTGTTCAGGATAGTTGTGCTTTCAGCATAGGGATGCATGGTATAAATGGTTGTTGTGACATCATGTTCTCATATGCTAATGCAGCTCTCATGGACAATAAGATTACAGTGACCATGAAATGGAGACACCCAGAATAGTTACAGGGGACTAGGATGAACAGTAAAAACAAGCAAGCAACACTACTCGACAGAGTGGGTGGTATTAGGCTATACTGGACTACCCAGGGCTGTAATGAGGCCCAACACTGCAGGCGGAGGACCTTATAAACCCTGGAAAGTCTGGTATAGCCTATATCACCCACCATGGAGGGTATTTCTGCAGTTAGAAAATGGTTACATATCCCAATTTGTTCTACTATTTGAAAACTAAAAACTGAAAAAAAAGACTAGAAAGCACTTTAAAGTGGTTTTGTTGGTAAAGTAGTTCCTCTACTGGTATTCTTGCAAGTGGAAGCCACTGCAGTGTTTCATTCACAGTTCCTTTACTTCTGAGTTTCCCCTAACGTTAGTGCTCAGTGTTTAACCCGCCTCCTTCGTCAACCATCACCCCATCCCCGATGCTTGCTGGTGGTCCATGTTTATTCATTTATCTATTTATTTTGTGTGTGTTATTTTGCTTGGGAGAATGTACTCTGATCAGGAACTGAGATGAACTGCAGTGGGATGGCGGCTCAGAGGATATACAGCAAGATCGGGCATGGAAATGCAGTTTTTATTCTAGTCACATAAGGTGATTTGTTTTTGTGTTTTTGAAAAAAATTACGAAGTCCCTTCTGTTTGGGTCCAGTGTGGGGTTCAGCCAGGGTGAGCCAGGAAGGAACTTAGCGAAGCAAAGTTAATGGGCTCTTGTTGAGCACGTGATGTGCTACCTCTGTTTACACCTGGAAGCATAGAACACCGAGAGGTGGCAGAGCACCAGCTTTACTTTCTTTCTTTTTAAACTTATTGTTAGCCTTCCTGTTTATACTTTAAGTTGATCACCATATGAGAATCGTGGTGGGCAGGGCATGGTGTCTGGACCAAAGCGGAGTTGCATGGCAGGCATCTATCTTCAGCAGAACAGAAGACACTTTACAAAAGTGCCAAAGTGCATATAAGATTTGTGCTAATAAGGAAAAGGCAGTTTGTGAGATAGTGATGGCACTAGGGACACAGTTTTTTTTATATCTCCACTGAATTCAAAAATGAGCATGGGGGTATATCTCCTACTAAGTTAGAAAAAAAAAATGGCTTCTATTTTAAATTGAAAATTCCATTGACACAGCGATACTAGAACATAATCAGGCAGCCAGAGACTAGGATTCATTATTTCCCAGACTCTGTTGCCAGATACCAGACCAGCTGGTTGGTGGCATTTATTTATTTCATTTTTGTTGACCGGGTAAGTGCTCTAGACAAATCCTGACTATTTTCAGGCTTGACCCAGGAGAGGGGGATACAGATGAACACCAACTGATCGTCAATCAGATTAAGCTGTTGGTGGTATTTTTGGTGAATGAGAGAAATTTGGCCAGACACCTGGAAATTCCCCCACGCTGCCAGCAGGGGCTTGACTTCCTGTAAGCAGAGTGGAGGAGCTCAGTTTGGAGCCGACAGCTGAGGAGGAGGAAGTGCTGATGTGGCAGTGTCTTTGTTGGATGTTCAGTGCTTCTGCATGAGTGAGGTGTTCGGGAGGCTGGGGAGCAGGTCTCCACCCCAGCCTTTATCCTAAAGGAGACAAGCACAGGAGAAGCAGTCATGATGGAAGGAAAACTGAATTTTGGAAGGAGAAAAGGGCATTGCAGCACATGAGGAGGTTGTATGTGAGTTCCTTGGACGATGTGATCTCAGAGCAGAACAACAGTAAGTTGAATATTGTGGGTTTTAAAGCTGTTAAAAAGAGATCAGCTGGGAAAGTGGGCAAGAAAATGCATACCGCAGGCAAAGGCAAGGGAATGAGAGAAGAGAAAAAAGCCTGTCAAAATCAACTGTGTAGCAATGACATGGCAGAGGCTGCATGCTCAGAACCAGGCCCTTCTAAGACACAGTCTGCTAGTAGAAGAGATGTGAACCCTGATAGTGCCCTGAAAGGAATGGCGAAAGAAAGTCAAAAAAGACTAGGCCTAAGATGGGCAGCGGGGCAAGGACAATTTCAAAATAAAAAGGAAGATACATGTAAAAATAAAAAAGAAGAGGGTATTGCAACAAATGATTTACAGGCAGAAGAAGTAATCAATATGAACCCTCATGAGTATAAAGATACACCTGAATGGGTGGCTGATGCCTGATCAAAGCAGGTTGGAGAAGAACAGCAGATGGGAAGGGTTTGGGACCCAAACAGGCCTGGTTCTCTGAAGAACATGTACACCCTTCAGGAGAAAATACTAAGGATGAAATGGAAAAAGGGTGCAGAGGATAAAGAAACCCTGAGTCAGAACAAATAAATGAAGATACTAGTGGTGGAACTCCTCTATGGAATTAGAACAAGATACAGTTCAAAATGAAAATCAAAATGATAAAGAGAAAAAACAGAAAGAGAATGCCTGGGATGGGAATACCAGAGAGAGGTGATTTCCTGGAAATCAAGGCCCACAGAAAGCAAAAAGAAGAAACACAGTCAGGTTAAGATATAGAGGTTCCCCTTCAGAGGCCCCAGACAGCTTATACATTGGCAGAGAACTTTTGAAAAATTGCATGAAATTTTACCCGTATGAAATATATGCATTAATTCACATTCCAGGAAGCCTTGAGTATGGTATTAGCTTCAAACATTCTGAAGGCCTAGACAGGTTTTGGAAACTGTTTCATCAGATTAAAAGAACACCACAATGGTCTAATTTCTATGCAATTCCCCTAACAAAACCTGCATTCTGGATTGTAACAGTACTATTCAGAAATGAGGGGGTGAATGTATCTGATATTTCTTTCTGGTTACGACAAAGATGTGTGGTTCATGCCCCCCAGAGATGATTTTGGACAATGACTGTTTATGGACAGGGGGACAGAAGTATAAAGTTACGTTAAAACAAACAGAAGGTGAAGTTCAACATGTGGCCAACTGCTTTTTCCTGGGGAGAAATTGTGGAGTTGTTTTCTATGCAGGCCAACCTAAGGCTTGTTATAAGTGTGGGGACAAGAACCATCTAAGTAATGCCTGTGATCAATTAAAATGTGGATTCTGCAGGTCTCTGGGACATCAAGGCTCTGAATGTAAAAATAAACCCAGGTGCAGCCTATGTGAAGAAGAGGGTAATTTTTATTTAAATTGTCCCTGGGCAGCACATAATAGCTCAGATCAAAATGAGATGGCTAAGCAGGATGTGGTATTAGCAAAAGCTCAAAAGGAAAAAGGGAAGGAGGACAAAATAATTTATGAAGCAAGAAATGCAGGACCTCTACAAATCAATAGGCATGGTGTTAATGGAGAACTTAACGTACGTGTCCCTTCCCCTCCCCTTCCCACTATGCTCTTGAATAAAAAACAAGAAGAGCAGACCCCGGGGAGAGCAGCCACAAGCAAAGACAGCAGTAGCTCAAAAACAAAAACAAGACTGGAAACAAAAGAGGAAGAAATAAAGAAATAAGGGAAAAAAACAGAAACAGACTTTACTATTATAACACGATCCAGAAGGGGGAGACATTGTGCACAAAGAGGGGCAAAAACAGTGGAAAAAGACAGAGAAGGGATTATTTTATCTAATAGATTTGCTGCAATACAGGATAAAGACTGGGCAACTGTTGAAGAAGAATCTTTAACTTCAGACTTTGAGGTCTCGGACAGAGATTCAGAAAGTGGGAATACTACAGACACACAAGTGTCAAAGAAAAGGAAAAAATCCAAGGGCATAGATTAATAATATGTTGTTTTTTAGTTTTCCTTTTTTCTGCTCTTTAGGTATCATGCATCAGTTAACATGCCTTTCTGTCAATGTTAATAGTATTAAGCATTAAAAAAAAAGGAAGTTAATGTTTGAGATCTTGAATGGTTTAAGAGCAGAGGTAGTTATCTTGCAGGATAACAGATTACATAACTTGGTGGAGGTAAACCAGGCACAAAAGGATTGGAGGTGGGGTGCATCGATATTGTCTATAGGGGAAGAAAGATGTTCAGGGATGGGGATTGGGTTTTCAACTGAAGAAGTTAAAGTTAGGAAGATTACAGATTTAGTTCCAGGTAGGATATTCATTTTGGATGTCAAGATAAAACAAACAGAAATTAGGATAATAATTATTTATAATTCTCAAACTAAGGGGACAGAAGTAGGTTAATGAAACTAGCAGAAACCTTATATTCATACTTCTAAAATGGTATTATGGGGGGATTTAATTGTGGGTTGGGTAAGGAAAACTGGAGGAGAAAATGGGGAAAGTCTTTCGGACACCAATTGTCTTAGAGAAATCATGAAAAAAGGGGTTTGGAAGATGCACATGTGCTGAAGGTGAAGAGAGTGAGCATACATATTTCAGAGGAGGTGTATGCACAAGGATAGACTTGTGGTTAGTTTCTAAATATATTAAAATTGATGAGATAAAAGTTATTCCTATAGAAATCTTGGACCATCTTGGGGTAAGAATGGTCATTAATTTAGGAGGACAGCCTAACTTTGGGAAAGGGTTTTGGATATTGAATTTAGAAAGGTTAGAGAATGAGGAATACAACACAAAATGCTACATTTATTTGAGGCTAGGAATTCAGTTAAGAGAATTGTATGACTCATATAATGAGTGGTGGGAGGACACAAAATATGATATAAAGCAACTTTAATAGAGGAATCACAGAAAAGGAAAGATAAAATAATATGGAATATTTAGGTTTAAGCGCAAAATTATATAAATTAATGACATATCAAGTCTTATACAAAACCAATGAGAGGGATGGTATTGAACAGATCAAAGAGAAAATGAAGAAGCTTCAATATAATTGATTAAAAACATTGGGCTGGATATTCAAAAGGGTTGCGCCATGCGCAATAGGGTTGCGCCTGTGCAAGTCCGAAATTGCACCATTCTGCGATATTCAGCAGGAGGCAGTTGCGCCCCCCAAGTCATGCTGAGCAACAGCTCAATGCTAATGAAGGCATGCTCAACCGGAGGGGGAGGAACCATGCATAAACTGCACAGCCTGATATTCAGCTGGGCCTTGCAGAGTTGTGCAGGTGCAACCCACTACCTGCGCCTGAACAACTTTGAGCCAAAAAAAAAAGGATTAAGTCAAGGGCCACCCACAGGTGAGCTGCCGCATTGCAGGGTGCAACACAGCAGCTGCCACCTGTGGGTGGCCTCCATGTTCCCTGTGCCCCCTGCAGCCCGATCACGGGCATAGTAACCTTAGCGATTGTGGGCAACATACTGTCCCCCAAAGCAGCCTGATCTGGGCATAGCGTAGATTAACCCCACTAGCCAGATCGTGGGCATTAAGGAACTCCTTCCCCATCCCCGACTCAGCCCGATCGCGGGCATTAAGGAACTCCTTTCCCCACCCCTGACTAGCCCGATCGTGGGCATTAGAAATCCTTCCCCCAAAACCAATATCCCTGGTGGTCCAGTGGACTGCGAGAGCCTGATACGGGCATGAGTCAAACCCACCCACCCCAATGTCCATATCCCTGGTGATCTGTGGCCCCCACCCACCCGGAGCCCACCACTGCTCCCGTCAGCTGGCGGGTGGCAGCACCATCCACCTGCCGCTCGCGCCGACCGACAGTCGTAGCTCATTGATCCAGAGCAAGAGCCAATGGACGTGAGCCATATTATACAGCGAGTCCAGATATGTGAATGAATTCATTCACATATCTGACTGCCTCTAGTGGTATGGCTGCACGCCCATTGGCTCTTGCTCTGAACCAATGGGCATGCAGCCCTACTGAGCTGTCAGTTGGCAGGCAGCGGGCGGCAGGTGGGTGGGGTGCTGCCACCCGCCAGCTGATGGGGAAGCGTGTGGGGCTCTGTGGGTGGGGTGGGGGGCCACCAGATCACCAGGGATATTGACATTAGTGGGTGGGTTTGACCTCATGCCCATGATCGGGCTTCACGGTCCACTGGACCACCAGGGATATTGGTCTTGGGGTTGACATTATGCCCGAGATCGGGCTAGTGGGGGTTAATTCACATTATGCCCGCTACCGGGCTGCTGCAGGGGGGTGAACAGTATGTTATGCCCGCGATCGGGCTATGGGGGGGTTACATTACGCCCAATTGGGCTGCTGGGGGGGAGGGAAGGAATACTGTTCTGCCCGCGATCGGGCTGCAGGGGGCATTGGTCCCCGACGGCTGCTGCCTGGCAGGGTGCCAGGCACAAGTCATCATGGATCAGCACACCTGCATGCTAATGGCATGCAAATGGGGCCATAACTAGATGCAAATGGCCCCCCTGTGTGCCTTGCATAAATTATGGCCCCATTTGCATGTCACCTTTTGAATATCGGAAATTTGCGCATGGTGCAATGGAACTTGCGCCACCGCATCTGAATGCTCCACTCTGACCACTTGCAGTGGTGCAAGTTCCACTGCGCCATGCACAGTGGCTGGGTCAGAGATATTCAAAGGAGTTGCTCAACAGCGCAACTCGCTGAATATCACCCGCCACACCCTGCACAACTTTTTTTGAGCAGCGCAAGGGCTTGCACCACAAAATGGCGCAGTTTGAATATCCAGCCCATTACATATGGAGCAGAAGAGTGGGATGCAAGGAAAAAAATATCATACTAACCCATTTGATAGTAATAAAGATAGAATAGAGAACAGAGTTATGAATGAACTAGTAGATGAGGAAGGGCATACACAGTCAGAGATAAGCAAGATTAAATACATAGTGCAAGAACATATGAGAAAAAAATATCAGAAACTGGAAGGGAAGGAAAAGAAGAGTATAATAAGAAATGCAAAATTGCCAGTCAGACAAGGTGGAAACTGAAATTTTAAAAGAGAAAATGACAGAAGCAGAAGTCAGAGAGGCAATTTACTCCTTAACTCTGAATACAGCCCCTGGAATTGATGGGATATGAAATGCCTTTTATAGGAAATATATAGATAAAATAGATAACATGTTAACTTTACTGTTTAATGAGATATTTGAGGGGTTAAGTTAACAGAAAGCATGAGACAAGGAGTAACTTTTTTTTTGCATAAAAAAGGGGATAAGTCAAATATTAAAAATTGGGGACCAATCACTTTATTGACATCAGACTACAAAATGTTGGCAAAAATTATAAATAAAAGATTGTTAAATTTTGCAGAGAAATTAATCATACAGACACAGACATGTTCAATTCCCAGAAGGACTGTAAGACAAAACTTGATATATATTAGGGAGATTTTGAATGCTGGACAAAGAAAAGAATTACAGGGGTACCTGTACTTAATAGATCAGGAGAAAGCCTTTGATTCTGTTAATTATAAATATATGTGTGATGTTCCAAAAGGATATGGAATTCAGGATAAGTTGGTTGGATTAATACAAACATTATATACTGAAGCTCAAGTGTGTCCCATGGTGAATGGGCTTTTGGGAATCGATGTACATTAAAAATGGGGTGAGGTAGGGCTGTCCATTGAGTCCACTCCTATATGTATTGTGTTGACCCAATATTAAGTGTATAGAAAATGATAAGGAAATTAAGTACATATCATGGGAGAGAAATCAGTTATGTAAAACCTGTGCATATGCAGATGATAATGTTATTCTAGTACAAAATCAAGAATCAGGGGAGAAAATGTTGGGATTCTTGGCAGGATATTATGAATATACTGGGATTAAAATAAATCTTGAGAAAAGTAAGATTTATCCTATTGGAGTAGTGAGTTGTGAGCAAAAAGGTAGCCTGAGAATATGTCAAGAACAAATAGAAATCCTTGGGATTAGTTTTGGGGGTGAAGAGGCAGCAGAAAGACATTGGGAAACAAAATTTCAAATAGCAAGAGGGAAGATAGAGAAGTGGAAAAACTGGTCTATGACTAAAGAAAAAGAATACACTTATTAAAAACATTTATCATCCCTATATTTTATACATTTCTTATATTTTCCAGTACTTTTAAAAACGCAGTCTAAAATCTTGGGTGTGTTCTTTCAGTTATTATGGGGTTCTAAATTGAACTGCAGAAAGGGGCATACCCTATAGACCAGTTAAGGAGGAGGTTTAAATATGGTGCAACTAGTAGTCTTTTTCATAAATAATTGTATTTATGCTAATTTGATTTCATTTATGAAAGGAAGGGGGGTATATGGGAGCTGTTTGCTCAAAATGTGTAGACTCAGTAGTGAGGAATATAAGGATTAAAGGAAATATAAAGGAAAATCAATGATACCTCAGTATATGGAAGTATGTAGAAAATACATGACGATGTGGGGTATAACAAAAGATTTAGTTCTTAGGAAAAATAGAAAGCAGGTGTATAAAGAAATAGTGGTAACAAATTTTTATGAAGAACCAGTTTTCTAGGTGAATGAAGGTATTCATATAAGCACAATTTTAGAGATGACTTTAGAAAAAAGAACTCCAAAGAAAATGAAAGAGATGGTATGGCTATGTAGTCATGGCAAGCTTAATGTAAGAGGAAATCACAAACATAAAAGTAAAGAGGAGAGATTGTGTTTAGAAACTGTGTGTGGTCTACAGAAAGAAAGCATGGAACATCTTTTTTTTGATTGTACATTTATTCAAAGTTTTTGGGATAATTTGGCTTCTTTTTAGGGGATGAGGATGTTTAGGAATATGGATTACAATGTTCTAGTATATGGGCAGCTAACAGAAGAGTGGGCAAATATTAATAAACACAGCTTATGTGATTCTGTCTTATTAAATGGTGTATCTGGCAAGTTAGGTGTCAGAAAGTTTTGCAAAACAAAGTATGTACGTTACGGAATTTACTATTTAAAATTCAGGATGAAATTGACATAATATATCAAAATGAATGTGTTATATTTGAAGGTTATGTGGAAAAATTATGGGAAAATACAATGGTCAGATAAGAATGTAATTAAGATGAATTTGGAAATACTTTTGTATGTGTTAATGGATGAAGATTAAGGTATATGTTCTTGTAATGATTTGTTTTTGGTTTCTTGAATAAAAATTCCCCTACTATTTTCGATAAGTGCCATGGGATCTTTAACATCCACCTGAACTACCACTAATCCAGGCAGATGGAACCTTGGTTTAACATCTCATCCAAAAGATGGCACCTCAGAAGTGCAGCACCCCTTCATGTTGCACTACAGTGTCAGTACTGGGATATTAACCCAAGTGCCAGATGTGGGAACTGAACCCACAGCTCTCTGATCTCCTGGCCTCAGAGGCAAGTGGCCACCTACTGAACCACTGACACTGCTAGTTAGCCAATCAAAAACAAGAATTCTTCCTATCCATTTTCTAAACTAAAACAAACACATACTGTATATCCCCAGCAGTTATGGGAAAAAGTTGTCTGTTGACATGGAAACAAAATTTACAAGTTATGATGCTGTAGTTTTCCTTTAATAAGGACTTCACTATCCACTCTACCACTCAGGGTACACTGTGATTCCCTTGGTAAGTAAACCTTTACCAAGCCTTATCTTGAACACCTGTGTTGTATTCATGTTCACTGTCTGTACTGGTAGGCTGTTCCATAGGTTCATCATCCTCTGTGAGAAAAGGGACCATCTAGCAGTACCCCTGCGTTTACTGCCTCTGGGCTTTAGGGTATGTCCTTGTGTCTTGCTGGAGAACACTACAGTATATCATGCATCTCTGTCTACTCAATATTGCAGATACTCTTGAGTACGAAAAAGACTATGATAATGCCTTCTGTTTGTCTCCTTTTCTCCAGGAAGAATATATTAAGGGCCACCCACCTCCCCTCATAGCTCTTCAAATCTATGGGTTATTAAACAGCTCAGTGCAATCAGGGATGGTTCCAAAAGATTGGAGGGTAGCAGATGTAGTTCTGCTCCACAAGGGAGGGGACAAGGAACAACCAAGTACAGTAAATACAAGCCTGTCAGCCTTACCTCTATTGTGGGTAAACCAATGGAAACATTAGTCAAGGAGGTCCTAGTGGGTTAGCTTTTTGAAATGGGTTCTAGAATAGGGAACAGCATGGGTTTTGGCAGGGAGGTCTTGTCAAACCAACCTGATAGTTTGCTTTGAGTCATTAGCTAAGGCAGTGGATAAGGGAGAAGCAGTGGATTTACTCAACTTTGACTTCAGCGAGGCATTTGACTTGTTCACATTAGTATCATTTGTCAAGGGCGGTCCTTTGTTACCTATTCATCACCAGGTAAGTTCCAGCTGAAAAAATAGATATTTTTAAATTATTTAGAAAACTGCAGCTCAAGGACTCTCATGGCAAAAATCTAAAACTGGACACTAATATGAGGTACTCTTTGAAGGTCTACCTTTAGGATCACGGTGAAAGGTGTGCTGTCAAAAATAGCATCAGTGAAAACAGCTACATGTACATGACAGCGTGGGTATGTTATAGTGCTGTACGTGTAGCCAGGCAGCTGTTTTCAGTGATGATGGCTAGTTTAAGCCCTCGAGTGTGTGCTGCCTGCCTGTGCTGGCAGTGTAGTGTAGAGATTAGAGTCAGAAGCTGTGCATGGGCTTGCTACGTCCAGCAGACCTATTGTAGGTTTGATCCTGATGGCTATAGTTTTTTTTTTTGTGCCTGCTGTCACAGCCCCCCGAGTTGCATCCCCGTGGAATTGAATAGTATACCCCCCTCCTGACTTTCCCACTGTAGTTGAGTCCCCCCAGAGTTGGAATAATTACTCTTCCCTCCTGATTTTTCTCCCCCATTGCGTCCTCCTGAGTTGGAAAATTAATCTTCCCTCCCAACTCCCTCCCTGAGTTGTGCCCCACCGAATTTGTGCTACTTGTGCCTTGCAGTGTTTTCTCATAGTGTGATTTCCATTTGCTGATTTCCTTGCATGGTTTTCAAACCTGTGATTTTGTTTCATTCTTTTGTGGGTGAACCTTCTTTGAACATTGGGGTTATGGTCTCTGCCAACTCTGGACACTTCGTGTACACTGATTCTCCTTATGAAGTTGTCCCCACAACACCATTGAGCAGAATACTGTGAATATGCAAGAACGGACAGATCTGGACTTTGCTAACATGGAAGCATTAGAAGAACTGTTCTCGGGAAGCCTCACAAGGAACTCTGAATGTTCTTGGGAAATTAGAAAAATTCGAATGGCATGAAAGTTATTGCTTTTTAAGTATATATGTTGTTTCCTTATATATCTGCATTAACCATGATCAAGGTGTTTTCTCCATGTGAATAGTTCCTGCATTAGTATGTCCTCAGTCACCAATTCCCCACTGAGTTTTACCTTGAAAGCTCTTGATTTTGTGCTTAGACACAATTATTTTGAATTTAATGGGAATTTTTATATCCAAACATGTGGGACAACCATGGGGGCAACCACGGTGTCCTCTTTTGTGAACTGTTTTCTGGGAAAATGGGAGAAGCAGGTGGAGGTTAGGAACCAGAACAACCCACACACAGATCACATAAAATGATGATATAGATATATTGATGATGTGGCTGTGTGTGGGATGTAACTGATGTGGAATCCATGGAATTTGTTGAGTGGCTCAACCTTAATGATTCTAACTTAAAATTCAGTAGTACAGTGAATAAGGACAGTCTTAACTTCTTGGATGTCATTTTGAGTGTTCAGGGTAATACAGTGCTTAGTAAGGGTTACCATAAGCTCACTCAACCAATAGCCTCCTTAGGGTGGAAAGTGGCCACCCCAAGAGCCTCATCCACTCAATACCCTTAGGACAGTTTTTGAGATACAGGTGGAATTGTTCTCACCTGGAAGACTTTGTGGCTAAATCATTAGACTTAAAACGTAACTTTTTACAGAGGAGTTACACTGATGAGTGTACTGAGGAAGCTTATGTCAAAGCCCTCAGTACTGACAGATCAAAGCTACTCACACCTAAGCCTAAACATAGGGGTGACCAGGATCTTGCTTGTTTTGTCATGGAACCCATTGACTAGTAAGGTGGGGGGTATAATATACTAATACTGGCCAGTTTTGAAAAGTGAGCCAATGTTGGGGTCCATGATTTGAGACAAACCCAGGATCTCATTCAAATGGACTGGGAATCTAACATGGAACATAGAAACATAAAAAAAGTATCGGCAGATGGGGATCACCTGATCAATCAAGTCTGCACAATAAACTACCCCTCCCTACTTACTCTGCAGGATTTAGGATACCTTTGTGTTTATCCCATGCTCTTTTGAATGCACTGATCATTTTGACTTCAGCAACCTCCTGGGGGAGACTGTTCCATGCATCCGACACCCTCTCTGTGAAGTAGAACTTCCTTGTGTTACCTATGAACTTCTCCCCATTAGTCTCATGTCGTGACCTCTCATCTTGCTATTATTTTGATCTGAAAAAAGTTACTGCTCTGTGTACTGTTAATACATCTGACGTACTTGAAGATATCTATCTTATCCCCACACCAGGTACTTGGGTTAATATCCCAGTACTGATACTGTAGTGCAGCATGAGGGGGGTGCTGCACTCCTGAGGTGCCGTCTTTCAGATGAGATGTTAAACCAAGGTCCCATCTGCCTGTTCTGGTGGTACAGTAGTTCAGGTGGAAATTAAAGATCCCATAGCACTTCTCCAAAGGAATAGGGGAATTTTTTATTGAAAATAAACATACAATAAATACATGATAAGGTAACCATAATCATAGTTATACAATTTGTTCAAAAAACATTCTTTATCTTAAAATCCTATACAGGAGAAAAGAAAGAAAAAATGTCTACCTACTGCAACAATTTATTCCTTTTTACTTTCCTTCATTTTCATATTCCCTTTTAAAATTTATACAGAAAAGTTCAAAATCCATGAAAAATGCTCCCATAGTTTCCGTAACTGAGACAAACCTCTTTGTTTGTGTTCTATTTTATAAATATCCTGCATATTTACAGCTACTTATGTGCAAACTTGTAACATTGTATATTCCCTTTGTTGCAACACTAAGGCACATCTGGCCTGCCATAAATAATATTTACAAAGAGAAAAGAACACCCTCAAAGTGCTAGGATGATATTCCTGTAACTGGGATGAGAATATGCCCAGTACTAACATTTCATATGTAACCTGAGTTATTTTCCTATCCCCCCATATTTTAATAACCATGTTCCAAAACTGGCGTGAGAAAGGGCAAAGTAAATAAAATTGTTCCTCAGTTTCTAAAACTCCAACACATGTGGGCCTATGACACATTCGTTCTTCTAATATTTTATGTTTATGAGTATTTCTTATGCTTATTCTCCCATGGCATGAATGCCAGGTCACATCCCAGACCTTTACCGGAAACCTCCTATCTGTAAGTTGTGTAAAAATAGTGTCAAGCTGTGATTCATATTTAGATAGTATTTGAGGGGTCTCATAGAATCTATTGCTTAAGGCTGTTGCATAAAAGGTGCATCTTGCATTTGATATAATAATTTGGGGGTAATCTGCAATTGTTTACATTTTTGAAATGTAGAATAAGATATAGTGGAGCTTAAATTGTTTTAGGTTTCTTGGCAGCTCTAGAGGGAGCTCTGCCATATTTGCAGAATTGTTTGAAGAACCACTGATAATATCTTGTGCTGAGGAAAATATGTGTGTCCCAATAAAGGAAGAAAATTCTGATAAATAAAAGTACTATAAAAAAATAAGACAGGGTGTATCATTCTCACTCCTCCAAGGCAATAATCATGAAAAGTATGCATTCTCTTAATAGGGTTTAATTTAGTGCCCCCAAAACCATGGAAAAATAGATTCATTATTCTGGATTCTAACCCAGATGGAGGTGGAAACGCATGTGCTATATGCAAAAATATAGGCACAATCAGGGAATATAGTAACAGTACTCTCTTTTTCTTTGAGATAGTTTTATCTTTCCATGAAAATACAACTCTTTCAGCTGTTTGAATAGCCTGTGACCAATTTGTCAAGGAATCATCTTGGCTCCCAAACTGAATGTCTAGGATTTTTATTGGTCTATTTGTGATTTGTATGTTTGATAAAGATACAGTTTGTGCTTTGCCTTCTTGTGGAAAAGGAAGGATTATAACTCTGCTTTTATCATAATTTAGACTGGAACCTGATGCTTTTCCAAATTCAGAGATCTCCTGTACTAGTGCTTCCCTCTTTAAATTTAGGGTAGAACAGATACAGACATCATCTGCATATACCCAGATATTAGGAACCAATGAATTATCACCTAACATTATGTGTGGTATGTCCAGGTTACCAGTAACTCTCCTCAAAAAGGGTCTAACTGAAAACATATAACAGACGGCTAAGAGGGCAGCCCTGCCTGACCCCCTCTTTGCTGTGAAAGTATCACCATAAAACCATTTATTACTGGAGTAATAAGAGCTGAATTATATAATAGGGCAATCCAACTAATAAATGTGACCAGAATATGGTAGACCTTTAACACCTACCAGAGATACCCATGATCTAGCCTGTCAAAGGCCTTTTCCTGATCTAAGGCTAAAATTACTTTTTTTTCTCATTACTAACAATATTATAGGAGAATAAATCTCTTAAAAAGATAAGATTATGAAAAATATTTCTTTTTGGAATCGCACAAGCCTGTGTAGGACAGATTACCTGGTCCACAACCTTTGAAAGCCTAGACAATAAAATACCTGCCAAAATTTTATTATCTGCATTTAATAAATGTATAGGTCTCCAATTTTTTAGATCCCGTGTTTCTCCCTTTCTGTGTAGCAAAATAACTAAAGCTTGTGACATTACTCCTGGAAATGTATCAGAGGCCAAAATCTCCAAGAAAACATCTGCTAAAATGGGACCAAACCACTTTCCGAAAGTCAAGTAAAATTGTAATGTCAAACCATCTGACCCTGGGGAAGAATTTCTCCTCAGCTCCCTCATTATCCCTTGCACCTCCTCTGGGGAAATGGGCTTGATTAAATATTTTTGATCCTTTCTACTAAGAAGGGGGATATCCAAACCTTCCAAATATGAAGAGTCGCTAACTGCCGAAGAGAGGACCCCAAACATTTCTCTTAAATAATCCTGGCAATATGAACATCAGTTTATCCTGTTCAGTGTGACATATGCCTGTAACTGGGTCTATTAATGTATCTAAAACTGTATGTTTCACCTGTTTTGGCAGTTTTTAAAAATATCCAAAGAAGGCTTAGAGACTTGTGTGCCAAACTGTGTTTCCAGTTTCAGAGAATGGGCTCTATTATACCGAATTCAGCCATTTCTGTTTTACTAGTGTTTATTTCTTTCATTAAATTTATATTGTGTTCATATGCCCATGAAATATAAGCAAATAATTTATTTCTCAGAGATAAATACTTAAGGTATGAAGTATTTGATTGTTTTAGAGTGAGTCTAGAAAAAAAACCTTTTAAATTCTGCCTTAGAATCTATCCACCAGTCTATTATGGATGTGCAAGCCTCTAGAATAGAAAATCTGGCATGTAACAAAGAAATAAAGTTTTGTTGTGTTTCTGTGTGAGAAAGCAAGGAATTATTTAACTTCCATCTAGAAGATCAGCTTTTCAATGGAACATCAACATTCTTCAGCCTACAGCTTAAGGATGCTGCTAAATGATCTGAAGACTCACAAGGTGTCATTTGAGCCTGTATTACTTGGACCATCTTTGACACAAAAATGAAATCTATATGAGTTGCTAAAGGCCTTTGAAAAATGTTTTCCCAGTGGCTGTACCATTCTATACCAGTTCTGTAAACCAGCTGTCGAACCACTTGAGTTAAACAGTTTGTGTCCCCAAAAAGCTTAGAAGTACGCCCCCTCCCTCGGGCAGCTAATGTGGGAGGGCAACTACAATTCCCACCAAAGAACACATGCCTATTTGTGTATAGATATGGTTGTACTAATTTAAATAGTTCTGACCTCAAGGCTATACTTTGGGTGCTTATAAGTTTAAAAACCTGAAAGACACATTCCTGAAATTAACATCTAGCATCAACACCCTACCTGGGCAAATGTCTGCAATTTTATGAAGTGAAAATTAAAAACCTTTCAGTAAGATTGCTACCCCATCACATACATCCACCCATTGAGACCAATAAGAGGGACCTAGGGTCCAAAGCTGAGAAGCACTTTTGACTTCATGCTGAGTTTTAATTCTGGTGTCCTGTAAAAATATTACATTATTTGGTAAGTCTTGTAAAAATTGCATAGTGATCATACATTTTCTGTAGGATTTCATACTGCAAGTATTTAAAGTTAAAGGGAGAATTTTGACTAGACCCCTCATAGGATGTCCATAAAAGGAAGCGGAGGGTATCTTTAATTTATTATCAGACCGATGCTATTCATGGAACCTTCTGCAATCCTTTCTCTCTCTTTTTCCTTACAGTGTCTTTCTGGGAATCTGAAGATGCTTCTAGCCTGGAGGATATCGTCGAAGAGTCCAAGTCCTTCCCTTCATACTCTGTATCCTCCCATTGTCTATACTTTGCCAGTGCCTGAAATCTATTTCTTGTCATTAGTTGCTTATTTGGAGAGGTTCGTTCTGCTTTCCGCTTTCCTTTTTTTCCTTTGGGGTGACTAGGGTAAAGCTAGTCTCTTCCGTGGGGGGGGGAGGCATGTTCACCTCCAAAGTAGATGGAAAATGTTCTGTGTCAGAAAGGACTGAAAGGTCTGTCTGTGCTGCAGTTCCTTCTTTCTCATCCTAGGGGATTTTCTTCAGGGGTGGGGATCTGTTTCTGAAACATCAGACATACCAGCAGCAAAAGTGTGGGGGGCAGCTTACTTTGAGACTGGGCCTGGCATTGCTCCAGCAATTGTACTGGTGTGTTTTTGTGCTCTATCCATTCTGTTTTTTCTGCCCACAGACAATTCTATACGTGTGTCCCTTCTTCACACAACTTACATTTAATAATAATAATAAATTTTATTTGATATAGCACCTTTCATGCTTCAAGGCACTGTACAATAAGATAAAACAATCGATAAATACAGATAAAAATCAAAACAATTCCAGGTATGCCTCACAACAGGTCTTCCTGCCTGCTTAAAGCACCTCACTGTCCTGCATTCCCATAGCTGACGGGCAGAGAATTCCAGAGGTAGGTGCCACAAACCCGAAGGCACGCACACCAGATGACTTTAAACTTACCCTCAGAATCTCCAGCAACCCCATGTCAGCCGAGCGGAGCTGTCGCAGAGGGGTGTAAGGAACCAGGAGCTCTTTCAGGTAATCAGGACCAAGTCCATGTAGGGCTTTGTAGGTCAATAGACCTACCTTAAAGGTGATCCACCACTGAATGGGCAGCCAGTGCAGATCACGCAGCACAAGGGTAATAAGAGTTCTTCTCGAAGCCCCAGTCAAAAAATGTGCTGCAGCATTCTGCACTAGCTGCAAGCAGTGGACATCAACCGCAGGAAGCCCTAGGTAAAGGAAGTTGCAATAGTCAAGGTGCAATGTCACAAATGCATGGACCAAGACAGGCAGGTCGCTGGATGGAACGAGGTGCTTGATCCTAGCAGTGTTCCTAAGATGGTAAAAGGCCAGCTTGATGACTGCCGACACCTGATGATGAAGGATCAGGCTATCATCAAGCACCAATCCTAGGCCACGCACCCTTTCAGAGGTGAGAATCTGTGCACCCTCCCAGGACTAAACTGGAGGGGAGCTCATTCCTCAACCCCTCTGTCCTACGACCTGGGTCTACTACCAAGACCTCAGTCTTTCCTGGGTTCAAATTTAAGCCACTGGCACTCATCCAATCTTGGATTTCTACGGGGCAGCTGTTCAGTACAGAGATAGCACTAACCTGGTCGGGGGCAAATGACAGGTAGAGCTGGATATCATCGACATAGCAGTAAAATCTCAGCCCATACCATCTTACAATGTCTCTGAGGGGCAGCATAAACACTGCAAATAACATGGGGGACAGCACTGAGCCCTGAGGTACCCCACAAGGCAGAGAGAAAGCCTCGGAAAAGAAAATACCTGAGACCACTCTCTGCATTCTACCAGCAAGGAAAGATGTAAACCACCTGAGAACTGATCCAGATAGCCCGCAGATGGACCTCAAATGCTCGAGCAGAACCCCACGATCTACAGTGTCAAAGGCTGATGATAAATCAAAGAGAACCAAGATGGAACGGTGTCTCCGATCTCTCGCCATCAGGAGATCATTGAGCACCCGAACCAGAGCAGTCTCAGTACTATGCCTCTTACGAAAACCCGATTGGAGAGGTTCGTATAGATTATGGATGGTTAAATGGTTCTCCAGTTGAGCCACACAACTTTCTCAATAACCTTCCTACAAAAGGAAGGTTAGAGATAGGCCTATAGTTTGCTAGATTCTCCTGGTCTAAGGAAGCTTCTTCAGGGGGTATCACCACCCTCCTTCAGGGAGCAAGGAAACTCACCTGAGTCCAAAGAGCACCAGACAATCTGAACTAAGACCAGGCCTATGATGTCACTACAACCCAAAATCAGGGAATTAGGGCCCAGATCTAATCTACAACAAGTGGGACACATCCTCTGGATAATCCTCATAATATTCACGAACTCCGGCAGATCAAAGGTACTCCAGGAAATTCTGGACTCTGCGACACCACACCGACCAACAGCATCTTCCACAGAGTGAAGTTGGTGGCACTCCTGCCCGATGTCAGCCACCCTATCCACAAAGAAATGAGCGCTATCATCACACTCTCTTTGTGAAAAGGCTCGACGGAACTGCTGACAGACTGCGTTGCACAGCCTGTCAACCGTTCTAAAGAGTTGAGCCGGTCGGTTCCGTGCAACAGAAATTTCCCTGGACAGGAACTCTGTCTTCTTACGGGAAATTTCTGTTTGATAGAATTTATAATGTTCTAACAAAATAAGGTGGTTGGCATCTAAGGTTGTCCTCCGCCAACGACGCTCTAACCTACGCCCCAGTCTCCACAATTCCCTAAGAGTCCCATCAAACCATGGGGCCCAAGGCAAAGCGGGAGGGCAAACTCGGAGCAATCAGATTGAGAGCGGAAGAAATGGTCCTATTATAGGCCGCAACTAACTGCTCAGGATCTGTGCTGGTCTCGTCAAACAGCGAGAGGTCAATCACCACCATCAGGTCTTCGGGGGAAACATCCCGTAAAGGGCAATAACTGACCATCTCCACAGGAGTCGACCTACCCAGGGGGGCCGAAAAATTGAGCCTGATGGTGAAATGGTCAGATCAACTGACCGGTTCCACCACCAAGTCAGAGGCCTCAATATCCAGGAGGAAGATCAGATCAAGGGAGTGACCACCATTATGGGTAGCTGAGGAAACAACCTATGTGAAGCCCAGAGATGTCATCACCTGGAGGAAGGGTTGTCCAAAAAGTGAGGATTCATCATCGACCCAGGCGTTGAAGTCACCCAGATCCATCAGTCTGGGTGACTCCAACGTCATGCCGGTGGCGAAGTCTGCTACTTCCTGCAGGAACAGCTTCTCATCCCCTGATGGATGGTAAATGAGAGCTATCCTGCACCCCACACCAGCTACCGCAGTACACTCGAATGACTTGGCCTCCTCAACTGGAACACCAGTTAGCTCAATTGGTCTTGAAACAGACCGTGCCCTTCATGTGTCCAATCTTGCTGGAGTACCGGTAGGGATAGCTGCCTCCAAAATGGGGGAAGCATTCCCATCCAACCAGGTCTCGGTAACGCAAACAAGATCTCCTGTACCCACAAAATCTGCAATAAGAGCAGTCTTGTTGCAGACAGATCTGGCATTGCATAACAACGCCCGAGTTGGATGAGGTTGGTTAGCCATCCCAACTACTTGCCCTCCCAAAACAGAGGTGCCCTTGGGTATGGAAACCAGAACAGGATCCCCACGTTCCAGACATCATTTTGCCCCAGGGTGTCTTCTGGTCCTAATCACCCCAATGGGAGAGCGCCACTCTTCCGGGTCCACTGTCCACAACCCCACACCCACCCCACACCTACCCCTGCAAGCAATCCCCAGCACTCAACAGCGCTGATAAATGAAAGCAGGCAGGGGAGAGAGAACGGGTGGAGGTGCAGAGAGCGGAGGTCAATAGCACAGGACGGGGGGCAAGGAGGCACATTCCACCAATAATTATAACATAACAGTAGAGAAAGCACACAAAACCCAAAATTCTTAAAACAAAACCATAAACAATTAGAATCCTAAACCCCCCACAACAATATAAACTTAAATCATAATCCCAACCCAAAAAAGCATATAAAACTACCCTCCTCCCACAATTGGATAAAATTCGAACCCAGAAAACAAAATAAAATCCCCTCTCACAGGATATAAAATAGACACACAAATATAAATTCACCCTCCCCAGCCCTCTCACAGCCAAGGAAAGGGAAAATTTAGGCACTCCCACTGCCCAGAAAAACACAAAAATCAAAAACATCAAAAATAAGATAAAATAAATATGGACCCTGATTCTGTCACCACCAGGAGACCAAAATAAATTAAAAGTCTGGGAAAGAAGTCATCCAATAGTAGGAGAAGTCATAAAAGAAATCCACGCAATAAAAAATCCAAACAGAAGCTTCAAGTAATCCACCCTAGATCAGGCCCCTCACAGCAAAATCCAGGTCAACCCACACTTTAGGAATCCAAACTCCCAGTATGTCTTATAAGGCAAACTTCCTGGTATCAGTAGTATGGTCCTCACAGTTCTTACTTTTAAGATCATCCAGAAAAATGAATATAGCAAAAGTAAAAAACAGTCCCAGTTCAAATGATGCCAGAACCCAACCAACCCAGGGCAGGTCATGTTATGTGCAACCGAATACCCCCTCTTGGAACGCCAGAGAAAATCCAGCCTCTGCCAGGCAACTCCGGCGACTTCTGAAAGTTCCACGAACACCAACCCTTTGATAGGCACTCCAGACCCTCCCAGGGACAAACAGCTACACTTCGCACCCACCTCTAGGTCAGCTGGACTGGCTGAACCTCTTCTCCTCCTCCTTCAAAGGTCCACAGGACAGTATCAGGGCCAGCAATTCAAGCAATCCTCAAACAACAAACCAAGTCCAATCACTCGATTGCTCAGATTTCCAGGCTTGCTCCACCAACCAGCTGCTCTAGGTCCAGATAATCAATTCCTCCCCCAACAAAACTAGAAATTATAATATGCAGTTCTTCTCTGAAGTTGCTTCTAGCCAAGTATTAGTAACGCTTCAGCCTCCTTTACAATATTCCAACTCGTATCTAGACCACATGGAAACTCCCAATAATATAAGCAAACCAGTGGTGTAGGCAATGATGTAAACAATCCCAATGGTGTAAGCAGTCCAGTCCCAGAGTTACAAAGTAGGCCCAGCCACCAGAGATATTAAAACGATAGCGGGGCCAATCGGATTAACACACGAGGCACCAACAATACACGGATCCCCGACCGGCATTAAACTGTAGTCCGATACTAAATGAGATAGTATGCAAGCGTCCCAATAACGGTAAACAGTGGTAGACAGCAGCCGTAGTACATGGGACACCGATAGAAAACGGAGCCCCGACTGACGTTATGCAGCTTATGGCAGTTCTTCTGTATTCCCCTTCTTGGCTTGTGCGATCCCAACCAGCCACAATTCAAGAGAAATAAGTCCTGAAAAACTCCAGTGGCTTCTTGGCAGGTCCCCAAAATCTTCACCCCCAGTCGGGAGTTAATCAGACATCTAGCATGGCCTTCCAATGCAAACCACCATGATCAAGGTAATTGTGGCACAGATATCTAAAGAGCTGAAGAAAATCTCCCAGCATGTGGGAACAGCAGTAGGAACTTGAATGTGCGAATCTCTATCAGTGGTGATTCCTACCGCTAATAGTTTAGCACAGAAAATCAGCTAGTAAAGCGGACCACTCGGCGTTTGACCCCAAGCCTGAAAAATAATGCTAATATAGCTAATCTACATCACTACTTGAACCCTGACTGACTCTAACTGCAACAAACAGTAAAACAAATAAGAAAATAAAATAAAACAAGTAAAAATACTAAAATTGGAGCATGACTACTCTAGCGGCTCAGGCAGCTCACACGCAGCCGCCATCTTGCACTCAGCACGTTCCTACTCTGAGGGGATTAGGGCACCTAAGCTGATGTGGCCATACTCTAGACATAAATTACACCTGGGTTTTTCACATACAGAACTAAGATGAATCTGGGCCCTGCATTTGTGGCAGGTTTTTGGTTGCTCGGGGTTAAAACATAACACCCTATCTCTCTCTATATAGAAACTGCTAGGGAGGTGTAAAATACCTGAGTCTATTTGTTGTTATGGTACTTTTACCCTCCAATTTCCAGTCCAAACAAAGTCTTCATCTAAGATAGGGGAAGGTACCTCCGACAAGGTACATCTTTGCCTCAACCAGTACTGTACATCTAAAATATTGACCCCTTCATTTCTGAATAATACGGTAACATCTTTTACGATAGGTTTGGTAAGAGGTATCAGAAAAAAGGGCCTCAATAGTGGTGGTTTGTACCTGTGGGTATTTAGCCCAGAATTTCTCCAAAGTTTGGCTGGTTTTAAAACTAACGTCATATGTAACCTCTCCCCCCACATGAATAACAGCAAATAACTCTTGTGGAGATATTCCCATAGTAGTTTTTAACATTTGGCGTAATCAGGTCTTTTAGTCCAGAACTGCCCTCGGATCCCCATTAAATTTTAGGCGCACAACGTTCCTACGCTGTGTTGACTCATCCATATTTTTGAATAGATCTGACATATGCAACCACTGTAGTTGCTGCTCCTGTAAGTCCTGATTTTTCTGAGTATCATCTTCTTCTCATCTCGGGACAGGGGCATTGGAATGAAGCTCCGTCCGAATATGTCACATGTGTAAGGGCTGTTGCTGTGTACCCGAGCTGTCACCAATAATTCCCTCAGGTTGTGAATGTTCAATCCTTTTGCTCACTTTGCCCCCTTTTTCAATGTTTTGCACTATATGCTATGCACAGCTCTGCTTGATTTCTGCTACTGTCACCGGCCCCGATGTTTTCCATCCTCCTGTGTCCTTATCTTGTTGCCAGCCCACCACTCACAAGGCGGCCTCTTGAGTCCACTTTGCTGCAATGTGTGAGCTTTCCTCCTGCCATCCTCTACGCAACTGTAGTTCTTGAGCCTCACTTTTTGCACCAGCAGAGAGTATTTTTTCGGATTCAGTAATTTATACCAGAGTAAATTGTGAAGGTATGGAGAGAATTTCAGATATCAGAAAACATTATCCTGTTGTTGTGCAGAGTCTTATTCATTTAACAAAGTAATTAACAGTTCTTTGTGAGTTTTTAAAGCTTGCCTTAGCAATTTTTCCTGCATTTTATCAGTCATTTGTCTTGAAGTGACAGGGAGAGGACTAGCACTGATCTCATCTGAGCTTAGATCCAGTTGAGAAGTAGTAGGGGAAATATAATGCACATTCATGGGCTCACCCTCTATTGGTAATGATGCACTCTCATCCTGTTGAGCTAAATCCCTGTCATTGTCATTCATTTAGGGCTTTCCTTGGTGTCTTTCCAAGAAACAACTCCTGCTGCAAACCTCCTCCTTCCTCCAGACTGTCTGCCATATTGGAAAGGCGGACAAGGGTTCCCCCTACTTTCGAGTAGGGGAATTTCCTCAGTGCCCTGGCCAAATTTCCCCCCATTCACTAAAAAAACCACCAACAGCTTAATCTGGTTCAAAGTCAGTTGGCATTCATCTGTATCCCCTCCCCCGGGTCGTGCCTGAAAATAAGCACAATTTGTCTAGTGCACTTGGAGGCAGTATAGCACAGTGGTGTAAGGCTCTGAGCTGCAAATCTGGTGACATCCAGCAGACCTGACCTGGGTTTGAATCTCATAGCTTCCACTTGCATACTGTGTGACCCTGAGCAAGTTACTTAACTTCCTTGTGCTCCCAGGTTGCTCATGTAAAAAAGCTTTCAGCTTAGAGGGGTAGTCCTGGTTAAACAACTAAACAAAAAAAAAAAACTTACCCGGTCAACGAAAAAGAAATAATAAAAATGTCCCCCCTTTCCTTACGTTGCTCGAGGAAGTGCATGTTAAGCTTCTTCAGCCTCTCCTCATATGGCTTCTCAAGCAGCCCATTGACCATCTTTGTCGCTATCCTCTGAACCGTCTCTAGCCTGTTTATGTCCTTTCTAAGGTGTGGCCTCCAGAACTGGACACAATACTCCAGATGCAGCCTTACCAAGAACCTATACAATGGCAATATGACCTCCCTCCTTCTGCTGGTGATGCCTTTGCTTATGCACCCCAGCATGCCACTTGCCCTCAATGCAGCTTTTTCACATTGCCTATTTACCTTCAAGTCCCTGGATATAATAACTCCTAGGTCCCTCTCCTGCTCTGAGGCATCCAGCTTTTCTCCCCACATGAAGTACTCCACCCCAGGGTTTCTTCTACCCAAGTGCATGACTTTGCACTTCTTTGAAGTGAATTTTAACTGCCAGTCTTCTGACCATTTATCCAGCTTTCTGAGGTCCTCCTTCATTTGATTGACCCCCTCAGCTGAGTCTACAGTGCTTCAGATCTTTGTATTATCTGAAAACAGACATATCTTCCCTCCTAACCCATCCACAATGTCACTGACAAAGGCGTTGAATAGTACTGGACCCAATACAGACCCCTGCGTCACCCCACTAGTCACCTCCTTCTCCTCTGATAAACTGCCATTTATGACTACCTTCTGTATTCTGCCATATAACTAATTTCTTATGCAGTTCACTATCTTCTGCCCCACTCCTAGGTTCTCCAGCTTGCCTATCAACCTGCTGTGAAGTATGGAATCAAAAGCCTTGTTGAAGTCGAGGTAAACCACGTCTACCACCCCCCAGACAACCACTCTGGTCACCATGTCAAAGAACTCCAACAGAATAGTTTGACAGGATCTGCCTGCAGTGAAGCCATGTTCTCTTGGATCCTGCTGAATGCTAGATTCGAGGAATTCCAAGATCCTTTCTTTAAGAAGGGATTCCATTAACTTGCCCACTACTGAGGTTAAACTGACCGGGTGGTAGTTTCCTTACACCAGCTCTTGTGAAGAGGGATCACGTTTGCCCTTCTCCATTCCTCTGGAACCGCCTTACTCTCAAGGGACATGTTAATAATCTTTGCTGGGGTTCCACTAGCTTGTTCCTCAGTTCCTTAAGTATTCTTGGGTGGATGCCATCAGAGTCCATAGCCTTGGTCAAGTTCAGTTTGTCAAGCTCTTCCAGCACCCCTTTTTCTATGAAGGAACTGGTGTCCATTTCATCATTGATGGGATACCTCTTGCTCAGCTTTGGACCTGCAACCTCTTACTCTACCGTGAATACCAAACAGAAGTACTCATTGAGGACCTCTGCCTTTTCCCTGTCTCCCTCGGCATGCCCTCCATCCTTTTTTCCAGTTTAACGACCCCTCCTTATTTTTCCCTTTTTCCCTGATATATCTGAAGAAGGTCTTGTCTCCTCTTGACACATAGATACATAGATACATAGACAGTGTAGCAGATAAGGGCCTATGGCTCACCTGGCCTGCCCATTTGAGCTTGTAAGTTCAGTTTATGTTTTCCTAGAAGTCTGTTGCCTCTAACCCTGACCTCTAGAATTCCTTTATGTCTATCCCATGCATTCTTAAATCCTGTGATTGTTTCAGCCACCACCACTTCCTCTGGCAGGGTGTTCCACTTGTCCACCACCCATTCTGTGAAGAAATTCTTCCTCATGTTTCCTCTGAATCATCCTCCTCCAACTTCATCCCATGCCTCTAGTCCTGAACATCTTTTCGCTTAAAAATAGTGTATTCCTGCACCCTGTTCCTCCTTGTATACTCTTGTATGTCTCTATCATATCCCATCTCTCCCTCCTCTCCTCCAGGGAGTACATGTTCAGTTCCTTCAACCTGGCTCTTCATAGGACTTGTGATGCAATCCATGCACCATCTTTGTTGCCCTCCTCTGAACCTTCTTTACCCTGTCTATGTCCTTACGTAGATATGGTCTCCAGAACTGTACACTGTACTCCAGGTGGGGCCTCACTAGTGTCTTGTATAGCGGAATTATGACCTCCTTTCCTGCTGGTGATGTCCCTGCCTATACATCCCAGCATCTTATTTGCTTTACCTGTTGCCTTGTCACACTGTTTCCCTACCTTGAGGTCATCAGAGATGATAACCCCAAGATCCCTTTCCTGCTTGGTGCATGCATATACCCTGCACAATTCTTGCTTCAGTCCTGGCCTTTGTTGCCTTGATTGCCTTGACCACTTCCCTTAGCTTCTCCCTATAAGTTTTGTAATCCTTTTCAGATTTAGTTTGCTTAAACTTTTAATAAATGCTCTCTTTTTATCCTTAATCTTTTTAGAGACCTCCCTGGAGAACCACTGAGGGCTTCTCTTTTTTTGGATTTGCTAACACATTTGAAGCACATATTGGTGACCTTTGATATTGCCTTTTTTAGGTTGACCCAACATGTCTCAACCCCCTCACCCAGCCCATGATTTAGACTATGCTTAATGTATTCCCTCATTTTTGTGAAGTCAGCTTTTTTGAAATCCAGAACCCTAATTTTGGAATGACTTGTGTCTACCACTGTATTTACCTTGAACCACACCATGTTATGGTCACTGGATCCCAAGTGGCTCCCCACATCCACATCTGTAACCTTATCACTGTTCATGAGTACCAGATCTAGAACAGCCTCACCCCTTGTGGGTTGCTTTACTAGTTGTCCTAGGCCTGCCTCCAGCAGGTCTGCCAAGAAGTCCCTGTTTCTTACAGATGCTGCCTTCCATGAACTCCAGTTTATGTTTGGGAGGTTGAAATACCCTAGCAGGATCACCTCCCCTTTAACAGTCATTTTGAGAACTGATTTCAATAACTCCTTGTGTGGGTGGTCTATAAATCACCACCACCACTCATATAGCCTCCCCATAACCCATCTCTAGGGTGATCCATAGTGTCTTCCTGTCCATCATGGTCCATTGATTTCCTCCTTAACATACATTGCCACCCTTCTCATTTTTCCCATTATATCTCTATGGTATAGGCTGTAGCCAGGTGATGCCATGTCCCAATCATGATTGCCATTGAACCAGGTTTCGGTCATGGCAACCTAGTCCAGACCGGTTTCAACTATTGTGGCAGTAAGTTCTGGTATTTTGTTTGCCAGGTTACATGCATTTGTACACACTGTCCTCCATACCCTCTTATCTTATTTACTGATATCCCTGCTTTTGGGACCACCCCAGACCCTGATTTCTGCATTTTGCGATATGTTTCTTTTTTGAGGTACTGTACCTTCCCTATTGTGTTTCATCCTATGTCCTCTGAGGTCTGTCGTGATCTTTGAGGGAGATGCGACAGGCCTGATGCATGTTTTGTGCAGTACTGCCACCACCTCCCCATTACCTAGTTTAAACAGCCCACACAAATGTTAAACTTCTGTCCCAGGGCCCTCACTCCCTCCTTTGTCAGGTGTAGGCCGTTGAATTTAAAGAACCTTCTTTCCCAAAAGTTGTCCCAGTCACCAATGAATAGATGCCCTGTAGCCCAGCCCCAGTCATGCATCCAGGTGTTAAACTCGAGAATAGTTTCTGATTCAATTTTCTGTTCTCCATACCAGGAAGACCTCTGAAAAAGCAAGCTTGGATGATTGAGTGGCCAATTTCTCCCCTAGTATGTTTAGGTTAAGTTTGTCTTCCTCAACTGACCCATTTGCAAGATAATTTGTTCCAATGTGCACAATAATGCCTGCACAATTCCTTTCCTTGTGCAGAATCCCCTTGATGTGCCTCATGTCTCTTTTTGCTGAGGCACCAGGGAGGCATCAGACCTTGATGTGTGTCCTAGTTGGTAATCCTCTCCTCTGATCATGGAGTCCCCAACTATTAGCTGTTTCTTTACACACTCGTTTTTGCCCTGTCCTGTAATGTCATCGCCGCAATCACTCCCAGGTTGGCTTCCTTTATGCTTTCCCCTTCACAGGTTTTACCAGGCTTGTATGGGGGACCAGAAGCTGATTCCCTTACAGCTTTATCAGGTTAGGGCACAATGGGTGAGAATCTGTTGTTTAACTGTATGTTTGTCCCCTGTTCCAGTTTAAGATGCTGCACGTTGCTCCTCTTGCTGCTTCTTTTCCCAACCACCTGCCATCCCCCAGTTACACATTCCCTTTGAGTTTGCTGATTGTAACTAGGGTGAGGGGGTGGAGTGCAAGTTGGTTGGGAGCTGAGCAGCAGCTGGCATTGAAGATGTGAAATTTGTGCCAACGCCACCCTTAGTTGGGCTCTTAGGTTATTGATAACACTGCATGTGGGGCAGTGGCCCAGATGCCAAAGGAGTACCCACACCAGTTGCAACTTGCAAGGTCCATTGTCTACCTTCCCACTAGCTACTCTTTGAGATTTGTACCTAATCTGTTCACCGGGAAAGAATGAAAGGTTTTTTTTCCCTCTCCTGAGAGTGAAGTCCCTTTAAGATGTTCCTGCTAATCCACTCCCACCTGTCAATCAAATAAACCTACATATGGTAAGTACCAACAGGGAGGGAGGGAGGGTAAAACTGAGAGACCGAGAACAGAAAATACTCTGCTAAGTGTCTGCTAAGAGTTGAAAGAAAAGACTCTGGTGAATTAACTTTTGGAGCCAGACTGCTGCTGTTGTTAACTGCAACTTGTAACTTATGCAGCTGTTCTGCTGCCACCGAGACCCCAAGTCCATGATGGGTTTGTTTAAATTATGCGGCCCTTCTTTGCTGCTAAAATCCTGAACATGTAGCAGCAGGCTATTTCAGCTGCCGCTGAAACCCTGCACTCCCTGCTGCCAAGCAATTAAGCCAAGTCCACTGCTACCGAGAGTTCTAGTGCCGGGAGCTGGTCAGTGCCCTGCATTCTGACAGGGAGTACTACTGCCGAGCTACATGACTATTTGATCCACAGCCAATTTCAACAAATTAAAACATGTCCAGACTACTAGTCATGGCTACCAGCCAAGTCTACTGTTGATGCACAGGTGTGGCAGCTGTAGTGCCTATGCTTATTGTCACCAGTCCAAATCCTTTAGTTTACTACACATACAAAAAATGGTGGAGGTTCATAAATTCATTAGTTGTATGACTAACTTTGTTGTTTACATCTTGCGATGTGACTGCCAGAAAACGTATATTGGATGTACCATTTGACGATGCAAGGAGAAAATTCTCGAGCATGTTAGGAGTGTTTGCAATTCTCATCTAGATACACCATTTGGTTCTCATTTCCAGCAGTCTCACAGAAGCAATGCTAAAGCACTAAAATGTACAGGCTGGAACATGTTCATACCAAGAGACAAAGTGGTAACAGATTGAGGAGGCTGCTTCAGTGAGAAACCCCTTTGGATCTTTATGCTTAACAGCCTTAAACCCTCTCAGCTTAACAAGGACTGGGACCTCCAGCCCTTTCTATAGTAACATTCCTTGCTTACCTTGGTGTATTTCTGTCCTGGTTCAGCCCTACCTCTAAATCACTGTATCATAGTTATGCATTATCCCCTCCCTACATAAGCTGCTACTTGGTCTGAAATTCTTAAATTTTAAATGTGAGTACTGTAGCCCTCTCCCCTTTTTCAATCCCACTCCCCACTTCCCTTAAACCCTCCCAACCACCCCCATCCTGGTCATTATGATACTGTGGCCTCTAATGTAAATACAGTCATTTCTCAATGATTGGTGTGACTGTATCTTAACATGCCAGTTAAACAGAATTTGTATGAATATGATTTCATTTGTATTTTATCATACTCATGTTTATCTTTTTCTGTTTCTCTTGCAGAGGAGGAGGTTGGTATCTGGAGATGTAAGTGGATTCAATTTCAGAGCATTTTTGCCTTTCTCTCGAGTCATTGCATCACTTGGACCACTCCGATATCCCGCATGTTGTTCTTGTTCTCTTTACCCCGTCTTTTCCAGATTGTCTGTCTAATTGACTATCGACCCATAGTTAACAGTGATCAGCTTTCTACTTTGTTCTTTTCACTTTGTGTCTATTTTGATATTATTTTTAACAATTTATGTTCCTGAATTGATTTTCTATATATGTCCTGATTCCATGGACTACTGAATAGCATTTTTGCACTTTTAACGCTGTAATTATTTGCTGCTTTTGTTTATCAGGTTTTGGTCTCAGGCACCTGCTCTCTCCACTTATTAAAGAGCTGCTGACTTGATCTAAGCAGGCAACTCATAGGTGTAGTTGCCTGCCCTAGGAGCTTTTTCAGGTATAAATTAATATTTTTTGTGCTGTGGTTTTAAATATACAATATTTCTGTCATAAAGCCTGGCTCATAGCTTCCTGGTATGAGCTGGGTGATTGCCGAGCACTGCAGCCCCACCCCTGAAAATAGCCTAATTATGATGCGAGGTCAGCAACAGGGCTGCAGGTGCTCTATGGAGAATGTAATGGAGTCGGGGGAGGGGGCTGCCTAAATGTACTAAATTTATCTTTGCTAGCATGTATACATGTAAGGGGCTAATATAAATATATTATGTATTAGCCTCATACATGTAAACATGCCCAGCAGAGATAATCTTAGTACATTTAGGCAGCCCCTTCCCCCCAATTGCATTACATTCTCCATAGAGCGCCTGCAGCCCTGTTCCCAACCTTGAGTCATAATTATGCTATTTTCAGGGTTGGGGCTACAGCACTCAGCAATTGCCCAGCTTGTACCAAGAAGTTATGAGCCGGGCTTTAAGAGGAAAATATGTTTAAAACCATGGTGCAGAAAATATTAATTTATAATTGAAAAAGCTCCTAGGGCAGGCAACTACTCAACCTTTTGTCCACTGCTCACACCAACACTACAGACATTCCTTAAGAGTTGTGAGAGAGCCTTATTGGACTTGGACAACAGTTTACATGTTGTTAATAATAACACAGCGTACCCTAATCGCAGCAGGGCATAAAGAATAGCCTTAAATGAATTGGAGTCTAATAAAAATCTAACTATCAAACCAGCTGATAAAGGGGATTCCACTGTAGTTATGGATACAGAAATGTATCAGTTTGTAGTCTGCAGACAGTTAGGGAAGAAGGAATTCTATGAGAAAGTACCCACTGACCCAACACCAATTTATAAAGCTAAGATAAATAAATATCTATTAGAAGTAAGAGAAGAAGGTTGGATAAATGAGGATACCTTTTCTTTTCTAATAGTGAATAATCCTGTGAGAGCATGCTTCTATTGTTTGCCAAAAATACACAAATGCCTCATAAACCCCCCAGGTTACCCCACAGTATCTGAAAATGGTTTACTCACTAAACCCCTATTCCAGTACATTGATTTTGACATCAAACCTCTGGCACAACAAATTCCCTCCTACATAAAGGACACAGGTGACATACTTTCGGTACTGGAAGAAACAGAAATTCAGAAAAGTAGCCTGTTTGTCACCCTAGATGTAGAATCCCTATGCTCTAACATACCCCATGAGGGGGTTTGGAGGCATTACAGTATTATCTCAACAAGAGGGAGAAAGATGATCCACCGACTGAAATGCTTATAAATCTAGCTGAATATGTACGAAAATGTAACACATTTTTCTTCACAGGTGAACAGTATGTACAAAAGAAGGGGACTGCCATGGGGGCAACATTTGGCCCAAATTTTGCCAATATGTATCTAGGGAAGTGGGAAGCAGAGGTGATCAGGACAGTAGAAACAAACCCTTATCTGGATAGGATAGATCTATATTGGCATTTTATTGATGACATTCTCATTATCTGGACAGGCACAGCAAATGAATTATTCGATTCTGTTAAATTCCTAGAGAATAGCAACAGAAATGTATGCTTTGCCCTTTCATTTAGCCAAAAACAAATTAACTTTTTGGACCTAATAATAGAAAATATGGGACAGGGGAATAAAAAACAATTTATATAGGAAAAGCACAGACAGGAACACTGTTTTGCAGGCCAAGAGCAGCCACCCGTATAACACAATTGCAGGCACCTCGAAGGGACAGTTCATCAGAATCAAGAGAAACTGCAGTGATAGGGACACATATGAGAAAAGAGCAGAAGAACTGGAACTTAGGTTACAAAGACAATACCCAGATAAAATAATAACTAGGGCAAGAGAAGAAGTTAATTTAATGGAAATGTCAGAGGTTATGAGACAGAAAACAGCGAAAAAAGAAAAAGGAGATCTTAGAATTAACTTTGTGAGTACCTACAATGCTCAATCAAATGAAATAAGTGCCACGGTTACAAAACACTGGCACATGGTAGGATTTGACCCTGGCTTAAAGGACTGTAAAAATACAAGGCCCAGAATGGTACACAGAAAAGGGAAAAGTTTAAAAGACAGCCTAGTACATTCAGTACAACCAAGAAGAGAACAACAGAGAATGTGGTTACACATGAGACAGGATGGTAGTTATAGGTGTGGGAATTGCAAATTTTTCCCAGTGCTGAAACAGACAAAAAGTTCTGAAAACCCCAAAACAAAAAGAGAAACTAAAGTAAGGGGGTTTGTAACGTGTGCCGCTGAAGGGATGATATACATGGCCACCTGTTCTTGTGGGAGTTTTTACTTTGGAAAAACCAAAAGGGAACTAAAGGAATGTAAAGATGAGCACCTCCGAGCCATTGTAAATAAAGATCCCAAAAATGCATCAGCAGCACACATGGAGACAGTCACCAACCCAAAGGACCATAGCTGGACTTTTTTGGGCATAGAAAAACCCATTAGGAGTCCAAGGGTGGTGGCTACGTCAATGTTCTCCTAAAAAGGGAGCAATATTGGATCTTTGTGACAGGGGGGCCAGAGAAACCAGGACTAAATGAAAGAACTGATTTGAAACAATTTCTTAAAAAATAGCCCCCCCACACCAGACTTCTCATGAAACAAGGGTTTTGATTCTCATTACAAGAGAGTTGCCAAGTGATACTGAATAGATATTCTGACACCAGTTGATTAGTCACACGTTGTTGTACTCATTGATGTTACAATGAATTCATTTTTTATTTTTCATTTTTTATAGATGTTTAATCTGGAACCTGGTCTCCATAGTGGATCCTCATGGGAAAGCGTGTAAAAATGAGGAGGACACTTGTTGGTGCTCATGCCAGAAGTGGTAAAAAATGCGGTTAACTGTATATATGTCTAATCTATATAAGGATAAAAAACATAAAACACTGACTGAAATAATAAGTCTTCAGACTTTTTACAGTACATGTTACACTTATTAGACTATGACTTGTCAAGGAAGCTGTTATACAGATGCAATTTGATTTTAGTAATTCAAGTCTTGGTGAATGGGTTGATTATTTACAACAAAAAAAATCTCATGTCTATTTGCACTGTCACTTTAAAATTCATAGTAGGCTGCTATCCTATGACTAAGAACCAGGGGGCGTGAAACACGTAAGGGAGTTGTATTCTGCTGTAAGGAGGAGGCAGCATGTGTGGAAGCTCCGTTTGTGCACTTTAAAATAAATTAAGCACATCTGCGCCTTGAAAAAGGACTTGCTTCCATTCTTTGAGCTTATGGTGACGTATATAATGAGGAACTGTGTACAGTGAACTGTGAGTAGCTGGTGCTGGCACGAGTGTTTCTTCATTTCCATTTACTTGTTTGTGAGCCAGGCATGGCATCCCGGGTGCAGACCCAAAATCTCTTGACAATATGCATATGAGTTTCCTGACCAGATTGTGTCCGCAGCTCTTTAAACAGTACCTTTGTAACTGTCAGTCAAAATTATGTTTTGACATCATATGTGGAGAACTATTTATTGGGTGAGTTTAGCCTGTTATCCCACCCCTGATGAAGCTCTATTGAGCGAAGCACTGGAGCACCTGCACAGCGGTTGATATACGTGTCCTATGCCTGCATTGAGTTAGATGTTTCAGTAAATTTTCACTGCATTTCTAGACATTTGGGGCCCAATTCTCAAAGCCCTTAAAATGACGCAAGGTGCCTGCATCTAACATAAATGATGCAAGTGGCACCTTGCATCAAAAAAAATGCACCCCAAGATATTCTCAAATGCAGCCTGTGGCAAACGCAGGCTGCTTGCGGCAAAGGGGGCTTGCACCAGCTTTGTGCCATAAAATGGGCTGCAGCATGGTGCTAGGGGGCTTGTGGCAGATGCAAGCTGCTACATCCCCTTAATCAATATTCCAAAACCCCTCATAGGGGACAACTGTCTAAGTATCATTAGGTCTAAGTGTATGTAGCTGTCCTCTAGGAGTTGAGCCAATGTGCCACCAGGGTCCCGATCCCCACTTAGAAAATGCTGCCCTGGTACTCTAGGGCACCCCCCAAGACCTGATCCCTGACCACCCTGTAAAAAATAATTGTAAATTGCCCTGTAAGTCTAAAACACCATCCGTCCCCCAACAGCCCAGATCTCTGATCCCCTTGTATAAAATAATTGTAAATTTCCCTGTAAGTCTAGGGCAACTCCGACCCCCCCAACAGCCACAATCTCTGATCCCCTTATAAAACATAATTTTAAAATGCTCTTGTATGTCTAAGGGCTCCCCATGCCTCCCCAATAGCCCCAATCCCAATCTCCTTAGTTTATGCCAAACATTCCATGCTAGTCTAGTGGTCCCCTACTCTCATCCCAGTTGGCAGTGTCCCACCACCTCGCTTCTCTCACATCCCTGAGCCAGCAACTTAGCACAGCCCTCCTCTTACAGCTTATGGCTGGTTGCTGTCTCGAGCCATCAATGAATGCATACTGTAGTATACATTCATTGATAGCTCAATCGGCAGCCAGCTGCAGAGGCGTGAGGAGGGCTGTGCTGGTCACCAGCTCAGGATGGGGAAGGGGGTGGGCACAGCCAACTGGAGTGGGGGTGGGGAACACTAGACTACCAGGGCATGTTTGGCATAAATTTTAGGGTATCAGGGATTGGGGCTGTTGGGGAGGTGGAGGATGCCCTAGATGTACAAAGGTGACTTAAAATTATTTTATACAAGGGGATCAGCGATTGGAGCTGTGGGGGTTGGGGGTGGGAGTGCCCTAGACTTATAGGGCAATTTATAGTTATTGTTTAAAAGGGGATCAGAGATCGGGGCTTGGGGGCGCTAGGCTCCAGGCACCTGTCCAAAGTGTTATTGCCACAGAGCCAACCCACAGCTTGTGGCAAACCTTCCTGTTGCACCATCTGCTTTGCACAGTGCCAAGTTTGCTGCAAGTCATGGGACTTTCACACTGGGACCATACCCAATAGAGAATCAGGCAGGAACAGGGTCCCTGGAGTGTTGGCAATTGGTGCAAGCCACCTTCAGTGTGGCTTGCACCAACCTTTTGAGAACTGGCCCCTTGGTGTCTTTGTATTTCTTGCCCTAACTGGAGTGCACCACTCCCAGCCCATTGCATGGCTGCCAGTGACCCCATTATGGCACCAAATCCAGGCTAGCCTCCTCCACGATGGCCTCCAGGTCCAGAATTGTATTTTCCAGACTCTTTGCATTGGCACACAGGGCTCTCCACACCTTTCATTTCATGTCATTTTTATTTTATACTGAAAAATCTGTGGGCTAAAAACCCATTTTCACAGATGCCAGGTGTAACAAATACATGCAGTATACAAAACACAAGCAGTATACATAGTAGAGAAGACAAATAAATACAATTGTCTAAAAAAAAGGAACTTATAGTGCTTACACACGGAATTTGTCAGCATATAATTCCTTAGTGTTATCTTAAAACTGGTCATTTTTGTATAATCAACAACAGTACTTGGGGGTTTGTTATAGAGAATAATAGGTGAGAAAGTTAAGGAGCTCTGGGCAAATGTAGTATGATATAAAGGTACCTTAAATGAAGGTCTGGTTTGCATTCTTGCATTACATTGTACAAAGTGGTCATTTTTAGGAAAAAAGGTAGTAATACTGTTAGGAAACAAACCCAGGTGAATTTTATGTAGGAACAGTAGAGAGCGAAAATTAAAAAAGTCGGTCATTACCTTACTTCCCCCTTGCCTGCCTCCTTGCTTTCTACCCACCATTCAGCTTGTTCTGTTCCATGAAGCCCCCAATCCCATCTTCTCTTGTTACTGTCTTCATTACCTGTCTCCTTTACTCCTCTTTTTCTTGCTGTCCTGAATTACACCCCCCATCCTTTGCCTTCTTATCACCCCTGTCTTCCTGCCCCCCTGCCCTGGGAGAGCTTTCTCCCCTCAGGCCCTCCCTCCTTGTTCCTTCATCATCTGTAGGGGAGACAATCCTTGCCTTCTTTGGTATTATTGCCTCACCCCCTCAGTTAGTTTAAATGCTTATCTAAGAAACATTTAAACCTCACACTAAGGACTGTGGTCCCCTTTCTGTAAGGACACAGGCTGTCTCCTCTATAACAGCCAATATCCTCCCAGGCTGGTTCCCAGTACCCAGTATAGCTGAAGCCCTTCTGCATGTACCATGCCTTCAACCAAGTGCTAAAAGCTGTCGTGCTGAGTGGCCTTTTCTCTCCTCAGCCATACACAGGTAACACCTTGGCAAATACCATCATGCATGCTATCTGCTTCAGGTCCTTCCTCAGCCCTCTGAAATTACCCTGTACCATCCATACCCTATCCTGTGCCAGGTCAGTTGTCCTTATGTGGACAATGACAGCAAGCTCCTTCCGTCTCCTGCCACACTAGTGATCCCCTGGATCCAGTCTTCACCCACCCAGGCCAAAGCAACAGGGAGGCACTTCACCTCCCTCTCCCTGTCTCCCCCAGCTTCCAAATATATCCCTGTAACAAAAGAGTACCCCGCTACTAGTTACTTCCTTCTTTGCTAGGGGTCTCTTCTTCCATCTATCCTTGGAGCCTCCCCTTCTGAGGACCCTGAATTCCTCCCTCCCTTCCCACTGCTGCAGGTGCCTCCGCCTGGCAGCCCCATCTTGCCAATATGGTGATGTATACTCAAGGATGCAATAGAGGCACTAGCAGCACCACAGGCAGCTATTTTCAACTCAACTACTCGCTGTATATCCGAGTGGTCTCCAGGGACTGGAGGACTGCTGGTGTGGTTCCTCTGCATGAAAATGGAAGGAAGGATAAAGCAAGAAACTATAGACCAGTCTGCCTGATGTTTATAGTAGAGAGGGTAGTAGAACCATACTGAGAGAAAGACTGGTAGATTATTTTGATATAAATGGGTTGTAGAACAACAGGCAGCATAGGTACAAAGGGGGAGGTCATGCCAAATACATCTAATAGAGTTCCCTAACTGGGTGATTTGGGCCACTGACAAAAGACAGGCAGTATACATACTGTACTTGGACTTCAGCAATGGCTTTGATTCAGTCTCCCACGGGAGGGTGGTGAAGAAACTGAGAGACCTGCGAGTGTATGAACAGATGGCAACATGGGTGGAAAGTTGACTAAGGAAGAGGATGTTGAGGGTAGTGGTAAATGGAGAAGTCTCAGATGTTAAGGAGCTGACAACTGGGGTACCACAGGGCTCAGTCCTTGGACCCACCCTCTTTAACATACAACACTCATCTGTGACATAGGGGTGGATGTGAAGTGCAATATCTCTCTCTTCACAGATGACACTAAGATCTGCACAAGAGTAGATAGCGAAGTTAGGATTAGGACAATAAGGGAGAACTTGAGTAGGATAGAAAAATAATCTGGCAGCTGAGCTTTAATACAAACAAAAAAAAGTGAGGTTATACACATTAAAAAAAAAGAGCAAAGAGCCTGAGAACCCAATACCAGATGGGGGAGTGGTATTGGAAAGCACAGCAGAAACAAGGGAACTGGAGGTAATTATATCTGGAAATGTAAAATCCACAACACAGTGCAACAAGGCAGTAGGGAAGGCAATCAGGATGCTGGGGTGCATAGGGAGGGTGAATCAGCAACAGATGAAGAGAAGCATTCCTTTCACTGTACAGATCCTGGTGCACCCACACCGGGAGTACTGTACAAGGTTCTAGAGCCCATACCTATGAAAGGACTACAAGTGGGTGAGGCAGTGCAGAGAATGGTGACCCAAATGAACAAGGGAATGGGAAAAAGGCATGTGAGGAGAGACTGCAGGACCTTAACATATACATCCTAGAAACTAGAAGAGGTAGGGGTGGACCTGATAGAGATACAAATACCTGCATTTGGTAAACAGGGTGGCTTGCAAAGACATATTTGTCCGAAGTACAAACACAAGCACATGGGGGAATTCAATGAAACTGGCCAGGGGAAGATTCGAGAAGGACATCCACAAGCACTTTTTCACAGAAAGGGTGATAGACAAGTGGAACAAACTGTCAGAGGAGGTGGTGATAGCCAAAATTGGGTGAGGCCAGCACATGGTCTTAGTAAGACTGCAGAGGGCAAAGATGTAGGAAAGGTATAACCATTAGGGCCAATGTAGGATTTCAGGTAGGCTAGGCTGATTAGATGGGCTCCTTGGTCTTTTTCTACTGTTATGTTATATGTTTCTATGCTTCTGTGTTTCCACAGGAAATAATGTAATTGACTGGAAAATGTCAAACAAAACAGGCTGGTGTTCCATAGAAAATGTAACACGGATCTGGGATCCCGATATTATAAGAGTATATACAGTAATTAAGCAATAATGACCAAACATCTGGTCTTTTCCTGGGGATTAAATGGAGGGAGGGTGGCCCGAGGTGCAGATGAGGGTCAACCCCCGCCAGCCGGGCATTAATCCCAGGAAATGACTGACTGTGAGGTCATTATTGCGATTATAAGTCTAATTGCAATAATGACACTATTTTTTATAGATTTCTGTATTTGTCTTTGGTTTTTTTTTTATGTGTTAGAGCATGCTGAGACTTCCACGTGCTGAGAGTGGTGCGTCTCCTAACGTCTTTCAGCGATGGTAATATGGTGGCCTTCCGGAGGGATACTGTTTTTTTGCTGCAGTTCCAGCAAGTTTTTCTGGTATGCTGATCACTACTGCACCAAGTCTGTTACTGATAGTGTACACTGACAGTAGCAGCAAAAACAATTCTTATTTTGTCACCGCTACTGTCAGTGTACGGCATGCGATCAGCTGTGTGGTTGCCCTGCTGGTCACTTCTAAGAGATTTCAGACTGGCATGGCAGCCAATCAGTGAGATTGTTCTGCTCATGAAAAATTAATTAGTCTTATAATATATAATATATCATATATTATATGTGAGAGAAATACTATTTATGATGTAATACATTTATTTGTTTCTATTTCAAATTAAACTTTTAACCGTTGTAATCTGTACAACATCCGAGTCACTGGTATAGGGTGCTAAAAAAATAAATTTGTCTTGCCTTGCCTAGTATGTCTGAGCAGAGCAGGTGGATCCCCTGAGACTAGCGTGCCCAATATTTTCTGTCCCAGGTGTTTCTTTTTCATCTCAATTCCAGGCTCATCACCAAAACAAGCTATTATTGCATACACAGCCACATATCATCTATAACAAGTCACACCATGCCTACATCTGCTAGGATGGCAGGGAAATAGACCAAATGGACCTATCGGTTGTTTCTGTCTCATAAATCAAATGTTCCTGTGAAATCACATGCATGCAAACTGGGAAAATTGGATATTTGTTTTGTTTTTTTAATTTAATGTACTTCATTGAATTTTAAGCAGAACATAGTTAAGTAACAATCAAAACAGTTACATAAACAAACTCCCCAAATAAAAAGCTTTTGGCAATGCCAAATGTTGCTTGCTTATATGTGCTGTTTAGGTATTTGGAAGTGAAAGTACCATGCCTAAGAACTGTCATGGGCCCCCCCAGACTTCCACTGTGTCTTTCTGTTCAGTATTCACAGAAGAGGGGGAGGAGAAAGGGCCACAGCAGTACAGCAGTTGCAAAGGCTTGAAGAGGTGGACAACAGTCCATTCACAGGCAGAAGAATCCTGCAGGAGGTGACTAAATTGAAGGTGGACAAAGTGATGGAACCAGATGGCATACACCCAAGGATATTAAAAGAACTGTGAAGGAGATAGCAGTACCTCTGGCAGCCATGTTCACGGAGTCATTCAACACAGGGGTGGTACCAGAGAGTTGGAGGAGGGTATATGTGGTCCCTCTATACAAATCCAGCAGTAGGGAGGAGAAGGGGAACTATAGGCTGGTCAGCCTCACCTCAGTAGTGGGGAAGATCATGGAGACATTGTTTAAAGAAAGGATAGTGGGGTATCTAGAAGCCATCGGAGCCCAGGACCATAGGCAACATGGATGCACGGGGGCGGGGAGGTCATGTCAGACAAATCTAGTTGATCTCTTTGAATAGATGACAAAGGAAGTAAATCAGGGTGGGGCAATGGACAATGCTAACCTTGATTTAAGCAAAGCCTTTGACACCGTCTCACATAGGAGGCTGATAAACTAGCTGAGTTGGTTGGGCATGGGGGAAAGCATGGTAAAGTGGGTTAGAAACTGGCTAACAGACAGGAGGCAGCGAGTGGTGGTAAATGAGGTGCAGTCTGGGGGTGACCAGTGGGGTCCCACAGGGATTGGTTCTGAGGACAGTCCTGTTCAATGTCTTCATTAGAGACAGTGCAGAAGGGCTAAAGGGAAAGGTCTGCCTGTTTGCAGATGACACCAAGATCTGTAAGACAGTGGATACCCCAGAGTGGCTGGAGAAAATGAGGAGGGACCTGGGGAAGCTTGAAAATGGTCTGAGGACTGGCAACTGAAGTTTAATTCAATAAAGTGCAAAATTATGCACCTGTGAAACAGAAACCCTGGGGAAAGGTACAGGATGGGGGAGGGGGAGAGAGTTGCTGACAGTCACAAAGAAGGAAAGGGACCTGAGAGTTCTTATTTCAGATGACCTGAAGATGTCAAAGTGGTAAGACAGCTGGGAGGGCCAATGACATGCTGGGGTGCATAGGCAGGGGTATCACCAGCATAAGGAGGGAGGTAGTGATGCCATTATAAAACCATGGTCAGGGTTTCACATGGAGTACTGTGTGCAGTTCTGGAGGTCGCACCTTCGTATGGATATTAACAGGCTGGAGATGGTCCAGAGAAGGGTGAATGAGATGGTACAGAGCTTGCAACACAAGACTTACAGTATGAGGAGAAATTAAGGGACCTCAATATGTACTCACTGGAAGAGAGGAGGGAAGGAGGGGATATGATAGAAACATTCAAGTACCTCAAGGGTATAAGTATAACTACTGAGAAGCAGGAGACAGCTGCTATAGACACATGTGCCAGCTTCTGTGTGATATTCTTTTGTTCTTATACATCTGTAATCTCCAGTATTTCAGTAACCACATGACCACACTGCCTTCTTTAGGCAATGTTATGCTGGTTGATGCCTGGTGTCAGATGGCAGACAGAGGGCTCACCAGATTGTGTTGCCATTTGGGAAACTTCATGGAGTGTTCTTTTACTGGTAAGCATTTTGGAAAGCTGGTGATGGCCTCACAATTTTTATTATGATTTTATCTCCTTATGTCTGTCCCCTTTGGTCCCCTCATCCACACATCCCAACAGTCATCAGTGGCCACAGCTGCAGCCTTCTTCTTGCCAAGATGGTGGGTGAGTAGCTGCCTTCACAGTCTATGAAGTCTGACATCTTTCAGTGCCACTTATTGGTCATTTTCCAACACAGGCGAGGCGCTGCCAGCCCAAAACTAACTCAGGACAAGCAGGTTTCAAAGTGAGGAAGAAATCGGTGAGCAAAAATCAAGTACTCATTCAGATGTGGTGTCGATTTTAAGATCAGCATACTGGTGTGGACACAGCAAATAGAACCCCAGCTCTTTAAGCAGCCTTATGAAGGGTAAAGGCTTATCAAAGCCCTGGTGTACTGTTTATTGTACTATAAGTGGGTTACATCTAATTAGATAATTTACTGTACCTTACATCTGGATGTATGGTAGGCCCAACTTGAAATAAACACTGCACCTGAATGAACACATGATGCCATAGAAATGTAGAATTTGACAGCAGAAAAGGACCGCTCAGCCCACCCAGTCTGCGCAAGTGTTCTCTACCTGCCTGTATATGTTACTGCATGTCTTATTCTGCCTGCATCCATCAGGACCTCCTTGTGAATGAGCTTGCTTAATGGATTTTTTTCCTGCAATGAACTGGAACCTACTCCACTTCCATAGCCATATTGATCTCCATTGACCCCCTCCTCCCACTTTTTCTAATATACCCCTATGTTTATCCCATGCATGCTTCATGTCCCCTTCCATTTTAGCTTCCACCACTTCTCCTGGCAGTCTGTTCAAGGCATCTACCACCCTTTCAGTAAATAAATATTTCTTCACATCTATCCTGAATGCCCCCCCTCCAGCTTCATTGTATGTCCCTTGAATTGGGTGCTCATCCTCATTTGAAAGAAACTCCCCAATTGTACTCTCTTTACCCCATGAGGTACTTTGTAGGTCTTGATCATGTCACTTCTCACCCTCCTCTCTTCCAGAGTGTACATGCTGAGGTTCTTCAGCCTTTGCTTGTAGGGATTCCTGTGAACTTTCTGAACCATTTTAGTTGCCCTCCTCTGGAAAATCTCCACCTTATGTCCTTTCTGAAGTGTGGACTCTAAAACTGGACACAGTACTCCAGCTGGGAGTATACCAGGGAGTGATACCATGGCAGCACAACATCCCTCCTCCTCCTACTGGAGATGCCACTCCTTATGCATCCCAGAATCCAATTTGCCATGCCCATAGCCTTGTCACACTGTACTGCCACCTTGAGGTCCTCTGATATAATAACCCCAAGGACCCTTTCATGTCTAGTGAGTATCAGTACCTCCCCATCCTATACTCAGCATCGGGTTTCCAATGCCCTAGGTACATGATTTTGCACTTGTTGGCATTGAACCCCAAGTAAGTAAGAAAATGGAATTGATTTGAAAGAATTGCAGGCTTTTAAGCAGCTTTTCAGGGAGTGTGTATGTGTGTCTGTGTGTGTGTGGGGGGCTCTGCTACTATAACTATTTGCTTATGATTTGGTATAATGTGCAAACAGACTAACCCTGCTCCCCACTCCATGTGCTATATCAGCGATAAAGAGCCCAAATAGCACTGGGCCAAGCACTGAGCCCTGTGGCACCCCGCTTGTCACTGCTCTGGGTGCCGAGAGCTACCCCACCACCACCATCACTCTCTGCACCCTCCCCTGTAACCAGTTCTCTATCCATTTAGTCAGACCACCTTCCACCTGTACCCCTCCTTCTCCTCAGTCTTCTCCTCCTTGGCCTGTCTCCCTCCTCCCGGTAGTCCACACACTCTCTCCTCCTTATTCTTATCAGGTGGTGGTGCCTTCTGTATTACACTCAGACAACTCTGCCCACCCCCTTCCAGGGTTACTACACCTCCACCTTTGTCTATATCTAGGGCGGTGAGCTCATTAGGCTCCCCTGTCCAGACATTTCTACCAAGCTCAGTCTTTTGCCCACCCCCCTCCACTAGTTTAAATCCACCTTAGTAGAGATATACCTCTAATCCTGCCTTTTTTTTTTTTTTACATATTTTCTCCTTGGGCTACGGTCGGCTTAGTCATCCTGACCGACCCTCCCCCAGCCCTGGCCCTGATATCAGGCCAACCTGCTCACCTCCACGGATTACCCCCATTGCGGGGTGGTGAGGAGCTTCCCAGTTCGACCCACCAGAGCAGGATATGGTTGAGGAGGCGCCATTCAGGGCAGGCAGCGGGAGTTGGAAGATCATGCTGCCCGACCATAGCCAATTTTCCACTTTTTCCCTTTTGCAGAGTGCGGGTCTGCAATGACGCTTAGGCACAGCATGCCAACATCCACCACACTCTGCCCCCTTCACTACACCACTCTAGTAGTGCCCCGGTTGTCACCAGGGGTCACTACAGAGCGGTGGATCCTGTATCCTGCCCTGGGACAGGAGAGCAGTCCTCCGGACACTCAATCCTATCCCTCCCCTACCAACCCCTGGCGGCCCGGGCTTGCGTCCGAAGCCAGGTCGCCAGCATGGTGTGAGGTGTGGCATCCGGTGCCTCAACCCTCAGCGCCAGTGGGCTGGCAGTAATGCTGCCTTTAATACTTCCCTCCCCTTTCTGCTCCAGTGTACCCTGTCCGCTGCGTACAAGTCACTATTCCCCCCAGATCCTACCCCAGTTAGTCACTAATCCAATAATGTTCGGTGTGGCACCAATCCCTCAGCCACTCGTTGAACTCCTCAAGCCTACCCTTCCTCCCCATGCTTGCACATGGTAACCGCAGTACCTCCAAGAATGCCAGCCAGTCCCCACCCCTCACACAGCTCGCCCAACTACTCACTCCCCTCACTACTTCCACAGTGTCCCCGCCAAGTCGTTTGTATCACATGCAGCAGTAGTAATGAGGTTTCTTCCTCCCTTGCTGCATGCTTGAGCAGTGCCTGCCCTGCCCCTCCTGCAGTCAACCTGGGGACAGCGTCAACCCCAAATAAGCTATGCCTTTCCCTTTCTGCCCCATCTCACCCATTTCAGTATAGAATCCCCAGGATGAGTACCCCCATCCCTTACCCCTTTCCTTTCTAATGCCCCTCCACCACCCCAGTATTCATTCTTCCCTGCCCCTACCCCGCCAGCTGTACCCTCTGTGACATCTGTATCTGTACCCCTACTTCCCCCTCACCCCTTTCTCTGCCTTATTCCTCCCATCCCCTTGAACCCCTTCCCAGCCTGACTACTTCCTACTGGGCTTCCCATGTCAACCTCCCCCTCCCTGCTGATTTCCAACCCCTCCTATCCCTGCTGTTGCCAATTTAGGGTCCCCATTCCCTTCTCTACCCCAATAGTGATGCCCCTCCTATCCTTCCCCTCTTCCTGTAGCCTTCTCTCCTCCAGTCACCACCCTCCTTCCTTACTAGCCCCTTTCTACCCTTTCTCGCCCTCAGCATCTCTTCCCTACCTGTTGCCATCCTCTCAGTGCAACCGCTTGTCCTCCCACTTCAGTATGTTCCTGCTCCTCCTCCAGCAGAGGCTAGAATCTATTCCTAGTTGATACCCCTCCTACATCTTTTCCCCCTATCAGTTTCCCTCTCCTACTTGTTCCCCTCCATGCCACCCTTGGTCTGTCCCTACCCGCAGCCATCTGCTCTCTCCCTTGGAACTCCTTGTGGTCTCTTCCTCCCCCATCAGGAGGTCCCCCCCTCGCCTTGGGCATTCTTCCCCTTCTCCTATGTTTTCTGTTAGTGCTTCTGATACTGGGGTCGGTTTCACTCCTAGTTGTTCTTCCTCCATCCCCCTTGCCATCCCCATCCCCCCAGGATACCTACCATACTCAGCTGCCCTGCCACTAAGACTCCTCCCTAACCTCCACAGTTCCTCCCTCAGACTAGCCAGTCATCTGCAGACCATACACCCCCCCATCCTCCAAGCCCAGTTCAGGATAATGGTGGACCCACACCCTGTACACCCCACCACCCTTCCAAAGATGCCCGCCCTATTGACAAGTGGTACCTGGCCCATTTTGGCCCCCATCTTATGTTAAAGGCTCTTACTCCCAGGTTCTGTACCCTACTACAACTGTTAGGCCCCTATTTACTCAAATTCCTTTTCCCTCCCCACACTAGTCCCCCTACTGACCCCCTGCCAACCGGGTTAATTCAGTCTCAAATCTAATCTATTAGATACTGTATTACTGTAGCAATCCTAAAGCCTTCTTGTCTGTTTTTCACCCCTCAGCTACCATACTTTCTGTTCTCAGCCCTCATATAGTTTAACTTAGCCCAGTTAGAAATCCTATTGCACTCCAAGTATTACTCAGCTCAGTTAGAGAAATAAACAGAACAAATAAATATGTATTATTACAGCACATAACAGTATAGCTCAGTACTTAGCTCAGTTAGAGAAATAAACAGAACAACTAAACCTGTATTATTACAGCAACCCTAAAAGTATCCAGTCATTGTTTTGTCTCCACTCCAGAGACCCTGCTGTAATATAGGGCCACAGAGGACCCTGAGTGGGAGGGTGGGCAACTCTAAAGTCCCGGCAGAGCTCCACTGAGCTCTCTCATTCCCCCTCTCTCACTTGCTCATTCTATTTCTCCCGACGCTGCAGGTTGCCCTTTTGTACTGGGTTCCTGATTGCATTGACGCCTTTTTCTGCCCACAAAGAAATTTGCAGCAGTCCTGACAGAGCTCTGTTGAGTTTGCTCACTCCCCCTCTCTCACTCACTCATTCTATTTTTCCAAGCGCTGCAGGCTGCCCTTTTATACTGGGCTCCTGCCTCCGTTGGTGCCTTTTTCTGCCCACAAAGAAATCCGTAGCAGTCCCGACAGCTCCGATGAGCTCACTCACTTCCCCTCTCTCACTCGCTCATTCCATTTCTCCTGGCACTGCAGACTGCCCTTTTATACTGGGCTCCAGCCTGCATTGGCGCCTTTTTCTGCCCACAAAGAAATCCGCAGCAGTCTTGACAGAGCTCTGCGCCCGCCACTGCCCCTCTCTCACTCGCTATTCTGTGACTCCAGCCGCTGCAGGCTGCCCTTTTGTACTGGGCCCTTGCCTGCATTGACACATTTTTCTGCCCACAAAGAAATCTGCAGCAGTCCCAACAGAGCTCCGTTTAGCTCGCTCACTCTCCTTCCCTCACATGCTCGTTCTGTTTCTCCCGGCGCTGCAGGTTGCACTTTTGTACTGGGCTCCTGCCAGTGTTGGCACCTTTTTCTGCCCACAAAGAAATCTGCAGCAGTCCCAACAGAGCTCCGTTTAGCTCGCTCACTCTCCTTCCCTCACATGCTCGTTCTGTTTCTCCCGGCGCTGCAGGTTGCACTTTTGTACTGGGCTCCTGCCAGTGTTGGCACCTTTTTCTGCCCACAAAGAAATCTGCAACAGTCCCGACAGAGCTCAGTTGAGCTCGGTCACGCCCCTCTCTCACTCGCTCGATCTTAATCTGTCCCAAACACTGATATCCCAAAGCGACTGTGCTATTCTGCACCAGAAGTGCGAAAACACATTTTGGCCAGGACATGAAAAATGACAGCTGTACTGTTCATAAGGAGGTGTGAAAAAATGGCAGTGTTGAAAATCTGGCATGACAATATTACTAATTTGCAAAGTTACAAGGCTGCGTGGAAACTGCGCAACGCACGCTCGTAACACAGTCATTTTATGGACTTTCATCACAAAATTTTCAACATAGGCATTTTAGGACCTCTGCTCATGAATAGTGTCACTGTGATTTTCTTAAATGTGTCCCGAACACTGATTTCCTTCAGCGGCCGGAGCTATTCTAGGCTGGAAGTGCAAACACATTTCAGTCAGGATGTGAAAATGACAGCTATACTGTTCATAAGGAGGTATGGAAAAATGCCAGTGTTGAAAATCAGGAGGAAAATATTGCAAATTGCGAAGTTACATGCGTGCATAGCAACTGCACAACGCACGCTCGTAAAACAGTCATCTTTTGGATTTTTTCCACCAAATTTGCAACTTAGACTTTTTGAGAGCCCATCTCATGAACACTGGCACTGTCATTTTGTTAACTGGTCCCAAAAGGTGATTCCGCACAGTGACCACCAAATCACCTTTCGGGACCGAATAACACCATGACAGTGGCTGAATTCATGAGGAGGAGTCCCAATAACTCCATATTGAAAATCTGGTACCAAAATTCCCAAAAATGCCTGAGATATGCACCAAAGTTGAAAAACCCTATTTATGCCATTATACAGCTCACTGGCATTTCTTCAGTTCAGCGGTCAGCTTTCAAGAGTGAAGACGTGTTTCGGTCCACTGAAGATTGTCACGCTGGGCTCCAGAGGTAAGTATTGGGTGAGGGAGGTGTGGGGGAGCAGGGCACGAGAGGGTGGGGGCAGGTTGGGGTGGGGCCACAGACTCAACGAGGGACCATTTTCTTGTTTACAGGGTTAAAAAAACATTGTAGGATTTTTATTTTTTCAGGGACATTTGTGCCACCTGAGTGGTTTGGGGTGGGCTTTAGCTGCCGGGGAGTGGGCACCCCTTCGGCACATACGAGAAGAAGAGGTGGGAGAGCCGAGAGATGGGCACCTCAGCAGACAAAACACTGGGCGGGGACATTATGCAATTTCAATGGGGAAGGGGATCAGCTACGGGGATTGGGCGCCCGTCAGCAAAGAAAGAGGGGTGGCATGATGCCAAGGAGATTGGGCACCCCCTCGGCATACAGCAGAAACTTGGGGGTGGGGACATTATGCCGATGGGGACTGGGTTCCCCATTGGCAAACTGGGTCAAGGCATGTAAGGTACGACCCTGCAATGATGGGTCACTCCCTTCTTGCAGCGGAATGGCTGATGCTGCAATGATGAGGCGGCCCCTGATTGCAGTGGCTGAAATGTTTCAAGGTGGTGACATGCTGGCTGAACTAGTGTCAGCAGCAGCGTGCCACCCCATTGGGGAAAGTTTTTCAAGCCTCAAAAGGCAGTCAGGGCATTAGCCACAACAGTGCCGCACCTCCACAACCTGCTTCTGCAGCAAGCTGCCTCAGCGTTTCTTGTGCATGTGTGTAATAAACATAAAAAGAATAACATAACTCACCAGTAGCCATCGAATGAAGGGGGAGGGTTCATGTTTAAAGAAGATGTATGAGTGAGATATACCAGTTACTTTCCAAGTATTCTGAACATAACACTGGGAAGTCCAGCAAGCATATTATCAGTCAGCAGAGAAGAGGCCAATGCTCCACAGCCAGCAATGCAAATATGCAGACTAGTGTACCATTTTGAAAAATAATCAAGAATGAAAGGCTGGGGACATTCTAGAGGGGCATACCCTCTCTGCTTGGTGGGGGGGGGCTGGAGGGGTGTAAGCATGAAGCATAGACACAGATTTTACCACAGATACAGTTTGGCACGTGGCTTCCTGTCACAGTCTCCCCCAACCCCTGCTATCTGGAATCTGCACTCCTGCCCTTAAACTCCCCCTCCAGCATAACAGCTGATTCCAAATACGTACAAATCTACAGACTCAGCCATTACTTTGAGGTGGGTGAGGAGGTGTTGTCAGTAATAGCATAGGCTTCTATGCCCCTGAAGAGCTGCTGGCTAGGAAGGCCATGGCTGCTGCTATAGAGATCCAGAAGCTGATCTTCAGAGAGTGGCCATTCTTGTGATTGGTGGGACTGCTGGGAGCCCTTGTTTCAGTGCCAGCCACAGACAGCTGCCATAGAGGAGCATAGCGGTTGTTTGCCAGGATAGTGAATGAGCTCCCAGATGATGCCAGGGCTGCAGGACATCCTATGCTGTGGCTGTGAGAGCAAGGCCAAGGGGACAGCTGCTCCTTTCTTCGCTAGGCTCTCTTCTTTTTCTGAGATCAGCCACTTAGTGCTGGGGTCCAGGATTCTATAGTCCGAGGAAGAGGTATGGGTTGCAGGCCTAGTGCAAGGCCTGCACACATCCAGTTGACTGGCAGGGAGGAAGTGTCAATCTCCTGCAGGGCTAGTTCAGCCTTATTTTTAAATATCAGTGTGTGATCATCGTTTCTGATGAGGTACAGCCCAGTTTTCAAGATGTAGTGTTCTGCCATGACAGGAATCTCAATGGAGTGGGAACTCCACTCTGTGTAAGGCAGAGCAGGGCAGGGCAGGGCAGGGCAGGATACCTTAGCGAGGAAAGGAGGCCGAGCTGTGCAAATATTTTTTAACAGTGCAGAAGGCTTTGCATTTTTTGACAACTGTACAGAGTAGTCATTGAAAATTTGTGTATGTTTACCTGACAACTCTGAAGGCCCTTCTCCCAGGCAAGACAAAGGATGTCTTCCTTTATGGGGAATAAAAAAAAAAAACTACATCAAGATGGGCCATGGTCTCTCTCCTGGCTTTGGTGGGGCAGCCAGGAAATAGTGGGCTTGGTCCTTCTGTATGAGGCCCTCCCTTGAAGTTGTGAGCAGGATGGACAAAACTATTTGAAGAAAGCTGAACAGATCATTCTTTTCCACTTGTGCTGAAAAACCTCACACACCAGAGGTTTTTCCTTTGGCTTTGATTTTCAAGGTCCTCAACTTGGGCCCATAGCTGATGGATTGTGTAGGACTGCTTGCAGATCTGAGCCATAAGCATTTCTCCCATCTCCTCAGCCCAGGCAATGCTGTTCTCAGTGATGGAGACCGGAGCCCCAAGTTCAGCCACATCTTGATTATCTGGTTTGAAATCTGCAGAAACACTTCTTCAATGGGGTTCCATGTTAAAACAGTGCCAGCAAAATGTCGTGGACAAACAATAGCGAGAGAAAAACAGCAAAAACAAAAACTACGACCAGCAAAACAGCATGGATCAAAAAGTCAAAACCACTGACCTGATTCACTGACCAGGTCTCCAGCTGTGCAAGGGAGGGATGGAACTTAGAGGAGAGCAAGTGGGGGGGAGGGCAGATTCAGGGGGCATATGTGGGGGGGACAATGGGGAGTGAGCGATCGCATGAAAATCAAGAAGTGCATGCAGTGACTTTCTGCAGGGGGGCTCTTTCCCCCCACACCCCCTTAATAATTTTAATCATCACCAGGAGGAATGCAACTCAGGAAGGGGTAATATTGAACTCAAAGCAAATGTTAAAAAAAAAAAGCAGGTGATCACAGGTATCGAACACAGGCCTGCCAGAGGTAGCAAGCACAAACAGGTGGCATCTTTAACCACTACGCAATGCTGCCAGCACAGCTTCTGCCACCCACCCACCAGCTTACATTGCTGTTTTTCATGCTCTGTTACTTAACTCGCTCATATTTATTCGCTATCTTGACGAGATGTCCTTCAATGGGTATATGCAACAAAAGTGAGGTGTTATGCTTGTGCAACACACTGGATGAGAGTTTAATTGTATGACTGAGTTGTTTGATGATTACACGTGGATACTTTGGCCATTTGTGCTCTCTGTCACCAGTGGGACTATCACCCTGTTGAGGTACCATGAAGGCAAAGGAACCCTCCTGTGGATGGTTCTGCCCCTAGAGGTGCCATGGGAACATAATTCCCTCAAGCTAAAGGTACCGTAGGACAGAGCCCAAAAGAACTGTAAAGCAGGTGCTGCAAACACAGACCAATTGGGGTGACATGTATTTATTTATTTACAATTTTGGAGAATACCTTAGAGCACAGGTGCTCTTTTACAAAAGCTCCACGTGAGTAACAGATTACAAAGCAACGTAACAAATACAGTAAACGAGTTCCAGTGGAATGAAGTCAAATGAGTACAAATATAGTCAACAAGTACAAATTAATAGGCTGGATCAGTTGCATAGAAAGGCAGATAGACAGACTCAGTGTAGAACAAGCATTGTAGTAGTACACGGCCTCAGAGCCAGAGTCTGACACAGTTCAAACAGTATACCGGAAGGGACTTTAGTTAGGAGGATTAGCAGTTCCAGTTGCATTGAACTGTTTAATGCTCTCTTAAACTGGTCAAATGTAGGTAGATCGAGCACGGTATCAGACAGCTCATTTAACCAGCCTGCAGCTCTAACTGTGAATGAACACTTGCCTAGCTATGTATGGCAGAAAGGCAGTTCAAGGGCATTCCAAGCCATGCTCCTGGTGTTGCAGAGATTGGCAACAAGGTGGAAGCAGTGAATTAGGGCTGGGGGAGAGAGGCCCAGTAGCACTTTCCTGGCTAGCAGGCATGTCTGGAAAGTAATACTGCTAGGTAAGGGTAACCAATTCATTTGAGTTTAGAGGGCACAGATATGGATGCACTTGTCAGCCCCAAGCACAAATGACAAGCCTTATTACGGATCAGAGTTATTCTGCTGACAATTGCGTTGCAGGCAGTTGTGTAGACAGGGAGGCCATAGTCAACTAGTGGCAGTATTGAGCTTGCCACTGTGAGGCATCTGGCATCAGCAGTAAGGTTGACCCAGTTACTGAACAAGGTTCCTAATCTTTGATTTACCATGGACACAAGGTAGTCAATGTGGTGATCAAAAGACAAGGTATTATCCAGGATCCCCCTATGGTATTTGAAGGATTCCACCTGTTCAAGTATACAGTATGTCCCAGGTCATTGCGGATGACAAGGGTGGGCTATCTTTTTCTTCATTTGTGGGCTCATGAAGAGCATTGTCATAGTTTTCTTTTGCAATTAAGAACCAGTCTGTCTTGGAAGAACCATTTTTCAAGGACCTCAGAACTACCCGGAGGACGGAGGTAAGACTGCCAAGGTTAAGGTTCTTGGAAAAGATAACAGCATCATCTGCAAAGAGAAGTACATTTGCAGACTGACAGGCATCAGGCAGGTAGTTTATGAATAAGTCAAATGGCAGGGGACCCAGAATGGAGCCCTGGGGAACACCAGTGGATACATTCCAAACATCAGACAAGGAGCCATCTATCTTAATGCACTGAGTGTGATTAGTATGATAACTCTGGAACCAGGTGATTGTATCCTGTGACAGGCCTAGACCATGGAATTTGTAGAGAAGAGCTTATGACTGACCAAGTCAAAGGCTTTTGACAAGTTGATATAGATGGTGCCAGCCTTGTCTCCATTGTCAAGGGTCTCAAGAACAAAACTGGAATACTCAGTTACTGCTGAATTGGTGCTGTTTTTCAAAAATCCATGCTGTTGGGGACACCATATTTTATATTGTTCAAGATATGAAATAAATTGATCAGACACTATTCTCTAGGGCTTTTGATGGGGGGGGGGGCATAGAAATTGGCCTGTAATCAGAAAGTTTAGAATGGTCACTACTTGTAAAAACTGGTATACCCAGCATGGATTTCCACTTTTTAGGGACTAGGAGTACTGCTGAGAGAAGCTGAACATTTTGGAAATGGGGTAGGAGAGTTCCTCAACTACCAGGACAAATATCCTCATATCAATTGAATCACCTCCTATTCTGGTTTTACCAAGCACCTTTCTCATACAATTAGCAGTATCTCTCACTGAGACAGTTTTAAAATAGAATTTAGGATAACCTGACTCCGGGTCCAGTGGTGGCATGCCAACAAGACCAGGGCCTCCACTGGAGGGTAGGGTTATCTCAGTGGGAACAACAGAGATAAGGTCAGTGACATAGCTGAAAACTGGTGATGACTGATAGCAGACAGAGGCATTACTTTCACAGGAAAGAAGGAAAGGCAGGATTGTAATATGATAAAAAAAAGTGAGCCAGCATCCAACACTAACTCATAGCAGGAATCCTACTACTAAAGTAAAGCCTACAATTAAATATATAGCTACTTCATGTTCTTTGGCATGCGGAGTGGGGGGGGGCCCTGTGGTGGAAATCTCTGGGGATTCATGGGGGATCCATGGCCTTTGCCACCACCCCTTCAGACGTGGGTAATTATTAACATGACAGCTCAGATTTTCTAATTTGGAATTCAATTCATGGGATATTTTGGAGGGATAAATCTCACTTTTATTTCTCTAGTAGGATGATGTTGTAGGGTTCTGTGAGTCGATCTCTGCAGCTAAAGGAAGTTCTTCTACAAAGGAGGCTCACTTCTTAAAGTATGGAATTAGATGGGTGGAGACTGCTGAAAGGCTAGCATCCAGCCTTAAGACCATGAAGAGGCCTAACCTACAGTAAACATGAAACTAAAGGAAAGGCATGTGGAAGGAGACTAGGTGGCTCTTGAGTAGATGCAGGGAGAATAAAGATATTGCTGATGTGGTCTGCACAGCTAATGGAACCCATGTGGGCTTAAGTATCTACCCTATGGCAGCTGAAGTCTTTAGTGCTACACCATGAGATGCTGATGAATGAGGATCTGCATGGCTAAAGCTTCCCCTGAAGTGTTGGACCTTACCACTCAGTGGGACTGCTGAAAGGCACCACAGGAGACAAGCAGCCAACAGAGGAGGATTCTTGCCTGAGACAAGGGACTTACCCTCAAAATGGGGACATCAAGGGAAGCAAATGAGTAAGTCTAGCTACAGGGCAAGCTGTGAGGGAAAGATTTCGGAATATGATGACTGCCAGTATAAATGCATTCATGGAGCCTGATGGCAAGAAGGTGGGAATTAAACTGATTCAGGTGATGACTGCTGAATGAATGACTGATATGATTGAGACCGACTGACTGAATAATGACTTCTGAAATGAATGACTGGTATTGATTGAAAGTGAAATGACTGAAAGTGTACCAAAAATTTGAATGCATAACTGTGACAGTGTAAATACTACACTGGGAAACAAGAGATTAACCTTTTGTTTGAGGCTGAGGAAATGCAGGGAATGCAACATGAACAGGCAAGGGTGGTGTCTCCTCAGGTGTTGCTAATTAGAGGGATTGCTGAAAGGCAGAAAGAATCCAACAAGGAGTTAGCTAGAAGGTGGAAACTGCTGCAGGGGCAGAGACTTCTAGGTAGAGAACCCTGCAAGATGGAGGGTGGAATGTGAGACAGGAACCAGAGCAGAAAGCCAAGGAGAATGATTAAGGATTGGAGAGAGCCTTTGGGAAAAAGTTGAAACCTGCTGCTGAGAAACAGACCATTTCTAGAGCAGAGAGTCCTGAGGTAAAGGATCAGTCTAGCCAGCTGGGCCAAAAACAGTGAGTGGAATGTACTGCTGATAACAGCCTACAAATAAGGTAAAAAGGGAAAACTGTCTGTGTTTTATTTGAGACTGTGCATTCAAAACTGCTGGCCCACAAATCGTTTGTTTTGTTTGAGACTGTATATTGAATAAACTGCTGGTACACATAGGTGGTTCAAATATTCCTTTGTCAAGTCAGTCTGAAAGAACTGTTTTGTGTTAATCTTTATGTTACCTGACCAGGCTGGGGAAGTTGAACTGACTGAATATGATTTTCTGGAGCAACAACTTAGATTTGAAGCAATAAAAGTACATTTTGTTCTGTGAACTTTAAACCCAGAGTGTTGCATTTCCATCTACCATAGTCCAGCTTGTCACACATGGCATCAGAAGTGGGATTTGAACCCCTGCTGGAGTGAGCAGGACTAGTTACATTCCAGAAAAATGAATATGGGGAAATTGCTGAAGTTCCTTGCTGAACAACAACAGGCTTTCAGGCAGCTGGCACAGGAGTAGCAGGAGGTACAACAGCGGGCACAACAAGCACAAGAGGCTCAGCAACACCAGGTGCTCACCCAGCTGGCTCAGCAGCAGCAGAAGGCACAACAATGGGCCCAACAAGCACAACAGGAGGCACAACAGCAGTTTCTTATACAGCTGGGGCAACAACAACAGCAGTTCCTGCAGTCATTGGTGCAACAGCTGCAACAAGATCCTACTGATGAGGCTGGTCTGGCTATCATGGGGCCAGGGGTTCCTAGGATGAACGTCATGCTGACCAAAATGACATCTCAGGTTGATCCTGAGGCCTTCCTGGTAACATTTGAGTGAGTGGTGAAAGCTGCTGGATGGCCCAGACCCAGTGGGCTGTCCGCCTTGCCCCTTGTCTGACCAGGGAAGCCCAAGCAGCCTATCAGGCTATGGACAATGCCACAGCTGGGGAGTACACAGAGGTGAAAGCAGCAAACCTGGACCGCCTAGGCATCAATGCAGAAAGTTACCAATGGAGGCTCCAGAGCTTCAAATTTGCAGCAGGTGCACAACCTAGAGTGGTGGGACAACAACTGCAGGACCTGTGTTGGCATTGGCTAAAACCTGAAGGACACAGTGGCCCCAAGGTGGCTGAGTTAATCATCTTGGAACAATTTCTGAACATTCTGCCCCTCGGAATTCAGAGCTGGGTCCACAAACAGAATAGCACCATGCTAGCAGAGGCCATGCAGATCTCAGAACAAGTGTTGGATGCTGAACTCTCCTCCCACCCCATGATCCAGTTTATAAGGCCACCTGAGAAGATGGGGAATTGTCCCGTGAGCCAGACTGAAGGAATATTGGCTGGAAATGTGAAGGGACCTTGGGCATGTAGGGAGGGGGGTTATGGGCCAAATAAGGGTCAGACTCTGGGAAAGATGACAACCCAGAGGCCCAGGGAGACATTTCCTGAGGGTCCACTGCCTAAACCCGGAGGCTCACCCCATAGCCGAGACACAGGGGCATGTTCCTCATGTGGACAGAAGGGTCACTTTGTAAAGAACTGCCCCCACATGGACTGTACCTTCATAGACTGCAGGTTTACAGATGTGTATTCACTGTAGAGTGGGGGTGGGGGCTCTGAATCCTGAAATTGCATGATTCCTGTTGAGGTAGAAGGGATAGAGATGGAGGCTCTGGTGGACTCAGGGAGCTGCCAGAGCCTAGTCAGGGCAGCCCTTGTGAACCCCTGATGCTGGCAGGACCAGAACCCCATCCCTATCCAATGTGCTCATGGGGATGTAAAGGCTTACCCTGGTACTATGGTTACACTTACTCTGGGGGGCCAAACAGAGACTATAAATGTGGGGGTTGCCCCGGGGTTACCCTATCTAGTGTTACCGGGGAGAGATTGGAAATGGTTTGATGACTTATGGAAAGCAGACTTATCTTTGGTAACTACCCGGTCTCAGGGTGTGAAGGGAGGGGGGCTAGCCACCTGAAACTGGTGGAAGTTTTTCCTTTCCTGGACCTAGGGATTTTTAACGCCCAGACAAGAACCCACAAGTCTAAGACAGAACGTAGGATAGCAAAGGAAAGGGGTCCCAAAGGGGTAGGTGCCCAGGAGAGAGGTGAAGCAAAGGCAAAAGTGGGTCCAGTTCCACAGCCCAACCCTAACGCTGACCCATCTAACCCAGCCCTGGAGGGCCGTCCCTATCAGATCAAGAAGTATTAAAGCACTGGCTGGACACTGCCAAAGAACAACGGGCCGATGGTATACTCAGTCAGTTATACACCCAGTTGGCTGTCAGGGAAGTGGTAGATGAGAATCGAGTAGCACGCTCTCCTCATTTTGAGTTACAATGGGGTATCCTGTATCAAGTGAGTAAGGAGGCCCAGACAGGGGCTACCCGGTATCAGTTGCTAATCCCTCAAGTCTTTCAGGGGGAATTACTCTGCCTCACCCACTCTATTCCTGTGGCAGGGCACTGTGGGGTAGAGAATACATTAACCCGACTGTTGCCTCGATTCTTTTGGCCGGGCATCTATCAACATGTTAAAGATTATTATGCATCTTGTTCCAAGTGCTAGTTAGTAGCTCCAAAGAACAATCCAAGGGCCCCTTTAGTACCCTTACTTGTTATGGAGGCACCTTTTGACCAGATTGGGGTTGATATAGTGGGACCCCTGGAAAAGAGTGCAGGGGGGTACTAATACATTCTGATGATTTTAGACTATGCTAGCCGGTAACCCAAGGTCATCCCGATATGAAGCATTTCAGCCAAAATTGTAACCGGGGAGCTATTAAAGGTCTTTAGTTATATGGGAATACTGAAGGAAATGTTGACTGACCAGGGAACTAACTTCATGTCCCACCTGACTCAGGAGGTTTGTACTTTATTGGGAATCATCTCCATAAGGACCTCGATCTACTATCCCCAGATGGATGGCCTCATGAAACGATTCAACAAAACCCTTGAAACGATGCTTCGAAAGTTCATAACCACTGAGGTCAGGGACTGGGATAAGTTATTTCCCTTACTGATGTTCACAATGTGGGAGATCTCTCAAGCTTCTACAGGGTTTGCTCCTTTTGAACTCCTCTATGGGCTCCACCCATGAGGTGTTCTTGATGTAGTAAAGGAGATGTGGGAGAAACCCAACTCCAAGACTGAAAATGTGGTGCAATGTGTCCTGCAATTGAAGTAAAGATTAGATCGGGTGGGGAAATTTGCCTGAGAAAATCTGGTGAAGGCTCAACAAAGACAAGAGTACTACTATAATCTGGGAGCCTGGTTGAGGGAATATAAACCAGGGGATCAGGTACTAGTTTTGTTGCCGAGCAGCCAGAATAAGCTTCTAGCTAAATGGAAGTGGCTTTATGAAGTTACCTGGAGGGTGGGCCCAGTTGACTATGAAGTTTGCCAGCCAGAGGGGCCAAAATAGATCCAGATCTACCATGTCAAATTGCTGAAATTCTGGAACCAGAGGGATAGCCTATTGATTTCCCCTGAACCAGACACAGTGGATCTGGGACCCCAAGTACCGGATGACAATCTGGGAATACAAGTCCCAATGGGAGAACAACTGTCTCACAAAGAGAAACAGCAACTAAGAGAGTTGGTAAGCCAGTTTTTGGATGTTTTCTCCTTCCTCCTGTGGACAACCCATATGATAGCTCATCATATAGAAACAGAGCCAGGGGAGAAGGTGTGGCCATGACCGTATCACTTGCCAGAAGCCGTACGAGGCACTGTTAAAAAGGAGTCACAGGACATGCTAGAGTTTGGGGTGATTGAGGAATCCAGCAGTGATTGGTGTAGCCCCATAGTGTTAGTACCAAAAGAAGGTGGGGCTACCTGCTTCTGTATTGATTTTCACAGGGGCAATGCCATCCCGAAGTTCGATGCCTACTCCATGCCCTGGGTGGACAAACTGTTGGATAGACTAGGGGAAGCCAAGTACATCACGACTTTGGACCTAACAAAAGGGTACTGGCAAATCCATTTGACCCCAGAGTCTAGGGAAAAGACAACATTTGCTACCCCCTTATGGCTATACCAGTTCCGTACCATGCCTTTCAACTTACATGGGGCACCTGCAACCTTTCAAAGGCTCATGAATTGCTTGCTGCGACCCCATGCCCACTATGCAGCTGCTTACCTAGATGACGTGGTGATCCACAGCACTGATTGGGTGTCCCATGTATCCAAGGTGGCAGCTGTACTACAGTCCTTATGAGAAGCAGGGCTGACAGCCAATCCAGTGAAGTGTGCTTTGGCCAAAGCTGAAATTAAGTACTTAGGGTACTGTATAGGCAATGGACAGGTGAGACCCTTGGTCAGTAAGGTCCAAGCTATAGCAGGGTGCCCAGTACCCACCACAAAAACCCAGGTGAGGACCTTCTTAGGATTGGCAAGGTATTACCGTCGGTTCATACTGCACTTCTCTACCCTTGCCAGCCACCTTACAGACCTCACCCGGAAATATGCCCCAAGTAAGTTCCAATGGTCAGAGGAGTGTGACCAGGCCTTCACACAACTCAAAGTGACACTGTGCAGAGAGCCAGTATTACGCAGTCCTGACTTCAACAGGACCTTTATCCTGCAGACTGATGCCTCTGAAGTTGGGCTAGGAGCTGTGCTCTCCCAGGAGTTTGAGGGGGAGGAATATCCTATCCTCTACCTCAGTTGAAAACTCTTTCCCTGGGAGAAAAACTATGCAGTGATAGAGAAAGAGTGTCTTGCAGTCAAGTGGGCTGTGGACGGCCTCTGCTACTACCTGCATGGCCGTCCATTTATCCTGGTCACAGATCATGCCCCTCTGAGGTGGCTACAGGTGATGAAGGAAGACAACCCCCACATCACCAGGTGGTACTTGACCCTCCAGCCATTTTCCTTCATGGTGCACCACTGGACCGGGACCCAGAATGGAAAAGCGGACTTCCTGTCACAGGAGGGGAATGGTCAGGGGCTGACCAACTGTGCCTTTGCACAAAGGGGGGGGTATGTGACAGTGTAAACACTACACTGGGAAACAAGAGGTTAACCTCTTATTTGAGGCTGAGGAAATACAGGCAATGCAACATGAACAGGCAAGAGGAGGCCTCCTCAGTTGTTGCTAATTAGAGGGATTGCTGAAAGGCAGAGAGAATCCAGCAATAAGTTAGTTAGAAGGTGGAAACTGCTGCAGGGAGCAGAGTCTTCTAAGCAGAGAACCCTGCAAGATGGAGGGTGGAATTTGAGACAGGAACCAGAGCAGAAAGCAAAGGAGAATGATTAAGGATTGGAGAGAGCCTTTGGGAAAAAGCTGAAACCTGCTGTTGAGAAACAGACCATTTCTAGAGCAGAAAGTCCTGAGTTAAAGAATCAGTTTAGCCAGCTGGGCCAAAAACAGTAAGTGGAATGTACTGCTGATAACAGCCTACAAATAAGGCAAAAAGGGATAACTGCCTGTGTTTTATTTGAGACTGTGCATTCAAAACTGCTGGCCCACAAACCGTTTGTTTTGTTTGAGACTGTATATTGAACAAACTGCTGGCCCACATAGGTGGTTCAAAGATTCCTTTGTCAAGTCAGCCTGAAAGAACTGTTTCATGTTAATCTTTATGTTACTTGACCAGGCTGGAGAAGTTGAACTGACTGATTATGCTTTTCTGGAGCAACAATTTACATTTGAAGCAATAAAAGTACATTTTGTTCTGTTTACTTTAAACCCAGTGTGTTGCCTCTCCATCTACCATAATCCAGCTTGTCACAATAACAAAGGTCAAAACCATAGGTAAAACTCAGCCATAAGCAGGAAAAGCACCACTTAAATCCCAAGAGCGAAGTTCAAAGGGTTTAACAAGGTATCACACACTGAGGCTGTTTTAAAAAAAAAAAAAAGTATTGCATCCACACATGATTTCTTTTTGTTAGAATTTACTGGCTTGCAGTGTTTATCAACATTGCTAGATATCATTTTTCACAAACTGCTTGTTTGAACCAAGATTCATAGACAGCTTGTTTATTAAACTTCAGTATATTAAACTAGAAAAACCAGAGCAGTAACAGAGGAGAAAACAGCAAGGGAGGGTAAAAGAGGGGACATAAAATTATTTCGGTATGTGAGTGACAGGACGAGAAGCAGGCAAGGGATTCTGAGACTTAAGGGATAAGGGATACACCAGGTGAGGGGAATGAGGAAAAGGCGACTCTGCTAAATGAATACTTTATGTCAGTATTCATGGTCAAGAAAGAAGGGAGTGGGCTGGACTTACAGCAAAGGGGGAGACTAAGAAAGGAGGTGGACACCAGCCCTTTCATGGACAGTAGAGTATTAGAGGAGCTGGGGAAAATAAAACTGATAAAGCTATGGGACCAGATCAAGTCCATCCCAGGGTACTAAAGGAATTAAAGGAGGAACTGGTGGCACCTCTTGCAAAGCTGTTCAATCTATCTCTTGAAGTGAGGAGGGTCCCAGGGGACTGGAAGCAAGTGGAGGTGGTGCGGCTTCACAAAAGGTTGGGGAAAGGATGAGCCAGGCAACTACTGCCCAGTTGGTCTTACCTCTGTGGTAGGAAAATTGATGGAAACATTCATAAAGGAAAGACTAATATGGCACCTAGAGGAAGAGGGCCTCATTGATGACAGCCAGCGTGGATTCACTGGTGGTAGGTCATGCCAGACCAACCTGATGGACTTCTTCAAGGGTGTTATGGAGGTGTATGATTGGGGGGGCAGTGGATGTGGCCTACCTGGATTTCAGGAAGGCATCTGACTCCGTTCCCCACAGAAGGTTGGTAAGCAAGCTAAGAAGTTTAGGGGTGGGATGCAAGCTGACAAACTGGCTGGAAGATTGGGGTGCACTCCAGGAAACAAGGGGTGACTAGTGGGGTTCCACAGGGATCGGTGTTGGGACCCATATTGTTTAACGTATATGTAGGGGACTTAGCAGAGGATCTAAATGGGAAACTGTCTGTTTGTGGACAACACGAACATCTAAAACAGAGTGGGCACTTCGGGGTGTGTGTGGAGAAAATGGGGCAAGAGCTGGCTAAGCTGGAGGAGTGGGTGGAAAGGTGGCAGCTTCAATTCAATGCAAAAAATGTAAGATAATGCACATAGGCTTCAGCAACCCCAGGGCTACATACTGGCTTGGGGGGAGCCACTGCAGGTTACGGAGCTAGAAAAGGACCTGGGAATTTGGATTTCAGACACCCTAAAGATTAGATATCAGTGCGATCGGGCAGCAGGAAAAGCAACAAGAATGCTGGCATACATAGGGATGGGCTTCAAAAGTAGGAAGAGGGAGGCGATAATGCCACTCTACAAAGACCTGGTCAGACCACAGCTGGAGTATGGCATGCAGTTCTGGAGGCTGCACTTGCAAGGAGACAAGGATAGGCTGGAGAGGGTCCAGGGGAGGGCAACCAAAATGGTCCAGGGGATGCATGGGAGGCCATATGAGGAAAGGCTGGAAGAATTTGGTCTGTACACACTGGAAATAAGAAGAGAAAGGGGAGATATGGTGGAAACCCTCAAGTATCTGAAGGGAATTAACAAAGCGAGGGGCGGTAGCCTCTTAAGGCTGAGCAAAAACACAACCACCAGAGGTCATGCATTCAAGCTGGAATGGGGTAGGATTTCGGGGGAACGTAAGGGGGCATTATTTCTCAGAGAGGATGATAGGTCCATGGAACAGATTACCTGAATGGGTTGTAGGGGTGGATACAGTGGACAAGTTCAAAAGAGCATGGGACAGCTATTTGGGCCTAAACAGAAAAGGAGGGGTAGTACAGAGATGTAAATGGTAGAAGGGTGGGAGGGCATGGGCCATTTTTTGGGCAGACTAGATGGGCCAATTGGTCCTTTTCTGCCAGCAGGATTCTATGATTCTATGATTAAAGTCATGTTTTAGACAGTACGGATTTAACAAGATGAAAGGAACAAGCTGACTTCATGAATGAGCAGTGCTGGAGAGGTGCGGGATAAAAGGTGAGTGAACATGCCACACTGTCTTGAGCGCGACAGGGGTGGGGTGGGTTAAGCACAGCACATAAACAACAGAGGCTTAAAAGAGTGCTTTATTACTAAAATAGTAAGTGACTCACTTGAAAACAGTTTTTTAAACATGTGGTAGTATTTCAACATGTATGCAAACTAGAACTCAGAGTGATACCAACCTATTATCCAGATATAATGGAGCTCTGTAATAACCGGGTAACTTGCTGATATCACTGAAGATGGTTATTAAGGCTTTTGAAAGACGTGGTTAGCAGATTGATAAACACTGCAACCAGTTTGTATATATATTTATGCAATAGAGGTGGACATAAAAGGAGTGTGATAAATCCATTTATCTGAGTAACTGTTTGTATAAATTTCATTTATATACACAGTTACTCATTTATACGCGCAGTTCCTACCTCAAATCCTCCCACCCCACCTGGTCGTCACTACTTTCACCCACTTTCGCTTTTGACATGCACACAGACGCAACTCCCCCAGCATCTCAGACCCCTGCAAAACAAACAATGCTGCATATGAATCAAAGGAGAAAGGCTTGTTTTAAGACCAGTAATTGAAAAGAGTAGAAACATTTCAGTACTGTTTCAATCAATCAATCAAAATCTTTATTTATCCAGGCGAACATCATTGAGCAGAGCTCTTTTGCAAGATGGACCTGGTTAGGATAGACTGATACATATGTATTTATATGACCAGACAAAGTTTAACATATGGTATACAATTTACAAAGCAACATACAACAAACATTAATAGGCATACAGCTTACATTATTTACAGATATAACATATCTACAAAAGGATGTTGCGGTGATAACAGCTTAAGTAACAGGTGGACAAAATTTGAGTTCAGAAGGTGAGAAGGTATGGGATGTGACTATGTGGGCCTTGGGTACAGGGGCAGACAGTAGGGGAAAGGGCACCAAATAAACAGGACCAGTAAATTCGATCCAAGAGATAGTGCTAGATAAAGGTGATAACAGTTGTGCAGATGAATTAACAGGAGTGGATAAGTAGTAGAAAAATGCAGAAGAAGGCAGTAGAGGGATGGTAATAATTGGATAACAGAGCAGGTTAGAAGACAGACTACATGGAGATACTATGGGAGTTGATTCCAACAAGAGGCACTGATAGCACTTGCATGATTCCTTCAGGAAACGCGAGTAGAGGGTCTTGAATGAAGAAATGCTGATAATTGAGCTCAGTTTTAAAGTTTTCTGCAGATTGTTCCACATTGTTGGCAGTGTAAAGCTAATGGATACTCAGCCCAGACGAGAGTGGACTTTGGAAATTTTCAATAAGATATAGGAGCAACTTCTCAGGGCATAGGTGTCTAAGAGGTTTAATGGGAGGCAATCCAAAATATATTGTGGAAGTTTTTTTGAAATAGTTCTGTAGGTCCATAGTGCGGCTTTTTTTTCTCGCCTAAACTGGAGGGAGGTCCATCCTACAACTGCGTATCGTGAACAATGGTGCGTAGAGAAGGGAAGATCGGTGATAACTCTCAATGCTCTGTGGTACAGCGTATCCAGTTTAGTGAGGTGAGAGATAGGACATTGACTATAAAGGAAGTCTGCATAGTCTATTATTGAAAGTAATGTTGCTTGTACCAACCTCTTTTTGGCATCACTTGTAAGAAGGTAGCTAATCCGAAAATAGAGTCCAGTCTCTGACGCAGTCTTTTGGAAGTCCTCTAAGTGCTCGATGAAGGAGAGTTTATGATTCAGCCAAGCTCCCAGGTATTTGAACTTTGTGACGAATTCTAGGTTTTCCTCTAGGATTGTAGAAATCTGTGGTACAGATCCTGGACTGAACGGGTTAGTCTCGTGTATAAAAGGAGAGAGAAGCATCGCTTTGGTTTTTTTAGCATTAAGTAATAGCTTTTTGTGTAGAAGCTGGTTTTGTAGTATGTTGAATTCAGTTTGAAGGTTGCTGCATGCTGCTTCTGGGGATGGATGGCTCAGATACAACACCATGTCATCCATGAATAGATGGAAGTTAGCCTTGGCTATTCTGTCATCAATGTTATTGATGTATATTGCAAACAGTATGGCACCAAGAATAGATCCCTGTGGCACTCCCCTAAGTAGGGGGTTTTATAGGTGAGAGCTCACCTTCGGTCTTGACTGGCTGTAAACGGTCAGTAAGATGATTGGTGAACCACTGAATGGAGAGCGAGTCTAGACCTATTGACTGAAGAGATGAAAGGAGCAGGCTATGGTCAACAGTGTCGAAAGCTTTACTTAAGTCCAAGAATACAGCGCAGATAAAGTTTTTTTTGTCCAGCTCTTTCTGCTAATCATCGGTCACTTTTGCAAGAGCTGTGATTGTGCTGTGTTTAGCTCTGAATCCAGATTGGGCAGGATTTAGAAGATTAGTTGATTCTAAGTATGATCTCAGTTGTGCACTTACAATTTTTTCCAATAGTTTTGACAGGACCGGGAGAAGGGAAATTGGCCTATAGTTATTGAGATCACAGGGATTCCCTGATTTAAACAGGGGAACCACATGTGCCATTTTCCAGATGGATGGAAGGGTTCTTTCGGTCAATGATAGGTTGAATAAGTGTATTATAAGTGCAGCTAGTGTGTGGTATGCGATCTTTAGAAAGTATGGGTCAATGGAGTCCGCACCAGTGCTTTTCTTAGTGTCCAGCTGACATAGAAGATGTTTGACCTGTTTCAGGGTGGTATGTTGCAGAGAAAATGTAGTATCTGTGGCTCGGGCTTCAATATAATGAGTATCAAGCTGGGAGCGTAGTAGATTCGCAGGAGAATTATCAAAAGCTAACCCCGCAGTTGTAAAATGGTTGTTAAAGGAGTCCAGAATTTCCCCTTTGTCAATAATGATGTTATTGCCAGATCAGATCTTAGGTGGAAGAGAGTTACCTGGTGTGTGACCAGAGAAGTCCTTGACAGTGTTCCAGAATTTGCCTAGGTGCTTAGTGGCAGAGTCTAGTACAGTACGGTAATAGGTGGCTTTTGTGTCTCTTGTCATCCTGGTACAGAGGTTTCTAGCTCTCCTAAATGCAAGCCAGTCCGATGGGGTCTTAGATCTTTGTGCTTTTTTCCAAAGTTTATCCCTCTCTAACAGAGCAGATTTTAGTTCAGACGAAAAGCATCGGCATGTTTTGTTCTTTACACGGACTTTTACTAAGGGGGCACATTTATTTAAAGCCCCTAAGATTACTGTATATCACTGAGGATGTCATAGGCAGACTGTACTGACCTTGCCAGGTAAAAATCCTGCCATCGCATGGAATATTTTAGGGCATCCATATAGACACCTGGGTCAAAATTCCGCTTTGATCTTTTAACAGAGAATTTTCGAAGAAGATAGAGGTTTGTGGACTGATCTTACACCAGCAATGAAGCAGTGATCACTGGCGTCACTGAAAAAGGTGCCTACATGGGAGAACAGGTGTGGTTTGGATACTAGTATAACATCCAGCAATGAATTATTACTGGGATTCTTTTTATTCAGTAGCGTAGGTTCGATGGGCATGCAGCCCTACCGAGCTGTCAGTCGGCGGGCGGCAGGTGGATGGGTGCTGCCACCCGCCAGCTGACGGGGAGCAGTGGGTGGGTCCGGGTGGGTGGGGGCCAACAGATCACCAGGATATTGGACATTGGGGTGGGTGGGTTTGACTCATGCCCGTGATCAGGCTTCTCGGTCCACTGGACCACCAGGGATATTGGTTTTGGGGAAGGATTTCAATGCCCACGACGGGCTAGTCAGGGGTGGGGAAAGGAGTTCCTTAATGCCCGCGATCGGGCTAGTCGGGGATGGGGAAGGAGTTCCTTAATGCCCACGATCTGGCTAGTGGGGGTTAATCTACGTTATGCCCAGATCAGGCTGCTTTGGGGGACAGTATGTTGCCCACAATCGCTAAGGTTACTATGCCCGTGGATCGGGCTGCAGGGGGCACAGGAACAGTGAGGCCACCCACAGGTGGCAGCTGCTGTGTTGCACCCTGCAACGCGGCAGCTCACCTGTGGGTGGCCCTTGACTTAATCTTTTTTTGGCTCAAAGTTGTTCAGGCGCAGGTGAGTGGGTTGCACCTGCACAACTCTGCAAGGCCCAGCTGAATATCAGGCTGTGCAGTTTATGCATGGTTCCTCCCCTCCGGTTGAGCATGCCTTCATTAGCATTGCGCTGTTGCTCAGCATGACTTGGGGGGCGCAACTGCCTCCTGCTGAATATCGCAGAATGGTGCAATTTCGGACTTGCGCAGGCGCAACCCTATTGCGCATGGCGCAACCCTTTTGAATATCCAGCCCAATGTTTTTAATCAATTATATTGAAGCTTCTTCATTTTCTCTTTGATCTGTTCAATACCATCCCTCTCATTGGTTTTGTATAAGACTTGATATGTCATTAATTTATATAATTTTGCGCTTAAACCTAAATATTCCATATTATTTTATCTTTCCTTTTTCTGTGATTCCTCTATTAAAAGTTGCTTTATATCATATTTTGTGTCCTCCCACCACTCATTATATGAGTCATACAATTCTTTAACTGAATTCCTAGCCTCAAATAAATGTAGCATTTTTGTGTTGTATTCCTCATTCTCTAACCTTTCTAAATTCAATATCCAAACCCTTTCCCAAAGTTAGGCTGTCCTCCTAAATTAATGACCATTCTTACCCCCAAGATGGTCCAAGATTTCTATAGGAATAACTTTTATCTCATCAATTTTAATATATTTAGAAACTAACCACAAGTCTATCCTTGTGCATACACCTCCTCTGAAATATGTATGCTCCACTCTCTTCACCTTCAGCACATGTGCATCTTCCAAACCCCCTTTTTTCATGATTTCTCTAAGACAATTGGTGTCCGAAAAGACTTTCCCCATTTTTCTCCTCCAGTTTTCCTTACCCAACCCACAATTAAAATCCCCGCCCCATAATACCATTTTAGAAGTATGAATATAAGGTTTCTGCTAGTTTCATTAACCTACTTCTGTCCGCCTTAGTTTGAGAATTATAAATAATTATTATCCTAATTTCTGTTTGTTTTATCTTGACATCCAAAATGAATATCCTACCTGGAACTAAATCTGTAATCTTCCTAACTTTAACTTCTTCAGTTGAAAACCCAATCCCCATCCCTGAACATCTTTCTTCCCCTATAGACAATATCGATGCACCCCACCTCCAATCCTTTTGTGCCTGGTTTACTCCACCAAGTTATGTAATCTGTTATCCTGCAAGATAACTACCTCTGCTCTTAAACCATTCAAGATCTCAAACATTAACTTCCTTTTTTTTTAATGCTTAATACTATTAACATTGACAGAAAGGCATGTTAACTGATGCATGATACCTAAAGAGCAGAAAAAGGAAAAACTAAAAAACAACATATTATTAATCTATGCCCTTGGATTTTTTCCTTTTCTTTGACACTTGTGTGTCTGTAGTATTCCCACTTTCTGAATCTCTGTCCGAGACCTCAAAGTCTGAAGTTAAAGATTCTTCTTCAACAGTTGCCCAGTCTTTATCCTGTATTGCAGCAAATCTATTAGATAAAATAATCCCTTCTCTGTCTTTTTCCACTGTTTTTGCCCCTCTTTGTGCACAATGTCTCCCTTCTGGATCGTGTTATAATAGTAAAGTCTGTTTCTGTTTTTCCTTATTTCTTTATTTCTTCCTCTTTTGTTTCCAGTCTTGTTTTTGTTTTTGAGCTACTGCTGTCTTTGCTTGTGGCTGCTCTCCCGGGGTCTGCTCTTCTTGTTTTTATTCAAGAGCATAGTGGGAAGGGAGGGAGGGACACGTGCGATTAAGTTCTCCATTAACACCATGCCTATTGATTTGTAGAGGTCCTGCATTTCTTGCTTCCATAATTTTGTCCTCCTTCCCTTTCCTTTTGAGCTTTTGCTAATACCACATCCTGCTTAGCCATCTCATTTTGATCTGAGCTATTATGTGCTGCCCAGGGACAATTTAAATAAAAATTACCCTCTTCTTCACATAGGCTGCACCTGGGTTTATTTTTACATTCAGAGCCTTGATGTCCCAGAGGCCTGCAGAATCCACATTTTAATTGATCACAGGCATTACTTAGATGGCTCTTGTCCCCACACTTATAACAAGCCTTAGGTTGGCCTGCATAGAAAACAACTCCACAATTTCTCCCCAGGAAAAAGCAGTTGGCCACATGTTGAACTTCACCTTCTGTTTGTTTTAACGTAACTTATACTTCTGTCCCTGTCCATAAACAGTCATTGTCCAAAATCATCTCTGGGGGGCATGAACCACATCTTTGTCGTAACCAGAAAGAAATATCAGATACATTCACCCCCTCATTTCTGAATAGTACTGTTACAATCCAGAATGCAGGTTTTGTTAGGGGAATTGCATAGAAATTAGACCATTGTGGTGTTCTTTTAATCTGATGAAACAGTTTCCAAAACCTGTCTAGGCCTTCAGAATGTTTGAAGCTAATACCATACTCAAGGCTTCCTGGAATGTGAATTAATGCATATATTTCATACGGGTAAAATTTCATGCAATTTTTCAAAAGTTCTCTGCCAATGTATAAGCTGTCTGGGGCCTCTGAAGGGGAACCTCTATATCTTAACCTGACTGTGTTTCTTCTTTTTGCTTTCTGTGGGCCTTGATTTCCAGGAAATCACCTCTCTCTGGTATTCCCATCCCAGGCATTCTCTTTCTGTTTTTTCTCTTTATCATTTTGATTTTCATTTTGAACTGTATCTTGTTCTAATTCCATAGAGGAGTTCCACCACTAGTATCTTCATTTATTTGTTCTGACTCAGGGGTTTCTTTATCCTCTGCACCCTTTTTTCCATTTCATCCTTAGTATTTTCTCCTGAAGGGTGTACATGTTCTTCAGGAGAACCAGGCCTGTTTGGGTCCCAAACCCTTCCCATCTGCTGTTCTTCTCCAACCTGCTTTGATCAGAGCATCAGCCACCCATTCAGGTGTATCTTTATACTCATGAGGGTTCATATTGATTACTTCTTCTGCCTGTAAATCATTTGTTGCAATACCCTCTTCTTTTTTATTTTTACATGTATCTTCCTTTTTATTTTGAAATTGTCCTTGCCCCGCTGCCCATCTTAGGCCTAGTCTTTTTTGACTTTCTTTCGCCATTCCTTTCAGGGCACTATCAGGGTTCACATCTCTTCTACTAGCAGACTGTGTCTTAGAAGGGCCTGGTTCTGAGCATGCAGCCTCTGCCATGTCATTGCTACACAGTTGATTTTGACAGGCTTTTTCTCTTCTCTCATTCCTTGCCTTTGCCTCGTGTATGCATTTTCTTGCCCACTTTCCCAGCTGATCTCTTTTAACAGCTTTAAACCCACAATATTCAACTTACTGTTGTTCTGCTCTGAGATCACATCGTCCAAGGGAACTTCACATACAACCTCCTCATGTGCTGCAATGCCCTTTTCTCCTTCCAAAAATTCAGTTTTTCCTTCCATCATGACTGCTTCTCCTGTGCTTGTCTCCTTTAGGATAAAGGCTGGGGTGGAGACCTGCTCCCCAGCCTCCCGAACATCCTCACTCATGCAGAAGCACTGAACATCCAACAAAGACACTGCCACATCAGCACTTCCTCCTCCTCAGCTGTCCGGCTCCAAACTGAGCTCCTCCACTCTGCTTACAGGAAGTCAAGCCCCCTGCTGGCAGCGTAGGGGAATTTCCCGGGTGTCCTGGCCAAATTTCTCTCATTCACCAAAAATACCACCAACAGCTTAATCTGATTGACGATCAGTTGGTGTTCATCTGTATCCCCCTCTCCTGGGTCAAGCCTGAAAATAGTCAGGATTTGTCTAGAGCACTTACCCGTCAACAAAATGAAATAAATAAATGCCACCAACCAGCTGGTCTGGTATCTGGCAACAGAGTCTGGGAAATAATGAATCCTAGTCTCTGGCTGCCTGATTATGTTCTAGTATCGCTGTGTCAATGGAATTTTCAATTTAAAATAGAAGCCATTTTTTTTTTCTAACTTAGTAGGAGATATACCCCCATGCTCATTTTTGAATTCAGTGGAGATATAAAAAAAAAACTGTGTCCCTAGTGCCATCACTATCTCACAAACTGCCTTTTCCCTTATTAGCACAAATCTTATATGCACTTTGGCACTTTTGTAAAGTGTCTTCTGTTCTGCTGAAGATAGATGCCTGCCATGCAACTCGCTTTGGTCCAGACACCATGCCCTGCCCCACCACGATTCTCATATGGTGATCAACTTAAAGTATAAACAGGAAGGCTAACAATAAGTTTAAAAAAAAGAAAGAAAGTAAAGCTGGTGCTCTGCCACCTCTCGGTGTTTCTATGCTTCCAGGTGTAAACAGAGGTAGCACATCACGTGCTCAACAAGAGCCCATTAACTTTGCTTCGCTAAGTTCCTTCCTGGCTCACCCTGGCTGAACCCCACACTGGACCCAAACAGAAGGGACTTCGTAATTTTTTTCAAAAACACAAAAACAAATCACCTTATGTGACTAGAATAAAAACTGCATTTCCATGCCCGATCTTGCTGTATATCCTCTGAGCCGCCATCCCACTGCAGTTCATCTCAGTTCCTGATCAGAGTACATTCTCCCAAGCAAAATACACACACAAAATAAATAGATAAATGAATAAACATGGACCACCAGCAAGCATCGGGGATGGGGATGGTTGACGAAGGAGGCGGGTTAAACACTGAGCACTAACGTTAGGGGAAACTCAGAAGTAAAGGAACTGTGAATGAAAACACTGCAGTGGCTTCCACTTGCAAGAATACCAGTAGAGGAACTATTTTACCAACAAAACCACTTTAAAGTGCTTTCTAGTCTTTTTTCAGTTTTAGTTTTCAAATAGTAGAACAAATTGGGATATGTAACCATTTTCTAACTGCAGAAATACTCTCCATGTGGTGATATAGGCTATACCAGACTTTCCAGGGTTTATAAGGTCCTCCGCTGCAGTGTTGGGCCTCATTACAGCCCTGGGTAGTCCAGTATAGCCTATCACCACCACTCTGTCGAGTAGTGTTGCTTGCTTGTTTACTGTTCATCCTAGTCCCTGTAACTATTCTGGGTGTCTCCATTTCATGGTCACTGTAATCTTATTGTCCATGAGAGCTGCATTAGCATATGAGAACATGATGTCACAACAACCATTTATACCATGCATCCCTATGCTGAAAGCACAACTATCCTGAACAAACTCCTGAAACACACACTGAATGCAGTTTAAAGTGAAAACTCCTGCATTGCAACTCAGACAGTCTGTAAAGCTAACTGAAGGTACTGTAAATATGGTATTTCACACCTTGCTGCAACTGTTTTGTTGAACTCTAAGCCGACAGGCATAATGTGGAGTGTAAATGGTGCCCACATGCTAATGCAGCTCTCGGGGAAAATGAGATGTCAACAACCAGAAAATGGAGACCCCAGGATAGTTACTGGGACTAGTATGAACAGTGAAAATAAACTAAAGCAATCACATACTGTATATCCCAACAGCTGTACTAAGAGTTGTTTATTGTCATGGAAACAAATAAAATTTATAAGATATGAGGGTGTAGTTTTCCTTTAATTAGAAATTGTTTGCAAGCTGCATTTATTCTTCCCTGTTTATAAGTGTGGGGGGCATACTGTACCCAGAGTCCCTTCCAATCTTAAATTACTATGCTGTTTGTCACTATGTAATGAATCTACTCCATTTCATTGTTTTACACTGGATTGTGGTGTTGGAATGAGCCCAACGTGCCAGAACTTTGTAGGTGATTCAAGGCAGAACAGAATCAGTAGGAGAGATACACGCTGGCACTGAGCAGATTGTTGTGTTGATTAACTGTTCTTTGTAAGAATGTGAAACAATTAGTACACATTGCCACTGAATTCTATTCATTCAGGAACAGTTCAGAACATCACAGGGGGTAGTACAAGGTAACAGAGTGAGCCACTGACATCTCTTATTTCTCAGCATAATGCTCTGACAACTAGACTAGGCTGCCTTGTCCCTGGATAGTTTCAGAAAACTCATACTCTGCACTCCAAGTAATAAAATGGAGAATGGCCACTGAAGTAGAAATGCTAATTTACATTCTATCAGTTGTAATCTGAGCTCCAAGTAATAAAATGGAGAATGGACACAGAATTTGATGCTGATTCACTTGCTAGCAGTTGCACATCTGTGCAAGTCCTCCAATGTATAACTGAAGGGCTACTTTGATAAACTCCATTATTCTGCAGCAGGCAAATACTGACAGCTGTCCATGGTACTAGTGCACAATACAAAATTACCTTCTGTTGATTTACTTACATGTGGACATCTGCTCTCCAACCATACTGGCCTTTATCCCAGTCTCTGTAGTCAGAGTACATACAGTACTTCAATCCAAGGTTAACAACTGCTTCCACAACAATACAGGAATAATTGTTAAATTCAGCATTCACATGTTCACATACTGTATACTGTAGTTCAACACTGCCTTCTCTGTCAGCTGTGCCCTTCATGGAAAGGGAAAATGATTTAACCAGGAAAGGCACACTAAGCCAGAGCTTGTTTCCCAGGAGTGACCTGGGAGCACAAGAAAGTTAAGTGACTTGCTTAGGGTCACACAGTATACACGTGGGGACTGATGGGATTCAAACCCAGATCTCTGGGTTTGCAGCTCAGTGCCCTTAACTACTACACCCAGGGCTCCAAATAAGGGGAGTACCAACCTATTTTACGCACCTCATTTTAGCAAATACTCTTCAGAAATGTTTTTTAATGAGTACCAGTACTCACCCAACATTTGTTAATACTCCACACTCCAAAGAATAGTGCTTCATAACATAACTGGTGATTCAAAAGGAGCATTTTTTTTTCTTGATTTACGGCACTTGTACCCATCCCAATTTTGTTTTACTCACTATATTTCAAAACTGGTGAGCAAATATTCTGTCTACCAACATTATCTGGACTATTGTTGGCACCTGATCAATTATTATGTAGAAAAAACTACATTGTTTTTTAAATGTACCTCATTCCAATCCGTCCAGACATTTGTATGCATCTGAATTTGGTTTACTCACCTTACTTTCAAAATGAGGAGTACAGTATTCATCTCAAAAATCTTATCTGCAGCCCTGACTACGACGTACTGCCTTCTGCCTTAATGTCTCAGTTCTTTCTTTATCCTCTGTTGAGGTGATTCCCAGAGCATGCCTTAGACACCAGCTGTCACCATGATGGCTGTAGGGCAACACATCTAGTGCATGCTGAACATGTTTCAAGGTTACTTTTTTTCTTTTAACTCTGTTTTATCCCCTAGGGACTTGCATTATCTTTTGCTACAGATCCTTACTCCTACTTTAATACTACTGCTGTGGCCCAGTCCTCCAACCCAGATTCCATCTGATGTCAACCCTGTAACTTCTCTTCCCAGCAGGATATCACACTAGACTTCCCAAGATCCATATGCTGGCAAGGGAGTCCTGGTACAGCAGCAAGCCAATGAAGTGTTGGAGGACCTCTAGAGTCATCCTGCTATGCCCACACAATATTTTTCCATGGTTTACATGCCACCTACGTCCTGAAATACAGTGGAGATGGCTAGGATGCAACAAAGTGTCTCAAGTTACTGTGTGATAAAGAGATTAACTGCCCCTTGAAATGCCTTGTTTACTGCAGTAACACACTGCAGTATGCTACAGAACTGCATTGCATCCTAGATGACTCCACAGTAGGTCACCAACCCATGTCATGTCTTGTAAGGAGGTAAGAATGCTATTGTCATTTGTAGCATACTATGCTGCTCCACAACCCTGAAGTAGGCACTCTGTTTAGTGCCCATCCCTAGGGTTCCCACCGAACCGAGTGGGCAAGTAGCTTATGGGCCTGCAGTCTCCACCAGTCTTCTTTTGGTAGTGCCATGCAATGCTAGATCACTTGGAAACAAGTCCGCAATTATGGCAGACTTGATTTCCTCGGTTGATATGGCCTGCATCACAGAGACCTGGCTGGGAGATGACACAGGTCCATTTTTGGAGGCATTAGTCCTGGCCAGATACGCTGTAGTGCACTGCCCAAAGAGCGAACATAAGGGTGGAGGTGTGACCATCTGTTTTAGATCTAACTTGAACATCTCTGTGCACCCAGTGGGCTCTACCTCAGCATTTGAATGTGTGGCTGTGTGTGGGGGTCCAGGTGCAGGTTGCAGCATTCTCCTTGTCTACCGTACCCCTGGGCATGGGGAAGATTTCCTGCAGGAAGTAGTGGCCTTCATCACCAACTGGTGTTAGAGTCACCCAGTGAGCTGATTCTGGTTGACTTCAATGCCTGGATCGATGATGAACTCTTACATTTTGGACATGACTTCCTCAAGATAATGACATCACTGGGCATTGCACAAGTGATTGCTTCTGTGACTCACCATAATGGCCACATGATGGCCACCACCGTCTCCTTCTGTGGTGTCAGCTGTGACACATCGTCGGCTGTCCACCACCCATGGCTGCACATGCGGCCCAGATGGCTGCCACTTTCTCCTTTATCCGGCCCCTGTCTGTGCCGACCTTCTTCTTGCACTCCTGCACAGACCTCTGATGGCTGCCCTGCTGATTCACAGCCCTCACCACACCCTCCCATGCTGCATACCTGGCCTGTGGGTGCCTGTTGATACACTCAGCAGAGGCTTCTGTTGGTTATGCCTCAAACAGGGCATCCGTCTCAGACTTTGTAAAGTTGGGCCTCACGCCCATGCAGGCCCACTCTCCTCACCTTCCTCGCGATCGGTCATGCTGTGTCCTGTGGGAAATGACATGTGGTCAGTGACTGCTACCACCCACCACCCACCCACGCCACTGTCTCATCACCCCTCAGCCTCACGGCTTACCTCTGCAGGATGCAATGCCAGTTCATATCCTGTGCTTTCCGCAGTGCCTTTATAGTGCATTGCATGCAAATGAGGGATGCACAACTGTAATGAGATGCAAATGCCCCTGATGTGCCACGGATAGGCTGATGAGCTAATCTGCATATGCCAGCTGAATATCACGTTATTGTGCCTAGCGCAGTGGACTTGCGATGCTCAAGTCATGGTGCAACATTGTGAAGTGCACAATAGGCCCAGCGTATGCATGTGCACACTACTGGTGCCTATGCGCCAATGGCGCATCATGTGCACACTGTGCAATACGGCACTCAGCCACTATTGGACATGTGATGCTCCAGACTGCGGAGGCCTATGGCACCCGGTGCCATAGGGCTGATGGTGTTCTGGCACCATGGGGCATACGGCACACAGACGCTATTGGCCAGTAGCCTGTGGTGTCCACATGCCCCTATTGCACACCTTGCATGGCGGTCCCAATAGCACAGTTGTACACAGTGCGCATGCTGACCCCTGACCCCAGGTTTGCCCTTTGCCCTTCAGGGTGCCCTGCACCATGTGCCAGTGTGGCCATGCCTGTATTGTGCATCTCCGGGGATGCGCAATTGCCATTGGCAGCGCATCTCCGTGCGAGATGTGCATCCACAGCACGTGGGGCTCATACGCTACAGGGCACCATTTTGATTTACCTTACTGTGATCCAGCAATGCCATGCCACAGCAGTGCCAGGGCACCAAACTGGACCCAGATTGAGTTGGTGAACCTTGTGGCCCTGGTGGAGCCACAGGCAGGCAGCCTGTTTGGGCAGGTGCCCTGAATAGGCGATGGACAGAGGTGTGGCAGGAGGTGGTGAATGGGCTGCAGGAGGCCACTGGTGTCCAGCACACCAGTGAACAGTGCACCACTGCTATGGGGATCTGCAGCAGAGGACCCAGAGAGGCTCCAGGCACTACAGGCACATGTCAGGAGGGGTGCCGTGCCACGCCAGATAAGTGTGCATCACAAGTGTCTGTGCCCAACCAGTGTTCTGTGGGGGCGGGGTGACACACCATGCTGCGGGGGCACCATGTGTGGCTGCGCCAACGTGCTGGAGCTGCGCTGGGCTGGGGAAGCACACTCTGCTGGGAGAGGGGCCTTGGTGATGCCAGGTACTGATGTGTTCATCTCCATGTTACCGTCCCTAGGCCCTGAGGACAGGACAGGAGGAGAGCCTGACTGGCAGGCACTGTGGGTGGGCTAGGTGGGCCACCGCAAGGGCTCCTATGTGGGCTGCAGGCTGCATGGGCAGTGCAGCGGGACCGGTGCAGGGTGCGCTGCAGCATGCAGGTAGGCACTGTTACATGCTACATTGTTGTGCAGGGTGGGCAGTGGGAGTGGGACAAGGCCCCCTGTGCATAAAGTCATTGCAGCTGTGCACCGCCCGCACATGTGTGACTGCCGCAGTGGGCTGTGGATGCATTATCTGCCACCTGTGCCACTGCCATCCTGACGCTTTACCATGCCACCTGACTGCAACGGTGGTGGTGTGTGGCCCACGGGCAGTGGTGGCATGCTGTGTTCTGCTTGGCTGCTGTGCACCGGGTTGGTGGCACGTGTGGGTACACACACTGTGGGTGGTTGGGTGCCATCCCAGGGGCATGTGTCACCACTGTCCTCTGCACATGGTGGGTGTGCTAGGGTGTTCCGGACATGCACTGATTCCGTGTACACTCCTTTGTCCTAGGTGCTCATCGGCCAGTTGTGCATACCCACCTCCTGAGGAGGATACTTGAGGTCTCCACTGCCATGCTGCAGGTGGTGAGGATGCTGCAGAGGGCCATCCGCAGGCTACAGCACCAAGCAGCAGTGGGGCGAGGCTGCCCATAGGGCCCGTGACCCTTCTACTTCCCTGTCCTCCCCTTTCCTTGCCCTCCCTTGTCCCCTTGTCTTGCTCTGACCCCTGTCCCTTCACTGGTTTAGCCTTTTGTAAATAGCTACCCCATTTTTCTTGTCCGCTGTTACCTGTATATGTATCAGTATATAGTTGTGTTTTATTTCTGTTGTTAATACACTTTTCTATGGTGACACATCTGTGTCCGGGTCTGCTTTGTGGCTGGCGTGGGGGCCATGCTGCAGTGGTGTGTGCATTGTGGTTGTGTGGTGTGCCTGGGGTGGCCAGGGGTTATGCCTGGTGGTGTTCACCCATTGTTCAGTGGCTGTGCCCTGGGCGGCCATGGTCTTTCTGTTCAGGGTGTCTGGTGTGCGTTGTGTGCTGTCTGCTTTGTGTTGCCAGCTGTGGTGCAGGTGGCATGGCACATGCGCCCTGTGGGGGTTGCCAGTAGCTGTTCACCAGTGGCCATTGGTGCCACCCTGCTCCATGCACCACTGTGGTGCATGTAGGTGGGTGCCTGCTTCTCCCCATGCACACTGGGCAGTGTTCTGTTGTGTGCTTGCCATGCCTCACTCCTGGCACCTCGCACCCTGGTGGCGGAATATCATGCTCAAGTAGCTTGCTCCTTGCTGTGCCTGTTGCTGGTTCATATGTGTCCTGGTGCAGGCACCTCTGCCTGCGCATCCCTCGTTGCACTGTTGTGCATGTTGGTTTGCTCCTCGGTGCAGCCCTGGTTGTGTTATGGCACATCTGTCGATATTCTGCTCAGCAGGCCAGGCCCTCTGCTCCCACAGTGCCAACCTCTGAGCGCAGTAATGAATAGGTAACAGACAGGGTAACCCTCCTGTCTGCTTGTGGGTCTGAATCTCCTTAAAACTCTTAACTCCTACCACAATACAATTAGACTTTTCTATCTAATGTATCACCTCTTTAGTGCCAAGTTAGATCACAGAGCTGTGTCTTTCTACAGTCCCAAGATGGAATGTATCTCAAAATAATTCAGACACAGTATTAATTTAAACTGTGTCTCTCAGCACCCGTTCTATGAGTCATCTAGCCTCCTTTTAGAATATAAAAAATACAAACATGATGTCCTATCAGGAGGTATTTTAAATAAGGTAACATCAGCAAAAACTCATTTCCCAAATTATAGGTCTTTGATTTCCCAGCTCCTTCCCCAAGGCATTTCAAAGGATTGTATAGCTTTTTAATACCAGTTGATAGTAAATGTTGTTCCTCTTAAGACGCCATAAAAGTTTAGATTTTCATCCTCTGGCAGACTCATAAAGTTTTGTTTCCACTTCAAAGAAGCAACAGGTCATAAAAAGGCCATAAAATGCAATGTCTCAAAGAAGTTAATTACATTACAGAGATCTCCTGGTTAATATATATCCTGTCATTTCACTGAAACCTTGGGGGGCACCAATGAAAGCACTGTGACAATCACACACTATATTTTTATATTACAAATATCACCCAACAATCATAACCAGCTGCCCAACCTTCACAATCCTCCTCACCTAGACTGAATTTGGGGGCTCCATCCCTTCATAGCATGAGCTTCCACAAGTCAGTTCACTCTCATATAGACGCTGATAGGCCATCAGCTGCTCTGATTGGTCACTCAGCCCTATGTAAGATCATCATGTCATACCCTTGCAAGGCAAGACTCCATCTTAATAGTCTACCATTAGTTTTTCCCATTTTGTCAGCCAAACCAGGGGTTGTGGTCCATGGGTACCTCAAAATGCTGCCCATATAAGTATGGCTCTAACTCTTTAGGGCCCACACTATGGCAAGACACTCTTTTTCCACAGTAGGGTGAAGCCTGCTCCCTGGGAAGTAACTTCTTGCTCAGGTACACTACAGGGTGATCTTCCTTGGTTGGATGTCTGACCCAGTATTGCCCCAATACCCACATCTGAGGCATCCGTCCTGGACTATAAAGGGACTGCTATAGTCAGGACTTGTCAATACAGGAGCACTGCACAGTGCCCCTTCAGTCTGGTAAAGGTTTTTCACAGGCTGGTTCCCAGGTACTTTTCTTATGCATCCTTTCTTTACCAGGTCAGGGGAGCAGCCAGGGCACTGTAATTGGGCAAATTTCCTATAGTACCCTGCTGTCCTTAGAAAACTCCTGACCTGATTCTGCATTTCTGGTCTGAGTCATGCCTTAATCACTTTCTATTTTACTTGGTTAGGACGGAGCTGTACCCAGTCTACAACATGCCCGAGGTATGCTACTTCAGCCATGGCCACCTGGCACTTCTCAGCTTTGACAGTGAGCCCGGCCCTCTGTATCCTGCCCAGCTCTTCCCTAAGGTGGGACAGGTGTTCCTCCTAACTGGCACTAAAGATGGCAATGTCATCCAGGTACGCCATGGAGTACTCCTCAGCACCATTCAACACCTGGTTCACCAACCTTTGGAAAGTGGCCGGGGCGTTCTTCATTCCAAAAGGCATTACTTTAAATTCAAATAAGCCTAGCAGAGTGATGAAGGCTGACCTCTCCCTAGCTCTTTCAGTTAACTCTACCTGCCAATACCCCTTTGTCAGGTCAGTAGTCGTAAGGTATGTCGCCCCTCCCAACTTGTCCAGAAGTGGGTGTCTGACTTCATGACTGCATTCAGTCCATGATAGTCCACACAGAAACAAATAGAGCCATCTGGCTTGGGCACAAGGACTACGGGTGAGGCCCAGGGGCTGTGGGATCTCTGGATTACCCCAAATCCAGCATTTCCTCGACCTCTCTCCTAATGTCCTTTTGAACAGCCTCTGACACCCGATATGCTGTCCACTGTAAGGGTGTCTGTGTCCCTGTACCCACATTGTGCATTGCTAAGAGGGTTAGTCCAGGCTTGGTGCTAAACAGTGGGGCAAAATCTTCTAAAACCTCCCTTACTGCCTGGATCTTGTCCAGGGCCAGCTGGGGTGACAATTTAACTGCCTCCACAGAGGACTCCCACTTGCTTTCTTCCAGCAAGTCCAGAAGGGTCTCCTTCGTCCGTCCCTCCCAGGACTACATGCTGCAAACACCATGTCAGCCCTATTAGTACACGCCTTCATCATGTTGACATGGTACATTCTTTTGTATGTCTTCTTCAGATAACTCTATGATATAGTTTGCATCATTTACCTTCCTAACTACTTTGTACGGTCCTGCCCACTCTGCCTGCAGCTTGTTTTTCCAGATCGGAATAAGGACCATGACTTCCTGACCCACCCTGTATGAGTGAGCTCTGACTCTGCGGTCATACCACACTTTTTGTTTCTGTTGGGCAGCTGCCAGGTTGCACTGGGCTGTCCCCATAAGCTCCTTCAGCCTTTCCCTAAACCTAAGGACATAATCCACCATGGGAGTGCCCTGGGTGGCATGCTTGCCTTCCCAGTCCTCCCAGATCAAGTCTAAGGGCCCACATACCCAGCTTCCATATAAGAGCTCGAAGGGGAAAATCCTGCTGACTCTGGGGCACCTCCTGTATGCAAACAACAGGTGGGAAGGTATTTCTCCAGTCCCTCCCATGCTGTTCAGCACACACTTGGAGCATTAACTTAGGGTACCACTAAATCTTTCCACAAGCTTCCATTGACTTGTGGGTAATAAGGTGTCATGCCCTCTGCACCACCCTACACTTCTTCCACAAACATTTCACCAGGTCCTATACATGAAGGAACCCCTCAATCGGTGATAACCTCCTGTGGAAACCCAACACGGAAGAAAATCCCAAGCAAGGCATCTGCCACTTTGTCTGTCCTCAGTGAGGATAGGGCGACTGCTTCTGGATACCGGGTGGCATAATCCACCACAGTCAGGATGAACCTCTTCCCAAAGGAGCTGGGGGTATTTAAAGGCCTCACAATATCCATTCCCGCCCTCTGGAATGGCTCCTCCACTATGGGCAATGGAATTAGGGTGGCTTGGGTCTTCTTACCTGCCTTCCCTATTTCTTGGCACCGGTGACAAGACCTGCAATACTCCTTCACCTGCTGGGTGAAGTTGGGCCAATAAAAATTCTGGGCCAACCGCTGCATAGTGCGTGCACTTCCCGGATGACCAGACAAAGGAGTATCATGTGCAATCTTGAGCAACTGCTCACATTACCCCTGGGGAATGACAAGCTGCCTGCCTATCACCCTCCTCTGTCTTCACATCCCGAGTATACATCAGTACATTTTCCCAATAAACTTTATGTTTACTGTCACCTCCCTGTGCTCTGTCAGAGTCTGCCCAAGCCCTCAGCTTCTCTAGACTAGGGTCACTTTTCTGAGCAGCTTCAAACTCCTTACACATTCCCAAGGCATGGGACACATCCCCTTCAGTCTCTAAACTATGGTCCCTAGTACTAGTGTCAGGGCACTCAGGATCACTGTCATCCCTACCCCTCTGGCAATGGGTCACCCCCCTTCTTTGGAGTAACCCTCCATAGCTGTGTGGTTAACTGCTACTGGGGAAATTTCTACCCCCTATTCCTTAGTCTCCATATCAGGAGACACAGGCTGGGGAACCAGTCTCCCAGTGGTTTCCACAATGGCTTTTGTGGGGTCCAGGGAACTACAATTTTCCTTGCTCCTGGCAATGGGTAACTGCACACACCATCCCTGTTTGAGATTGTTGCCAAGGATGACATCAACTGCTAAAGTTTTGGCTACAGCCACCTGTTGCACAGTTCCCCCATTTTACCCCAGTCTAGGAGAACACTAGCCAGTGGCAATGTTTTCTCCTCACCAGTGAAGTCTTGTACCATTACAGATTTATTGGGTATAAGCTGACCAGGCTCTACCAGATCCCCTTTCACCAACGTCGGGGATGCCCCTGTGTCCCTTAACCCTTGTGTCCGTACACCATTCACCATGACTGGGTGCATGTGTTTCCTCATGTTCACAGGCATGCTTCCAAGGACATATAAACAACCTACTTCTTTCCTATCCCCATTATGTATTATCTGAGCCTGTACATTTGGGTATGCTACCATAAGGTTCACAGTTTGAATCCCCCCAGAACTTGAGACTAAAGGTGATTGGAACCACAAGCAGACAGGAGGGTTACCCTGTCTGCTACCTGTTCACATTACTGTGCTCAAAGGTTGGCACTGTGGGGAGCAGAGGACCTGACCTTCTGAGTGCATTTGTAGACAGATTTGGTTAGCAGCGGTGCAATACATTTGGTAACACAAGCTTTAACTGTTCAGTGTGTCAGCTTATACAGTACAGCTCACTTGCAAAATAAGGCAGTGATTTATTTTTAAAAAAGGAAACAGAACTATAACATTTTGCTTACAGTCAAGTTCCTACCTGTTTTATTTTTTTTCTAAAGTGCAAGTTAGGGTAGCCATAGTTAGGGAAGAAGATGGCTTCCAACTATAGCGGGTACACTGCAAACTACTTGAGGCATGCCCTGATGGCAGCCATTGCCCAGAGCATCAAGTCACAGACTGTGACTGTAAAGGACCAAACCTTGGGTGTGGAGCAGCTAGCTGCCAGTGCAGTGTCCAGATCTGGAGAGGAGGGCAGCAGGGCTAGTGCAAGTGAAGGGCCACAGCAGCAGAGGAAGGTCACCAGCATTCTGGAGCCAGAAGCAATCAGGCTGCAGATTGAGTTGTGCAGAATGGAGCTGGAGTTCCAGTGAGACACTGAGCAAGAGAAATGAGCCACAGAGGAGAAGAGGAGCGAGAACAGTGAGAAACTGACCATGAAGAGCCTGAGTGCCAGTGAGCTGCAGAGGAGAAATGGGAGGAGAGAAGTGAGCCTCAGAGTGCAAGAGTGTGAACAGGTAACAGACAGGGTAACCTTCCTATCTGCTTGTGGGTCTGAATCACCTTTAGTCTCAAGTTCTTGAGGGATTCATAACTGTGAACCTCATGCTAGCATACCCAAATGTATAGGCTCAGATAATATTATCTTTGGGGAGATGCAATATATCTTTCACCTAAGGGCACCTAACCAGGTATCCAAAATGAATCCTTAAAACTCTATAAAAGACCTTAGGAATATTCTTACCTGTTCCCAGTTTAGTAACACCATCAAGCTTCTGAACAGTTTTTGTCAGTCTTAACCCTCTATACATCACATGCAAAAAAGAACTGGCAGACCCAGGCAGACTTTCAAAATAAAGAGTACTTTACTTAAAGATGATAAAACATGAAAAATGTAAACACAGAACAATATATTAAAGAGCGTGCAATCACTTAAAAGAAAACAAGGAAAGGTACAAAACAAAACTTCTACCACAATACAGTTAGACTTTTTCTATCTAATGTATTACCTCTTTTTAGTGCCCAAGTTAGGTCACAGAACAGAGTATTTCTAAAGTCCCAAGATGGAATATATCTCAAAACAGTTCAGACACAGTATTAGTTTAAACTGTGTCTCCACACCCTTATAGTCATCTAGCTCCTCCTTTTAGAATATTAAAATAATACAAACATGATGTCCTATCAGGAGGAATTTTAAATAAGGTGACATCAGCAAAAATAATTTCCCAAATTATAAGTCTTTGATTTCCCAGTTCTTTCTCCCAATGCATTTCAAAGGGTTTTATAGCTTTTTAACACCAGTTGATATTAAATGTTCTTCTTCTTAAGACATCATAAAAGTTTATGATTTTCATCCTCTGGCAGACTCATAAGTTCCATTTCATTTCCACTTCAAAGAAGCAACCAATCATACAAAGGCCATAAAATGCAATGTATCAAAGTTAATTAACATTACAGAGATATCATGGTTTATTATATCCTGTCATTTCACTGAAACCTGGGGGACCAGTGGAAGCACTGTGACTATCACACACTATATTTTTATATTACAAATATCATCCAACAATCATAACCAGCTGGTCAGCACCACACTCAGTACTGGTGATCGTACCTGGTCACCGCATGATGTGGTTGCTAACCGGGTAAGGATCAGGCTGTTCTTGGCCTTACTTCTATTGGTGGCATCCATTAGGTGAGAATTCTAGGCATCATCCTTGATGATGGTTTGACACTTGAAGCCCAGGTGTCATCCATCATCCAAAATGTTTTTTACCATTTAAGGAATGTTGCCCGGATTAAGCCCTAATTCTGCCTGATGACCTGCCCACACTGGTACATGCCTTTGTCATATAATGGTTAGACTATGTAATGTTCTTTACTTGAAGTTGGTGGAGGGAATCTCCATCAACTGCAACTGGTGCAGAACGCAGTGGCCAGGTTGCTGGTGGGCCTGCCCATGTCCTGTCACATGACCTAATCCTGCAAGATTTGCACTTGCTGCCTGTTAGATGAAGGATCATCTTCAAGGTGGGCTTGCTCACCTATAAGACCCTATAAGGCACTGGCCCTGGCTATTTGAGTGGCTCTAAATCCCTGTCCTCCTGTTGCACTCTCTCAGCTCCTCCACCAAGGGCCTCCTAGTGGTTCCATGGGACGGGCTAAAAAGTGTGGGGAACCATGCATTTGAGGTGGCCAGTCCAGTCCTCTGAACTCATTTCCCTGATCTCCAAGGAGGCCCAATCAGTGGAGGTTTTAAAAGGGGTCTGAAAGCTCATTTTTTTAACGAAGCTGTTCCTAATTAGCTGCAGTACTGATTTATTTATTTATTATTGATTTTAATTGTTTATTTGTGTTATCGACCCTCATGTATATGTTGTTGTGCAACTATGCTCTTTTAAAGTGCTTAGAGCCTCTGGGACTGGTGCTGAATAAATAAAGAATTGCTTACTTACTTACTGTATGAACAAACAGCATGAGATAGAAAATATGTAATTATTAATTAGAGATTGTATCTTATTATTCTAATACCTTATCAGAATACATAATGACAATATGAAAGACTTAGTAACCATCAATTGAAGAGTCTAACATGGCTATAATGTGAACTCAAGTCCTAGAGGAAAATCCAATTTAGATTTGCATATGGAAGCATGATATTAACTACACAAGAAAGGAATAGGTTAAATTAATTCAAGCTCTAAAAACAATTTAAAAAAGGTACCAGCTTCATAGATATCTGAAGGCCTCACATGTTATTCTGTGCTAGCAGTAGGTGACACACTCGAGATAAGAGATAATTTACTGTATGACTAACTAAGGGGGCCCACAGACATCTCCAATCTGTGTAGTGGTGAATTATGATAAAATGGAGATAATATTATTAAAAAATATTGTTTATTACATAACTAAAAAGCATGATCATATACAAAACTTACCTAATAGGGAAATGTGCTTTTTGATAAGGTAATACTTGAACTTGGGTCATGCTTATTATAAATGAAATTATATACTGTAAATCTAAAGTTTTCTCAGCTTTATGCAGATAAAAAGACCAAACTTGCTTCAAAATGTAAAACGGATCATGAACTATCCATAAAGACATCCTATGTAAAGGGATCTGGTAGCTAAGAGAATATATGTATAATTAAAAAAACTAATGAAAGAAAAGTAGCACTGTCTTGGAGAGACGGCCATCATAAAGCAAGGCTACATTCTAGAGTGACATCAAAAAATATCTTTGGAAGCAGTCCCCTTCTGCAACAGACATGATATATGAATTCTGAAGACTTTCTCTCAGTGATTCCTGCCACTCTAGTACTTTGATGCAGACATCATCTTCATCATCATCATCAAAGGAGCCCCCTGATGAAGATACAGTGTACATCAAAGCACTGGGTTTTCAGGAGCCACTGTGTCTTTTAACTACATTTACTTTCACAGCTATTCAGTTTGGCTGTGCACTGTTCATACTTTATGCTTTATCTAGTTACTTACCTCAGAACAGCAGCAGCACCCTCTCTTCCATGAGCATGCCTCTCTGAGTTTTTTTTAAACCAGATAAATTACCCTACTGTTTTTGAGAAGTGTTATAACATCTTTCATGTCCACCTAAACAACAACCAAGACAGGCAAATGGCTCATTAATTTAACATCTCATTCAAAAGATGGCACCACATGACAGCATGGTGTCCCACATCAGCTGGGGCGCCATTTGGTAACTTACAATCAAGGGGTTAGTCCCCCTGCAAAGCCAAAAACACCATCTCCTACAGCAGCTGGGGTCCTTAGGAGGCCTCCCTGTTGACTACTGACCACTGCCATCAGGAACAGTGTTTGCTGCACTTCCATTAGTTAAGGGTTCCTTTGTACCATTCCATGGAGATAAATGCTGATGAGGGCTCAAAATTAAAATGAATGATTTATCATTATTTAGAAGGCTTTATTGACTAAAATAAATCATTTATTTGTAAGGTCTGACTCTTACCTGCAGTGCATTGTGTAGTAAAATATCTCAGCTAATTTGTTACAATTTTGAAGTGTTTGATAAATAAAGTTCAGAATCTCATAAGCAGAAAAAAAGAGAAGGATCCGGGGACTAACAATGGTACCAAATTTGAACCAAGTGAACCTGCTGAAATTCAACATTTTGGACACCAGTGAAGCAAGGCTGAAGGAACTCGGTTTCCTTTTGGCACTTGATGCCATTTATTTATTTATTTACAGATTGATTGATTGATTTAAAAATTGGTAACTGGGAGATACACACTGAACCAAGGCTCATTTCCAGGTGCAACCCAGGGGAAAAGGAACAGGAAAAGCAGTGCAACACAACAGAGTAACAATACCTGTACAAAATAAAGGGCAGTCATAGTGCAGTATGGAGCACTACACAGTAACAATACTTGGTACAAAATAAAGAGCAGTCATAGTGCAATGTGGAGAACAACACTGTAACAATATCTGGTACAAAATAATGGGCAGTCAAAGTGCAATATGGAACACCACATAGTGCAATATGGAGTACAACACAGTAACAAACCCTGATACAAAATAGATGGCAGTCTCAGTGCAATATTGAGCACTACACAGAAACAATAACTGATACAAAATAAAGGGCAGTCACAGTGCAATATGGAGCTAACACAGTAACAATACTTGGTACAAAATAAAGGGCAGTCATGGATTGTCTAGCACAACACAGTAACAATACCTGATACAAAATAAAGGGCAGTCGTAGTGCAATATGGAATACAGCAAAGTAACAATACCTGATCAGGTCATCAGCGTAGAGAATATACAAAATAAAGTGCAGTCACAGTGCAATATGGAGTACAACACGGTAACAAAACCTGATACACAATAAAGGGCAGTCTCAGCACAGTATGGAGCACTACACAGTAACAATATCTGATACAAAATAAAGGGCAGTCTCTGTGCAATATGGAGCACAACACAGTACTAATAATACTAGATACAAAATAAAGGGCAGTCTCAGTGCAATATGGAGCACTACACAGTAACAATACTTGATAAAAACAAAGGCAGTCACAATGCAATATGGAGCACAACACAGTGACAATACCTGATACAAAATAAAGGGCACTCACAGTGCAATATGGAGCATAACATAGTAACAAAACCTGATACAAAATAAGGAGCAGTCACAGTACAATATGGTGCACAACACAGTAACAATACTTGATACAAAATAAAGGGCAGTCCCAGTGCAATAGGACAACACAGTAATTATACCTGATACAAAATAAGGAGCAGTCACAGTGCAATCACGGAGCACAACACAGTAACAATACCTGATAGAAAATAAAGGGCAGTCACAGTGCAGTATGGAACACTACACAGTAACAATATCAGATACAAAATAAAGTGCAGTCCCAGTACAATATGGAGCACAGCACAGTAACAATACTTGATACAAAATAAGGTGCAGTCGTGAGTACAATATGGAGCACTACACAGTAACATAGAAACATAGAATTTGGACGGCAGATAAAGACCACTTGGCCCACCCAGTCTGCCCATTTCCTACCTAATGGATAAGCTGCAGATCCTAGTTAGCCAGCAGCCTACTTCTTCCTACCCCCACCCCTAGAATTGCCTTATGACAGTCCCATGCATGCTTGAATTCCACCACTGTTTTTGACTCCACAACCTCCTCCAGAAGGCCATTCCATGCATCCACAACCCTCTCTGTGAAAAAATACTTCCTTAAATTACCTCTGAGCTGCCCCTCTATCTTCAAATTGTGCCCCTTGTTCTTGCACACTCTTTTTTGAAAGATGCTACCCTCTTGGACTTTGTTGATTCCCTTGAGGTACTTGAAAGTTTCTATCATGTCCCCCTTTCCTCAAGGCTAATATTAAGCTCCTTAAGTCTCTCTTCATATGTCTTCCGTGCAGACCCTGCACCATTTTAGTTGCCCTCCTCTGGACAGCTTCCATCCTGTCTATGTCTTTGCGGAGATTGGGTCTCCAGAACTGCACACAGTACTCCAGATGGGGTCTCACCAGCTGTCTGTACAGAGGCATAATAACTTCCTGTTTTCTACTGGTGATGCCTCTCCCTATGCATCCCAGTATCCCCCAGCCCTCCTTGCTGCCCTCTCACATTGCTTGCCCACCTTTAGGTCATCTGATATGACTACCCCCAGGTCCCTTTCCATTTTTGTTGTTGTTAGTATCTCACCCCCATTGTGTACTCTTCCCCTGGGTTTTTGTTTCCCAGGTGCATTACCTTGCACCTCTTAGCATTGAATCTAAGCTGCCATACATTTGACCATTCCTCTAACCTTGCCTAGTCCTTTTCATCCTTTCCACCCCACCTTGTGCATCAACTCTGTTGCAGATCTTTGTGTCATCTGCAAAGAGACATACTTTTCCTTCCAGTCCCTCTGCAATGTCACTTATAAAGACATTGAAGAGGACCGTTCTATACTGAACCCTGCGGTGCCCCACTAGCAACCCCCCTTTCTTCAGAGTGGACTCCATTTACTATTACTCTCTGTGTCTATTCTCCAGCCAGTTCTTTACCCAGGCTGTCATCTTGGGACCCACTCCCAGGCTGGCTAACTTGTATAATAATCTTTTGTGGGACTGTGTCAAATGCCTTGCTAAAGTCTAGGTAGGCCATGTCCACAGCCCCTCCCTGATCTACTACTTTGGTCACCCAGTCAAAGAAATCTATTAGATTTGTCTGGCATGACCTTCCCTGTAGAATCCATGCTGCCTAGGGTCCTGTGCCCCTCTGGCCTCTAGATACTCAACAGTTCTTTCCTTCAGAAGTGATTCCATCATTTTCCTACCACTGAGGTTAAACTAACAGGTCTGTAGTTTCCTGCTTCTGCCTTGCTCCCACTTTTGTAAAGGGAATCACATCTGCCCTCCTCCAGTCCTTGGGTACCACCCCATCCTCCCATGATTTGTTAAAGAGGGTAGTCAGTGGTGTCACTAGTTCTACCCTTAGTTCTTTAGAATTCTGGGATGAATCCCATCAGGCCCCATTGCTTTGTCCACCTTCAGTTTTAAGAGTTCTTTCAGAACCCTTTCTTCTGTAAATGGCTGGTATCAACTTCTGCATCCAGAGTGTTTCTACTGTTTGTTTTAGGTACCTCCCTCTTCCTTTGTAAATACTGAGCAAAAATATTTGTTTAGTATCTCTGCCTTTTCACAGTCACCCTCTGCCCACCCTCCCTCCCTTTATTAAGCCTAACTATCCCTCCCTTGGTCTCCCTTCACCCCTGATGTACCTATAAAAGGTTTTGTCCCCCTTCTTAACTGAGTTGGCTATCTTTTCCTCAGTTTGGGCCTTTGCTGTTCTGACTGCCTTCCCAGCTTCCCTTTGCTTTAACTGATACAGCTCTCTGCCCTGCTTCTTCTGTGTTTCCTTGTACTTCCTGAATGCTTTCTTTTTCTCGTGAACCTTCACTGCCACTTCCTTTGAGAACCATAGTGGTTTCTTACATCATTTTGTTTTGTTTACTTGCTTCACACAAAGGTTTGTTATGGCAGTTTTTATTATTCCCCATTGTTCTTCCACCCCTCCTCCCTGCCCATTTGCTAGTGCATTCCTTAGGCACTCACCCATTTTGGCAAAGTCAGCCCTCCTGAAGTCCAGTACTTTTGCCTTTGTATGGCTTGACTCTACTGCTGTGTTTATTGTGAACCATACTGTTCGATGGTCGCTAGTTCCCAGATGGCTACCCACTTCTACATCTGTGATCCTCTCTTCATCTCCATTTGAGAGAACCAGGTCTAAGATTGCTCCCTCTCGAGTGGGCTCCAATACTAGTTGTCTAAGGCATGCCCCATGTAGGACATCTAGAATAACCCCACTCTTCGAAGTGGCTGCTGCAACTGCACTCCAGTTAACATCTGGCATATTCAGATCACCCATCAGCAATATCTCCCTTTTCTGCCATTCTAAGCATACTTTCTATCATTTCCTTGTCCATTTCCTCCCCTGTTCCAATGTGTTCCTTCATATCCAGATACTGGTTTGGATACAAAATAAAGTGCAGTCACAGTACAGTATGGAACACCTACACAAGTGTAAATAACACCGCGAAAGGTACAGCATGCAAAAACATATATTGTATTAGATAAGAGACCTACTAGGCAGAGGTGTGCCTCCCACATGGGGATAAATTTGCAGAGGTGGAGAGTAAATGGAACCAGGAAGCAGGATAGTGTTGACCCTGATGGAGGCCTGACGATGGACAATAGGCTCCAAACTTGGGAGGTGTCAGGTGGATAGATAACCGGTGCAGGTGGGGAAGGTAGTTTCAACTGGTGCCTAAGGGAGCCAGGGGAGGTGGAGAGGCAGAGGAGGAGGTAAGCAGGTTCTAGAGTATGAGTAGTCTATAGGAGAAGGCAGATTGCCCAGCAAAGTGGCAGGGATGAGAAGTGATGAATGTTCAATGATCCCTGGAGCAGAGACAGTATGAGGTAGGAGGGGTTGGAAAGAGGAGTGAGGAGAGGCAAGAGGGAATGGACCCAAACCAGTATCTGGATATGAAGGAGACACATTGGAACTGGCAACTTCAGGGTAGAGAGAGGATTGGTAGGAAGGAGAAGAGGAGAGTAGTGGTGAGTATGAGGGGATAAGTTTGTAGCAAAGTGGCAGAAGGCATTACAGAGGGTGTTCAGTTTGGCAAGGAAGTGAAGGGGTGGTGCTATAGACTACTTCCACATATTCAAAGACTGGGAGCACAATGCTGTTAACAATTTTCCAGTAGACCTATGGAAATAAACAGTCTTTGTTGCAGTGCAAAGCACCAAGCTTGGGGCAGAGCTTGGCATGGGTGGCATCAATATGGATTAAGAAGTCAAGCTTACTGTCAAGTCACACACTCAGGTACTTGAAGAACTGCACCGCATCAAGGGGGGAGCCATCCAATGTGGAGAAATCCAGGAGAGTCGGAGACTGGCCAGTTTCTGTCTGGTATCAAAGGTCATAGACACCATTTAGTGCTGACCCAGAATTGGTTGAAGTTGACCATGTATGATGTTGTGGAAGTCCTGCTGGAGCAGGTCTACCAAAGCTGCAGTAGAGGGACTATAGGTGAAGATGACCGTGTTATCTGCTTACATGTGAATATGCAAGCTGGCACAAGCAGAGGGGAGGTTATTAAGGAAAATGGAGAAGAGGATGGGACCAAAGATGGAGCCCTGTAGGACCCAAGCCTGGATGGGTAGTGGAGGTGATAGGATGCTTCCAACCTGTACTGACTGTTAACAGCCTCTGAGGTAGGAACAGAACCAATCAACAATGGGAGCTGATAGGCCAGCAGAACTCATCTTGTGCAGGAGGAGTAGATAGGACACCAAATCAAAGGCTTTGGCTAGATCGGTGAATGTGGCAGCTGTGATGTGCCCCTGGTCCATCCCAGAGAAGATGGAATCAGTGACATGCAGCAGAGAGGAGATGGTGGAATGTTACTTCTGGAAGTGGGGATTAGGAAATTGGAGGATGTCAGGTAGTCTAAAAGTCTAGAACAGACAAGCTTCTCTTGCAGTTTTGCAAGACAGGAGAGGAGGAGATAGGACAGAAGTTACCAGGGAGGAGAGGTCCCCTTTGTGAAGTGGAAGAACTTTGGCAATCTTCCAGGACTGAGGAACAGAGCTGAGGGAGAATGATCTGTTGAGCAGATGAGTAAGGGGAGATGCAATGGCAGGAGCTGGGGCATTAAAGTTGTTCTGGAGATTGTCCATGAGATAGTGTGATTTTGTGGCCTGGACTGTCTTTGTGCAGTTGTTTCTCAGAGCCCTGTAAGAGAGGAGGTCAGCGAGGGTGTGGGATAATTTATAGGAGGACCAGGCAAGATCACAGGACTTGCACTGATTGATAATATCGAGTGTAATCTAGAGGTGGTGGGAAGTTTTAACCCTGAATTTCTGGAGGAGAGAGAGCTTGTCCCAAACTGAGAAAAATCTGGAGTGAAATAAGAAGAGGGCCATATCAACATCAGGGGCAGAGTAGATGGCTGACCAATCTGTTGCAACAAGGCTGTCCAAGAAAATGCTGACGTTTATGACTGGAGGACCTGGTCCAGATGTATTTTGGGAGGGAGACTCTAGATTTTTCTGACACAGAATGTCATGCTGTGGTCACTGAAAGAACCCAGCTATATAGTATGCCCGCAGCAGCCAGAAAAGAGAGAACCCAGTGCAAAAGGATATGGTTGGGGAGTAGGGTTGAGTCGGTGGGTTAAAGACAATCTGGGAAAGATTAAGGGACTCAGTCCTGTGGATGGTCAATCTGGAGGTCAGGGAGAGCCAATTTATATTGAAATCCTCAATAAGGATGAGTTCACCTGTGGAGGAATAGGAGGTGATGGAAGAGAAAGAGAGTCAGCCAGGGAGGAAAGGGAGATTTTGGGTGGCTTAGAAAACTCCAAGGAAGATGGGCATGGTGAGTGGAATGAAAGTCTAGCAAAGAGAAATTCAGGTGGAGGGTACTGACTCCCTGTTAGCCATAGCACAGGAGAGTCTGGGAGACTATAAATGGCAATGCACCACCACTTTTTCCCCATCCTGTCTGAAGAGATGGAAGTCAGAAAGGGTCAGTCTAGTGTCTGGAGCCCTTGAGTTGTCAGGATTCAAACATACAGAGGATGTCATGATGCATCACTTTCTACTGGGAGCACACACTGAGCATGTCCAAGTTGTAGGCAAGCCACATGACCTGTAGCAGCCAATCGGTGACACTAGAGATTAAGACGTCCTCGTGCTGCACACATCTCAGTGCCAGTTCCAGCTCTCTCACAGGGGAAGGACCTGGTTACTGAAGGAGCTAATTTTATGTGACAAAAGTGTAACTTTGGATTACAACATATTTGGAATCATCACAGAATCATGCATTATTATTCCAGTTAGCTAACTCTCATTGAATTTAACTTTAGTTTTAAGCAGGCAGGCAGGCTAGTAAAATATACAGTGGAGGAGAAGAGAGCATGTACAGAGTGAGCCTGCACTGGCAACTTCAAGCCCTGCAGCAGAGCAGGCCCATTGGAATTTAACAAACTGAAAAGGCGCAAGGATTTTGTAGCATTTTTTTGACAAGTATTTTTCCTTTACTGAATGCTGCAGTGCAGGTGGTGTAGAGGGCATAGAAATCCATGTTTATTTTTTCCTTTGTTTTATTCTTCCCTGAGCAGAAGCAGGGCAAAGGAATTTAGCAAATCAGAAAAGTTGCAGGGGCATGTTTTAAGGACTTATCTGACAAACAGTTTTGTACTCACTCACTGCTTGTAGGGGCCCAGAAATTCAACTTTGATTTTGCCTGTGTATGAGAGCCTGTCAGCCAGTCAGTGAATGAAAAGAAGGCTGCGTGTGAGACACAAGGGACAGATTTTCAAGCTGCTTATATTGCCCAAGCGCTGGCTGTGTCAAAGATATGGCACACGGGACTCGTGGCAATCACCTGGCCTTAATCAGCATTTTGAACCATGCACCAATCCCACACAAGTCAGACCAACTCTTCTTGGTCTAGCTTGTGGCAGTCCTGGGAACCCCTTTTACAGGGCTTGCACCAAAGAGTTGCAAAAGAGCTGGCACAGGCTGCCATAAATCGAGTAAAGTGTCATAGCTGTGCTCAACCTACTAAAATCAGGTGCAGTTGTGGCAAAGGGATTGGCAGCTGGACCAAAAAGGATTTGATGTAAGGCCTGATGCATGCCCTGTGTCACCCTTTGAAAATCGGGCCCAAGGTCTCTCAGTGGGATGGGGGTGGTCTGTCAAAGTGAGATGGCCTGATGGTGTCACTCTTCTGTCACCGAGAGATGTACAGCGCCAGGCTGTGTGTATACCAAGCATGTGTAGCACATCTGTGGATAACTCTTATATATATTCAAATCAAGGTATACTGGCCCCAAAGATTCAAGACGATGGCAGGGCAAAGGTACCGAGACAGTTAGGGTGCAAGCTGTAGTAGGCGAGAGGGGGTTCTACATCATAATGGTGATTGCCGAAAGGTGACCATCATTATTATGGGGTACATCACTGAAAATTAGTTTTGGCAAAATGTACACCCCCCGTGCACAGGAAAACAGCTCCTGAGACTTAGATTTTACATGTTTATGCAGGAGGCTGCACCCCCTGCACCCATCCCATGGTGGGGCTTCACCTCCTGCACCCTCCTACTAAAGGATTCTTAACCTCGGGGTGCATGTTGGGGGGTGCAAATTCTGCAAAAATAAATACTCAGGCCAGGCGACAAAATGCAGGCGTCAGGACCTGAACCAGGAACCCTCGCAGCTTTAGGCTGCCACCCACCCACCCACCACACTACAGGCCAACTCAGCAGCACCACGCCAACCACACCAGGCCAACCCTCCCTCCCTTCCATCATTGTCACTCCCCCCACGCTGCATATACATATAGCGACGCCTTGTTGCTATATGCGGAACCTCCCCCATCCAGTCACCTTTCCTCACTCCCTCGCCTCATCATTCCTGTGCCGCAAATGAGTCGCCATTTTGGTAGGCACCCACTTGCAGCTAGCCCACATCACAGGATACCGTGGAGGTAATCAGGACAAGAGAGTCTACAGGCCTCCAGCACAGAGGAAGGAGACAGACATTGAGCTGACAAATGAAATTAATAGTCTGGCAGAGCTTAGGGAGTTTTTGATATTGGGGAACTTTAATTTTCTGGATGTAGACTGAACAAGAACACCTCACTTGCAGAAAGTGCAAAAGCCACATTCTGGTAGACAGAATGCAAAAGGCATTCCTGAGCTCAAGGTCATGAAACCCAGTAGGGAAGGGGCAATATTAGACCTTATTCTTACAAACAGGGAAAAATTAGTGGAGGTATACATGCAGAAGTCACTGTAATTGTGCAATCATAGAACACTGTGGATTGAAATCAAACTTAAGACCGAGAGGTACATTCCAGGACCATGGTCTTGGACTTCAGAGGGCTGAATTGGTGAATATGAGAGAAGTGTTGAGAGAAAATTAAGGCAGGTGGATGAAGCAGTAGAAGTAGACAGAAAATGGGGATAATCAAGAAGAAGCACTGGAGGCAAGTGGTCTCTTTGCAAAATGGTAGGGAAGAATAGAGGGAAGGCTTACAAGGAGTGCAGTTGAAGCAGTAATAGAAAACAGAAGATGTTTATTATTGCAGCAGTAGCACTACTCGCTATGACGCGCAACTCTGGTTCAGGAATGAGGCCGGGAGTCGGAGGGCTAGCCAGGGGAGAAGGCTTGAGCATCCGAGGACCGCTCAGCTTCTCCAGGGAGGGAGGGGTATGAGGCTCGGTGCTTGACTGCCTCAGGTGGAGGCCTGAGGTGCAGCAAGTGCCAGGCCATAGGAAGGAGGGGCATGATGGATGTCAGCAGGACTACGCCTTGACATTGGGACGCACGTCACACCCAAAGAATAAACTGGAAAATGGCTCCCTGTGTAAGACAGAGCACCAGCCCTGAACCCTAGTGTCCCCTGCCTGTCCCACCGGTAACCCTGATGAAGTGCAAGTACTTATGGTGTATGGGCCCCACCTCGTCCCCACCTGGGGGGAAGACCAAGGCTACATGAGGGGGCTATTGTGTGCTCCAGGCAGGAAGGAACAGGGACAGAGGCCAGGCATCTCCCAATGAGGCAGAGCACAGGAGGCAAGGGAGAAGCAAAAATAGAAAGTAAAAAAAAAAAGAAGACGTTTATTAAATATGAGGGTAGTCAAATGGGTGGGGGAGGAGCAATCGGAAATGATGAGAAACCCAATACGACAGTGAAGCAGGAAAGGGCCAAAGCAGAACTAAGGCTGGAGGAGAGAGTCAGGGAGGGTGACAAGACATTCTTCTACTATAGTCAGGGGACACACAAAACAAAGGGGGAGTGAGCAGGCTGAAGAAGTGGGAGGAATGGATAGAGGAGAGAAGGACAAGGTGAATCCACTGAATAATTATTATCTACCAGCAGTTTTACAGGTGAAGCCTTTAAAAACTAGGAAGAGTAGGAGTCACCAGAGGGGAGAGTGAAATGTTCACACTATGAAAAGGGCATAAGATAAATGAAAATTGAGTTGCAAACTACACCATTTTTAAATAAATATTGTGTAGTATTAAAATTCAGAAAAAGTAAAAAAAAAGTATATATAACACTTTCTCTTTTAAGAAAAGTTATGTAGTTTTATATATCAATACAAAAAAATATTGATATAGTCTATTGATACAAAAAATAGTATCAGTGCTATGTATTTCCTTTTTCTTTTTTGCTGTGTCACAATTAAGAAAACATGTACTGATAATATACTCAAAAAAAGTAGTTGAAACAGTATTGATACATGTAAAATAATATCAGCATATAAAAACTCTATTGAAAGGACTGATTCTTAATGACTTGACTCTAGGCTTTCATTGAAAAAAGACATACATTTCAAGACCCAACAGTTACAAAGTTAGAACTTTCCAAATATTTTTTTCTTTGGAACCTTTAGGGCTAGAAACAGAATGTTCTTTAAATGAAAGCATGAACTCAAATACAGTAAGCTGATGTATTAATGCATGAGGTTACTATATCTTCCATATATCAATATATAAAAACATGAAGTGATTCAAATGTTTTTAAAATCCTGTTATTTATTTATTTTTTTTACTCACTTTATCCACCTGATCCCTGGCGGTGATACCTCCTATCGGCTCCCCCAGCCCTGTCCCCCACTCACAGCCTACCCCTCCAGCTGCCCATGGCTTTGGCCCCCGTGGTGGGGCGGCGGGGATCCCTCAACCCACCTAACTCCAGATTCGGTGCTGGAGAGGTTACTGCCTATCGCGGGGCCGGCGCCTGCAGGGACCGACTGTCATTCTGCAGCGCCAGTACCTAGATTTTCCACCTGTAATTTTTTGTCCCCATAGGTGAGGCGTGCAATGACGCCACTAGGAGTGAGCACGCACACTCCTGTACGTGCACCTCCAAGCGTCTGCCTCATCTATCCTCATTCTGTAGTGTTTCGGTGTGCTAGCCCCTAGCCTCTGCCAGGGGCCAGTCATGCACCGAAGCGTAGGTGTTGCCCTTCCCTGGAGAGAGAGAGAGAGAGCAGTCCTACAGATGCTCGATCCCTCTCCTCCCTGCCGACCCCTGGCGGCCCATGTTTGTTCGCAAACACGGGTCACCAGCGTAGCACAAAGTAAGATGCCCAGCGTCTCAGCCCTCAGTGCCACCGGCCCAAAATCCTGTTATTTTTAACAACATAAATTCAATGGGCTTATGCAACTTAGTGTAGTGTTACGCTTGTGTAACTTGATGATAGACCTTTGTGGCCATTCACTCTCTATTTCACATGGAATACCACCCTGTAGGGGTACAAAGGCAAGGAACCCTTGAGGAGGATTCCACCCCTAGAGGTGCCTCAGGAAGAATTCCTTAGCTAAAGGTACCTTAGAAAGGTCACCTGAGGGAGAGGTAAGCCACTGGAGGAGGAGGAGGAGGAGGAGGAGGAGGGAAGGTGGTGGGTCAAACAAAAATGCTTCTGCATGAAGCTGGAAGGACTGCCATATATAGCTCAGGTAGGAGCATAGTTGGTTGCTCTGGCCCATTGAACCACAGTTAAAGCCTTTCAATTCAATGGGCTTACACAACTTAGTGTTGTGTTATGTTTGTATAACTTGTTGATAAACCATTGTGGATGTTCACCTCTCTATTCCATGGGGAATACCACCCGTATGGGTACCAAAGGCAAGGAACCCTTGAGGAGGGTTTCACCCCAGAGGTGCCCTGGGAAGAATTCCCTACAATGAAAATTTAGAAGGCCCCAATAGAGTGTTGAACAGCAAATATTGCTTACAAAGGCTGATGGGCATGATTGACAGCAACGGTGGATCAACGGCCACTGATAATGAGTTTTCAGAAACAAACACAGATATGAGATACAATAGGTTTAAAACTGTGCAGAAGGGCATGACTTCCTAAGGACAGAGGAAACAGCAAAGGAGCGACCATCCAACACAAAAGGGAAGTCACCATCCAACTCCATCCAACAGTAGAAATCTACCTAGGGAACCTAACAATCTACTACTATCTAAACAAACTAGGTATTTTGACCTTCAGCACAGAGAAGAGGAAAAACACCCTATGAGGGGGAAATTTCTGGGGATCCAAGACCTAGGTCACCTTCCCTCCAGGCTTAGGACATTATCTTTAGTGACAGCACTGCTGCTGCAATTTAGAAACCTAATTCAGGGGAATACAATTTGGGGGAGGCTCTCCTCCATCCCTCTAATGGGAACTCCATGAGGGCTGCAAGCGCACTCTTCAGCCACAGGAAATTCCCACACAAGAGAACCATCCCCAAGGCAGGAGGGAGGACAGCAACATCTACTGAAGGCATTCAGCCTGCCTTCATGAGCCTAAAAGCAGATCAGGTGTACCTCAGGTGGTCATAGGAGAATAGCATAAAAAAGTACTGCTGAACCCACTAGCAAGCTGAAGAAGCCCACTTGGGCTTAAGGGCCCCAGCCCTCATAGCTAAAGTCTTAAATTCTACATCAAGAGGAGCCACCAATACATCTGTATGGTTAAAGCCCCACCTGGAGTAAGGACATTCTCACTGGGGCCAAGATAAAAAGGACCCCACCCCATGTTTTGCATGCTCAAGATGTGGATTTTTGTGGGTGCAGAGCAAGACCATTGGCTGAGGGCAAGCCCTGAGCCACAGTAAGTTATGGTTGTGGGTGGCATGCATCTGATTTTGAAGAGTGAGGTACATGTGACAAGTCAGGTGACAAGTCAGGCACAGCATATGTAAGACCCTCACATAGGTCATGCATGTTTTTCACTTTCTTATATAGCACATGTTTCACTTTTTTATATTCTTTTCTTTCTTATATGCATTTACTTTTTCAGCTAGAATATGACACCTTCATGTTGGTATGTCATGACATGTATGACACTAGGATGGGTCATGGGAATGCATGTCAAACAAATCCATTAAGGAAGCCAAATTATAGTGAAATAAAAGTTTCCATTACAGTTTGAAGTCATAAGCTGTTTCAAATTGAGAAGCTTTACAGATACATTTGAAATGCTGTCCCAGAACTAGGGAGGTTAATGGTAGGTACGTTAGTGATAGTTACTTACTTTTCTGGTGGATGTCATGGCCTCCATTAAATGGCAAGACTGCTCTCCCACTGCAAGCCCCTAAAGCTGTACAGGCACTATATGTATGCAGACCCATGGCCAGACTGAAAAGAATAACAGTATAGATTGCAAGCAGTACACCAGGAAATACTGCTCTAGAACTCAGAACAGAGCTGAGAAAGCAGTCTGTTGCATAAATGATTTAAACTGCTAAGGAGCAGGAATAAATGGCAAGAGAGCAACAATGAAACTGCTAGAAAAGCAAGCACATGGGAATTGAAAAGATGGGAGTTGTAACTGCACAGTGGAGCCAAGCACCAAATGAAGCCATGTGTAAACTAAGGATGTTCATAGGGAGACTGCTATGGACAGAAAAGACGGCAAGTGGGAGCTGAATAGCACAGATAACAATTGCAGATAAACTGAGAGATTGCTGGCCAGCCTGCTGGTGCAACAGCAAGATGACCGCTTGTGGTGCCGACATCCCAAGTTCAGTGGACTTGGGAGTCAGAGGGCTGGCCAGGGGGAAAAGGAGGGAGCATCCCAGGGACTGCTCTCCTTCTTCTGGGGAGGGGGACAGAATGTCCGGTGCTTTGTGGCACTCTGGCAGAGGCAGAGTTACTGCCACTGCTGGTGCCTCATGTAAGGGGGCAGAGTGTACACTGGCCATCATTGCACATCCCACCCCAGGAACCTCCACAGTATCTACAAAAAATAAATAAATTCCATCCCTGTCCTTGATGCTCTGTCTGATGCTGCTCCCCTGCGATCTGTTTCCATAGAAGGTGTCCCGCTCCCATGGCCTCACCAGGTGGGGGAAGCCTGGGTATGGGGGTTAGCATGCAGATGGCTTATCCTCCAAACAGGGGTAGGGGACCAGTCAAAAAAATGAGGGACAACTAAAGTATGATAAAAGTAAAAGGGAGCCTGAATAGCATAATGCCTGCACAGTACAATGCAAGCAAAGGGGGGGCAGAAGAATATTAGGAAAACTAGAACCCCCCCAAAAAAATGAACTGAGAAACTCAGGCACAGGAAAACAAGGGAGCAGACAAAGATGACAGAAAGAAGCACAAACAGCAGCCAGAGGCAAAAGCAAACTGCTAACCTAGAAAGGCAGAAGAAACACAAACCAACAGAAAGTCCAGCACAAACCAAGAAGAAAATCCAAAGCACTAGAGGAGGGAGACAAATGGCAAAGGGGGCAGAGCCTTCCAGCTTGGGAAGGCAGAGACCAACAGAGCCTCTGGCTGCAAAGAAAAAATGCTTCTGGGTGAAGTTGGAAGGACTGCCTTATATAGCTCTGGTGGGGGTGGCTAGTTGCCCTGGCCCATTGAATCACAGGCAATGCCATTCAATTGACATGTATTGTCATGTATAAACACATGGGAACTGTATCATTACAATCCATGCATATTGACTGGATTCCAAGCTTCCTTTAAAAAAAAAAACTAAAAAAACTTACATTTCTAAGCCTAAAATTTCAAAAGTTACAGCTTTCAAAATATATTGTTATTTCAGTTATAAAATATAAAAAAATTATTTTGGAAATGGTCAGAATATATTACCAGTTGCTTTGTTTAAAAATAAACACTTTCTTTTCTAGTTTGTGTTCAGTATTCATGGTAAAGTACCTGAGGCATCTACCAAACTGCAGCATAGCAACCAGTAAAGGACTGCTAGTGGAGTTCAGCAAGGAGCCCATTATAAAAAGTGCTGAAGGGACTTCAGGCACTGAGTAACAAAATTATTGGGCCCAGATGGGTTGTACCGAGGATGGTGTGAGAAATGGGGCTGGTATTGGCAGATCTACTGACAGATCTCTTCAGCTACTCACCAGAGATGAGAGAGGTGCCAGTGGAATGGAGAATGGTGAACATTGTCCTCCTACATAAAAGTGGGAGTAGAGAGAGACAGGTAACTACAAACCAGTCAGTCTGATGTCTATAGTGGGGAAGATTATAAAATCTATAATAAGGGAGAGTGTTGTGGGATTCCTGGAAGCAAATGGGCTACAGGATCCTATGCAACACAATTTTACCAACAAGATGTCATGCTAGATCAGTCTGAGTGACTGCTTTGACTTGCAGATGACCAGTGGACAATAAAGCCTTCCACTCCATCCCTCATAGAAGACTGGTTAAAAACTGGGCTATTTAAGAACTGAGGAGAAAATCTTGTTGTGGGTAAAACACTGGCTGAAATGGAGGACTCAGAGGGCAGAGCTGAACTGAGAGTCATCAAAGATCAGGAAGTCACTAGCAGGGTGCCTCAAGGGTTGTTCTTGAGACTGGTACTCTTCAACGTGTTCATTCATGACATAGGGGTGGGAGTCCAAAGAAAGACATGCCTCCTTGCAGACACCAAGATCTGTGGTAGTGTGCATCATGAACCCACTTGTGAGGGTCAGATCACTGAGCTCACAGTGCCCACCCCTAAGTGCAATCCATGATGGGGGGGAACAGGGATACCCTCTTCATGTGCGCCCAGAGTGTTCGCTGGGTTTACAACAGAATACTTGTCACAAGGTCCCAGAGTATCCCTCCATACTTTGGATCATGGCACAATACCAGTCTTGAGTCCTGTGGCCAAATAAGAACCCTTTTCCTGACTATTACACAAGGATGAAGACCCAGGTAAGTATGCTCTCTTGAGAGTAGCATGAAAACCTGATTTGGTCCTCTCCCTACAGGACATGCAATAGCCAGTTCACAATCCCTGCAGACTCATATGAGACTCTGGTACTCTCCCTAATCCTGCCGGATCCCTACTGACCCTTTTCAATTTGATTGCTATTTGGTGACCCTTCTAAGCATAAACAGTTGTCACAGTTTTGTAATAAAACTTCTACAGTCACACATACAATATAAGGAATCTCACGCAGGCAGAATTGTTTAGAAAAACAAAAGTCTTTGCTAAAATAAATAAATGCAGTAAAAGAGAACATATACACATTTAGGTTACAGTATTAGAAACAAATGAGAAAGTATACAGTATAAATGCCTTAAAACTGTTTAACTACATCTCTACCTGTTATGAAGACTTTCAAAAGTTCAGAAAAAAAAATCACTGGTTTGTAAATGTTGCAGTCTCATGCTGGCAGCTGCAGTCTGGTAGTCACTAGAGAGTCCCAAACAGAATGGCACTGAGTGACTGTACTGAGGGTTTAACTATCTTTTCTGAACTGCAGTGTCAGCAATATTCCAGTCATAGGGAAACCAGTTTATTGTCCCACCAGTGACTCACAAGTTCCTGGCCACCTGGTGATGTCACCCAGCTTCAGCATAAATTCTGCCTCTGTAATTAACTAGTGACAAGACAGTCACTGTTAAAGCTTTGATGTATCAATATAGCATCCTGTAAGCTAATTCACCATGTCATGTTAGAATTTCACATAATACTGTTAGAATGGTCTTTCCTGATGAATATATTCTGTTCCTTCATAAAATGCTATATACTTATAATAGTTCTTGAGATCACAGGCAATCTGCTTCTGTAGTGCATGTTTATGGCGGGTAAATGGCTTTTGGCACATCTCTGTCAAAAGATCCAGGAAATGAAAATCTCCCCTCCTGGTAAGCAGATGACCTTCAAGTCAAAAGGTCACCCCTTTAAAAAAATCTAGGCTTTCCCTATGCCTTGAATTAACACTGGCATGGGCATACACAGAAATCCCATAAAACAATATACAGTATAACAGAAAAATATATTGCAAATAATGATTGACAGTAGGCTAGCTCATGTCACTGTGGACTCTAAGGTGTTGGCTAGCGCTATAATGTGGAACCTAGGTGAAACCAGAGGAGTGGTCTAAAGTGTGGCAGCTGAAGTTTTACACAAAGGACTATAAAGTTACATACATAGGGGCCAAAAACCTGAAAATACAATACACAATGAGGGGTGGTGGTAGACAGCACAGTGGAGAACAATGTTCTAAAGGTAATGATCATGGATACTTTACCAGCAAATGCCACAATGCAATAATGTGGTGGGAAAGGCAAGTAGGATGCTAGAATACATAGGAAGGGGGGCCACTAGCAGGAAAGAGGTGATAATGCCTCTGTACGGCTCACTGGTCTGACCTTAGTTGGAGTACTGTGTACAGTTTTTGAATGTGCACTTTGAGAAGGACAGAGACAGACTGGAAGCAGTGCCCAGCAGAGCTACCAAGATGATCCAGGGACAGCAGAGGAGGCTATATGAGGAATGTCTGTGGGACTTGAACATGTATACCCTGGAGGCTAGGAGGAAATGAGGGGACAAGACTGAAAAATTCAAGTTTCTCCACAATATTTATAGTGTAGACACTAGGGACTTGTTCACTTTCATAGTAGTAATTCCACCAGTGGTCACTCTCTCTCAAACTGGTGAAGAGAGGGTTAAAGATGTCAGGAAAAAAAAATATATATATATATATATATATATATATATATATATATGCAATGAGACATGACGGGGTATGCATTAGACAGTTCTACGCATGGCTGGGGGGCATAGTGATGCACGAGGCCATAGGCCAAGTGCATCCAGTCTCTAGCTGTGTGTTAGAGCTGACTAACTACGCATCTCCTGTGTGGCTTACTGCACTTATAAAATGGGTCTGTGTGTTCTAAATGGGGTTTCTAATTTTATATGTAGGAGCTACATGATGGGCAGGAGTGGGATATGGAAAATATTCTCACTTCTGCAGAGTGAGCTCTGGATACTCACGAGTGCCGAAGGCATGAGTGAGAGTATCCAGAGCTCACTCTACAGGAGTGAGAATATTTTCCATATCCCATGATCTGCAAGTCATGTGTGCAATTTACACAATAGGGGATAGTTATGGCATTTTTATTTGTGTGACTTATTGGTTTTAGTTTGTTTGTGGTGTTCTTCCACTGCATGTATGCTTCCATCTGTGGGATTCTGATTTGTTTTGTGAATGTGAGTGACTGTTGGTATGAGATTGGGAAGTTTGAATCAGAAGTAGTTGTGTTTTATGATTAGTTGGTATTCTGGTTTGTAGTCCATGATTGGTTGGGTTTTTTGTCTTTCTATGATGTGATTGGTTTACTGTGTTGATTGGGTGGGAGTTTGGTTGGCATCTTCCTGGTCAGTGTTCTGTATATTTATTTTTCTTTTAGTGGTTTCCCATTCATTTTGTGTCATTGTTTTTGTCCTGTAATGTTTTTTTTATGTCCACTGTGCTGTGTAGTCTGATGGGTTCGTGTTTCACTTCTAAGTCCATTGCACATCATGTTACCAGCAGTGTGGCTTCCTGACCTTCATTTTTACAGACTGCTTTTGAATTTGGAGCCATGATGAGGACTGAGGAATATATATATAGCAGGTACTGCTGTAAAATTAGAGTTGCACATTGTGCGAAGTCCTGGAACAGTGTACAAAGTCTGGGGATTTGCTGTACTGTACGAGCATTTTACTTGTTAGAGAGGTTTGCCTTAGATCTCAATCAATGACATAGTTGAAGTTGTCTTGTTTGGAATGGACGTTCCTCTCAGAGATTTACTGCTTTACTTTTTTGTGTTGTATTGTACTGATGTAAATGTTTTATGGATATGTTTGTAACATGGACTATATTTACATATGTCTTAGCTAGAGAAGTAGTCCGGTGAGGGTGGTGCCTGTACTGAAGTAGCCACAGTGAGAATATCATCTGCTGACATAGGCATTGTTGGTATATCTGTTAAGATATTCCACAATGTCTATATCAGCTTCCTGATATTCAATGCCTCTGAGAATAACCTTATTTATTTGAATGGTTATCCCTTCACCCCATTGTATAAATATATATATATATATATATATACATATATGGGATATGTCATGCTAGTGAAAATATGCTTGATATTTTCCGAGCTACTTTGGTTATGAGTGGTGAAGCCACGAGTGACCCCATAAGGTCAAAATGCATGAGGGAAATATCGCTATTATTTTCACTGAGCCATGCCATATTTAATTTATGTAATGGCTGGTTTTGTTTTTTAGTTCTTCTTCTTTAATTTTTGTTTATTTGTCTGAATTTATTTTTAGTGCCACTTTGTTCTTTGACTGCCCCCGTGGTTTCCATGGTGCTGATAGTTGTTGGTAGGGGTGATGGCATGTTATCTAGGGTTCATATGTACATTACTTGCCAAATGCTAGTTTTTGATTGGCTGAGTTTTTGTATTTTTTTGTGGGCAGGATGAGTAGTTTTTTTAAATGGTGACATTAAATCCTGCTTAGTGAGGGAGACAGATTGTGTTGTGGTTGCTGGGTTTTTATTTTGCGCAGATTAATTTTTTAATGTGTATCTGGTTGATCCTGCTTTTAGTTATTGGCAGCTCGTTTAGGTACTATGGAAGAGGAGTATGCTGCCAGCTGCTGGAGTCAGTGTGAGCCATTTGGAGGTATGAAGTAAAAGTCGGTGCTGGTATGGGAGCGAGGTATTTCATGTTTTCTTCAGGTTTGGGAAGGCTGGGTTTTAACATTGTGCAATTTTCTTTTTTTTTAATAAATGGAACACTGTACAATAGAAAAAGAAAGAAATTAGCCTCTCAGTGTGAATGCCAGTTTCACACTGAGGAGGTTCTAGTCAGAGCTGTCCCATGAGTGAGTGAGTGAGTGAGTGAATTTTGAGTGTATAAGGAGGATGACTTCTCTAAGGGCTGTATTTTGTGCTGGGAGAAAGTGAAAGTGTTCTGTGTGGTGTAAGAGAGAAATTAAGCTGTTAGTGGAGCTGGCATGCAAGTGAGCAGGTGTTTTTTTTTTTAGTCTTTGGTAACCATGTAAGGCCCACTAGGCACAAGTTCCTGTTTTCAGGGGTGACCTGGGAGCACTGGGTGGTTAAGTGACTTGCTCAGAGTCACACAGTATGTAAGTGGAGGCTGTGAGAATCAAACTCAGGTCTGGTCTGCTGGATGTACCAAGTTTGTTCACACCTCATTCCTCTAACCTCTAGGCTATACTGATTGTACTGCTCATGCTGATAGCTCCAACCAATCAGGTGCTTGTGAGCAGATGTGCTGAAGTGCAGATAGTGTCTGGTTATTACCTACAGTGAGGATAAATGACCTACAGTAAGGATAAATGTGATATTCTCACTGTAGGCCTGACCAGGCAAAAATATTGCCGTTATTTGCCACTTTTTATTCTCACCCCATTATATATATATATATATATATATACATGGCAAAAAACTCTGTTTACTGCATCAGTTAGGGTTGTTACACAATGACAAAAGCAAGGAAATTTGGTGTTAGGGTTGCCACCCCTTGCACCCCATGCCCACATACCCCCACCAACAGGCATCAAGGTGTGCATAGGGGTCATTGGCCCTAACTCTCACCCCATTCCTTGTGTAAATAAGCTGAGGTGGTGCAGTGTAGGAGAATGGGGTGAGAGTTAGGACCGACAACCCCAATGCACACCCCAACGCCTCTTGGTGGGGGCATGTGGGTGTGGGGTGCAAGGGGTGGCAACCCTAACACTGAATTTTCTCACTTTTGTTGCTGTGGAACAACCCTAACTGATGCATTAAACTGAGTTTTTTTGCCATGAATTTCCCTTCTTTTTGAGAATGTGCAATATAAATAGTGAATGGAATGTGGTGGAAGCATGGGGCCCAACCACCATGTTGCCCATGTCTGCATAATAACCATAACAGTAACGCTAACGCTAACAGTAATGGTAATGCTGAGTGAAATGCAAATGCTAATGGTAAGTGTAACAGCAACAGAAACATGAATGCAAACACAAGCTCTAACTGTTATGGTAATGCAAACAGAAATGCAAATGCAAGTGGTAATGCAAATGGTATCACAAATGCAAACTGTAATGGTGACACAAATGAAAATGTGAAAGGCAACGGTAATAGTAACGGTAAATGTAACTGCAAATGATAACAGTCATAGTAAAAGTTATGCAAACGTAAATAGAAACAGAAATGGTAATGGAAATGGAAGCGAAGCATAAACCGTTATGCAAACGGTGAGGAGCATAAATATAGCAAAACAATAACGCACACAGAAACAGCAACAGTAAGCTGATGTAAGGCAACAGTAGCGAAAAGTCTATATCTCACTTCCTTTCCAAGATAATGGTACAAAGGTGATCTGAGCCAACAGTAGCAAAAAGTCTGCATCTTGCTTCATTTCCAAGATAATGGCACAAAGGCGATGTGATCCAACAGTAGCAAAAAGTCTTTATCTGGCTTTCTTTCTGAGATAACGGCAGATAGGCAATGTGAGCCAACAGTAGTGAAAAGTCTGTATCTCGCTTCGTTTCTGAGATAACGGCACAAAGGCTAATGTGAACCAAACCACTGAAAGGCACCTCCCTACCACTAGGGCTACCTATGCTATAAATGTCAAGCCACTAACACTATGAGCAAAACAATAAGTGCATCATGCAGTATCTCTGCAGCGAAGTATTTTACCAACATGTAAATAGCATACTTCACATCTCCAGGACATCCACTCAACACCCTCCAAATTTCATGTGAAAAGACCAAACCATTCCAGAGATATTCAATTTTAAAGTTTCTGCACCTTTAAGAAGTCTTCCACCACAAAATGGCGGAAATCACAGCCGAAAATGCGGTAAAATGGTGGAACTCACAACCAAAAAATCTCTGACTATGAAGGGGGCAACTTCAAACGCTTATAACTCTGGAGCGGAACAACATGTTTTCACCACACAAAAACTGGCATGTTCCTTTAAGAAATGGCTTTCTACATGGCAAGTGTCAGACCAATCAACCACATAGTGGCTGCGCTATGTGTCACACAATGCAGAAAAAGAAAAAAGCTGAATGCTTTGCACTGCACTACAAAACCATATGCACCAGTGAAATATAAATTGGTAAATAAATAGATGCTCCATTCCACTCCATGTATACCAAATCTTATCCAAATCTCTTCAACAGTTGCAGAGCAGAAAAAGCATCAAACTTTACACGAGTGGCGAAAAATAAATTTTTGGGCACTTCATTCTGCAAAAAACTTATGCAGATGTCAAATGAAAACTGGTAAGTACACAGAAGTACCATAGTAGACCAAGTATTACAAATGTCACAGAAATCCATGAAATGCAAGGTAAACTTAAAATGAAAATCGGTTACTCAACCGAGCAACGAACAACCCAAAACATTAACACAAACGGAAATGGCTACGCAAACAGTAACAAAATGCAAAACACAAACGGTAACGTAAATGCAAATGGTAATGGCAACAGTGAGGTAAAAGAAAATAGTAACACTAAGGGTAATAGCATAAGCGCAAGTGCAAATGGTAATGCACACGTGACACAAACGGAAACAATAATGTAAACAGTAAGACAAACGCAAGCCATTTGGCCTCTTCCAGTATCTTCAATACCTCCTGCCCTGCTGATTATTTCGTTTGGGGTCATATCCAATTACAAACTTAATCTTAGTAAAACTGAGATTATGCCCTTAATAATAGAACCATTAAAGTAGATGTAGCCCATTTGGGCATGACTTGGAGGAAAGATAAACTTAAATATTTGGGCATTTTTCTCTGCATATCTCCTAAAAAACTCAAACAATATAACTTAGATGCCATTGTTTCCCCGAGTTAAAATCGACTTGGAGCAATGGTCTCTTCTTCCTTTCTCATTCTGGGGCAGACTCAACATTATAAAAGTGAATGTTCTACCTCGGCTTCTGTACCCCCCTACAAATGTACAATTGGGACTTACCTCAGGTCTGGTTTACACAGATAAATAGAGTCCTAACATCTTTTCTCTGGAAGGGAAGGGCTGCGCGTCAGGCGCTTATCAAATTAATGAGAAACAAACAGGATGGTAGTCTTCAAGTCCCCAATTTCTATAGGTACTATCTAGCTTTTCACTTACATAAGATGTCCCATTGGATACATCCAGCAGACAACAACAGATACATTCCTCAATGGGTTGACATAGAACATTCCCTTTGCTCCATGAAGGGCTTAGATTACAAAGCACTTCCCTATTTATCCAGGACAAAGTTACCACCTCCATTACAGAATACACCTATTGGCTCTTCCCTAGTAATGCACTTTCAATAATCTCCTTCTTTAAAATATCCTCTGTCCAAGATATCTTGCAGCCCCTTATGGGGGAATCTAAACCTACAAATTGTAGGACAGCCTCTGTCTAGGACTTTCTGGCCTAACATGGGAGTCGAAACAGTTATGGACCTAACTGTAGATGGTAAACTACTGCCATTCCAAACAGCTAGGGACTTCCACTGATGGACAAATGCACAATGCTTCAAGTATTTCCAGATCCAGCACATGCTTACACAACATTTTGGGTCTGGGCAATGGCAAAGTCCCTTTGGTTCGGTGATCCTTCCAATAATCGAATCCGCCCCCCTCTCCCATTTGGCATCTTATTTTTACCATTCCTACAGACTTTCCTAACTGATAATGATGGCCCTCATATATACAGTTGGGACCAAGTTCTTCCTCCCATTAACTTGTCCAGGAACTGGCCACTCATCTGGAAACACTTATATCAACTCATAAAATGGAACTGATACCATCTCATGCAATTTTTTATTCTTCATAACCTCTATTACACTCCAATAAGACTTCACAAAATGGGTCGCCTTCCTAGTGACTGGTGTTCCAGATGTGGTCAAGAACCTGGTTCTTTATATCATATTCTCTGGACTTGTCCTAAAGTCACCCCTTTCTGGAACTTAATTCAATCCCATTTAGACCCTCTCCTTGGTCTCTCAGAGGCATTTCTTCCACAATTATGTATATTAAGGGACTTCCCAGACTCCCTTATAGGCAATCAAAAGGCCCATATTGCTTTGATTTCAGCGTGTGCAAAAAAAGTTATATTACGACATTGACTGGATCAAGATGTCCCTGGTTTTTTGGAATGGCACAGAGAGATATTATTTGCGCTTCAGGTGGAAAGGTTGGTAGCAAACATGTCTGGCAAGTCTGCCAGATATAAGCAAATTTGGGAACCATTGCAGACCCTATTAACCTTACCACCGTAGGATTGAGCTCAAGCCTGACCCTCCTTGTGGTTATGCTTCATGAGCTCTGTTTTTACACTGCCCTATATCCTGCAACCTAATGCAACCCACTTGGTTTGGGTATGAAAGATTTGCTGATTATCTTTACTTTGCTGAGGAGGGATGGTAGGTGGAGGGTGGGGAGTATGTGATATAGGTCACTTTAGATGTTTGATTTCATTGCATAGGCAATTTTGAATGTGATCTGTGGTCTTTATTCAATGATAAGACAATTTGGTGTTGCCTTCTGTACATTTACTGAATGATTTTAAGGCATGTATGATATCATTCTTATTGATCTTTGTATACCTCTGCAGACTCCTAAACCTAAATAAAGTATATTAAATAAGAAAAAAAGACAAACGCAAGTGCAAATGTAAATGTAAACACAAATGGTCATGCAAACGGTAATTGAAACACAAATGGTAATGCAAATGGAAGCACAAATGCAAATGGTAAGCAACAGTGACGAGAAGGAAACAGAAATGCAAGTGACAACATAAATGCAACTGCAAACGCAAATGTAAGGGCAATGGAAATGCAAACGGTAATAAAAACTCAAACGGTAATGCAAATGCAAACAGAAACACAAATGGTAATGGCAACGTTGATGCAGAAGGAAACAGTAACACAATTGACAATGGAAATGCAACCAAAAATGTAAAAGTTAATGCCAACAGAAATGCAAATGGTAATGGTAACGCTATTGGAAATGCAAACAGTAACACCAACGATGATGCCAAAGGAAACAGTAACGCAAATGGAAACAAAAACACAAGTGCAAACGCCAACGTAAATGGTAACACACAAGGTGAGACACAAAAGTAAACGCTAATGAAAAATGGTATTAGAAACACAATGGTAACAGTAAGGCAAACGCCTATGGAAACGCCAACAGTGATGCAAAAGGAAATGGTAACACAAATAGTAATGCAAACACAAGCACAAACACAACCCCAAAGGGTAACGCACACGGTGACATAAACAGAAATGCAAATGCAACGATAACAGAAACGCAAGCGGAAACACTAATGGTAACAGTAATGCAAATGCACACACTTTTTTCCCAAAAAGGTGCACTCAGAAGCACAGTAAATATAAAGACTGTGTGCATAATAATGGCCCTCGGAGCAGAAAATGACCACTTAGAATACTAAATTGCTTATATCTCAGGAACTGTACAACGTAGAAAAAAATTTAAAATCTCATATTATTTATGACTTTCTAGGCTAGTTTTGCACTTAGCCTCCCAGTGGGGACTATGAATTTTACCTTGAAAAGTCAGTATCTCAAAAGCGTTTTTGAGATCACGGGACCTGAAAGATGCGGCAGATGCTGTAATGTTATCCTATAGGAAAAATTGTCAACTTCAGAGTGCTGTGACTTTGCAGCCCTATAATATTTTGGCACCAAACCACCAAAAGGCACATCTATGGGATGTTGGCTTGCTTCCTGCAAATTTCAGCTCAAAGACCAAATTGTTGTTTTGCTACAGGTGGCAAAGATTTCTTGTTGTTTTAACATAGTGTCTCAAAGTACTTTTGCAAATCACGACACTTTGCCAAAAAATTACAAAGTGTTGCATTTATGCAAAGCATTTGTGACACTACTTTTCACAAAAATTTAAAAACATATTTCTAGGTGTTTTTACCCCAAACAAAGACATGGCTAGCATCCTCAGGACCCGACTAGGTGAACACAACAAGAATGTGCCCTAGAGAGTCCCAAATTTAAATGCCAAGCATTTCTCTGACCAACAACTGAAAACAAAATGGCCGATTCGCGAAAGTAAAGGGTCATTGCGACAGTAAAAGCTGCATTTGTGACACTTTTGAATATTTTGTTAACTTCTCCCATAGACTATAATAGGAATATTTTTTTGAATAACTTTTGAACCATTTAATATTTTTCACAAAATCTTCAAAGTCACATCGGGGACACTGGCTGCATGTTCCCTGAAGGTTCTGGACTGATCACACAAACCATGTGACCTGTAGAGTGCAGAACAAGAAATACACAAAATGTGTCATTTATGCATTTTGCTACACTGTGGCTCCATAACCGTACATCTGACTGTTATGCAACTTCCTAGATCCAGAGATCTATGGTACCCGACCATGCATGCCAAATTTCAGGCAAATTTGTAGTATGGTGGCAGAGTTATTAAGCTGCCAAATTTAAGGCCTTAAATGGGTTACTCAACCCTAACTATAGTGCCACTATAATATTTATATATATATGTGTGTGTATTTTTTTTTTTTTACTAAAAGGAAGGCAAACGGAATGGAACAAACTTCCAGATGAAGTGAGGTGTGTTGAGGAAAGGATGAGACATGCTTATGGGTAGTGAGGTTCTGAGGTTAGATATGCTTGTGGGGAAGGGAAGATCAAGGTGGACTGACTGAGGCTCAATGCAATAGATAGGCAAGCAAGGGCAAACTCAGTGGACCACAGGGTCTTTTCAATGTGTGTTTTTTTTTTTAATGTAGTGTACTTTATTTATTTCTTCAATTTTGATGACCGGGTGGGTCCACAGAAACATGCAAGTCCCTTTTTCAGGGGTGACCTGGAATTAGTTACATACAGAATTAAATAAAAACATTTCACAATGATTACAGTGTAAGGCAAGATTACAGTACAATGTGGAGGAGAAATGGCAATAAATGATACATACAGAGAACAATTAGTTAAAGGGCAGTTTCCTACCCTGCATGGTGCTGCTCACCCCCAGTCTGCTAGATGACTTACCCCCTCAGTAGCATTTTCACCAAGTGTGGCATGAAAGCTCTATTTATTTTAAAAGATATATCCCTCCTAAAATTAAAATCGGCAGCCAGGGCCAAAAATGCACCAACTTCCCAGTCCTGAAAACATGCCCCCACATCAGCCCACGCAGCCCTGTTTTGTGATGTCAAAAATGAAGGCTGTAAGCACGTCCATTTACTGCATGGGCGGTATTTTTAATAGTTTATTTATGTCAGATTTTATTCAATCAAAGTGATTGATTAACTAATAGGGATCCAATTAGTTGATCGATCACTTTGATTGAATAAAATCCCGACACTAAAGGGAATAAAACTATTAGAAAATGCCAGCCCATACAAGTGAATGGGGTGCGCTCATGCAGCCTTCGTTTTGTGACATCACAAAACAGAGCTGCGTGGGCCGACGTGGGGGCGTGTTTTCAGGACCGGGAAGTTGGTCCATTTTTGGCCATGGCTGCCGATTTTAATTTTAGGAGGGATATATCTTTTAAAATAAATAGAGCTTTCATGCCACACTTGGTGAAAATGTTACTGAGGGGGTAGGCCACATAGCAGGCTGGGGCAGGCAGCTACCCAGAACCTGCTCTTTAATCACAGTTTGAGTACAGATAAGCATTTGATACAAAGTAACAGAAAGCACAGGTTCAACAAGGTAACATCACATCGAGTACTGTGGGAGAAGCATGCAAGCTATAAACTATAAGTTACCTCCTACTTAGGAGAGTTATGTCACCAGGGAGAGCTCCTGGGTTATTACAGACTGCCGTAGATTACAGGTCACCGTTTACATCTTCATTGTTTCATCCCAAATGATTATTCTTTGAGCCTCTTTTTTTTTTTGTTGTAAATATGTTTATTGAACTTTTTCAGGCACAGTATGAGTCAATTTCCAGTAACATAATACTTAGTCGGTATATCATTAGAAACAAGATATAATTTAAGATACTAGCTCTACTAATTTACACCTTATTTGAGTTTCCCTTCCCCTCTTGGGTCAGGGGAACCTCTTATATGTTGTACAGTAACATAAGCAGTACTCTGTGTTCCCATAAATATTACATTGCCTTGTCTAAGGAGTGGCTTATGTCAGGGACCAGAAGGAGAGACACCGGGTTGAGGGGGGTCAGGCCTATCCAGATCACATGTTAAAGCTAAGGAAACAAGTTGGCTAAAGGGCTCCCCTTGCTTACACTAGGTAACATCAATAATTATGGGACTATAGTAGAGTCTCTGCTCATAGCATGAACCAACCATCTCTGCTATCAAGCCATATTTATTTCCATACAATCTTTTAAAGAAACAGTAAGTCTTTTCATTTGATAGACCTGGTATACTAGTGTTTTCTGCATTCATTCACATCTGGTTGGGTAGGCTGCAACCATAGCCTAGTAATCATTTATTTTGCCAGGGTGATGAGAATACCTAAGAGAAATCCCTCTAATCATGTTATTAACAGTCCAGTACACTTCAGGGTGGAATGGGGTTCTCATAAATGCCAGAAGCCTTACAAATAAATTTGAGGAGTTAAAAGCTTTTCTTTTTACACAGAACATTCAGATTGCTCTGATTACTGAAACATGGTGGGATGCTAATGATACATGGACATATTCAGTAGATGGTTACACCTTATATTTTAAATCTAGACAACATAGAAAGGGTGGGGGAGTGGCTATTTATATACAAGACTCCTTAAACAGTGAAGAAGTAACAAAGGAAGAGTTGCATCTTGAATCCTTATGGGTTAAGTTATTTCCATCTGATGACACCAAAATCCTATTGGGTTTGATTTAAAGTCCACCATCCAGTTTAGTCACCATGATATTGACTTATTAAAACAAATTAATACCCTAGATCCAACTGACAATATTATAATAATGGGTGATTTGAATTTTCCAAATATTGAGTGGAATTCATGGCAAGGTACTACTAAAATAGAATTATCTTTTATGGATGTCTTTGATCAATTGGGACTTAAACAATTAGTGGTAGAAAATACCAGGGGCAATAATATTCTGGATATTCTATTAACTAATATGGGGGATTATTTAACTAACATAAATGTAATTCCACCATTAGGAAATAGCGACCACTGTATGGCGAGGTTTAGCATTAAAAAAACCTTATGTAATAAGTGAGACTGCTTTAACAACTAGATTAAACTTTGGAAAAGCTAATTTCAACAAATTTAGGAATTCATTTTCAAATTGGGATTGGAGTAAAGATTTCTCCGATATCACTGTCAATGAGATGTGGAAGTTATTGTTGGAACACTTAAGGAATCTTATGACTAAATGCATACCTATTAGTAATAAATATAATAAGGGTAGTAAAAAAACACATTGGTTATCCCCTTACATCAAGAAATTGATCAATAAAAAAAAAATCTATAAAAAATATAGATGGGACACAACTTTGACTGATAGGTTGGCATTTAAAAATATTTCGGCTAAAGTAAAGTCAGCAATAAGAAAAGCAAAGGCACAGTTTGAACTGAATTTAGCTTTAAAAATCAAAGATAATAAAAACCTTTTTCATATATAAACAGTGGAAGGAGAAACACACACACTATAGGTCCTTCCGTGATGAAATAGAACAGGTTGTATCAATGAAAGAAATGGTCAATATTCAGAATAAATATTTTTGTTCTGTATTTAATACTGATTCCTCAATACAGGAGTGTGTAGTAACTCCCCAATTCCAGGAGCTATCACAATTGATCCTAGAAAGTATTAGAAAGACTTAGGTCACTTGACATCAATAAATCACAGGCCCTGATCACATCCATCCAAGGGTTATAAGGAAATGGCTGATTTATTAGCAGCACCATTGACCTTTATCTTTCAGACATCAGTAGATATAGGTGAAGTCCTAGTGACTGGAAGGAAGCAACTGTGATACCAATATTAAAAAGGGTTCAAGAACATTACCTTCCAATTTTAGGCCAGTAAGTTTGACATCACTTATGGGTAAGATACTGGAAGGAATTCTAAAGGATAGGATATTAGTCTCATTATATGATAGTGGCCAGATAGACCTATCACAGTATGGTTTCACCCAGTCCAGATCCTGTCAGACCAACCTCTTAACCTTCTATGAGAATGTTAATAGAGAACTGGAGTTGGGAAATTCAGTTGACGTTGTTTTCATGGGCTTTGCAAAGGTGTTCAATAAGTTGCCACATAAGGAGTTGTTAGAAGTACTGAGGAGGCTTGGGATTGAGACCAATGTGATATGTTGGATTACTGAATTGTTGAACGTTAGGAGACAGAGGGTGGTCGTTAAGGGGACCTATTCCGAATGGGCCCCTGTGACTAGTGGGGTCCCACAGAGTTTGGTGTTGGGGCCTTGTCTTTTTAACATGTATATATCAACATTACAGATTAACACTCCTAATGTTTGGCTATCCAAATTTGCAGATGACTGCAGATTGGGAGCCATTGTCAATAATTAAACCAATGAGTCAGTCTTGCAAATAACAATCGGTACAGTAGCTTTGGACCGTTCTTAATAGGTTAGATTTAAATCTAGCAAAATGTAAAGTCATGCATTTTGGAAAAAAAAATGCTAAGGCAACATATAAAATTGGATTAGACACCTTGATGGAGACGATACAGGAAAAGGATTTGGGAATATCTGTTACCCCTAACTTGAAATTAAGTGACCACTGTTCACTCCAGATTAGAAAGGCAAATCAGAATTTAAACAGTATATTCAGACATATAGCCAGTAGAGAGGTCAACGTATTAATTCCATTGTATAGTTCCCTGGTTAGACCTCACTTGGAATACTGTGTACAGGTATAGTCACCATATAAAAGAGAAGATATGAATAGGCTCGAAGGCATACACAGAAGAATGACAAAAGCCATTACAGGATTAGCAAAAACTCTTATAGAGAAAGAATGGAAATCTTGGAGTTATACTCTCTATTGTATAGAAGATTCAGAGGGATCTTTGTATGCTCTTTAGAGCTTTATGCAACTCAGTACTACAGGATGACTTAGGTATAAAATTCAGTAAAGCTAGAGTTAGCATAAGGAAGCATCCTAAACAACTTTTACAGTCTAGACGGAACTTAAATTTAAGGAGATAGTGGTTCGCTCAAAGGGTGATTCCAGTTTGGAATGATTTACCTTGGTCAATTATAGAGAGTTCTGATATGATATATTTTAAAAAATAGGTTGGATGTTGAATTTAGCAATAGGGTCTATGAATTTTAACTTGGGGTTATGGCAAGCTATAAGGATGTATAGTCTATAATTGCTTGATACTTTCCTATGATTCCTATGATTCCTATGATATCGAGATGCAGGGTCTCTTCTGCCTTGTGGATATTGCAGTAGGATATACAGTTGCTGGGTGAGCTGCAGAGAAGTGTCAAAAATGTCCTGTACTGCCTTTTGAATGTTGTCTAAGTAGGGTTTGATCTCCGAGCAGGACCACATAATGTGGTAGTGAGCTGCTCTTTGCTCACCACAGCTCCTCCAGCAGTCAGAAGTTGCTGTTGGGAGGTAGTGTGGTGTGATCACCAGGGGTACGAAAGAATCTAGTCAGATGCTTCCAGGCATATTCTCACCACTAATGTGAGCTTGTCACCTTAGAGGTATACCTACATGCCCTAAGCCACATCTCCTCATCAACTGGAGAAATCATTTCGACTTCCCATTTCTGGGCTACCTCCATGGAGGAGATTCCCATAGAGGTTTGTAGGGCCTGTTATGACTACGATATGATATGTGGCTGCATACCTGTCTGCAGGATGGTAAGAAAGTATGTGATAGTATGGGGATAAGTAACTGGGCTATGAGTTGCTAAGGGCAGGAAAAGGATGTAGTGTTGAATTTGGATATATTGATAGAAATCAGCTCGTTGTAGGTGGAATTTTGTTTGTGTTTCTGTAAATGACAATAATGTCGAGCCATTAAGAATTTGATATATATATTCCAGGGATAGTCTAGACCAGCAGTGAAATCCATTATCCTGCTGAGCTGGCATGAAGCATCTTAGGTGCCTTATAAGGAAGGCTAAAAATGGGGTGAGGTGCAGAGCTTTTTTGATATTATGCCAGACAGTAATTTTATATTTGAGCCATGGGTTAGTTGGAGGGTTCATCTGCCAGGGTGTCAGTGTGATACATTTCTTGACCATACCATTAGAAATTGTCTCTTCGATGTCCAACCAGCAGCCTCCTGGACCAGTAAAATGTCAGGGCATCATAAAACGTATATGTGCTGCCAGTAGTACAAACTGAGGGAGGGAAGAGCCAATCCGCCTTGGTCTTTTGGTAGGCAAAGGTGTTGCAGTTTGATTCTTGGCTTCCGACCTGCCCATATAAAATGGGATATTTCCCTGTTCCATTGTTTCCATGCATTCACTGGGAGTACAATTGACAGGTTCTGAAATAGGTATAAGGCTCTAGGCAGGGTGATCATGAGTATAACCTCTATTCGTCTGGATAGTGGTAACGGTAGTGTCCCCCAGATTCTAAAGTCTTGTATCAACATTTCCGTAAAGGGGGTACAGTTATACTTAACCTGCTGTGCAGTAAACGGGGTTACAAAAATTCCCAGGTACTGCAGTTTTTGTAACTCCCATCAGAATGGGAACCGCATCTTAAAGGCAGAGTTAGGATGAAGTGGAAGTACAGGGTTCCATCTTCACTTTGTTTACCTGTAACCCAATATTGTGCCATACTGAGTAATGATCTCAAGCACTGCAGGTAGTGACTTCTCCAGGTTCTGCAGATTACGATGTTCTTCTCTCTCCCAGGGTGACCCTGTCAAGAGTGCCTGCCTCCCTCATAGCCTGTGCTAAGGGTCCAATGTAGGTCACAAACAGCAGAGAGGATAGAGGGCAACCCTGTCAGGTGCCTTGGTAAAATCAGAAGGTTCCCTAGTGATATCCACTAATTTTAATGTTGGCTTGTGGGGTATGATATATATTTCATAGGAGATCTGTAAATGTTGATGAGAAGCCAAATTTATGCAAGACCGAGTATAGGAAAGGCCATGAAACACAGTCAAATGCTATTTCGGCATCTAAAACAGAGGGTTGGATGTTGTGTTGCATGTGATGAATAAGACGTAGGGATCTTCTAATGTTGTCTGTTGTAGTACATGATTGAATGAAGCTGGTTTGAGCTCTGTCAATCAACTCTTGGAGGAGACCCTCTACCTGGTGTGCTATAATGGTCATATATAATTTATGCAAATCACCACAGAATGTTATGCTGGTCCAACTTTAAGCAGAATTGCATGATGCGAAAGGCCTCACACAGTTTGCAAAGGGTGCTAACAGAAGACATAGACACGTAGTTTCGTCTCTACCAGGACTCATCAGTATGCCTCGTCTGTTTGACACCCCAGTGGAATGGACCAGTCACCCTAAGGCAGTGTGCCTGGGATATATTGTGGTGAACCCATTAAAATAAAAACTATTTAAAAGACTAGGGTTGGGTTGGTTTACATTCCTGGCGTGTTTTAAGCTGGGCAGCAATTGGATTAAGTGCCTCTTAGCACAGTTTTGTTAGCACCCTTTGCAAACTGTGTGAGAGGCCTTCGACACCATGCAATTCTGCTTAAAGTTGGACCAGCATAATATTCTGTGGTGATTTGCATATGCAGCCCATGATGCTTTGCATTGTGGGGGCATGTGTGACTTTGTATTTTCTTGAAACTTGGCTTCCCAGCCAAATGCCCTTTGGGGTAACCCTTGCCTCAGTGTTTACGCACAGAGGTTCTTTGTCTTTTAAATATATAATTTATGATCTGTATTTAGTACTGAGAAAGGGTGGTAATAGGAGCGTTGTAATACTTTTTTGCCAGGTTTTGGAATTACCTATATTGTCGCATGCACCCAGGTTGGTGGTGCCAGTTCACCAGATCTGACTTCATTAAAAACTGCTAGCAGACTAGTCTGAAGATCCTATGCCATGAGTTTATAGAATTCATCTCCATAGCCATCAGGGCCTGGGGCTTTCATTGTCTTTGCTTTAGTGATTGCTAACTGAATTTTAGCTTCCGTTATTGGTCACATGGGGTTTAGCCCCTTTTCCAGCGTCAAATGGGGTAGTGGTATATTTGTCAAGAAGCTATCTATTTCCTGTTGTGTTGGAAAATACTCAGGGGTATATAAGGTTTCATAATAACTTTTAAAGGCCTGGGCAACTTCCTGGTATCGTGTCAATATAATCCCCGAGTGGGCGTGCGTTATTACGGTTATGGTCGCCATCTTACGTTGTCTTGCCAGTTGGTATGCTAGTAAACGTGATGATCTGGGTCCTATTTCATAGTAACATTGCCTTAAGAAGGTTAAGGCAATTTCAGTTTGTTCTAGGGCCAGCTTGTCTAATTTAGTTTTGGTTTGCGAGAGCTGCGTTAGCACTGGATTGTCCGCTTGTTGGTGTGCAAGCGGCAGGAAATGCAGTGTTTCCTCTAGGGTTGGTTTACATTCCTGATGTGTTTTAAGCTGGGCAGCAAATTGGATTAAGTGCCCTCTTAGCACAGTTTTGATAGGGTCCCAGAGTATGGCAGCCGAGGTGTCTGTGGCAGGGTTATTAGACAGGATCTCCAAGAGTTTTTCTTTAAGGAATGTTCAAAATGGAGTAGATTTTTGGGGGTATGGATTCAGACGCCATCTCATGGACTCTTTTTCCAGCCCCAGCTCCCCAGTAAGTACTAACGGGCATGGTCTGATAAAATATATCTCCAGTAGTACTGCTAGTAACTCTGGCAAGGTTTTCACTTGTGTAAAGCAATAATCTAATCTGGAATAACTAAAGTGAACCACCGAGTAATGCATATAGCGGCGTACATTGGGTCTTAGTCCACGCCACACATCAACTAGGCCCACAGCCTTTGCAAGTGTTTTAAAGTATTTCTGGGGCACTGTCTGCTGTGCCTGTTGGGATGCAGATGTATCAATTGTGGGGTTAAGTGTCATATTCAAATCTCTGGCCAGTAACAAATGTCCTTTATGTTTGTAATAATACTATCCATAGGGCCTTGATATTTGGAGTGTTACTACCTGGAGGAGCATAGAGGTTAATCAGTGTAAAGTACAATCCATACAATGTACCCTAGACCAACACTAGTCACCCTTCTGGGTCAGGCCGTACTCGGTGCCTTTCCAAATTGGTGTGTATAGGTATTAAAATGGATAACCATTGCCCCTTTCTGCTGTAGACAGGAGGAGAATTCCACAATAAAACTAAATTTTGTTAATTTAGCATGCTCAGCTCAGGTTAAATGAGTTTCTTGAAGGTATGCCAGATCTAGTTTAACTTTTTAATTCAACTTAGAGTCTTGCCCTCTTATTGGGTTGGTGAGTACGTTCACATCCCTTGACCAGAGATGAACACCTGAGGATCCCATTTAAGTAGCATAGGTATCCTTTAGATCTGAAGCCTTCCTTCAGCCCTCCCCCATCCCCAACCAGCCACTCCATATTTTATGAATTGTATGTGTTGCCCTTGTGAACCATGAATATACCTTGGGGATACAGGAGTCTTAACTAAAGAAATGTAACTACACAAACTTTAACCACAACTGTCATTCTCTGTATTTCAGGAACTTAAATCAAAGAACTGGAAAGGTACTTTCCCAGCACTACAGCTAGGAGTGCCTAAACTTAAGATCCAACTGGGATCTGGAAGAACTGAGCTTCCAAGGTAGAGACCCAGCTGGGCCCTAGTGCAAACTAGTCTGCACAAAGGGCATGCCTCCCTTGCAGGAGGGGGCCTATAGCCAACAGACTAAGGGGTGAATGGTAGGGGTTTTAGGGTAGGTTTTGACATCATGTGCTTCCCTGAATGGAGGGTAAGCAGAAATGTCTATATATAATGAGTATTGTATTAAGCAGGGACTATGCTCAACAATCGTACCTACCACCTTCCTCCAGGGAACCTATCTGTATACATGTAACATACCAGCATGTATAACAAGCATACATTAAGCAAGCAGTCTTTTGTAACATGAATGTAGATAATTATTTCAGTTATAGTTTCCTCTCCTGCTGTGTTCCCTTGAAGTAGAAAATTGTCTTATATAGGTTATTGGGAAAGATGAGACCTTATTCTGTATAGGTGTTTCCGCCCCCAGCATCCACTATATACATTCCCTCCTCCCCTCAGACACAGGGGTTGTCTAATTACAATCTAAGATTGTCCACCAGGGTCCCATTTCCATAGACCCAGGATTTAGCCGGTGGTTGTGGTGGGGGAGATGGGGCTCAATCCAGACCACCGACTCTATCCTCACATAAATCCTGTTATATCATATAGTGCAGCATAAATCAGGAGTATCTCAGTGTGTCTAGCAGCCTCCACCACAGTCTAGCTGGTTAAAATTTATGGAGGGGGGCCACTCCTTACGCAAAGGTGCCCGGCATACTATGGAGCCAGGGGGTAGCCATACTGGCCCCCACGGTGCAAGCCCTCTTGTTCTAGTAAGTAGGAAAGCACTATGCTGTTGGAATCCAGTGCACTAGGGGGATCCACAGGGCCATTTAGATGTTAAGTATTATAGGCGATATGGCTTTTCCAAGTTGTCAGGACAGCCTCAGACCTTCTCCAGTGGTAAGTTTATAACCAATTGTCTGCAATCGTCCCTAATGAGGGTTACACCCCCGGCTACCCACAGGGACTCAGGGTTGTGTTCTTCTCTGTAAATTCCTGTTAGTCAACAGGCATGGGGGACAGGTCCCCTCCCTTCAATCCCTACATCATCATTAGTTATCCCTCACAGTGCTGGCACGCGGCCTCCCTCTCCATACCTCCGAGTCCAGCCATCAACTGTACAGCCCCTGAATGGGCGTTCTGCACTGTTTGTTTCCATATCTGAAGTCTCTGCATTCATTTAAAAAATCGAGAAAGGGATAGCTTAATATTGCATCCCACAAGGGGGGGGCAGGGGGGAAGAAGCAGGCCTCCCCATCCCATCCCACCCCACAGCAGACGGCAGCCCATCACCAGAACAGCCCACATCAAATCAAAATCAGTACCCTCCCCACAAAACCTCCATGTATTAATATATAAACATTCAACATAATAGTCCTTACAGGCTATGTGGTAAAAGTCCCAACGTGACCACAGTGGCAGCCTTTCTACGAGTCGTGGAACATTATGTGGTCAAAGTTAATTTTTTTTTTTATGCAGCAGCCAGCCATTTCAGCAACATTGCCTTGGAGGGTCAACGGCCCCACTTACCCTGAAGTCTAGAGCAGTCCCCATTCCCACAACAGGTAGATTCATCACCAGTCCATGGCGTCTCAGCCCTTGGGTGGCCACATATATATCTCGTTTTACTCCTACCTCATGGTATCCCCCTATGAAGGAATGAGCACCTAAGATAACTTCTTAGCCTTATACTGCACTGTAGTAGTCAATCAACACCGTGGTTGTTAAGAGAAAGCAGAGTAAAATCCCAATTGAAATTTACCAAATGAAATTTATCACTTTAGGAAGACTCAATGATCCTCTATTTTAGTAGTACCAGAGTGGGACAATTTTAAAGCTTACAGGGTGGTAGATTCTATAGGAAAAGGGCCAAAAATGAGATGGAATACCTTCCAGATCAAGACCATTTCCTGGGGATTTCCACTAAAGGCTTGCAGCAGAGCACAGAGGTCTCACATGTTGCTTAAACTTAAGTATTCTCATAATGTTAGGGGGGTATAGAGAGCTTGGCAGTTTTGAATGTGTAACAGTGCAGGGCATATTACAACCTTGCAACTGTGAGCACTCGACAGTAGTGATCCCTGGGGGAGAGCCAGATGCAAAGTGACAAATTTTGTGTCCCAAGGTTCTGAGCCTGCTCAGGTCAGAGTCCTGCCTTAGCCTGAGGACATGGGCACCAGAGAAGATTATGAGAATTAAGATGCTGCCTGCAAAGGCAAGGTGAGCCTCCTTTGAGAGGTAGGGGAAAATTCTGTAGAAGAGGCCTAATTTCTGATGTAGCGATCTAAATGCAGGCACTCATATGGGGACCAAATCTCAATTCTTGGTCAAATGAGACACCAAGATACTTCAATGCCCCACCACTTCAATGTGAATGCCACTAGTGGTGGACAGCCTTACCAGGTGTTTTCTGTCAATTTCTTCCAAGACTCCAGTGTCCAAAGAGCAAATAGAAACATAGAAGCATAGAAGTTGATGGCAGATAAGGACCGCAAGGCCCATACAGTCTGGCCATTTCTTTTTCTACCTTATGAATGTGCCATCGGCCTTTGCTCTGTCAGTGGCCTATCAATTCATACTCATCTGTATTGCTCCCTTATGCCTATCCCATGCCTGTTTGAAGCCCTGCACTGTATTCATATCCACCACTTCCTGAGGTAGGCCGCTCCATGCATCCACCACCCTTTCTGTGAAAAAGAAACTTCCTCACATTACCCCTTAATCGGCCTCCCTCTAATCTCATGCTGAGTCCTCTTGTCCTGCTATTTTCTTATATTGAAACATGTTAGATTCTTTCACCTTGTTAATGCCCTTAAGGTGTTTGAATGTTTCGATCATATCACCTCTCTCCCTCCTTTGCTCTAGGGTATACATACTGAGCTCAGTTAATCTGTCCTCATATGTTTTCTGATGCAGTCCCTGCACCATTTTGGTTGCCCTTCTCTGGACTGCCTCAATTTGGTTAATGTCCTTGTGAAGGTGTGGCCTCCAGTACTGCACGCAGTACTCCAGATGGGGCCTAACCAGTGTCATAAAGAGGGATTATTACCTCCCTCTTCTGGCCTGTGATACCCCTACTAATACACCCCAACATCCCTCTAGCCTTACCTACTGCTTTAGAGGACTGCTTGGATGATTTCAGGTCATCGGTGATGATGATGCCCAAGTCTCTTTCTTCCCTTGTGACTGCCAGCAACTCCCTCCCAGCCTATAGGTGGCTTCAGGGTTTCTCTTCCCTATGTGCATGATCTTGCACTTCTTTGCGTTAAACCCAGTTGCCACTCTTCTGACCATTTTGCTAGTTTATCCAGATCTCTTCTCATTCTGCCCACCCCATCTGGATCATCTACTCTGTTGCAGATCTTGGTGTCATCTGCAAACAGACAACCTTACCCTCCAGTCCATCTGCAATGTCACTGATGAAGATATTGAAGAAGATTGGCCCCAGGACTGATCCCTGAGATACCCCACTTGTGACTTGCATCTCTTCTGACTGTATACCATTTACCACCATTCTGTTTTCTGCCCGTCAACCAGTTTGCCACCCAGTTGACCAATGTCTGACCCACTCCGAGCCTACCCAGCTTATTAATCAATCTTCTATGTGGAACAGTATCGAAAGCTTTGCTGAACTCAAGGTAGGCAACATCAACTGCTCCCCCTTGGTCCACCACTCTTGTTACCCAGTCAAAGAAATCTACAAGATTAGTTTGACAGGACCTTCCTTTTGTAAACCCATGCTGTCTAGGATCCTGTCCTCCTATGGATTCCTGGTGTTGCAATATTGTTTCCTTACCGAGTGTCTCCATAATCTTGCCCACTACTGAGGTAAGACTGACTGGTCTGTAGTTCACTTCCTCCTCCCTGTTACCACTCTTGTGGAGCGGGATCACATGAGCCCTTCTCCAATCTTCTGGGACCTCTCCTATGCTCAGAGACTCACTAAACAGTTCTGATAATGGCTCTGCTAGTTCCACCCTTAGCTCCTTTAGTGCCCTGTGATGTATGCCATCAGGTCCCATTGCCTTGTCCACCCTGAGCTTATTGAGCTCTTGTAGGACTCTTTCTTTTGTGAAAGGACTAGTGCACACCTCCTTCCCCCCATGTGTCCATGGTGCAGAGCTGTGGGCCCTGCCCTACCTTTTCTTCAGTAAATACTGAGCAGAAGTATGTATTTAGGATATATGTTTTTACATGGTCCTCCTCCTCACACACTGCCTTATCCCCGTTGATCTTAGCAATACCCCCTCTGGACTTTCTCCTTTCACTAATGTATCTATAGAAAGTCTTGTCACCTTCTTTTACTGTTTGTATTAGAGTTTCATCCATTTGGGCCTTTGCCTGCCTTACTGCCTTCCCTGCTTCCTTTAAGGAAGTTTGGTATGCCTCCCTATCTTCATCCTGCTGCGATCCCTTATATTTCCTGAAGGCCAGCCTTTTGGCACTGACCTATTCTGCTACTGTGTTTGAGAACCAAAGTGGTTTCCTTCTTCTTTTGCACTTCCTTTTCTCACTAACACAATGGGATGTTGCATCTTTAATGCTTGCCCACTTTGCCTGTACCCCCTCACCTGTATTTCTTTTGCCAGGGCTAGCCTAACTCTGTTGGCCATCTTATCAAAGTCAGCTCCTCTGAAGTCCCATATTTTTGCCTTGGAATGGGATGATTTTGTTCTAGTGGCCAAATTGAACCATACCATACAATGGTCACTGGCACCCAGGTGACCTTCTACCAGGAGATCTGTGATCCTTTCCCTGTTAGTCAGTACTACATCTAGGATAGCCCTGTCTCTTGTGGGTTGTTGTACTAGTTGTTTGAGGTCCTCCCCCTGCAGGGAATCTACCATGTGTCTAGTTCTGGCAGATGTTCCTGCTGGTATTGACCAATCTGTATCTGGCATGTTGAAGTCTCCCATTATCAGAACTTCCCCTTTAACTGTCATGTTTTGTATATCTGCTAACAGTAACGTGTCTATGTCCTCCCCCTGGTCTGGAGGCCTGTACACAACCCCAGTTCATATGACTGTCCCATTTCCTGTTTCCAGGGTGACCCACAATTCTTCTGGCTCTTTATGTGTATTCTGAATTTCTGTACCTTTGATATTTTCATTGACAGAAAGGGCCACTCTGCCCCACTTTTTGCACCTCGATCTCTTCTGAACAGTACATCGCCAGGTACTGAAGTCCCCCAAGTGTGGTTACTGGTAAACCATGTCTCGCTAATGGCTACTATGTTCAGTTTAGCCTCTGTCATTATGCCTGCAGGTCTGGGATCTTGTTTCCGGACTGTGAGCATTTGTACATGATTTTCCATTGGTCAGATTTCAGTGTGTTAGTTGTTGGCGAGGTCCTGGCATTTCCCTGTGCATCGTGTAGAGTCGGACCTTTTCTTTTACCTGGTGATGTAAATGAACTACAAACATGCTGAAAACCTGTTTGACCACTAGCTGAGGGTGGAGGGGTGTTCTTCCCATTCGACATATAGGGTGCTGCACCCCTCTCCCCATTTGCTAGTTTAAATATTCTGCAGAGACATCAAACTTCTGCCCCAATGCACTGACTCCCTCCTTAGTCAGATGCAGGCCATCAAATTTAAAGACCTTTTGCTCCCAAAACTGTTGCCAGTTCCCTACACATTTGTGTCCTTTTTCCTGGCACCAGCCCTTGAGCCACATGTTTAGCTCCCCTATCTCCCCTTCTCTGACCTTCCATCCATCTGTCCCCCTCTCCCAGACTGGCAGGATCTCAGAGAAGGAGATGCCAGATGAAATGGATGATAGTTTGTCACCCAGCCTGGTCAGGTGTTCCTTGGTCTCCACAACTGACTGGCTGGCGAGATCATTAGTCCCTATGTGTACCAGGACATCAATGTTTTCTCCTGCTTCCTGAACAATTTTAGCAATGTGGTCAGTGTCTCTCCCACCCTGATGTACCTGGGAGACATCTGACCATTACCCTGGCTGGAGATCACTATCAACTCCCCAAATCATGGAGTCTCCTATGATCCAAGTTTTTGGATTTCCTTTTGCTTTTTATGTTGATTGCGCGATGCTAGAAACATATTGTGGCAGGTTGCCATAAGCAGGTTGTGGAGGTGCAGCACTGTGTGGCCAGTGCCCCCACAGCCTTAAAGGTTTGGCCCACTTTCCTCAATGGCGTGGCATGCTGCTGCTGACACTAGTTCAGTCAGCATGCCACAACCTTGAGAGGTTTTAACGCATGCAATCAGGGGCCGCCTCATCATTGCAGCATCATCTGCTGCAATGAGGAGCGACCCTCATTGCATAGCTCCCTTAATTCCTGCCTGTTTGTCAGGGGTGCCCAATCCCCATCAGCATAATGTCACCCCCGCTTTTGTTGTGTGCTGGCGAGGTACCCAGTCTCCGTCAGCATGATGTCCCCTTTTGTTTGTGTGCGATGGGGTGCAGGTCCCCGTTGGCTACAGCTGCCCCCCAAAATGAGTCCATTGGCACACTGGGGCCCACCCCAGCGTGCCACATGCCCTGAAAACAAAAGCGGTCCCACGATGTCTTTTCTTTTTGACCTGTGAAAAAGGAAATGGTCCCTCGGCAGTCTCCCTGTCCCCCTCCCGTAACCCGCGCCCACCCACTGCACACCCTGCCTCCCCACACACACCCCTCACCCCATACTTACCTCTGGAGTCTGGCGTGATGATCTTTGGTGGACCAGGAACATGTCTGCACTCTTCAAAGCCGACTGTGAACTGAGTAAATGCCGGTAAGCTGTACAATGGAATAAATAGGGCTTTTTTCAACTTTTATACATATCTCAGTCATTTTTTGAAATTTTGGCACCAAATTTTCAACATCGGGTTTTTGGGACCCCTCCTCATGAATTCTGCCACTGTCATGGCATTAATCTGCCCAAAGGTGATTTACGTGGTCACTGTACAGAATCACCTTTGGGACCTGGTCTTTCAGAAGACAATGCCAGTGTTCATGGGTGAGCTCTCAAAACCTATATTACAAATCTAGTGGAAAAAATAAAAAATGACTTGTTTCTAGCGAAGCATTGTGCAATTGGCTACACCAGCTCGTAACTTTGTGAATTTGCAATATTTTCATGCCAGATTTTCAACATTGGCATTTTTCCATACCTCCTTGTGAACAGTACAACTGCCATTTTCACATCCTGGCAAATGTGTTTTCACACTTCGGCACAGAATAGCATAGTCACTGTGGGAAATCAGTGTTGGATAGATTATGAAAATGACAGTGACACTGTTCAAGAGCAGAGTTCCTAAATGCCTATGTTGAAAATTTGGTGCCGATACTCCATAAAATGACTGTGTTATGAGTGCGTGCGGGTTTGCATACGCTCATAAGTTCACGAATTTATAATATTTTCACTCCAGATTTTCAACATTGCATTGTTCTGCACCTCCTTATGAACAGTACAGCTGTCATTTTTCAGATCCTGGCCAAAATGTGTTTTCGCACTTCAGGTGTAGAATAACGCAGTCATTGTGGGAAATCCATGTTCAGGGTAAATTATGAAAATATGAATTCACTGTTCATTAGCAGAGTCTCTACAATGCCTATGTTAAAAATTTGGTGGCAAAAATCCATAAAATGAGTGTCTCTCGTGCGTTGTGCAATTTCAAGCACTCGTACCTTGCTAACTTTGCAATATTTTGACTCCAGATTTTCAACATTGCCATTTCCCCTCCTTATGAACACTGCAGCTGTCATTTTCCATCCTGGCCATAATGTATTTTGCTCTTCTTAGGTGCGGACAGAGTGGTTGTTGGGAAATCAGTGTTAAAGGACACATTAAGAATACACACTGACACTGTTTATGAGCAGAGGTCCTAAAATGTCTATATTGAAAATTTTGCGATGAAAGTCCATAAAATGACTGTATTACTGAGCATCGTTCCAGCAGTTTCCACGCACTTTGTAACTCACAAATTAGTAATATTTTCAAGCCACATTTTCAACATTGGCATTTTTCCACACTCCTTATGAACAGTACAGCTGCCATTTTCACCCTGGCTGAAATGTGTTTCCACTTCCGTGCAGAATACCACAGTCTGTAATCAGTGTTGGACGATTAGATCAAAGGAGTAGAGGGTACCAGCTCAGTTAAACAGGCTGCTGCAGATTTCTTTGTAGGCAGAAAAACCAGCGGCGGAAATACAGACACGAACTGAAACAATGAGTGAGGAGGGTGACAGGCTCAACGAGCTGTTGGGACTTCTGGATTCCTTTGTGAAAAACGTGCATGCAGAGGCCCAGTAGGGCAGCCTGCAGCAGCAGAAAAACAGATACTGACGCAGAGGGGGAATGAGTGAGCTCAGAGAATCTGTTGGGACTACTGCAAATTTCTTTGTAGCTGAAAAGTGACAATGCACAGAAGCCCGTCTGAAAGGGCAGCCTGCAGCGCCAGCAGAAAGCGGAATAAGCGAGTGAGAGAGAGGTGAGTGAGGTCCAGCAGACTCTGTCAGGACAGCCTGGATTTCTTTGTAGGCGAAAAAAGGTGCCAATGCAGGCAGGGAGCCCAGTACAAAGGCGGCCTGCAGCACCAGGAAGCAAACAGCGGGGAGAGGGAGGTAGAGCAAGCTCAATGAGATCTATCATGACTGCTGTGGATTTGCTTGTGAGCAGGAAAACAACACAGGCAGGAGCCCAGTACAAAAGGCCAGCCTGGCGCCCGGCAGAAGCGTAACAGCGAGTGAGAGGGGGTAGGTGAGCTCAAGCGTGAGCTTGTGTCAGGACTCTGCAGATTTCTTTGTGGGCAGAAAAAGGCAGCAATGCACACAGGGGCCCAGTACAAAAGGGCAGCCTGTAGCAGTGGGAGAAACAGAACAAGTGAGTGAGAGAGGGGGAGTGAGTGAGCTCAATGGAGCTCTATCATGACTGCTGCACATTTCTTTGTGGGCAGAAGAAGGCGGCATCACAGGCAGGAGCTCAGCACAAAAGGGCAGCCTGGAGTGGTGGCAGAAACAGGACATGCGAGTGAGAGCGGGGAATGAGTGAGCTCAATGGAGCTCTGTCGGGACTGCTGCAGATTTCTTTGTGGGCATAAAAAGGCACCAACAGAGGCAGGAGCCCAGTACAGAAGGGCAGCCTGCAGCACCAGGAGAAACAGAATGAGCGAGTGAGACAGGGGGAGTTAGCGACCTCACAGAAGTTCTATCATTACTGCTGCAGATTTGTTTGTGGGCAGGAAAAGGCAGCAACACAGGCAGGAGCCCAGTACAAAAGGCCAGCCTGCAGCGCTGGCAGAAACAGAATGAGCGAGTGAGAGAGGGGGAGTGAGCGAGCTCAGCGGAGCTGTGTCAGGACTGCTGCAGATTTCTTTGTGGGCAGAAAAAGGCACCAATGCATGCAGGGGCCCAGTACAAAAGGGCAACCTGCAGCAGTGGGAGAAACAGAATGAGCAAGTGAGAGAGAGGGAGTGAGCGAGCTCAATGGAGCTCTATCGTGACTGCTGCACATTTCTTTGTGGGCAGAAGAAGGCAGCAATGCAGGCAGGAGTCCAGTACAAAAGGGCAACCTGGAGCGGCAGCAGAAATGGGACGAGCAAGTGAGAGCAGGAAATGAGTGAGCTCAACAGAGCTCTGTTGGGACTGCTGCCAATTTCTTTGTGGGCAGAAAAAGGCACCAACAGAGGCAGGAGCCCAATACAAAAGGGCAGCCTGCAGCACCAGGAGAAACAGAATGAGCGAGTGAGACAGGGGGAGTGAGCGACCTTAACGGAGCTCTATCGTGACTGCTGTGGATTTTTTGTGGGCAGAAAAAGGTGGCAACACAGGCAGAAGCCCAGTACAAAAGGCCAGCCTGCAGCGCGGCAGAAACAGAATGAGCGAGTGAGGAAAGGGGGAGTGAGTGAGTTCAACGGAGGTCTATCGTGACTGCTGCAGATTTCTTTGTGGGCAGGAAAAGGCTGCAATGTAGGCAGGAGTCCAGTACAAAAGGCCAGCCTGCAGCACCGGCAGAAACGGAATGAGCAAGTGAAAGAGGAGGAGTGAGCGACCTCAACGGAGCTGTGTCAGGACTGCTGCAGATCTCTTTGTGGGCAGAAAAAGCCACCAATGCAGGCAGGAACCCAGTACAAAAGGGCAGCCTGCAGCAGTGGGAGACACAGAATGAGCGAGTGAGGGAGGGGGAGTGAGTGAGCTAACGAGCTCTGTGTGGGACTGCTGCTGATTTCTTTGTGGGCAGAAAAAGGCAGCAATGCATGCAGGGCCCAGTACAAAAGGGCAGCCTGCAGCGGGAGAAACAGAATGAACAGTGAGAGGGAGGAGGGTGAGCAAGCTCAATGGAGCTCTATTGTGACTGCTGCAGATTTCTTTGTGGGCAGAAGAAGGTGGCAACACAGGCAGGAGCCCAGTACAAAAGGGCAGCCTGCAGCGCCGGCAGAAACGGAACGAGCGAGTGAGAGAAGGGGAGTGAGCGAGCTCAACGGAGCTCTGTCAGGACTGCTGCAGATTTCTTTGCGGGCAGAAAAAGGCACCAACAGAGGCAGGAGCCAACTACAAAATGGCAGCCTGCAGCACCAGGAGAAACAAAATGAGTGAGCAATACAGGCGGAGTGAACAACCTCAACGGAGCTCTGTCGGGACAGCTGTGGATTTCTTTGTGGGCAAAACAAGGTGCCACTGCAGGCAGAAGCCCAATACAAAAGGGCAGCCTGCAGCAGCGGGAGACACAGAATGAGCGAGTGAGGCAGGGGGAGTGAGTGAGCTTAACAGAGCTCTGTTGGGACTGCTGCAGATTTCTTTGTGGGCAGAAAAAGGCAGCAATGCATGCAGGGGCCCAGTACAAAAGGCTAGCCTGCAGCGGTGGAAGAAACAGAACAAACAAGTGAGAGAGGGATTAAGTGAGCGAGCTCAATGGAGCCCCATTGTGGACTGCTGCAGATTTCTTGTGGACAGAAGAAGGCGGCAAATCTAGGCAGGAGCCCAGTACAAAAGGGTAGCCTGCAGTGCCGGCAGAAACGGAACGAGCGAGTGAGAGAGGGGGAGTGAGTGAGCTCAACAGAGCTCTGTTGGGACTACTGCAGATTTCTTTGTGGGCAGAAAAGGGCGCCAACAGAGGCAGGATCCAACTTCAAAATGGCAGCCTGCAGTGCCAGGAGAAACAGAATGAGCGAGTGAGACAGGTGGAGTGAACGACCTCAATGGAGCTCTGTCGGGACAGCTGTGGATTTCTTTGTGGCAAAGTGCCAACGCAGCAGAAGCCCAGTATAAAAGGGCAGCCTGCAGCAGCGGGAGACACAGAATAAGCGAGTGAGGGAGGGGGAGTGAGAGAGCTCAACGGAGCTCTGTTGGGACTGCTGTGGATTTCTTTGTGGACAGAAAAAGGCACCAATGCACGCAGGGGCCCAGAACAAAAGGGAAGCCTGCAGCAGTGGGAGAAACAGAATGAGCGAGTGAGAGAGGGGGAGTGAGCGAGCTCAACGGAGCTCTATCATGATTGCTTCAGATTTCTTTGTGGGCAGAAGAAGGTGGCAATGCAGGCAGGAGCCCAATACAAAAGGGCAGCATGCAGTGCCAGCAGAAACGGAACAAGCGAGTGAGAGAGGAGGAGTGAGCGAGCTCAACGGAGCTCTGTTGGAACTGCTGCAGATTGCTTTGTGGCCAGAAAAAGGCATCAACAGAGGCTACAGCCCAGTACAAAAGGGCAGCCTGCAGCGCCAGGAGAAACAGAATGAGCCAGTGAGACAGGGGGAGTGAGCGACTACAACGGAGCTCTATCATGACTGCTGTGGATTTCTTTGTGGGCAGAAAAAAGCAGCAATACAGGCAGGAGCCCAGTACAAAAGGCCAGCCTGCAGCACCGGCAGAAATGGAATGAGCGAGTGAGAGAGGGAGCGTGAGCAAGCTCAATGGAGCTGTGTCAGGACTGCAGCAGATTTTGTGGGCAGAATAAGCCACCAATGCAGGCAGGAACCCAGTACAAAAGGACAGCCTGCATCAGCGGAGACTCAGAATGAGCGAGCAAGTGAGGTAGCTGGGAGTGAGTGAGCTCAACGGAGCTCTGTTGGGACTGCTGCGGATTTCTTTGTGGGCAGAAAAGGCAGCAATGCACCCAGGGGCCCAGTACAAAAGGCCAGCCTGCAGTGGCGAGAGAAACAGAACAAGTGAGTTAGAGAGAGAAGTGAGCAAGCTCAACGGAGCTCTATCATGACTGCTGCAGATTTCTTCATGGGCAGAAAAAGGTGGCAATGCAGGCAGGAGCCCAGTACAAAAGGCCAGCCTGCAGCGTCGGCAGACATGGAATGAGCGCGTGACAGAGGTGGAGTGAGCAACCTCAACGGACCTGTGTTGGGACTACTGCAGATTTCTTTGTAGTCAGAAAAAGCCACCAACAGAGGCAGGAGCCCAGTACAAAAGGCCAGCCTGCAGCGCAAGGAGAAACAGAATGAGCGAGTCAGAGAGAGGGAGTGACCCACCTCAACAGAGCTCTGTCAGGCCAGCTGCAGATTTCTTTGTGGACAGAAAAGGGTGCCAATGCAGGCAGGAACACAGTACAAAACAGCAGCCTGCAGCACTGGGAGAAACAGAATGAGAGAGTGACAGAGGGCCAGTAAGCGAGCTCAACAGACCAATGCAATCAACATTCGGCATTGACAAATGCTTGTTTTGTTTTGGGTCCTGTTTTGGGCGAGTTTTGTTGTGCTAGTTCTTGTGCTGCAGTGTCCTGTGCCCCTTTGTTTGATTTCAGAGACAGAGGCAGATACCTGTTTGTAGTTTTTATATGGTTTGTGGAGATGATATGTTGGAGAGCACCGAATGATTGGGCACCCGATGAGCCCTCCTAACTAATTCGCCAACCTCCCGGACCAACTACCCTCCGCGGTCGAGGTGCTTCTGTTGGATGTTGGGGAAATGGCGGTGGTTCTTATAGCTTTGGTCTTTTCCACTTTAAGGACAAGTTTGTTTGTTGAGAACTAGGTTTTGAGTTGTTGAAAGTTCATCTCAAAGTTGCTGTTAATCCATTCGATATCAGCAGATAACTTGTGTAAGATGGCAGCATCAGCATATAGTCTATGGTAAGGAAAATAGAAGGGAACCCAGAACAGAGTCTTACAGAACTCCATCTGTTGTTGCTCAAAAATCTGACAACCAGCCGGCCCGGTGGCGCTGAGGGTTGAGGCGCTGACGCCACACCTCGCCTCCACGCTCGGACCCGGGTTCGGAGCAGACTCGGTTCATCGGTGGGTCGGCCGGGGGGAGACAGGCTTGAGCATCTGATGACAGCTCGCCTGCTCTGAGGAGGGATTCGGCCGATGCCAGGCACTTGCATGACCCCGAGCAGAGGCACGGGGAACTGCAAGCCCCACTAGGGGATGGCTGGCCGTTGAGCAGCACGGATGTTAGGCAAAAGCGCCGCGACATCAGGGAGGCCGCCGGCTGCCTGGGAGGGAGAAAACGAGGAACGAGCCTGCCTCAACCGGAAGATGGGGAGGACTTGGACGTCCATGATGTCCCGTGCCCACCCAACAGACCATGAGGACCGATGAAACGAGTTATGGGTTAGAACCCCCACCTCGCCCCCGCCTGGGGTAATCCACGGCTCTATGGGGATCTGTGGTCTGTGTGGGCAGGGTTCCGGCAGTGGGATGTCCGGGGTCCTCACTGAAGGGTCGGAGGAGGCAGGCTGAGAGGAGGATAAAGAATAAAAAAAAATCTGACAACCCAGTTTGCCACTTAACACTTTTTTCCTATTTGTCAAATAGTTATAAATCCAGTAAGAGGAAAGGTCATCTAACCCAAGATTTTTAGTTTATCCAGGAGGAGGTCATGATTGACTGAATCAAATGCCTTGGTAAGATCGACAAGATTGCACCCGTAACCAAACCTTTCTCCAAAGTGTTTACAGTGCAGAGGTCACACTCCACCACTGCAGTGTCATTACCATGTTTTTGTGAAACCATTCTGGACGCTTGTGAAGGAGTGTGTGTACTCCAGATAGGCCTGTATTTGGTTATACAACAGTCTCTTCTGCACCTTAGCAAGCATGCTGAAACAAAAGAGATCAGCCTGTAGTTCTCCGTTAGTTCCTTCAGTCGTCCTTTATGGACTGGAAATACTGCTGCAACTTTTCCATTTTTCAGGGACTGTCCCCAAAAGAAGAGATTTATTAATAAATGATGATGTAGGTAGTAGTAATAGGGACTGCAGTTTTTAGAAACTTGGGTCCTAAGGTATCATGCCCGGGAGAGCCATCACTTTTTATGTGTTTCAGCTATGCGAGCACTTCTTTCCTGCTCACCAGTCTGAAACAGAACTGGGGTTGAGGACCAGGCATTGGTGGTTGACAAGGAAGCTGGGAATTATCAGAGTAGCCCCTAGGTGGGTTTTGAACTGGTCCAAGTCTGTGAGAAACTTATTAAATTCAGTAGCTGCGGATTTAGGGTCACATAGGGTTTGTCCATTGACTATGATTTCATGCAATGATATTTTGGACTGTGCTTTTGAAAGGCAATTTATTTGGGTCCAGAAATGTTTAGGGCTGGACAGGTTCTTGGTCTGGCGGGATTTTAGATTTTCTTGGAACTTTTGAGACTAGTTGTACAAGCATTTCTCAGGCACCTATAAGTATTCCAATCAGGTGTCAGGCCAGAGTTTTTAAACTGGCCCCAGGCCTTGGGTCACTTTATTGAAATGTTTCAGAACGTACAGTAACATAAGGAATTACCGAACAGAACAGACAAGGAACACACAGTACCTATCACAAGACACCCCTCACTCTTATCCCCAGAGTCAACAATCCCCTGACAATGGAGAGGGCAAACGATTCATACAATTGTCCCATTGTTGGGTAATGACATAGGCTTACCACCCCAGTCCACCAGATCTCAAAGCCAGTACACATTTGGCATTAATAATATTCAAACCCAATCAGATGTTTACATGAGAAGCAGTCATGCATGGAAGATTTCCCACTTTTTATGGTAGGCATTGTACCTGTGGTTGAAACTGGCTACCTGCTTTTCAGTATTGAAGGCAAAAATGATTTCATTATTCCATTCTGCTCTGGATGGAATGACATCATCAAGAAATTGCCTCAATATAACAAGTTTGGCTGTGGCCACAAAAAGGGCTTGGTTCTGGACAGTATCATGATATTTGCCCACCAAGAATGTTTCAGGCATGAAAGTTCTTCTAGTACAAGGACGGGGATCTATGTGCTGTTTTATGTCATCCCAAAGGGATCACCTTTTGAATGACCATAAGATGTGCATTAGGTACCCTCACTTTTTCCACATCTAGTGCACAGGACAGATTCCTTCCTGCCCATTTTATGCAACTTACTGGGCACATAGTAAAGGTTCCGGAGTATTTTTAACTGCCTTAAAGTGACTCTGTCAGCCCTTTACCTACATTTTCTGCAGTTATTCCAATCCATGGCTGAACTGCCTTCAGCAGTCCCTCTTACCACATAACATTCATGGCAGCAATTATTTTTTCCCATAAAATGTTTTTTCCCCTCTGTTTTTTACTTCCAAGTAAAACCTTCTCAGTCCACTCTTATTATCGCACCCAGTTCCAAAGTGCACTCATGTTTCTGAATAGTGCTGAAAAGCCAGAAGGCTCGTGCAGGCATCATTAGACCCAGGTTAAGTTAGGCATGGTTTTTAATATTACAAAGAAAGCTGAACTCGGGGAAAGTGTTTTTGGTGATGAATCGAGCGTTGTACATTATGGAAATCACTGACTCAACTTTCAGACCATGATTTCCCTAACTTATAGCCCTTTTGTCATCACCAAAAACCACACTTTCCCAAGTTCAACCTTTTTTATACATTAAAAACCATGTTTAGTTGAACTCTGGTCTAATGATTCCTGCACAAGCCTTTGGGGACTTCAGCACCATTTAGAAATGTGAATGCGCTCCGGCACTGGGTGCAATAATAAGAGTGGACCGAGAAGGTTTTGTTTAAAAGTAAAAAAATTGTTAAAAAAAAAAAGCTATTGTATGGGAAAGAATAATTGCTGCCATGGATATTGTATGGCAAGAGGGACTGCTGCAATCAGTTCAGCCAACGGTTTGAATAACTGCAGAAAATGTATTAAAGGCTGACAGCGTCCCCTTTAATCTGTACCTGTCCTGATTAATGTATTTCTAAATGTGAGGCCAAATTTTTTGCCATTCCTCCACCGACCAGCCCAGTTGTTATTCTCTCTGCCAGTACATACATATAGCATCTAACTGTGAAGGATCTAGCATCTATAAAGTCTTACAAATCTGAAAAATAGAATGGGGCAAATTAGCAGGTGCCACTAGCCGTTCTAATCTTACAGCATCTTCCTTAGACCATGGTGGGGGAGGGTGCCAATTGCAAAGAAGGAAAACATTTGGAATTCAGGACATGGTATCTATTCTGAAGGCCTAAAATGTTATAAGACAGCCTGCCAGTACCAGGCACTGTACCAATGGCATTGCTGAATTACACAAAAAACACTTTGTATGGGTTTCCAACTATCAGTAGATTAGGGTTATGCAGTATCACCTGGCTGGTATCTTTCATTAGTCTAAGGTGCAGTAGTCACTTAATTGCTGGCTTGCTCTTATCATCAGTAGATTGCAGTGTGTTTAAGAGTTTGGGTGCTTTGGCTGGTGACACAGAGCAGAGTGCTAGGGTGGATAACATTATTTTACATTGTTCAGTTTCAATGCGTAGCCACTGGAACGGGCATTCTGCTCTCCTTCCAACTTCTGGGGCCTGATCCCACGCAAATATTTGAATCCATGGAGTGCCATGTAATACAAAAATAAATTAGGTAGCTGTAAACCTCCCACCTTGTACGGATTTGTTAGTTTAAAATAGGTCCTTCTAGCATTTTAACCCAACCAGAGGAAATCTGCTACTTTCCTGTGGAGCTGTTGGAACCACTTCATGAGGAGGGCAACATTTAACATCCCTAAAGGGTAAGTAGCCTCAGAAGGATATTCATTTAATAATATTAGCCCGCCCCAAAGTGTTAGTGGAAGTGATTTCCACCTCTGCAGGTCCTAATTTATCCTGTTAGTAGGGGTTGAGTTTATTCTTCTGAGGTCAGGTAAGTGCTAAGAGACCTGAATTTCTGAATACTCATAACCTTTGGTTCCCCCTGCAGTACCATCCTAAGTATAACCTGCTTCATCTCTAAGCCATTTGGGTAACACACTGCTTTTCCCACATATTGCTTGGAAGCAGAAACTTTGTTGAAGTGTTCAGTTTCCCTTCAAGCTTTTGATATGCAGGTGTTAGATCTCTAACGTGCAACAAAATATAATCAGCATAGATGAAAATCACATTTGTGTTGACTACGGGGCTCTATACAATGAGACACAATGTGTATGAAAAGTGCTATATAAATTTTGATTCTTCTTCTTCTACTTTAATACCCCTAATCAGAGGGTTGGCCTGAAGCTGGCAAGCCAGGTCTCAAGTTAGAGGATGAATAACTAGGAGGCAGAGGTCACCTCTGTCTCATACCATCTCAGTGCCACTGTTTCAGAAAGTATCCCATTCGCTGTATTTATGCTGAAGGGTGCTGGTATAGCACCTAACCCAGTTCACAAAATCCTCTGTAATTTGGTATTTGTATAATGCAGCAAACAGGAATGGTCAGAGACCCTGTCAAAGGCCTTTTCTGCATTAAGGAGTCCAGGGCTGCAGGGTCCCTGTCAACCCCAGATGCAGAAACCAGATGGTACAACTTTCTATGGTGATCACTACAGCCCTCCCATCCATAAACCCTCATCTGCTCTGTACCTGTAAGACAGCCCCAAGCTTTACCCAGTCTGTTGGCTAGGACTTTGGCTAGTATTTTAAGATCCAGATTAATTAATGATATAGGTCTATAGCTACTAGCCAATGTATCCTCTTTCCCAGTTGAGGGGTTAAGGTATGGGTATACACCACCAACAGTGAAATGTTGACAGCAACCATCACTACAGTGACTACAGTGCCAGGTCATTGTAGTGTCGGCGCTGGACCCCAGCACTGTATTCTAGGGGTTTTGCAGTCCCTCCCCTAATCAACTCCAACTCAGAATTGATTATATTTAGAGGGGAGGGTGTAGGGAGCACAGCCCCCCATGTGGGGGGTTCAGGGGTGAAGTCCCCTGAAGAAAACATGTTTCTCAATAAGAAACCGTATGCCGACCGCAAATGCGGTCGACATGACGGTTTCAATGTACGGTGGTTCAACAAAAATGTTGTCGACTATCATTCATGGATCCAAGGTACTGCAGGCTTCTGTAAGAGTTCTGTCCATTAAAGGGAATGTAAACAGAATGTTTGGAACAGCACAACAAAACCCACAGCATGGTAGCTTAGAGGCTTATCATTATGATGATATGGTTCCTTTGTCCCTGATATGTGTTTAAATCCATTTTCGTAGCTCCATAAAGTTCTGAACAATGGAAACAAATCCACGGCACTATTCGAAGTTTGTGCTGTAGTGCAAACCTAAAATGGCAGCGATGTCCTGATCGTGATGATGTCATCTGAGCGACAGTGCTCCATAGCAGTAATATAGACTTAATAGGGACCTTATTAATAGAGGTATTATAATAACCTTAGCAAAACTTCTCCTCAAAATCCCTTACTGTGCATGTAGGAACCTTCTCACCTACATGCACAGATAACCCCAGCTGCCTATGTGTAGCTATATAGGAAGATAAATAATAATAATAATAATAAATTAGACTCTCTATTTTTAAAAAGAAATAGCTCCAGTCCTTCAATACTTACTAAATAAGTCCAAATATCTGTGTTTCCAACAGAATGACCTGAATGGTATATCTTAAGAACTTGGCCCTAATCGACTCGACTGCTCTCCACTCTGAGAAATGGTGATTCGTATGCCCCAGAACACCACACATGTGCTCTTAAGTGCAGGAGTCTGCTGTCATGTGACCAAAAGGGTGCGAGTCCTGAAAATGTTATTTTTATTTAGTTTAAATTTTCCTTTTTTCCCTTTTCCATTTATTATTACTTAAAAAGTATATTGAGGCTTACACATCAAAACTCTACTGAACTATGGGGAAGTCTGCAGAGAGACACAGTCAGCCGCTAGGTTTTAAATAAACACCAACACTTTATGCTTCTAGCAAAAAAAGTAAAACGAGAAAAAAAAACACGCTACAGTTTAAAAAGATTGTAAAAACAAATCTTTTGCCACAAGACTCATGAAACTCCTGTGTAACTTCTATAGTGTCTCAAATAGCCTCCTATATTTTCCTCCATGGATAAAATCTGCGTCCCACAAGCACTGCGAACTTTACTGACAACCTTCAAGCTTCTCTCTTTCCCCCTCTTCCACAAAGCAACTCCAAAACCTGAACCGCAAGAAAAACCTCCAGGATCAGCTCTTCCACGGGCTTCCATAGCTACCATAGGCTTCTGTACACCCCACACTAGACATCCAGCTTCTAAACAATCACAGCCGCTACTCCTGTTTTTTTCTCTTAAAAAAATCTCTCCGACTGTCTACGAGAACTTCCTCATGGCCTTCAGACAGCCGCTTCTCAGCTCTCGGGTCCGGTCTGAACACCACCCCTTCGGCTTTCCTCCCTGCAAAGACAAGAAATAGACAACGGAGAAGAGCAGGAACTCACTGACAGAGGTAAAAGCTTTTCTGGTAAGACTACATTTTAGGCATAGGTGGCAAACCTGTTTTTGTTTTTCTTTTTCTTTATCCCCAGGGGCCACCAGTCTGCCTTACCTTTCCACGTCTGGCATCTCCCCAGGTCTATCCGGCCACCATCTCCTCCTCGGGCTATCTCCTCTGACGTCCATATTTGGGCCTCGCAGCTACCTCCACGGCTTACCCCCCATGGCAGGGTGGTGGGGAGCACTCCCTCCGGAGCTCAACCCACCCCAAATCAGGATCCGGTACTGCCGCACACCCTCGGCGCCGAGAGAGCCCCTGCTACGGGAGACGGCCATCATGCCATCATGCCACCATGACTAGTGCCCCAGTTTTTTTCCACTTTTCCCCCCTGAGCCGGCAGGTGTGCACTGATGCCAGTGGCCATGAGCGTGCGCACGTCCGCCCATGTTCTGGCCAGGCATCAGCCCCCGACCCTACACATGTGCTCCCGGCAGCAGTAGTACCTCTGGCCTCCACCGGGGGCCCCCCCTGCACCAGAATGCCCCTGGATCCCCACCAGGGAGAGGAGAGGAGAGCTGTCCTATGGATGCTCGATCCTACTCCCTCCCTGCCGACCCCCAGTGCCCGGGCTCACTCCCGAACCTGGGTTGCTGGCGTGACGCGAGGTGTGGCATCCAGCGCCTCAACCCTCAGTGCCACCGGGCCGACGGCAAACCTGTTTTAACATAAACAAATGCCTAGTAGTCCTGCTTCTGTCAGCTACTCCCCAACCAGCAGAGCGACAGCCTCCCAGAGTGTCCAGGCTGGTGACACACTCCTCCCCTCCCAGTCCTAGCAGGTGTACCACAAGGCGCTGTCCTTGGTCACATCCTCTTTTCTGTCTTTTACAATGATCTCCCACTCCCACATTCATCTACATGCTGATGATACCATCCTCTATACTTCTGCCTTATCTGCATCTGAGGTGTCCTCTCAGCTGCAATCTGATTTCACTCATGCCCTGGACTGGTTCCAGGCAAATGAACTGAAAGTAAATACTTCTAAAACAGTCTCCATGAACTTTGGCACCCCTCAAAAACTGTCCAAACACCCCACCCCCCCTCTTTCTCCACTCTTGATGGCACTATCTTAGACATATTCCTGGCCTACAAATATCTAGGAGTCTGGCTTGACAGATGCCTGGACTTCATAATACATATCAATTACATTCACTCCAAGCTCTGCCCCAAACTTGGAGTTCTTTACAGAAATAAAGATGCCCTCTCCCTCCCTGTTCATCAGATTCTCCTCATTCAGACACTCCTTCCACTCTTTGATTATGCTGACATTATGTACAGGTCATCCATTGCAGCCACCCTCTTCAGACTGGATTTCCTTTTCAATGCCTTTTGCTGATTCATCGCGCCCTCCCAGAACACATCCTGCCCCTCTGTTGATGTCTATCACTCACTCCCTTGCTTCTCACCAAAACCAACACATCCATCCTGACAGACAAATGTTGGTTTGGCACACTCACTCCCTATCTCACTTCCCTCCTGCCTCCTGCCCCTTCCCCACACTTTGTACTGTTGCTACATGTGAGACCCACATTCCTCCGTCCTTCCCGACCTCACTCTAACTCTGGTAAGACTGCTTTCTCCTTCCACTTCCCCATTTGTGAACTCCCTCCCTCTTTGATCCATATGCTACCATTGCTAAACCTCTTCAAATGGACCTCCACCACTCCCTGCCTCCACCCTGCTTGTGGCTCCAAACTTGTTAACCTTCTACGGGGGCCCTATGTCTCCAAAGTCCCAAGCTCCCTTGGTGCTATGTTCCCCTTCACGTGCATTTAACATCTACACCTGGTGTAAATCTTGCACGTTACTTGAACCTCACACACATTGTTGTTCCTTGCTCCTTACTTTGCTTTTTACTGTAAGACACTCTGTGCCTACGTATTTGCCTCTTACCCAGGCAATTTGTTGTTAGCTGATTGTTACTATGTACTTGTATTTTCACTCCTTGCTTTGCTTTTTACTGTAAGATACTCTGTACCTATGTATCTGCCTCTTTACCCAGGCAATCTGTTGTTACCTGCCTGATACTATGCACATTGTATCACTATAACCCGCCTAACACTATGTAATTATGTAATTTGCCTCTTCCCCCCCTCCCCTGGGTCACACCTGTAAATGAGCCTCAGCTCAGTGTTTCTCTCCCGGTTACCAACTTTTAAATAAAAAATAAATTTTTAAATACTGGTCGTTTTTTTTAGTTCCGAAGGAGTGATTTTACAGTCCTGTGTAGAAATCACCTTTTGGGCTAGGAGTTGAAAAGTTCTCTGTCCTTGTTCATGAGGTGGGGTCATAAGAAGGCTATGTTGAAGCTTTGGTGTAAAAATATAAAAATAATACAGTTATGAGCCTAAGTTGAATTTTGCGAATGTAGGCTTGTAACTGGTAATTGTCATTATTTTACCCCAAATTTACAATATAGCCATATATTTACAGCACCTCATGAATGTGATTGCTGTCATTTTTCAAAACCTGACAAAATCTTTTCACATCCCAAAAGTTGATTTCGCAGTCCCTGCACGAAATCACCTTTCAGACAGGAGTTAAAAATGTTCTCTACCCTTGTTCATGAGGTGGCATCATAAGAAAGCTATATTCTAAATTTGGTATAAAAATATTTTAAAAAAGTTACAAGACTACGTTGAATTTTGCAAACGCAGGCTCATAAATTTTCAACATAGCCATTTCTTCACAGCACCTCATGAATGTGACAGCTGTCATTTTTCAACTCCTACTCAAAATGTGTTTTGCATCCTGAAAGTTGATTTTGCAGGCCCCACGCGAAATCACCTTTAGACCAGGAGTTGAATATTTTCTCTGCCCTTCCTCATGAGGCATAGTCATAACAAGTCTATGTTGACAATTTGGTGTAAAAATATTACAAAACAACACATTTATGAGCCTACATTACAGTTTGCAAAAGCAAGCTCATACCTTTGGTAATTTTGAATATTTTTACCACAAATTCCTTGGCTGCAGCCATATTGGCTCTAGCCAGAGTTTGTTTCTACCTGCTGCAGAAACCACAGACCCTACTTGATCTTTAGCTTTGATCTCTTTGCTATCACTAGGGTTCCCCTTTGGCTATCCCTTGCATTTTTGAATTCCCCTACCAAATTTTCCCCACCACCTCCTCTGGGAGACTGTTTCATGCATCCACTTCTCTTTCTGTGAAGAAATACTTCCTCATGTTACCCCTTTGTCTACCCCTTCCAGCTTCATGTCATGACCCCTTGTTCTAGAACATCTCTTTTTCTGAAAGATGCTACCCTCCTGTACCTTATTTATGCCCTTGAGATATCTGAAGGTCTCTATCATACCCCTCTTTCCCTCCTTTCCTCCAGGAGTAGTAAAAAATAGTCAGTCCTGGAGAGAGAATTACAGGGCCTAGAGTAGAAGGCATTGCTTCTATCATTAGAATAAAACAGTCTCTGGGGATCCAGTAACCCAGAATGTCCATCATTTTTCTCAGTCCCTTCTGTCTTGGGGATAAGCCTCACAAATGCACCCAGGCTATTTGTCAGGCTAAGGCTCGCTTCTTCAGGTCTGCACTGGACAGCTCCTGGGGCAACTGCCAGAAATTCTGGGCAAATATTAAGCAACTAACTGGAAAGCCCAACAGAACCCACCCCCATGCTGAATCTAATTGGTGTAGTAACACAGGACCAGAAAACAATCGCCAATACTATTAATAAGGCCTTCACAGACCTCAGCAGAGTGCTCCCTCCAGACTACCTACTCCCTACCCAGGGCCTGCCAACTACCACTAATGCCCCCTCCTCCCCCGCCAGCCCTACGCTGAGCCCCCCTTCTACCTCAAGATAATCAAACCTGGAGAAGCAAAAATATATCTTCAAAAAGCATTAAGTAAAGCCAGGTACAGTAGTGACAGTCTCAGTCTTAAGTTAATCTCCCTCACCCTAGATGCCATCCTGGCTCCACTAACAAGAATTAAAAACCTCTCCTTAATCACAGGTCAATTCCCCACCACCTGGAAAGCTGCTGTTGTAACTCCTGTATTTAAAAGTGATGCTAGAGCAAACCTTATTAACTACCACCCAATTTCCATCTTTCCCCCAATCTCCAAAGTGCTGGAATGTATTGTCTGCGATCAGTTAACCAACCACCTAAGCAAATACCAACTACAGTGCACGGAACAACACGGATTTAGGAAACTACATAGCACTACAACTGCATTGATTGAGTTCACTGGTTAGATCCAGGATGCTATTGATCATGGGCTCATAGTGGGCACCACATTTATCGACCTCACAAAAGCCTTCAATACCGTGAACCATGAATTATTGCTAACTCAACTCTGAGACTCCTTTGTGTCTCAAACCTCCCTGAACTTGTTCTATAGTTACCTCTCTGGGTGGGTCCAACAGGTCAAAATAAGTGACACTATCTCAGACAGGCTAACCGTAAGTACAGGAGTCTCCCAAGGGTCCATCCTCGGCCCATTGCTGTTTAGTGTCTTCCTAAATAATCTCCCCAAAGCTTACCATGCAAACATACTACTATATGTGGATGACGCTGTCCTTTATACAAGTCATCTGACCCGATTGCTTCCTAAACAAAATCTCCAGCAAAACTTCTGGCTACTTGAAACCTGGTTCTCTAATGCCCGATTGCTCCTCAATTATAAAAAACAAAAATCATGCTGTTTACCTCCACTCACAGTAGCCTTGGTCTGCCGTTCTAAACATCCACAACCAAAAGAATGAAATCCTCAACATGGTGAATCATTTCAAATATCTCGGTATCACCTTGGATAGTTCCCTGACCTATTCACTGCACATAGGCAACATCTCCCGATCAGCAAACAAGAAGATTGGTATGCTTTACCTACATAGGCACTGCCTCATAACAGATGCCCTAAAACTTGCTATTAATATCTCTGTCCTTTCAGGGATTGATTACGGACTCATGGGCTATAGCACTGCGTCCACCTCCTCCATGAAACAAGTCACCCTCACCCGAAACAAGTCCTGTAGGCTCCTCCTGGGGTTACCGAAATTAACCCACACTTGTGACTTGTATACTCTCTCAGGATGCCTTAGCCTGGAGTACCGGGAAAGGTATCAAACCTGGCTTATAACAAAAAAGGCATCTCTTGGTTTAGCCCCTCCTGGTATCCAAGCTATGCTTACCCAAACTGCCTCCACTAGACTAACTAGAGGAACCGTAAACAACCCCTACAAGGTCTCTTTCCATCAAACAACCTCTGGACAGCATTCCTTCAGATACCGAGCCCTAACTGGCTAAACGCGCTTCCTCCTGACCTCTCTGCTGAAACCAAACTTGCCCTCTTCAAAACCAAACTTCACTCCCTCCTGGCCAGCCAAATGAAATGCCACTACCCCAACACCGCAGACCAAGCTAACATCTGCTGCCCTAACTCCTCCTCCTCCTCCTCCTCTTTCCCCATCCCTCTGCCCCTCATCCAACCTTCACCTTCCCCCTCCATCTACCCATTTCCTCCTTCTTCCCTCCATCTCTACCTGCTCACCTCCCACTCCCAACCCCCCACTCTACTGCTTTTCCCTCACCTCAACCTTTTCCCCTCTCTAGCCTCCTTCCTCCTCAGAGTATTTCTCTGAATCCCCTTCAGACCCCTTCCTTCACCCCCAGACAAAAGGAACTTGTGGAGCCTCAGTTCCTGGCTAGATATACCCTCTAGACTTCTTTCCCCTCTTGATCTCACTTACCTAAATTTCAGTTAACTCCCCCTCTTCAATCTGACCCTCCACTTGTCTCTACCCCCTAATCCTATTCCTCTGGGTATCCAATGTTTCCCGGATTCAACTTCCTCTGGGTATCCAATGTTTCCTGGTTTCAACTATCATAATATTATTGCCACTATATATTGTCTGTACCTACCTGCTGTGTTTTACCATGTCGAATCAATTTCAGGACCACTATAAGTTCTCTTATCGCTACTTGTACATAAGGGTACCTATATATTCTAATGCATAAATTGCACTGTATTATGTGTACTGTACCATATCATGTGTATTTTTTATGTTACCTCAGGTCTGTAAACACATTGTAAATATTGCTTGTTCTTGTCCTGTATGCCAATTTGACATGGAACCTTTGTAAATGAGCTTCTAACTCAAAGGATGTAATCCAAGATTTCAATAAAAATAAAAGAAAATAAAAAGCATCCCCAGACCTCTCAAGGTCAGACTTGTAAGCCAGATTCCAGTCTATTCCCTCCCTAATAAAAACTGTCAGTGTGGTCTGCTAGCACAGTGATCAGCTGATTAAAAACTGCAGAGAATCTGTCCTGGGACTGTAGACTGAATTCAAAAGATATGTTGCCCTAATCTCACATGTAGCAGGACATACTTGCCTTCTGGATCACCTTTCCTCAAAAAGTTGAAATCACGACATGTGCCTGACTTTAAATATCACGTTGTTTTCAAGAGGAAGGTACCTTATTACATGCCCTTTGGGCATATCCTCAAATTACTTCCTTTTGGAAGCTTGCATAGAAACATAGAAAGATAGACATTGATGGCAGATAAGGACCACTTGGCCCACCCAGACTGCACATTTCCCTACTTACTGGATAAGCTACAGATCCTAGTTTTACCAACAGCCTACTTCCTCCTACCTCCTACTAGAATTGCCTTATGTTCGTCCCATGCATTTTTAAATTCCCCCACTGGTTTTGACCTCACAACCTCCTCAGGAGGGCCGTTCCATGCATCCACCACCCTCTCCGTGAAAAAATATTTCCTCACATTGCCCATGAGTCATTCCCCCCTCTGTCTTTAAATTGTGCCCCCTTGTTCTTGCACATCTCTTTTTCTGAAAGATGCTACCCTCTTGGACTATGTTGATTCCCTTGAGGTATTTGAAAGTTTCTATCATGTCCCGGCCCCCTCCTTTCTTCAAGGGCATACACATTAAGCTCTTTTAGTTTAGCTTGTTCAACAATTAGTGGTCCCCTTTTTTGGTCATGCACATTAATTTACAATAGAGATATGTATTTTGGGGTACCATAATACAATAACATCTAAGAATGAGAAAAACTATATGGCATTGATTTCAGGAATAATGAAACTACTCCTCTTACACCACTGGAAAGGCAATTGGGTACCTTCATGAGTGGCATGGGTTCAGAAATTTTTTCCAACTTTGAGTACAGAAAGAGCAATAGCCTCATTTAATCATGTCTTACACAAATTCCAGGCCTGCTGGCTTCCTTTCAATTAATTCCTTAATTGGATGAGTAAGGAGATGAAACTCCCTTTGCCAGACAGTTTCTTTATGTTGTGGCATAGGATAGACACTTAAACTTGTGTCGTGCCCCAGATGTTGATGAAATTATGGTTTATTTTAGGAACTCTTTTACTATTTCATGCAGGTTGGGGGTGATGGGGATGGGGAGGTGGGGGTAGAGTTATTTATGTTGACTATCTTTTTTTCTCTTTCTGTGTTAGTGTTATTGTGATGTATTATGTTTCGTTTTTCATTCCCTTGGAAACTTTAGGTAATATTACTCATTGTTTATATTATGTTTTGTAGATTGTTTGTTTTTTGTTTTTCAATGATGTAGGGTATATAATTTTTATAAAAGCTTTTCTAAAGTATATTAAATGGTAAAAAAAAAAGAAATGCTACATGTGTGGCTATCAAAATTGCTACATCTTTCCATTTGTTATTGTCCCCCACACCATAAACTTGTCCCACTTATTTCCTCCTAAAGTAAGAAAAGCTGTTCTGTTTTGAAGTGTGTTTCTTGAATGTTTAAGCCACTATGACATTTTTCCTTCAACTGTCGCCCTTTAATGTTACATGACACAAAGCTATAAGAACTACCCATTATCCCAGATCCAAAACTTCAAAAGAGGCATTTGTACCACATGGTCAATAGTGTAGTGCCCTCTGAACCCTGTTGACTTCTGCTTCCCCTAATAGGTAACAGATGCCCCCCACAAATAACACCAACATACAAGATCTCAACAATATGTGACCCAAAACACTACAAAAACAGTTAACACCAAGCATCACCTTCCACCGCATTCCCTGGTCTGGATGATTGCACTCCCACTCCTTTAGCCCTTGATGGTCCTGGTGCAGCTCCATGGTACCAGCTCTAACCTTTCCATGTCTGCCTGAGACTAAACATAATCCTACCCACCAATCTGGTAGTACCCAAATCCCTGACTGAGTAGAAGCTGTGATGTGGGAGGGCCCCCTACAGATAAGCAACTGAGAACACGATATCCACTCCTGGCTGAATACCCTATGGCATCCTAAACATGCTAAAACTGCTGGAGTCCCCCAACTACTGGCCCCTTAATATCCTCAAGAGGACAGAGGGAACATTCTACTCCATTTCCTGTGGCAGTATTTCTTAGATTTCAACAATATGGCAGTCCACATTCCCTCTTCTCCCCCCCAACCAGCCCACGAACTTCCAACACAAGCGTCTACAAATTATAGGCCCAGCTTGTACTGTTTCCATGAAGACAGACCTACAGTATGACAATAAAAGAATAAGTCCCAAACAATTAATGTCCCAAATATAAACTGAAAGTCCCAAAGAGCTTAAAATGAAACAACCGCCGGCCAGCAGCACAATCTGTGTCCCACATTGTTTTGGGCTAATGGCGGCGCCCACCCTCAGTAATGTGGCCATGGTACACCTGATTAACAAAATCCCTTTTCTGGTTGTGAGTCAACAATTGCTAGTAAGGGGTGGCAAACAAATAGTTGGCTCTGGTCTCCTGGGCAAGGACCACAAACACATACACAGTCAAAAACAAGGCATCACCTTACCCAGTAGGGAGTCTAATGTTTAGACCACTGGTGCTGCTGCCATGTGCTGATGTGAACTACTATGACTTTGAATCCCTCACAGGAGACCAAGAACCAGATATGACATGAGTTGTAGTGCCTACCATTACTGTAGCTCCAGGTTGTGCTACTCTGTTCCTCAGGTGTACTCCTCTGATCACTGGAGACACCAGCCACCATCCTCACTGCAATAAAAGCTTCCAGCATTGCTGCTACAGGGCTGTGAACTTAGTGGTTGCCTGTCCCCATGTAAGGCATTACAGACGCTCATAGGTTTTGTCCCTTATCAGTCCATTGACCAACTGTGGGTACAGGAGAGGACTGGTGCAAAGCTCAAACTCTTCAACACACTGGAAGAACTAGACTGTAGAAACCCTGAAGCGCTTTTCACTTTGCCAGCTATAAACAATCCACACTAGTCTACTCACATCCACTAGGTGTTCAATCCCTATTTAAACAGATACAGGAATAGGAGCAGGAATTCTTGTTTAGTGTGCTCTGTGGACTGAAACAGCTTTTGCTGCCCCCCAGCCGACATTGTAACAATCAGTTTCTCAGGATATCGCAGCCTAAATATGATCTGTGCTGCATACAATTAAGACTTAATGTCCCAATGGGCTGCCTACCTTGCTCTCACCTCGAGGCTCAAGTCTTAAAACAGACAGAGCTTGTTCCCTCCATAGGATGCCCTTGGCTTCCCGCACCTTGTTGTGGAGGTATACCTTTTCTATATAATTGAGGAGTCAGAAGATCACAGGCCTTGGCTTTTCATCTGGAGCCAACATCAGCACAAGTGTCTGTGAGCATGCTCTATTATGTATGCCGATCCATCGATCAAGGGTCCCACTATTTTCTGACAAAGCTTCTGGATAAAGGTGATGGTGTCCGTGCCTTCTACTCACTCTGGGAAGCCTATTAGAATCATGTTATTACACTGATTTCTAAGCTCCTGGCCTTCCACACATTCCTGTAGTCAGGGGACTTTTCTTTGAAGGGCCACCACATCTGGTTCCAAGAAGATATATCTATCTTCCACAGAGCTCACTCAGGCCTTCATGTCCCCCACCCTTCATGTGAGTTCCTCAAGCACCAGTCTCATTGATTTGACATCACCAGTTAAATCTAGCATTGCATCCCTGAGTGGGCTAAATTCCTTCAAGAAATACACCAGAGTAAGCGCTGCCACGGTGTGGCCTCCGATCTTGCATGGTGACTCATCCGGCTTCAGGCATTTGGGCTCCAGCTGATTCTCAGAGAGAGAGAGAAGAGGCAATGAACACAATCACACTGATATCTCAATGCCAGTCTCCATTTCTTCTAACATTATTGAATGTCCAAGTTGATAAGTAATGAACAAACCTTGCTGAAGTAATAACTGAGTTCATAAGACTAGGATTGCTGCTATTTTATTTCACAATTAAATGGAGAGTGTCAGAGCCATTCTGTAGAGCTGCTGCTAGTTTTGACATATCACATGACTCCTCCTTTTTCTATGTTTCTAATTTTGCTTCTAAAATCATCAAGACAACTATTGTGAGTCATCACTGTTAGTGTATGGTGGCAACTGCATTGTGGGATTCATATAATCATCTGTTGTGCATCTATTGCTAATGCATATACAAGGCATAAAGAGAAGAACAGGAAGGGAAAAGGGGTGCAGGTGGGAGAAAAGGAGTAGATAAATTTATGTTCCACCATGTCAGTTCCATAAAGTACAAGTTCTGCAAGTGGTGGCAGTGGAGAAGGAGCTGGTCATAGTGGGGCAGGGACATGAGTAAAGTCACGGTTGTGGAACTGTGAAGAAAAGGGATGGACACATGATCGTATATTTAAAGTAACCATGGTTAATTAGTCCCTTGAAATTAACTGGTTCCTTTCCCACTGCAGTGTATGCAACCTTCCTTGAAAGTCATCTGGTACATCTGGTGAAGAAACCATCCTCAGCAATCCAGAAGCACACCACTTCTCCCAACTTCCTTCTTCAAGTGCTTCTAGTAATGTCTTGTTCCCCAAAAATCATCTTGCAGTCATTCCCTAATTCTTTAAGCCCAATCCCTTTCTCACTAGCAGCTTCAAAAACACCATGAGGGAAGGAAGTCAAGCAGCAAGACCAATGCACTTCAATTTCATCATTTATGTTTTGTGTGCACACTAATAAAATTACCATATATTAAATCAGATTTTATTATATTGTGTTGTATCAGATTATATTGCTCCCGTAGGCCCGTCACGCTGAGGGTTGAGGAGTTGGATGCCACACCTCGTGCAACACTGGAGACCCGGGTTCAGGAACGAGCCCAGGACGCGGGGGTCAGCTGGAGAGAGAGGGAGCAGCTGGATTGAGTCACCAATTGTCAATTCTCTTCTCCTGGGGTGGGGCGGGCACTGCACCAACTAGTGAGCAGTGTCAGGAGGGGAGGGCATCGTTAGGCGAGTGGCAGAATCCATGTCTCACAACGGCTTACTGCTTGGATGTTGGTCTTGTTCGCCGGCACCCTCAGGGGTGGGGATGGGACAAACTAGCTACTTAATGAAAAAAGCCCACCCCACGGCTGTGCACAGTGATCCCCAATCGGGAAGAAGGAGTCCAGGATGGTGGTACGCCGACACCGAGCCTTAGTCGGAGTGGACTTAAAGAGATACTATATAAAAAAAAGATTCTATTATCCACTCATATGTCATATTCATAGATTCATAGAAGTAGCCAGTAGATAAGGACTGCTTGTCCCACCTAGTCTGCCTATGCAATCCCAAGCAAAATCCATTTACTGGGGCTCTCAAACCTGTCGCTCCCATTGCCAGTATACCCATATACTTATCCTATGCATGCTTGAACTGTTTAGTTGTTTCCATCCCGACCACCTCCTCTGGCAATCAATTCCAGTCTTCACCACTCTTTCAATGAAGAACTTCCTCCCATTTCCCCAGACCCTGCCCCCTAATAATTTCATACTGTGCCCTCTAGTGTTAGAAGCTCCTCTCAACTGAAGCAGATTCTCCACTTGTGCCTTATTAATCCCTTTCAAGTATTTAAATGTTTCAATCATATCCCCCCTCCCCCGTCCTCCAAGGAATACAAGTTTACTTCCCCAAGCTTCTCCTCATAGGATATTCCTTGCATACCCAGCATCATCCTGGTAACCCTCCTCTGCACCACCTCCAACCTATCCTTTCAGAGATGGGGGCACCAGTACTGCACTGGGTATTCGAGGTGCAGTCACACCAGTGCTGCATACTGGGAGAATCACCTCTCTCCTCCTGCTGGTGATCCCTTTCCTATGCATCCAAGCATTTTATTAGCTTTCCACCGCTTTCCCAAACTGCTTTGTCACCTTAAGGTCATCAGTAATAATTATTCCCAGGTACCTCTCCTCCTGTGGCTTCCAGCACCTCCTCCCCAAGTGTGCATTCCACACCTGGGTTTCTGTTCCCTAGGTGCATGATTTTAGATTTCTTAGTATTTAACCTCAGTTGCCACCTCCTGGACCTCTCCTTCAACTTCCCCAAGTCATTAGCCTCATCTTGTCCACCCCCGAATGTCCACCCTGTTACTGAGCTTTGCAACATCTGCAAACAGGCATATTTTCCCTCCCAGACCTTCCGTAATATGACTGACATAGATGTTAAAAGTGCGGGTCCTAACACCGACCCCTGAGGTACCCACTTGTAACCCTCCCTCTTTCCAATCACTACCCCATTTACCACCACCCTCTGACTCCTATCCCTAAGCCAATTTTCCATCCATTTATCTTTGTCCAAACCACCAGTCTCTTCAGCTTCATTACTAGCCTCCTATGTGGGACAGTATCAAAGGTCATTCTGAAGTCCAGCTAGCCACATCCACCACCCCATCCTGACCCACCACCCTTGTTACCTCATCAAAGAATTCAATGAGGATGGTCTGACAGGATCTACCCTTGGTGAATTCATTCTGTCTCTGGTTTTGCAGCCCACTGGCTTCCAGGTAATCCCCAATGCTTTCCTTGGTGAGTGCCTCCATTACCTTGCCAGCTGTCAAGGTAAGGCTTACCGGCCTGTAGATCCCTGAATCTTCTCTATTTCCCACCTTGTGTATCAAGACTATGTCCACCATTCTCCAGTCCCTCTGTACCTCCACTATATCCAGTGATCTATTATACTGGGCAGCCGGGAGTGCAACCAGAACTTCTCTGAGCACCCGCAGCAGCCTAGGGTGCACTGCATCAGGCCCCATGGCCCTGTCCACCCTATGTCTGGCCAGTTCTCTGTGGACTCTGTCCACAGTGAAGGACTTGTGTCCACCCGTGGGCTTGATAATCCTTCCCCATGTATTTTTGGCCCATCCCCCTCCTCCTCAACTGTAAATACTGAGCTGTAACATCATATCATATCATATCATACTATATCATACGATCTTCTCATATATCATATCGGCTGCCTCTCCTCCAAGTGCAATATGAAGGCTCATAATTTTACATTACCCAACAAGAAGAGATCTTGCAGTTACTGCAGTTCCTCTGGAAGCACCCCTCCTGTACCTCATCACCACCACTACTAGTCCACTGTACCAGAAAAAGCAAACTGGATTCTCTGCAGTGTGGGTGTATTTAACAGATGACTCTAAATATCCACAGAAAACATGTTTTCTCAGTATATAAAAAGCAAAATATAAGAAGAAGAATAACTAATAAAAATAATTGTTAAAAAACATAGAAGGACTTTGCCATCAGAAAACAACACATCCTCTTCATAATTTTTCTTTCTATTTCACAAATATCATGAAACATATTTTCTTAGAATATAAATAAAGCCACATTTATGAATAATAACTAGAAATGGTGTCATTATAATGAAATCATAGAAGTTGACAGGTTCAGAAAACACCTTCTTGATCATTATCCTCCCTTTATCATAAATCATGTTTTCCATGTCATGCATCACTGTGGCCTTCACGGGACAAAACCTTCTTCCCTACCTGCACACAGCACTGATGGTACAGTAGGACTGGGGCATGGGGTCATTATGTCGCATGGCAGAATGCACAATCGGTTGCACGATTTCTTGTAATTTTTGTTCTGTGGGGGCAGAGCCCCCACACCTCGATGAGAGGCTGCACCCCCAGGACCCCCCCCCCACTAAAAGTTCAAACTCCGGGGGTGGGGCAACTCGGAGAGTGCACAGGTCGGGGTTTTGCCATAATGCCACATGCTATTAAGCATACGACATTATGACCTGGTATGTAGGACTGGTATCTGTCACAACTGGAAGTGGTACTGGTGACACAAATAGTTTATCTAAGTCATTGCAGCAGCAGCAGGGTGCATTACTCATTAAATAAGTGGCAGATATATTCCTGACATATCTTGCAGACAGGTTTGACAGCATTGGATCAGGCATGCAATCAGGCATACTGCTGGATTACATTATAAGGGTGCAGTCATACCCCTATAGTTAGGGTTCAGTAAGCACTTCAATGTAAAATCCCACATTTTGCACTTTAATAACTTTGCAACCGTTTAATGGATTTGTATGAACATTTGCATGCACCATTGCCTAGGGTAGATCTCTGGATGTTCCGAGTTATGTTCCAGTTGGATGTGCAGTTTCTGAGTTCCAGAGAGAGGAAAAACTGACTTCTAGGGACATGGATATGTTGTTCATCCACACTCATTGGCAGTATCCTTGCCGCTTTAAATCTTGCCGGAAGGTCTTCAAGCTTGCTCCTCCCACCCACCCGGGTGGTATAACTCTCGGCTCCGCCCCATGACGCCAGATCTTCCTTACCGCTTGGAAGCTCAGGTTCCCTCCTTAACGCTCTGCGTTTGTGACTGGTTCCTATTTCTCCGTTTGCGGATTTAAAAATAATATTTTGCAAAAAGACTTCAGTCTTCGATCCCTCGCGGCTGCGATGGATAAATCGACTCCCGGATTTCGGAGATGCCCATGCGGGCAGAAGATGTCTCGGACGGATCCACACTCCACGTGTCTACTGCTTAGGCCTTGAGCACGACCCGCAGGCTTGCGACCTGTGCTCATCTTTCGCGGCCTACGTCCTCGAAGACCGTGCTGCCCGATTGCAACTGGGCCGTCCCGAGAAGCGTTTCCCTCCGGTGAAGTCCAAGGAGGCCCGGTTGGCGGTGTCCGTGGCGGCGGGCTCGGCGGATCAGCTCGGCGGATGGTGCGCCCCTCGAAGAGGAGGCGGGCGCCGGCCGTATCTTCCTCGGCGGCTGGCATTTATCGCTCTCTCTGGGTTCTTCCTACGCGCTTCCTTTAAGGAGCTTCGTCTGTCCTCTCCACTAAAGGAGAGAGCCTGCGTCTGCTGGACCTTTTTCTCGGTCAAAAGAGGGACAAGGTAGAATCCCTCCGTCGGCTCTTGGGGCGGAAAGGTCCCTCTCCCGGGCGTCGACCGTCGGCTCGGTCGACCGCTCGGCTGCCACTGGCCTCACGGTGTCCCGTCAGGTCAGTTGACCGAGACTCCCACTGATGAAGTCGAGATTTTTCTCGACCCATTGACGGCTGTCGCCTTTAGCAGCGAATCCCCTCTCCCGGTTCCCGGAGGAGTTGAGGATCCCGTGGGCTCGCCTGTGCCTCGGTTCCGGGCCCTCGGATGGACCTTCCGAGCCGAAGGAGTGTCGGTTCGGCCGACACCTCCTCGCACCGACCCCGGAAATTCCGGGACTCTCGGTCTCGGTCTCGGACCTCTTCGCGGTCCAGCCGTTCCCACCGTCATAGGCGGTCTCGGTCTCGGCACCGCGGTAAGCGGCGTCGCCGCTCGTCCTCGTCCTCCTCCTCGGATGGGGAGGCTTGGCGTAAGTCGTCGACAGTGCGAGGACCTTATGTTGCAACAACTCCTCCTGGCGGGAATAAGCGACTCGGCGCCTTCCCGGCCATTAAGTGGCTGTCGCCGGGCGGCGACACAACCCTCGACTTGCCGAGGAGCCTATACCCAGGCGGTTGTTCGGCCAAACCAGCTGTTCCACGATTGCGGTGGAACCTCCGCCTCCACAGCCACCAATTGGGGCTCCGACCAAGGATTCTCGGTCGGCTAAGGGTTTACCCATCGGCTGTCAGTTACCCTCACTCCCGACCGACCTCGGCAGGTGAAGGTGGCTCAGGCCAGAGGCAGCTCTTCGAGGACTCTTCCGAGTCCGAAGATGATTCCTCCTTCTTCTCCAAGCGACTGGACTTGGAGTCTTCAGGAGGTCAGCCAATGGACGATAGCCCGTCGTCCTTCCTAGGACTGCTTCGGCTCATCTCGGAGTCTACCGGGATGGAGCTCGAACCCGTTTCCAAACGGGCCAGGTATCCCCTCACGGAGATTCTGGACCGAGGGGATTCTCCGACGGAGGCCTTTCCGGTGGCCGAGGCCATAGTGGGTCCAGCACTGGAACTTTGGCAGCGCCCTGCTTCCTGCCCTGCGCCTTCGGCCAGGATGGCCAGGAAGTATGCGGTCCCTACCGGTTCCTTGTCCGGTTTTTCGGAACACCCCTCTGCTGAGGGGTTGGTTACCGACAGCGTTTTCCGGCGCGCCGGCAACGCCAGGGATGTGGACAAACCTCCTGACAAGGAGTCCAAGAAATTGGACTATGTCGGGCGAAAAGTCTACGCTGCGTCCTCTCTCGGCCTTCGTCAGGCCAGTTCGGCCGTCCTCATGGCACATTTTTCTCATGCCCTGTTGGGCTCCCTGGATGAGGTCATCCCTCATCTTCCCGCCGATCTGCAGACTACGGTTAAGCAGGTGCGGGACCAGGGCAGGGCAGTGGCCAAACAGCAGCTCCAGACTGCTTTGGATGTAGGGGACTCATGTGCCAGATCGGTGGCGGCCGCGAGTGGCTATCGTCGCGAGCTTGGCTGAGGATATCCACCTTCCCGGATACCCAGCACAAGTTGGCGGATGTTCCCTTTTGAGGACTGACCTCTTGACCCTGGGGTGGAAGGTCACCTGCAGAGGATCGAGAGTCAATGCCACCTTGGACTCGGTCTCTTCCGCTCAGAAGGACAAAGCCGCAAACCACAGCCTAAGCCCTTTAGGTCCTTCTGTGCCCCAGGCGCGCCCGGCCAACAACGTCAGGGCAGCAGGCTCGACCTTGGCATCCCAAACCCAAGCCGCCCGGCTTCCTCTAACAGGAGGCAGGGAGGAAGGGCCCAGGAGGTCCCTCGGCGGTCCCTCCTCCAAGCCTGCCCAGTGACGGGCTGAGGTGTCGCCCCATCCCGTACCTTACCCTAGGTCCCCGTGAGGGCGGCTCGGCACTTCCGTTCCGCCTGGTCGCTGTTACCACGGACAGGTGGGTCTTGGAGAGTGGTGGGAAGAGGCCTGCCTCTGGAATTCGAGCAAGGCACCACCCTTCAGGCCGTCGCCCTCGGGAAACCCGGGATCCCAGCCTCACTGGCGGCTCGTCGAGCCGACATCACTCTCCTCCTCCAGAAGGAGGTGGTAAGAGAGGTGGTGGACCCTCCTTCAGACCCAGGGTTTGTGTCCAGGTACTTCCTGGTTCGAAGCGGACGGGGCTGGCGCCCCATTCTCGACCTACGACCTAAACAAGTTCCTAAGGTCTCGAACCTTCAGGATGGTCACTCTGGCTCAGATAATACCATCCTTGGAGCGGCGTGTGGTTCTGCTCTCTGGACTTGCAGGGCGCGTTTTTCACGTCCCTATCCGTCCGTCTCACCAGAGATTCCTTACGCTTCAGCGGAAGGATCTCTCTTGAGTTCAAGCCATGCCCTCGGCTTGTCTCCAGCTCCCAGGGTCTTCACCAAATGCATGGCAGTGGTGACAGCATTCCCTCTTGGCACAGGGGTCCGGTGTACCCTTACCTGGACGACTGGCTGATAGCAGCTCCCTCAGGAAGGAGGCGGGTGGTCAGAGATCTGGCCCTCAGGTCTGCTCTCAACTGGGCCTCCTTGTCAACGAGGCCAAGTCGAGACTTCGAGCGAAGCAGGTGATTTTATTCATCAGGCGCAGCTCGACTCTCTTCGAGCCAGGCCGGCTCCAGCCGGACAGGGCCGAGGTTCTTTCCTCCTTTGCCCGATCATTTCTGGTTGGGCAATTGCGCCCACCCGGGACTTCCTGCGCCTCCTGGGTCTCATGGCGGCCTGTGCAGCGTGGTCCGTTGGGCCCGCTGGAACATCCGTCCCCTTCAGTGGGGACTGGCCAGCCAGTGGTCTGCTGCGATCCTTGGACCAGCTTGTGTCGGTGACACAGGGGATGTGGAATGCTCTCCAGTGGTGGACCGTTCCAGATCAATTGCAGGAGGGCATCCCGTTCGTCCGCCCGAGCAGCGGTCTCTGTCGACCGATGCCTCTCTGATGGGTTGGGGTGCCATCGGGGGAACACAGGCTCATGGCCTCTGGTCCCGAGGAGTCCGATGCCACATCAACCTGCTGGAGCTCCGGCGGTCGCTTAGTCTCACCGCCTTTGCTCCGTTCCTCCGGGGTCAAGTGGTCCGAGTCCAGGCGGACAATACCCGACCATGTACTATCTAAACCGCCAAGGCGGGGCAGCCTCCATGCTTCTATGCAAGGCTCTCCGCGATTTGGTCACTCGTTGCGCAGCCTGGGCGGATCTCCTAGCCATTCACGTGGCAGGGCCTCCAACACCCTGGCCGATGCCCTGAGCGGATGGGGCTGCATCCCGCAGTGGTCTCTCCTGCGGAGGTAGTACAGCATCTGTTCTCCCTTTGGGGCACACCTCAGGTGGACCTGTTTGCCTCCACGAGGCAGCGAAGCTGAGTCTGTTCCATGCCCGCCCCCTCAGCAGGGCTCGCTGCAGGGGGATGCCTTCTCGAGGCAATGGACCCCGGGCCTCTTTTACGCCTTTCCCCCATTTCCCTTGATCCACAAGGTGCTTCTCAAGGCGAGGAGGGACAAGGCGCAGGTGATTCTGATAGCCCCAGACTGGCCTCGCCAGTTCTGGTACCCAGATCTCCTCAGTCTCAGCTCCAGGACTCCGCGGCAGCTTCCAGCTCGCCCGGACCTGCTCTCAGTCAATCAGGGGAAGGTGTTCCATCCGGACCTTCAATCCCTGCACCTGACGGCCTGGTTCCTGAGCGGCTAGAGTTCCAGGCTTTGGGTCTTTCCGACGAGGTCCTCAATGTAGTTGAGGCGTCCCGTAAGTCGACCAGAAAATGCTATGCCTTCAAATGGAAAAGGTTTTCCATTTGGTGTCAGAACAGGGCTTGGACCCTTCCTCCTGTTCCTTGGCAAGCATCTTGGACTATTTATGGTCCCTTTCTAGTCAAGGGCTTGAGTCGGCGACCCTAAGGGTGCACCTGGCAGCCATCTCTGCTTGAGGCGGGCGAGGAAGCAGTCGGTCGCGCAGGAGAAGGTGGTCTGGCGCTTTTCAAGGCCTTGATCACATTCCCTCAGTCGGGGAACCCCCACCTCCGTGGGATCTACTGCTGGTACTGGCAAAGCTCATGGGCAAGCCATTCGAACCTATGCTGAGTGTGCTCTCTCTCACCTGTCGTGGAAGACCGCCTTCTTGGTGGCTATCACGTCAGCCAGAAGGATGGGAGAGCTCCAGGCGCTTTCCATCGAGTCTCCTTACCTGGTCTTCCACAGGGACAAAGGTTGTCCTGCCCCCACCGAAATTCCTTCCGAAGGTGGTGTCGGAGTTTCACCTTAACCAGGTGTTGACTCTGCCGGTGTTCTACCCCAATCACACCTCGGAGGCGAATATGGGCTCCATACTCTGGATCCTAGAGGCTCGCTTATATTATAGGGCCTGCAGCTGAAGTCGAGGAGAGGTTACCAGCTGTTTGTCACCCACTGAAGCCGCATCTGGCAGACCTGCAGCCAAGCGGACGATAAGCAGGTGGGTAACCTCCTGCATAGATCTCTGCTATAAGTTAGCGGGCATGGAGCCTCCCAGAGGGATAAGAGCTCATTCTACCCGCCATACTGCTGCAACAGTGGCTGCTTCCAGGGGCGTCCCTATCCAGGAAATCTGCAGGGCTGCTACCTGGAAGTCAGCAAACACCTTCATTACCACTACCACATCGACCTTGAGTCACGCGGGATGCTGGTTTGGGCCTCGGTTCTCCAGTCTCTCTTTCCCAAGTAAGTATATGGGGGTGTGCGTCTTGCCTCCTCCTCCGGAGAACTGCTAGGAGTCTGCCAATGAGTGTGGATGAACAACATATCCATGTCCCTAGAAATACAGGTTACTCACCTGTAACAGGAGTTCTAGGAATGGTATATGTTGTTCATCCTGACTCCTCCCGAGCTCTCCGCAACCGAGCAGGCCCAAGCTCCGGGCAGATCTGGCATCATGGGGCTGACAGTTATACCACCCGGTGGGTGGGAGGAGCAAGCTTGAAGACCTTCCGGCAAGATTTAAAGCGGCAAGGATACTGCCAATGAGTGTGGATGAACAACATATACCATTCCTAGAACTCCTGTTACAGGTGAGTAACCTGTATTTTTGCTCATTGACTTTACTGGGTTTTCTTTGAACTTGCCTATAGCCCAGACCGTTTGGAATTTTGGTCTGAAATTTTCAGAGCAGAAAGGGACTAGCTCACAGAGGTGCCTTTTGCTAGTCTGGTGATAAAAATAATAATCCATTTCAAAACATTTCTGAGCATGCTCAGTAAGCACTTCAGAATAACCGTATGAAATGAAAAAGGAATCCTGTTTCATATTGGAATATTCCTTTTCTGTTTGCCACCATCTTGTTTCTGTTTTTCCAAAAAAAAAAGAATTCAAAAGCTACAAAACTGACATCATTGAGAGACACCAACACATCTATCTGGGTGATCGGGACCCCATTAGGTGTAATCTGCACTTCACAGTTGCAGACATGCCCTAGAGATGTATTTTTTTACTGTTATGAATCTTATTTCATGACCGCCTGATACAAAAAAGAATCCTTTCTCATATCACGAGTCAAGAAAAAGTATCTTTTTTTGTGACTCAAGAATCTTTACCTTGCATTGTTTTGCCACCCCTGGTACTGTCATATATTTCTCTGGTGTCTAGTGGCACCCCCACCTTCTGGTCCCCATCTGCTGTCTCCTTTTGTTTCCCTGGTGTTTAGTAGCACCCCAACCTGCTGATTTTCATCCCTGATACAAAATGTATTTTTCCCTGGTGTCCACTGGCACCCCCATCTGCCAATCATCATCCCCCTTACAAAAAAATATATTTCCCTGGTGTCTAGTGGCACCACCCCATCCACCGATTGCTCTCCCCCTTCTGGCATGATATTCCCTGACGTCTAGTGGCACCCCCACCCACCGATTTTCATTCCCTATATAAAATATATTCTTCCCTGGTTTCTAGTGGCACCCCCCACACACACACATACACACACATCAATCATCTTCCCTCTTACAAAAAGAGATATTTCTCTGGTGTCTAGTGGTACCCACCCCCCACCCACTAATTCTGTTCTAGCACCTGAAATAAAGAAAAATATCGTCAATGTTTTTCTTTAACATAAAATGGTCCCTCAATGATCTGCCCCACCTCCCACAGCATCCACCACCCCACACACCCAGTACACCCCCCACTCACCTCACTCACCTGAATAGATCCCAGGTTTGAGATCCGTTCTCCAATCAAAGACATACCTTGATGCTGGGACCAGCAAATGCATTATGAAAATAAGGTAAATGCAGTTCAATGTATTTCAATGGGGTTTTCAACTTTGATTCATAACTTGGCTATTTTGTATATTTTGACACCAAATTTTCATCATGGCCTTTTGGGCCCCACCTCATGGACAATGTCACTGGTATTTAGCAAATCCATCCTGAAAGACAATTTTGTGGTCACTTGGTGAAATCACCTTTCAGATATGATTTGAAAATTTTCACTGTCTTTGTTCAATAGGAGGGGACATAAGAAGGCTATGTTGCAAATTTCCTGTCAAAATATGTAAAAATGGCAAAGTCATGCGCGTGAACTTAAATTTAACTACACTTGCTCATAACTTCATAATTTTAAATATTTTCACCCCATAATTTAACATAGCCATTTTTTTACATCACTTCATGAACGTGACAGCTGTTATTTCTCAGATCCTAGCAAAAACATGTTTTCTCACCTGTCACATGGAATGATATTGTGGGGGCATGGAATGATGTTTCAGTGGGGATCTGAACATTCAAAGCACAGTGTTCATGAGGTGGGGTAATAAAAAGGCTATGCTGACAATTTGGTTGCTTTTTTGACTGAAATGCTTCCATACCAACATACATGTATGCATCTATGAAGAGATGGGAGCACAAGGCCTGCACTCCCACAGACAAATGAGGATGCAATTATACTACCTCAAAAAGTAAGGAAATTCTTTGCAAAAAACTCAGTTAATGCATCAGCTAGGGTTAAAGTGACAAAAGTAGAGAAATGTGGTGTTAGGTTTTCCAACGCTAATACCCAACCCCCATCCTGCAGGCAGCAAACCAGCATGGGGTGTGCCTTGGGGTTCTCCAGACTAATTCTCACCACCTTCCATCAGTAAAGAAGCTGAGATGTGTACTGTGTCTGAGAATGGGGTGAGCTTTAGGCTGGAGACCCCAAGGCACAACCCATGCCTGGTTTGCTGCCTGCAGGGTGGGGTGGGGTGTTGGGGTTGGGAACTGCATTTCCCATTCCTAGTTGTCACCCTTCAATACTAAAGACTGTATATATATATATATATAGAGAGAGAGAGAGAGAGAGAGAGAGAGACTTAAATGATGGCAAAGTGTGGGTATATGAAAGGATTAACCCACAACAGGGCATGTGTTCACTGAGAATTAATTCATGCCTGGGGCAGCTGTGAGGCACGAGGCCACAGGCCGCAGGCCGAGTGACTTCAACCACACAGGCATGAAATAATGCTATGTAAACACGTGCACTGGAGTGAGGTTACTTCACTTATGAAATGGGCAACTATATTTTAGAGGTTTATCTAAATAAATAAAAAAAAACACTGTCCACATGCATTTGTAACAAAATAATTCTTCTGCCTAATGGGGTTGACCTACTGAGGATACCATAGTTGTAGTTCTCCACTAGGTGGCTTTGTCCTAATAAGGATACCGTAGTTGTAGTTTTTTTACATGTCTGTCCAGTGGAGTGATCTGAATATGTCACTTTACATTGCTGTCAATCAGGATTTTGTAGTGCGGCAACCCAACTGAGAGTTTCTTAAAAATTAATTCATGGTCAGGTGGCCTGTATTGACAAATCAGAATACAAGATTTTCAGAACCCATTTTATAAGAGGAAATAATATGATTATGGGGTTGAACAAGCCATAAAGCCACACGCCCAAAAGGCAAGCTTGTTCAACCCCAGATAGTGTTATTTCCTCATATACCTCACTTTGCTATCATTTATTTTATATATTACATTAGGTTGGTCAGTTTTACTTTAAGATAAAGTATGCTGTTTTTTGTTTTTTCTTGAATAGTGTGTTTAGTGTATTTGCTTAAGTTAGAGTGTTTTTGTAGTTCTTTAGTGTCCACCTAGTGTCTTTTTGTGGTATTTTTCCGTGTTGCAAGACATTTGGAGTATTACACAGTTTTGTCCCTCTAAGGTTTCCATAGTGCAGTGGCTTTGTATATTAGGAAGGCTGGTTCAACCAGTTTTTCCTTTAGGGTTTTGTAAGACAGCATCATGGAATGTAGCAGGTGGAATGTTTGGTAAGTGATTCAGCAGGCCTTTATTACACAGTTGGCAAAATGGAGCAGAGCTTGTAAAATGTTTGTAAAGTGACTCAGCAAGACTTTTTTACATAATTAGTAAAATGGAGTAGAGCATGTAAAATGTTTGTAAAGTGATTTAGCAGGTCTTTTTTACACAGTTAGCAAAATGGAGCAGAGCTTGTAAAATGTTTGTAAAGTGACACGGCAAGCCTTTTTTACATAATTAGTAAAATGGGGCAAAGCATGTAAAAGGTTTGTAAAGTAATTCAGCAAGCCTTTTTTTACACAGTTTATCTTTGATTTCCATGTATGATTGTTAGTTTGGCAAGTGATATAGGGGCAGTGACTACATTGCCTTTGTAAACAATTGATATCGATTGATACACAGTCTTCTGTGGTTTTGTTTTATTTACTGGTTTTAATAGGAAGATACTGATATCTGTTTTAAAATGTTTTCTATGGTTTTATTATAAGTGTACAGTACTTTGATACTTGTGAACAGCACTTTAAAAATAAGGTTTATTATTATTACATTGGTTGTTACAGATTTTTTGGGGGGAGTCACTTTGTTGCTGAGAGACACTTTCTTTACACAGGTTAGCTTTGATTTCCAAGTGTGGCTGTTAATTTGGCAAATGATACGGAGGTAGTAGTAAAAGTGGTTTGTATTGATTTTTGGGGTCTGTTTCTTTTTTGCAGGGTCTGTAGTTGGAGAGGCTGTTAGGGTTGTAATGTAATGTGGGTGTGTTACATGTGTTATTCAGGTGGTTGTTACACATATTAATAGTTCTGTAGTAAAAGGTATATATTTTGTCCACACTTGTAATAGAGTGTTAATTACAATGTTATAATATGTTGTAATTACTTAATGTTAGCTAATTACCATTATCAAAATACCTCACAGGTAAACTAAGGTACAAGAGGGAAGTATTTTTCAGAAAAAAAGTTGCTCAAGAGCAAGAGGTAATGCTATGAAGTTGGGGGAGTAGTTTAGGGGAAATATGAGAAAGTACTTCTTCACAGAAAGGGTGGTGGATGCATGGAACAGCCTCCCAGCTGAGGCGGTAGGGGAAAAACTCTAAAAGAATACCAAAATGCATGGGATAGTCATAAGGGAACCTTAGCAGTTAGGAAAGGGAGGGTGCTGCTGGAGATCTAGTAGGGTCTGCAATATTGCAGTAGGTAGGGAAAATGAGCAGATTAGGTGTGCCAAGTGGTCCTTATCTGCCATCAGTTTCTATAGTTGTATGTTACCACCACTTATGGATGGTTTTGGTGCCATATATGCTAACTGGCTACTAATAGATATATATACAGTGTATATATATATATATATATATATATATATATATATATATATATATATACAAACACACATATATATTTTGAAGATAACATATTTATCTTCATGAGAGGCCAATGATATCATGAGATATATTGATTTCATTGGCCTCGGTGAAGATAAATATATCTTCAGTCAGACCATGTCATGTTCTGGTTATACAACATATGTTTTGCCCCCCTCAACTTCACCACCCTTCAGCACAATCCCCTACACAGAGGCACAACCTGCCCCACATCTTCCCCTATGCACAATGCCCTACATTCAGGTGATTTATGTACCCCCCCAGCACAACCCCCATAATCTCCCTCCAACACAATATATAGCATTTTTAATTTAAAAATGTATCTGGTTGATCCTGCCATTTTCAAAACTGTCCCCCAAAAAACAGCACTTTCACTTTCCATGCTGTTCTTTAGCGTGACCGAGTGCTGTGAACAATGGAGTTATGTGGGTTTTGTTTAATTCGGGTAGTTTATGCATGAGGTAGTTGGGGTTTTACTGAAGTGTCTGGTATTTAGTTCATTTTTTGCTCGTGATACGTGTTGGCAAGTCCCCCCTGTCATGCATTATTCATCCTCTGATCTCCATGCCCTCCACCCTTTCTCCTCTCCTCCTCTTCCATTTTCCATCTACCAGTGCTGTCAGGTGCTTGGTATTGTGCTTAGGAGGTTTTGGGGTGGATTTGGCGGATGCCACGGACATTGGAGGGCAAACGAACGGACCTTTCATATAGGGCTTATTAGGCTCAGAAGATGCCCTGAGGTGAAATGGAGCCTGGAACGTGGTGTTCCATGTCTAGTCCCCATACCCCAGGGCACCATCTCTTTGATGGGCAAGAAGTTGGGACAGCTCCAGAGCTCTGTCCAACTCAAGCGGTGTTGTGCAATGCCAGATCTGTTAAAAACAAGTCTGCTATTATTGCGACTTTGTTGGAACAGCTGATCTGGCTTGTATCACCAAGACCTGGCTGGATCATAATGCTGGTCCCATTTTGGAGGCAGCAGTTCCAGCCGGGTACTCGGTGATTCACCGCCCGAGATTGGATCATGGGGGGGAGTTGCAGCCTGTTTCAAGACCGGATTGGGGCTCACGAGTGTGCCAGTTGAGGAAGCCAACTCCTTCAAGTGTACTGTAGTAGCCGGCGTCGGTTGCAGGATAGCCGTCATCTACCGTCCACCAGGGGATGAGGGACAATTCCTGCAGGAAGTGGCAGACTTCGTCGCTGATATGGCATTGGAGTTGCCCAGATTGATGGTTCTGGATGACTTCAATGCTTGGGTCGATGACGAATTCTCAGCTTTTGGTCAGCACTTCCTCCAGCTTATGATATCGCTGGGCTTCACACAGATTTTTTGTTGGCTACTCATAATCATGATCATTCCTTGGATTTGATCTTTCTCCTGGGGATTAAGGCCTCTGATTTGGTGGTGGAACCAGTCAGTTGGTCTGATCACTACTCCATGGGCTTCTATTTTTCTGCTCCCCTTCGTAGGTCTGCCCCTGTGGAGATGGTCCAATACCGCCCTTTGCAGGATGTGCGCCCTGAAGAACTTATGGTGGTATTGAACCTCTCAGAGTTTCCGGTTGCTAGCAATAGTCCGGAGTCATTGGTTCTGGCTTATCATCAGGCCATTTCCTTGGCTCTCGACTTACTTGTTCCTGTCTGTGTTCATCCCCACTCTCTCTGCCCTTGGGCCCCATGGTTTGATGGGTCCTTGAGAGAGTTGTGATGTGTGGGACGATGGTTAGAGTGTCACTGGTGGAAATCTGCCTTAGAAGCTGACCGCCTTAGTTTGGAGGGGAATTATCAGCTCTACCAATCAGAGATCTCCCATAAGAAGGCAGAATTCCTGTCCAGGGAGATCGCTGTCACTCAGAATCGACTGGCCCAACTTTTCAGAACTGTGGACAGGTTGTGCAACCCAGCCTGTCCCCAGCTCAGTCGAGCCTTTTCACAAAAGAAGTGTGATGAGTTTGCTCAATTCTTTGAGAATAAGGTGGCCGACATGAGATCAGAGGTCCGACAGACACACTCTATGGGGGACGCTGTTGGTCGGCGCTCGGTCACAGTACCCCGGGTCTCCTGGAGTTCCTTTGACCAGCCAAAGTTCGAGGATATTATGCGAATTGTCAAGGGGATGCACCCAACATGCTGTAGTTTAGATCCTGGTCCAACCTCCCTGATTTTGGGGTGTGTTGAGATCTTGGGCCCATTTCTGGCTCAAATAATCTGGTACTCCTTAGAACTGGGTGAGTTTCCTTGCTCCTTGAAGGAAGCGGTGGTAACTCCCCTTTTGAAGAAAGCTTCCTTGGACCCAGATGTTTTTGCCAACTACAGACCTATCTTTAACCTTCCCTTTATAGGGAAGGTGATTGAGAAGGTAGTGGCAATCCAGCTGGAGGACCACTTGACCATCCATAATATCTATGAACCTCTCCAGTCTGGTTTTCGTAAGAGGCATAGTACTGAGACTGCTCTGGTTCAGGTGCTCAATGATCTCCTGATGGCGAGAGATCAGAGACACTGTTCTATCTTGATTCTCCTTGATCTTTCTTCAGCTTTTGACACTGTAGACCATGGGGTTTTGCTCGAACGCCTGAGGACCATCTGTGGACTGGCTGGTACAGTGCTCAGATGGTTTAATTCTTTTTTATTTGGGAGAACACAGAGAGCTGTGTCAGGGATTTTTTCCTCTGACCCTGTCTCTCTGCAGTGTGGGGTTTCCCAGGGCTTGACGCTCTCCCTCATGTTGTTTGCAGTGTATATGCTGCCCCTCGGAGACATTGTAAGATGGTATGGGCTGAGGTTTCACTGCTGTGCTGATGATACCCAGCTCTAACTGTCTTTTGCGTCCAACCAGGATAGTGCTTTCTCTGTATTTAATAACTGCCTCGCTGAAATCTATGACTGGATGAATTTGAGCTGGCTAAAGTTGAATACTGGTAAAACTGAGGTTATGGTTTTGGACCCGGGTCGCAGGATAGAGGGGTTGAGATCTGATCTGCCTTCTGGTTTATTCCTGGGGGGAGATCAGCTCCTTACCTCTGAATGAGTGCATAACCTGGGAATTGTACTTGATGACGGGCTGACCCTTCGTCATCTGGTGTCAGCAGTCGTTAAGTCTGCATTTTACCATCTTAGGAATATTGCTAGGGGTGAAGCACCTTGTTCCCTCCTGTGATTTACCAGTGTTGGTCCATGCCTTCGTGACCTCTCGCCTCGACTACTGCAACTCCCTTTACTTGGGGCTTCCTGGGATTGTTTTCTGCCGCTTGCAGCTAGTGCAGAATGCTACTGCCAGGTTGCTGACAGGGGCATCGAGAAGGATGCATATTACCCCTGTTCTGCACGATCTGCACTGGCTGCCTATACAGTGGCGGATTACCTTTAAGGTAGGTCTTTTGACCTTCAAAGTCCTGCATGGACTTGGCCCTGACTACTTGAAAGAGCTTCTGACTCCCTATATCCCTGTATGACAGCTCCATTCGGCTGATGAGGGGTTGCTAGAGGTTCCCGAGGGTTATTTTAAAATCATCTGGGGCTCGGGCTTTTATGTTTGTTGCCCCTACCCTCTGGAATTCTCTGCCTCGTCAGCTTCAGGAATGCATGACCGTGGAGATCTTCTAGTGCAAACTGAAGACCCATCTTTGGACTCAAGCTTTCACGACCTGAGAGAGCTGTTATTCTGATTTTATACATGTCTGTTGTTTTATATTGTTAATATTTCAGATTGTTGTTATCTGATTTTATATATGGTTTATTTTATGCTCATTTTGTGCAGCGCCTTGGCACTCGAAAGGCACTTAATAAATAAAGTTTTATTATTATTAATGGAAGAATGTTGCCATACATTTTTAATAATGTGGAGTATTTAAATTATTTGAAAAAAATGCATTTGTGCTAAACTTTATTAAATATGTTTAAAAGAAGCTCATTCAGAAACTTATCTGGTTGATCCTGACTGCCATGTTCAGACTCACTGTCAAACCAGTTCTTTCACAGTCGCTGTTGTAAAGTAGCATGACCAAGTGGTATCTAATACTACGTGACATCCTGGCACATAGTTTCAATAAGGCACTCTGTATGCGAACTTTAAAAATCCATAGTTCTTATTTTTAATTTCAGTGAGGTTCATTTGTTAAAAAGAAGCCGCCAACTGTAGAGAGACACACTTTTTTTTGTCTGTTTTGGCTGTTTTTCCTCATTGTGCTGCAGCCACAACATTTGGAATTTTGGTCTGCAATTTTCATGGTAGAAGGAGCTTGCCACTAAGAGTAAGTAAGCATTGGTTTGGTGAAAAAATATTTTAATCCTTTCCAAAGTTATTCAATTTTAAAATTTCGGGTTCTGAGCATGCTCAGTTCAGTCTTTTGGATAGCTGTATGGTGCAAAAAAGGATTTTGACAGCTCATGAAAAGGAAATCAGCTCACAAAAAGGGATTTTGACACCTCACAAAAAGGGATTTTTAAAGTTTACTGTTTCATTCTCACTTCAATGCAAAGAAATGATTTGGACATTCCAGCTGAAATTTTCAAGGTACAAAGAGCTTGGCCAACTAATGTGACTTCTGCTGGTTTGCTGACACAATTTACATCACTTCCACACTTATAACATTTCGAAGTTTGGAAATTTCCCATAGGTTAACATCGTGGTGGACGGCTATAACTCGATAACGGTTCGAGATATATGTTTATTTCACGAAAAGCTAAGCAACGATGCAGGTTGCCAGTCCATGATTACAACTGCAGTGTCATTTTTTCAAATGTTCCTATGGTTACTGAGATAGTGTGACATTTGCAGCAGAAGGTTTACTTGGAATGTCTCTAGGCCTGTGCTGCATCTCTACAATTATAGGTAGATGGCAGCTCAGGGCACAAAGGACCCTATTTTGTCACATATGGATACCATATTCAGTAATGGGACTGCAGGGCCCTCCATTATGCAGTAGCGGGAGTGCAGGACCCTCCAGCCCTGCGCTCTCACAGGGAGATGACAGTTCATTATAATGTCTCTACACTTATGGATAGAGGCTACATAGGAGTGCAGGGCCCAGACAGTCCTGTACTTGGGGTCCTGTGCAACCACAATACACTATAGACTGATGGGAGTGCAGGGCCCCCACAAACATATAAGGGTAAGATTACACGTTGTCAAAAAGTAAGGAAATTCATTGCAAAAAAACTTTGTTAATGCATCAGTTAGGGTTGAAGCAACAAAAGTAGGGAAATGAGGTGTTAAGGTTTCCAACCCTAACACCCCTCACCCCACCACTCCACCCCACCCCCACCCTCACCCTCCACTCACCAACAGGAGTTGGGGTGTGCCTTGGGGTCATCGGGTCTAACTCACACACCATTCTCCTACACTGTGCCATCTCACCTTACTTAGACATGGAATGGGGTGATAGTAAGCGATGTTCCCCAGGCACACCCTGATGCCTGTTGGTGTGTGAGGTGGGGTGAGGTGGAGTGAAGAGGGAGGTGTTAGGGTTTAAACCTACGCCTCATTTCACTGCTTTTGTTGCTTCATCCTAACTGATGCAGTAAACCACCTAAACAACCTAATTTTAGAAAGAAACAATATAAAAATCTGACTTCATAGGAGGTGAAGGAAAAGCTGCTGTTTACATTGATGCTAACATTGCATTTATCTGAATAACATAAACGTAATTTTGTAGCCTCTGAAAAAGTAAGTTTCAGTCTTCCAGTTCAAAAAACCTACTCTGCCTGCTCCCTAAGATGGCTGCCAAATGTGTGATGAGATGACATTATTGGAGCTAGAGGCAGATGGCTACATGGCTCTCTGTAATGCTGACTAGTTCTATTCCCCCCTTTCTTTAGAATTGTTTCTCCAACACGATTAAAATCCTGATTTAACATGCAGATTATTTTGATCAATACATATGTTAGGATATGATTTTGTTCATTTTGTTTACTTTAACGTGCTGAAATTGTGTTGTAATCCAATTAACTTTCTCTTTGTCAAACTGCAGTACAGAACACCTCTTCAAATGCCTAGTGGTCTGGTGGTTATGTATTGTCCTGATGGTTGTAGCAAAATTCTGGTCTGGTCCAATGCCAAAGTTCATGCTTTCTTGGTAATCCAAAAAATATGCTTCTCTAATAGTCTTCTTTTTCCTTATGACCCCCCCCCCCCCACAAACAGACACACACACAGGTAGCCCACAAGCCATCAAACAGTACATTGTTCATACTCTGTCCTTATTACTGCCTAGGGTTGCATATGAGCTTCCCAGTCTCACAAACAGAATTTTCACACTTCAGATCGTAATCTTGTACCTCAAAGAGTAGTGCACATATATACCGATATGCTTCATTTGATTTACGATGGGTCATCGACAAAATGTTTGTCGAACAACCCAACAGCAAAACCGTCAGGTCGACCGCATTGTGCAGTCAGCTACCAATTTCAGAGAACAACAAGTGTTTTCTTCGGGGGGCTTCACCCCCAAACCTCCCACATGAGGGGCTGCTCCCCCCACACCTCCCCACTTAGGATTCTCAACTCCGAGTCAGAGCTGATTCAGGGGAGATGCAGGACCCCTGACAGACAGTGCCAGGTTCCAGCAGGTTCTCTACAGTGACATGGCACTGTAGTCGCTGTAGGGGACCCCGCGGTTGAAATGTCGCTGTCAGGGGTGTATACCCACTTCATTGACTGGCACTGTTAAATGATGTCTCCCAAAACACTCTACAGTTTTCTTTGATCAGTGTTTCACTTCTGCTCCCACAATAAACATCAGGCAGATCATCGCCCTTTTGCATAATGAAAGCAGTATGTACAGTACAGTTACCCTGTTTTGATATTTTTCTACTTCATTAACCAACAACTATATCTTCCTGGGGAACCAAGAAAGAAGCACTAGGACACGCTGGGAAAACTGCTGTTCATACCCTCATAAGAGCTGGACTTGCTATGGATAACAACATTATTAGGCAGTGGAGGCATACTAATGCCTTTCGCAAATCACCCGACCTACAGCATCGGTCTACTCCTTTACCCATGATCTACAGAACCCCACAGGACAGTCCTCAGCAATCCTACTCTAGTTCTTTTTGTGCCCTTTTTCTCATTGTGAGTTGGCTGGCTCACCACTCATCCGAATCTTGAATGCTGTATACACAGTCCTCTCAATACTGTTGCAACAAACCTTGACAAATCCATCAAGGGTAATTTCCCTACACTGGATCCAGGTAACAATTTAGCTGTTGCCCTGCCACTTCAAGTATATACTGTTGCTGCCTGCTCTCATCCATGGTCAGGTAGTGAACATAGTGTTGGCAGCCCCACATGTCAGATTTCACAATGATCTGTTCAACTTTCCCTCCTCCTGTCTTCCCGCTATGCTAAATATAGCTGTACCCTGCAGGAATGGTCTCCTCACCCTTCCCTGAGAATTATTTATCACTCCTTCTCCCTACATTGAAAACTGGTGAGTGCAACACCCTTCCACATCATGAATACAGTTAGTACAGTCTCCCAGATTTTTTTATCATCTCAATAATAAACATGATCTTTCCAGTAAGTCAGGCTGATAGTAGTAGGGCACAAGTGGAAAATGGGCTTTCCTACCCTTATAAGGTCTAGGTTGCCTATGATTTGGGACTATTAAATAACGTGCATAATAATGCGTGCACCTGTCATCTAATGTTGCCTAATCAAAGGTAACCTAGATCTTATAAGGGCGAAAAAAAGCCCATTTTTCCCTGTGCCCTGCTGCTATCAGTGTGTGTGTGTGTGTGTGTGTGTGTGTGTGTGTGTGTGTGTAGTGTGTATATATATATATATATATATATATATATATATAGTAGTAGCTACCATAGCTAAGTTTGAGTAGCACTTTTAAGGTTAAAGGGTCAAATTATGCACCTTAATAACTTTGCCACTGTTCAATGGATTTGCCTGAAATTTGGTACACGCAATTGGGCATGGTAGATCTTGGGATCTGCAAGTTTTGTACCAGTCAGATACTCTGACTGCGGAGTTATTAGCGACAATTGCGCGGTGCGCACTGCGATTTCTTTGCTCTTACCTACAGGTCGCACAGTTTGTGCGACCAGTCCAAAACTTCAGGGAATGTGCGGCCAGGGTCCCTGATGTATCTTTTGAAGATTTCATGAAACAATATTGAACGATTCAAAAGTTATTCAAAAAACAAGTTCCCATTATAAGTCAATGGGAAAAGTTAAAATATTCGACACTTTCGCAAATGCACTTTTTAGTGTCGCAAATGGCCCTAGTATTGTCACAAATCTGCCATTTTGTTTTCAGTTGGTGATCAGAAAAATGCTTGGCATTTAAATTTGGGACCCTCTAGGGACACAATTATTTTTGTGTTCACCTAGTCGGACCCTGAGGATGCTAGCCATGTCTTTACTTTGGGGTTAAACACCCCAGAAATATGTTTTTCAAATTTCTGGAAACAGTAGTGTCAGCATACGACACCACCATGAAATTTTTGCGAAAAGGGTCCTAAATTTAGACACTACTTTTCAGGCTATGGCCAAATGACAGGAATTCTTTTGCCACCCTGCTGCAAACAAACAGTTTGGTCTTTTGGGCTGAAATTTGGAGAAGGCAGCCAACATCTCACAGATGTGCCTTTTGGTAGTTTGGTGAAAAAATATTGCATGGCTGCCAAGTTATGGTACTCTGACATTTTTCCCATAGACTAACATAATGAAGCGTCCGCCGTGCCTTCGGGGCTCGATATCTCGGAAGCGGTTCGAGATTCGAATTTTCATCGCAACAATTCACATTCCAGCAAAGAGCAGAAAATCAGGAATCATAGAAATTTTTTTCTACGTTGTATGGTTCCTGAGATATAAGCAATTTAGTCTTTCAACAGCTCATTTTCTGCTCTGAAGCCCATTATTATGCATACATTCTTTGTACACACTGTGTTTCTCTGTGCAGCTGTTGGGCAAAAACAGGGTGTGCTTACATTACTGTTACATTTAGCGTAACCACTTGTGTTTCCATTCTGTTTGTGTTACTGTTCCGTATGCTGCACTACAATATGCGTTAGCTTTCAGTTCTCGTTGAGTTCGGCGCTTGCATTTGCATTTCCATTTCTGTTTCCTTTGACATTCTTTCCGCTGTTAACGTTACTGTTTGTGCTTCCAGTTGCCATGCTGGGACCGCGCACATCACAGTTTGCGTTTCCATATGCGCTCACATTTCCTTTTGAGTTTCTGTTTCCTTTGGCATTATTGTTGCTGTTACCGTTACCATTTGCATTTACAATTGCGGTAATGTGCCCGTGTGCATTACGGTTTGCTTTTCCTTACGTGTTTGTGTTCCAGTTTCTGTTTCTGTTTCTTTGGTGTTATTCTTCATGTTAACTTTACCACTTGCGTTTACAATTGCAGTACTGTGCCCGTGCGTGTTACGGTTTGCGTTTCCATATGCGCTTTTGTTCCCATGTCTGTTTCCGTTGCCATTATTCTTCATGTTAACTTTACAATTTGCATTTATGATTGCAGTACCGTGCCCGTGCGCATTACGGTTTGCGTTTATGTGCGTGCTTGCGTTCGCATTTCCATTTCTGTTCCCTTTGGTGTTCTTTTTGCTGTAACTCTTAACATTTGCATTTCAAATACCAGTGCCATCACTGTGCACATTACCACTTGTGTTTTCGTACATGCCTGCGTCTCTGTTTCTCTCACTGTTCACTTCGGCGTCACTTTGCACTTGCGTTTCTATTAACATTTGCTTTACCATTTATGTTTGCGTTACCATGTGCGTAACTCTTGGCGCTTGCATTTGCATTGCTGTTCCTGTTACTATGTGATTGGGCCCCACGCTCCCGCCACCACATTCTATTCACTATTTATCGTCCTCATTCTCAAAAAGAAGGGAAATTGAGGCAAAAAACTCCATTTAATGCATCAGTTAGGGTGGTTCCACAGCAACAAAAGCAGAAATTCGGTGTTGGGTTGAAAGCCCCTTGGACCCTCAGCCCACCCCCAACCAGCATCAGGGTGCGATGGGGTCGTCGGTCCTAACTCTTACCCCATTCTCCTATACCTCAGCTTCTTTACACATGTGATGGGATGAGTTAGGGCCGACAACCCCATTGCATGACCCGATGCTGGTTGGGGGTGGGCTGGGGGTCAAGGGGGCTTACCCTAACACCAAATTTCCTCACTTTTGTCACTGTGGAACCACCCTAACTGATTCATTAAACTGAGTTTTTGTTCTAATATATATATATATATATATATATATACATACATACATATCTATATATATGTGATAAACCACTTTGAAGTGTGCAGTCATGCTCTGATATATGCATGCCTTGGTGTGCATTACTACGCATAAAGGCTGCAGGCCAAGTCCAGCTAACCACCCAAGGTGTGCATATATCAGCGCATGACCATGCACCTCAGAGTGGTTTATCTATCTTATAAAATGTCAAAATTGTTTTGGAGGGGATTAAAAGTGGAGGTGTGTGGTCATGCTCTGATATACACACGGTCATGTGATGTGCTTTATACAATCAGAAGTTTGGATTTGGAGGATATTATCATCTCCATTTTATAAATACATATCTATCTATCTATATATATATATATATATATATATATATGTAATAGATAATCCACTCTAAGGTGTGCGGTTGTGCTCTGATATAAACATGCCTTGGTGTGTTATTTATGCCCAAGGCTGCAGGCCAAGTGCGTCAACCACCCAAGGCGTGCATAAATCTGAGTGTGACCGCACACCCTAGACTTGGTTATCTATCTTATAAAATGGCAAAATTGTTTTGGAGGGGGATGAAAATGCAGGTGTGCTGTTGCACTCTGATATATGCACAGTCATGTGATGTGTTTTAACCAACCAGCAGAGATCATTTTTCCTGCCCATTTTTAAATATGTACACACATATATATATATAAGGGATATGCAGTGGTTCAGTGTGTGATAATGCATTTATCTTGTACAGTTTCCAGTGACCTCAAGTAAACCTCACGAGTGCCGAAGGCACGAGTGAGAGTTACGAGAGGTCACTGGAAACTGTACAAAATAAATGCATTATCACATACTGAACTGCTGCATATTCCATTTATGCAACAGGTTTAGATGTTGTGTGAACATTTTGATTTTGGTAGGTGTAAATAATTTGTCAAAAAAGGGAAAAGAAAATTGAATTTTATGCTGTTTTTTGCTAATTATAAAAAAACAAAATGGTATCTATAAATGAAACATCACTCATTTTGTAGATATTTTTGAGCTGAACATTTTTCGTGCTCACAGTACCATGCTATCATTTTTGTTTTAAAGTTATTTATATTTGTTTGTCAAAAAGTGAACAAAAATTACATTTTCTTCTGTTTTCTTGTAATCATATACAATATACAGGGTTTATATAAATGAAACAGTATTCATTTTGTAGATAATTTTGTGCTGAACAATTTTCGTGCTCACAGTACCATGTTATCTTTTTGGTTTTAAGTTATTGACATTTAAATATGGTTAATACTGCTTCTGAGGCCGAACATTCTAAATGAATTCTGAAGAGAACTGTGTAGATAAATGAGCTAGTGATGTAGTTACTGTGTGAATAAATGGATGATGATGTAGTTACTATGTGGATAAATAAATGTATTACCATAGTAGCGAAGATAAATGGTTTTATTCTACAGTTTTTATCCTGACCCCTGTTGCATAAATATATATATATATATATATATACACACACATATATAGGCATGAATACAGTATTCGAGAGACTCATACCTACTGCACATTGACACCCTGTAACATTTTGCTGAATTGTTAAAAGGTTCACATGACAAACCTAATTTTTAGTCCCATATTAGGAGAGATATTAAACATAACATGGCCTAGTTTGGTTCCACTGTGCTCTTTCAGTTTTATCACAAACATCGATTTACCCCTTCAAATAGGGTTCCATTTTGTGACATTGCTTCCATTCCCAATTTAAGTATTTAAATACAGCCCTTTATTGTGCCTTAGAAACCCAACTGTTGTTAATGTGTTATCTAATTACTTCATTTAAGCCTCCCCCAAGAACTCCCTGTACAGAATAAAAGTTTTTGCCTTTTATTTAATCATTTTATACAGCTGTAACGTTCATTACATGTAGTGTCCATCTAGTACCTCATCCTAAGCAGACTGTGCCTTTAATTTGCATGAACTGTGGTCCAAAAGCATTATTGTGTCTGGTGACCTTATTTTTGTTGCTGACATGCAGCCAAAACCTTGCAGTTTGTTATAACTCATTTATTTAGAAAATTCCCTTTTTCCATGGCGTGTTATTTTCATGTCCTTTTGTTACCCACGTTACTATTGGTTCCTCCACCGGCCCAGAATGTTCAGAACCAGAAATGCATGCTGACACCTTCAGTCATCACCCTGTGGCTCTTTAAAGCTGTGGACCTGGTGGGTCTGTATTCTTTGTACTGCCACCTACATTCTGGACAATACATGTTGTCCTCCTGAAGTTTGGAGTTATGCACGTTACAGGCACTACAATGGGCTATTCTCTCTGCATCTCAGGTGCTCTTTTGTTCCCCGGTGTGTCAGATGTCTGCAGATTGTAAAGGTACACCTTTGCTTTTTGGAAAACACAGAGACATGTAGTCGGACCTTGCCTCATGGTCCCAAGATGCTGAGCTTGGGGTATGAAGGGTGGGGTAGGGGCAGAGAGAGTTGATTATAAAGCATTTTAAAGTTGAACAACTGTAGGTTTCCTAGATTAAATGGTTACACATATTTACCTATTCTATAGACCAAGTCTCTACATGTGGATCATTCTGTGTGGCCTGGTCCCTGTGGGGGGGGTGCATTTTGTGTGATCCTATTCTCTATCAGGGGCACCTTTAATGTTACTGCTGCTAAATAGTTTGTTCTGTATTGGGCAAAAAAACTGCAGTTTTGGGGAGTATATCAATTGGACCTGGTTAGTGCTGGGGTTAATTTTGTATTCGGCATCAGAACACCATATCTACAGTTTGGAGAGTTCTGTAATGAGAAATAAAATACATGTTGTATTGGGGAGTAAATAAATAGGACCTGGTCTCTGCAGGTGCTCAGTTGGTGTAGACCTGATCTCTTTAGGGGCTTATATTGTGTTGGAGGCATCAGAACACCAGAACTACTTTTAAACTACCTGCTTATCCGCTAAACTTAAAAAGAAATCCTGCTTAATATCATATTTATTTTTGTAAAAACACTGCTGTAGAACAGAAAAATGGTCAGCACTCCAAACGTACTCACAGCACTTATTTATTTTAGTGCAAGTGCATTGAAGCCATTTAGCAGCAGAAAAGCAAATAACAGCAAATAGCAGCAGTAAACAAAGCGTTGGGTAATCCACAAATTTCTCAGGTCCACAGGAGTCTATAAGATTACAACTTTTAAAAAAAAACATATTGCACCCACCGACTCAACACTGAGCACCCAAACACCAACACAGAACCATTTACATGCAATATGTTTTGTGATCATTAGGTGTGCCATGTGCTGTATGTTAGGCCAAGAGTCTAGCATGGCACATTAAACAATTACTGAGATTCACTGCAACAGTAAAATGAGCTTAAAAGGGCACACACACGAAAAATGGATGTAAAATGACTGTAATTGATGGTAACCAGGTTGCAGTCACCAAAAACATCAACCCTGTTCATTGTTTTTGTGCAGTTTTAGGCTCATTTGGCTGCTGTTGCAATGTATCTCAGTAACTGGGCTATGTGCTACATGGTATGCCTTAAATGGCTTCCATGGCAGTGCAAGTGAAGAAAAATACTGTTTTTTCCTTACTGGGATGATTGCTGTCAGTGACTGTTAACGTGTTACCCTTTGTTCTGTATTTTTTTCATTCCGTTTTTGTGCACTTTTGAAACACTTTGCTGTTGCAGTGAATCACAGTAATTGTTTGGTGTGCCATGTGCTGCATGATAGGCTGAGGACCTAGCATGGCATATCAAAACAATTACTGACATCACTTCCTGATAGCTAGAAGAAACCTAAAGTGCACCTCTCCCAAAATACTGGTTGCCGCCATACCTGCAGGACCATGCTGTGCGGTACCATGGAGGGTCCATTTAACAACAGGAAGGGCTGTGTCTTCAGTTGTGGCTGTGATCTGCAGGATGGCATCATTAGTAACAGGGATAATTGTGTATATCTGCACCATACAAGGGACCGTGCAAAATTACCTTGCACTCGGTGATTACAGGACTTCACCAGATTTCAGGTCCATGACTTTCCATTTGTATTGTGCCAACCTCAGAAAATCTCCTGGACACAAACCTTGTTTGCCCATAACAGGGCTTTGGAATATGGACATCTCGCCAAATCTGGGTTTGTGCAGAAAAACTAAAGGCTTTGCACATGGGCAAGCTTTTGAAGATCTGGCCCTGAAGTCAGTTTTTAATTTCATTTTCATTTCTTAAAACACATTTTAAGATTGAAGCAACCCACTCAAGGGCATAGTTCTATTAGTAGAAAGTAACCCACTCCAGGGTGTGCAGTTATTAGGGATTAATCAATACCCTGAGTGCATTGTGAAGCACGAGGCTGCTGGCTGAGTGTCCTCACAACACCCAGTGTGTTGCTTAATCCCCAATAACCGCACACCCTGGAGTGAGCTATTACACTTATAACAGAGGGTGCACTACAAACAAGGAGAAAGCAATATACATGTTTTTTCTCCTTTTATAAAAGACAAGCAAATTACTGTATTCTGCTGCCTAAAAAATAGTCTAACAAAATGGCTGTCATGCATACAGATGTCAGAAGGAAAGTGTTGCTATGCTTTCTCTGACATTTGTTGTATAAATATGCCTTCTGAGACAGCACAGTAGCTCTGAAGTGCAAAATATGGAGTTGCCTCTTGTGGTACAGACACGGTGTCTATACCTCCACTGGCTTAGCTGCTCTCTCTCTCTGTCTGTGGTTACATTAATGCATGGCAAGCAAGTAAACATTTTCCCCAAGCAGTGCAATCACACAGTCTACCAGACTATATTCTACCAATTAATAAATGGCAACTAATGGGACTCAGAGCTTGCAGGTCTTTCTGGAACTCTGTTTCTCTGTCCACCAGCATAAAGCTCACTTTCAGATCATGACATCATTGGGGGGGGGGTCTCCCTCTCTTCACACTGTTCCATTTGACTTTATGCCACAACTATGGGATTTACCTGTCAATCTGGCTGTGCAACAGAAAAATGACCATGGGGACCATACACTTCACTCTTGGAACAAGCTTGGGTAAGAAGCAAGACTACAAACTTTGAACACTACAGCTACTGTTGCTGCACTGCCTGGGACTACATGGCAGGCCTCGGCTCTCACTCACTAAGCAGGGATAGTAATTGTTGCTCCACAGACTGCAATTTTGCACTATAACAAGATCAGAACAGAAACACAGGCTGATCTCTCAGATGGATGGTTCACCATTAGATGTCATATATTGTGGAGTAAGCAATGGTCACCTGATGGTTGTTTACTACTCACCTGCCTTTATCTACCCCATGTTATAAGTCACTAATACACTTTCAGTGTTTTGCCTTCAGCCTTGAATATCACAAGCAGCAAGGGCATGCATTAATCCCAAACATCCCCATTCATCTCATAAAGATATAGTTGGTTTCCCTCTCTCTTATTGTAGGCCTGAAACCAGCTAGTATATGTAATAGACAGACCAGGTGAGATTCAGTTCATACTACACTGCAACATAAAACATTTGTGAATATGTTAAGTTAATATAATGTTGTGACTACAGTACAATCTTCAAAATGTTCAAAAAATGTTATACCAAATATCCATAGTATGACAATCATTTTTTTAGTTGAACATTAGCAGTAACGTTTGGTATGACTTAGTGAGACACTTGGTATGATACTGATACTACTGTTCTGGTGTCCATGTTACTCATGTGACTTCTTGTGTTGTGTCTGTGTTACTCGCGTGACGTCCTGTGTAGTCTGAGTTACTCACGTGACATCCTGTGGAAAAAACCCTTGTAAATAAAGTATAATTCACTTTCTGAAAATTAAGTGATTTCTGTCTTTTCCTATGAGGGTAATATAGTTGTGCAAAAAAACAATGGGCTAGAAAATCAAGGACATGAATGTGGTAGCCAAACTTAAACATGTCCAGATTTGGGCATACTGTGATCAGTAAACATATTGTGGCATAATTACCAACAAGTTAAGTTTATGATAAAAAACTGAAAAGTTAGATATTATGCTACCTAAATAGATATCATAGACATAGTAATATCAAAAAATATATGTTTGATAATATGACAAATTTGCTGTCAAGGACACGATGTTACTCACATTACATTGCCCTTGTGGGAACTTTTAATCCCATTTTTTAGCACCTCTGAACTACAAACTATCTTTATGTTGGGGAATGAAATACTACCACATGCACCCAATGTAAATATGATATGGTTATGACAATTGGGCCAAATAAATTTTGGAACCTGATTGTCACACTTTATCTCTAGAGGTAGCATATTGGTACCTATATGTGTGTATATATATATATATATATATATATATATACATACACACACATACACACATATATATATATATATATATATATATATATATATATATATGTTGCACACACTTATGATGAGGCACAAAAACAGCCTGAAGAAACCAGTAAGAATGAGTATACATAACCTTGCAGTTGCACTCCTCCTCTTCTGCTGGCATCACATCGTGGCTAGACCCTGAGAATCTTGAATTCTTAGCCTTTGTCAAACTCAATTTAAAAAGGATCGATTTGAACTATTCCTTTGATTATTCAAGTGTCCAGCAAGTGATATCTGCTATTCCCACTCCCACATCTCCTGGTGGCACATCTCCCCAGACTTTTCAGATTGACATTGGTACCACAGTCCAGCTCACCACTCCCAACCACAGCAACATAAATCCTCCTTTTGATGAACCCTTACAGAGGGGATACCCCTTCAGGTCAGCAATAAACAGTAACTACAGTATTACTGTATCTTACACTGAGTCATTGTGGTTTTAATGGGTTTTGCAGGCTCTGCCACAACACCACAAGCTGTAATCCACAGCAGGTGCATGCCAACAGCACCTGCCACAAGTAAGCTGCAGTAATTCATTGGTAACTTCAGGGCTTTTTGGGCCCCCTATTCATAATCTGCTTTACCCAATGACAGTTGCTGCACTGGGAGTCAAAGTGATTCAAGTGAATCCTGAAAGTTGAACCAAATTTATGAATCCCAACTCAAAGCAAAACTGATGTTGTCAATGGCCTACTTCTCTAATTCACACTGTGGACCAAGACAGCCATATATCTTTTTATCTCTGATTAATCATTAGTACTTTATCAAGTTTAACATCACTTTTTTTATTTAATTAGTTTTATTTGAAATTTGTTGACCAGGTAGGACCCAAGAGCATTAGATGCCTATTTTCATGGGTGACCCAGAGATGTAAATAAAAGCAATAATACAGGAAAAACTTGCAAAGCATCAAAGTAAACAGTAATCAGGCAGCATTACACTTGCACATTGACAAATCCAAATAGTATTTTTTAACATCATTTTAAACATATTCTGCAAATTGATAACATGTGGCAAAGCAGGTACATTATTCCAGCGTATAATGGCTGTTGACCCATCGAGGAAGAGAAGAGTGGGGGGTCTTAGAAACCAAGAGTGAGCAAATATAATATACTGGGAACCAGTACTGGAGCTAGCTAGCATTAGACAAGAATAAGAATCTAACAGGACCTTTTAGAAACTGTATGAAACCAATGAAGGAAATAATGTGTAAATCAAAAGAAGGCCAGCCAAGGTATTTTAAGAGTACAGTGATGTGAAAATCTGGGACTGGAGGCAGCTAATCCTCATATGGAGTTGTATAAGATATTAACTCTTTGCAAGTCTGTGACATTGACAGTGGCATAGACTGGAGGTCAATAGTTCACTAAGAACAGGAGTTTGGACTGAGCTAGGACTTTCTTAGAATGAGCAGACAGTTTTTTAGCCAATAAAGTGGACCAAGGTGACTGTGAACTTATTTAGAGTAACTAGCATGGAGATGAGTTCTTTGAAAGAGAGAGTCTCGGCTATAGTAAAACTGAGGTACCTGAAATTTTTCACTGTCTCCACAAAGTTGCCACTTAAATCTTTAAGTTAGTAAGGGGTAAAGTATCTCATTTTTGTTTTGCTCCAAAGTGCATATTCTTGGTTTTACCAACATTCAGTAGAAGGCCATTTTTGAACAACCATTTTTTTTACCAGATCAAAATCAGGCAGCAAGTATCTGGTTAGGACACTTACATTCGATACCCTTCTGTACAAAGCAGTATCCTCCATGTACATGATAATACGGGATTCAGAGCTAAGCAGTATATCAGCTAAACTGTTCAGAAAAACACTAAATAGTATAGGCCCCAGGTTTGATCCCTGGGGCCCAATTCCAGAACAGTTACTCATGGGACAAAGTGGCTTGTGCCAAAACAAATGGCACAAGTAGCACCTTGCACCATAAGTTATGTCAATCGGGATTCCAAAATGCAGCCTGTGATATGATGCAGGCTGCCTGCGCTGATGTGGTCCTACACCACCATGTAAGCCATAAAGCCCCTGCAACATGGCACAAGGGAGCTTACGGCAGCAGTTGCACCCTATTCCCTGAGAGTGGCTGCTGGACAGCACATGTGCTATTCCAAGAGAACCTCCAGAGGACATTGGTCTAAGTACAGTTAGACCAGCAAATAGCTTGTCTAAGTGTACTGTGCATCCACTGGGGGTGCACCACTGTACCATGTGCACCCAACAGCCACCCCCCATGATGCCACAGAAGCACCCTTCCACCCAGCCCCCATTGTGGAATACACACAAATGCCCTCTGTGGGCTGCTGGCACCCAAGCCCCAACCCCTATGTAAAAGCCCATGGGCACCCATACCTCCCCAAGTTCCGATCCCCATGTAATGCCCCACAGGGCTACACATGCCCCCCCAACCCTGATTCCCTATCGCCAGCTCACCGGTAATTGTGAGTTGTAACAATAGAGGAACACCCCTTTATCCCTGGTAGTTGGGTGACCCCACACATACCCACCCAGCAGTGCCAGTCCACCCCACCCCCATGCCCATTCCCAGTTGGCGATTGGCACATCCTACCTCTCACCTCCATGGCCAGCAATCAACTGCACTCCCTCTGAGCGTGTACTACTGTATATAGTACATGCTCAATGAATGACAGCTCATTCCTTAAATGCATACTGTATACAGTAGAACAATGGCATGTAAGCTAGCTAACGTTTTGCATAAGAAACAAGAGCTACATAAAACAGTGCTGATGTTTGAATGTATATAGATTCTGGACATACAGTATAGATATATAGAAAGACAGACAGACAGACAGACAGATAGATAACAGGGGTGCGGTCACACCCCTATAGTTAGGGTTCAACAGTCACTTCTATGTTAAACTCAAACCTTTGCACTTTAATAACTTTGCAACTGTTCTACCGATTAGCATTAAATTTTGCATACTACATCAAGGACCAAAGATCTCTTGACATGGCTAGTTTTATTCTGTTTGGATATGTAGGTGCAGAGATACAGAGTGTAAAAAAATTTGAAAATTACCATGTTTTGTCAAAATTCTTTGTCATGCCGCTGCGCAGAAATGGTGTGGAGTTGAGATCTGACATTTTCAGGGTAAACAGGCCTTGGCTCACAGATACGCCTTTTGAATATTTGGTGAAAACACATTAATCCATTCAAAAGTTATGACATTTTAAAGTCTCTCATTGCTTTCAATGGGAGCCGTTAGATGTCCTGTGCAAAAAAGAACCCTTTATCGCAAATGGGTAATCCTTTGCTGCAAATGGGTAATCCTTTATCACAAATGGGAAATCCTTTTTCATTCAGCTGCCATTTTGTTTGATAGTTAGCGAGGGAAACGAAATGTAATAACTCAAAAAATTATGGCTTTATTTAAAACCGATACATGTAGCTTGCTTATCGGGACCCCCTCATTTTGATTCTGCAGTTAACTTATGACAAATGGCTTTCATTGTTTTTAAGGGGGCATAATAAATCTTTTTTCATGACTTGTAATATGGAAAAATACTTTTTTTCATACAAGGATGTTTTTTCGTGATCCAAAAAATTATTTCCCTGGTGTCTAGTAGTGTTGTGCAGACTAAAAAATTTCATCAGGCAAAATATTTTGCATAATTTCACAATTGCACAAAATTTTTCACCCAACTAAACATAATTTTGCCTGAGAGTTTGATTTTGCATAATTTTGCTTAAAATTCTTAGACCGACCAATTTCACCCATCCATGCTTTAATTTTGCCTTGTGGCAAATATTTTGCCAGTGTAACGTTTGATTTAGTCGATGAAATTATGCTCCAAAGGTGAAATCTGCAATATATTGTGGGTAAATAGGTCAAATATCACATGCAGTTTGTTTACAGCACAGTATATTGCCTGTTGAGTCGGAGAGTTGTCAGTTGTGGTGCATCACAGCCAATAAACCGTTGTAAAACCTCTTTAAAACTTGTTTTTGAGAGCTAATTGCTCCCAAATATATAGTTTGTTTCTAGTGCTGCTAGGGAACATCTTAATTTTGTGGAGTTTTGCATAATACTTAGTTTAATTAGTTGTTAGTTTTGTCTGTGAAGGAGTTGAGCAGGGTAGGGTGAGTGTGTAAAACCAGTGCAGGCTATTTCTAGCCTTTTACAATGAGATTTCTCACAAATTATGAGTGATTTACTGTTATTTCTTTAAAGCCTTTATTATTTTTGTTGGTGTCCTACTTATTTTTTATTAATTTTCTTATATCCTGACAAGTATTTTTTTCTTTCTCTGAAAAGTTACTCCTGTGTGAGAGTTCCTGCTCTTGTTATCCTGTGTTATATACAATTCTTCTGCTTTTAGTTGTGAATTCTAAAGTTTTGAACACACAGTGCTGATCCCTTATGTTTTTTGTTTGTTTGTGGTTAGTTCTGTTTGCTGTTAACTTGTGTCACTTAAACTGTGAAAAGCAACAGTTTGATATTTTTTTGTATGGAAACTAAGTACTTTCAGTTGATCACCTGAACTTGTCCATGTAACTTGTAACAATAGAGGAACACCCTTTATCCCATGTAGTCGAGGTGCCCTCTACCCACCCCCACCCGACACTGCTTTGGTGAATTGCTCCACTGTATTTTATTGCTGGACCTTGCCTCTGCATTGTAGTGTTCTACTTTTACTTGGCTTTAGTTACCCTTTCCCAGTTACAGCATTTTTTGTTACCTGACCAGTGAATGTAAAATGACATATTAATATAGTAGTCGTCAAGAGATTGTTGATCCCATTCATATTGTTGCAGGTGCCTTTGCTTGTCTATGTTATATGGTTGTCTCTGCCCTTACATAAAAAAAAAAATTGTAGTAGTAAGTACTAACACATTACAGTACTTAAGCTGTCCAGATACAGGTGATCTGTATTTAAAGTAGGTTATCTGTGTCCTTTTTCCCTGTGTTGCTTTAATTCCTGTTTGGGGAAATAAAAAAAGTTATCTTTTGGTTTTTGCTAAAAAAGGCTGCTATATACTGCATTAGTTGTACAGAGTACTGCTACCTGTCCTGATTGTGTTTGAACTTGGAAGGAAGTCAGTACTGTAGGTGTGAGGTGTTATTCACACAGTTAGTAATACATCCTTTCTTGATATATTCCCAGAGAAAAGGCAAAGCTTTGAAGCAGCAGCATATAAAAATACCTGCTAAGAGATGGTCCAGTCCAGGGGGGAAATGTGCCAAGCAGGACCAGGCAGCTAAGAAGCAGTGAAAGCACACGTATGTCTGCATCAGTGTCTTCCGTGTGCTCTGGTGGTGTGGCAGGTACCAGCAAAGGAGTTGTTCAAAGTGCTGGCATACCTGTGTCTCAGTTTTTTAAGGCCACAACTGTTGCATCCATGCTGAATGATGATAGTGAGAAGAAGGGAGACACTGTCACCAGCACAGGAACAGTGGTCCAGAAGGAGGGTGATAAGTCTGTCGGTGTGACTGTCCCTGTTCCTGCAGGAGTTGGTGATGATAGTGTTCAACCAGAGTCTGATAATCCTGGAGATAGGGATAGTCATCCCCTTGAGGGGATGGTTATAGTAGAGAAAGAAAAAGTTGCTGTGCAAGAAGACAGTGATAGGGAGGAGGAGGAGGAGGAGGACACCATCAGTATCGGAGCTGATGACGACAACTGGGATGACCCCCTCATGGGATCCTGAGTTTAAAAAGGTCAAGGGAGATGTAGGCCATTTACATGCACAGCCCATGGGTCAGGCTGTGACCAAGCCTATCAGCAATCCCTCAAGCAGTCCAGTCACCCCCCCTCCCAAAAGTAGTCTTATGGAAATGATGAAAGCAACCCAAAAAGCAAAACTTTCCACACCTGTTTCTCAGCTCTCCCAGTCCCACCAGCAGCATGTTAAGTCCAGAGGTCAAAAGTCCCTAGTTTGGGACTTTTATGTACTTGATCCAGCTGATGAGACTATAGAGATATGTCAACTGTGTCAAGCACATGTTAATCAGGGAAAAAAGGGAAGTCACATAGGCACCGGTGGCCAACATGCCCACCTGAAAAACAAGCACCAACTGCAATGGCAGCAACACCAGAAGGGTGCTGGAGCTGTTGGTGGGATCTCCCTTGGCAAGTTAAATGTAATTGAGAGCAGTTCAATACAGCAGGAGGTGGGAGGGCAGAGTGGATCAGTGGAGGAGGAGGAGGAGGAGGAGGAGGAGCAATCCTTTGGTCTCTCGAGTAGTGGGCATAGCAGTGGAGGTGCCACTCCCAGTCCCTTGACTCAGAAAAGTACATCACCACACCCAAAATCATGGCCCGAGTTTTTCGCAATTCTGCGGGTGTGGAAAACTCGGAAATATCTGTGGAATTTGCCGTCACCCGCAGAATTTGTGACGCTGTCGCGAACAAACGTGTCCTCTGAAATGATAGCATGCCACACTTGGAGCCCACCCCAGCATGGTAAATGCTTCATTTATCGGCAAGTGCCCAATCTACGTCGGTTCACTGCCCCCAAATGTTTCTGTGCCGCTGGGAGCCACTCTAGCATGGCAAAACTTTCTTTGTCAGTGGAGTGCCCAATCCCCGTCCGGCTTCATCGACCCCCAAGCTGCCTGGTGCCACACTGGGAGCCCACCCAGCATGGCAAAGTCCCTCCTGCGTGGAGAATTCTGAAGAACCCTGAAAAAAAAAACTTCCATTGGTGATTCTTTTGCCCCTCCCCAACCCGCACCCACCCTCTGCGTACCCACCTCCCCATACCCCCACCTCAACCCCTTACTTACCTCCAGAGCCCAAGCGATGATCTTCTGTGGACGGGGAACCACGTCTGCACTCTTCAAAGCCGACCGCGAACTGAAGAAATGCCGGTAAGCTGTATAATGGCATAAATGGATTTTTTTCAACTTTAGTGCATATCTCAGCCATTTCTGGGAATTTTTTCACCAAATTTTCAACATGGGGTTTTTGGGGCCCCAACTCATGAACGGTGACACTGTTATTTCATTAATCGGTCCCAAAAGGTGGTTCCGCAGTCACTGCGCAGAACCACCTTTCTGGAATTATTAATGAAATGACAGTGTCACAGTTCATGAGGTAGGCTCCTAAAAACCCTATGTTGAAAATTTGGTGAAATTATTCCCCAAAATGACTGTTTTACGAGTGTGCCAGTAGTTTTGATGCACACCGTAGAATCTCGAGCATTTTTAATATTTTCACCCAGATTTTCAGTATTGCCATTTTACCACACCTCCTTATGAACAGTACAACTGCCATTTTTCACATTTCACCCAAAATGTGTTTTCACACATGTAACGCACAATGGCGCGGTCGGTGTGCGAAATCAATGTTCCGGACAAATTAATAAAATCACAGTGATACTGTTCATGAGCAGAGGTCTTAAACTGGCTATGTTGAAAATTTGGTGACAAACACCCTTAAAATGACTGTGTTACGAGCGTGCATTGTGTCAGATTTGGCAAAAAAAACAAAAAAAGGAAAACAATTAAGGGTAAAAATGTGCTACAGAATTGCCGCAGAAATTGGTGCTGAGTGCCTCAGAAGTTCTCCGGCAAATGAGAACCCTGCCGCAGAACTTTGCACCGATGTGCCACAGAAAAATCAGGGCCCTGCCCAAAATCAACCAAAATAACTGGTTTCATGTGTTCTGCACAGCCCTAAGAGTCAACTGTTACCCCTAAAAGAGCAACATTGGTGAGATAAGTAGAGCGTTCTGGTCCAACAGTCCCAAAGATGCAGCCTACTCTGAAGAACATCCTTGAGTGGCACACAAAGTACCCCCCTCAATCATGCTGCTGCATGTGAGTAAAATGCTACCACCACTGAAATGCTGGCCATCGATCTGTTGCCATTCTCATTCCTGGAGAATGCTGGGTTCCGCGGGTTGATGGCCCGTGCCTGTCCCAAATGGGAAGATTCCATTGTGAACCTATTTCTCTAAGCGTGCCATGCCAGAGCTGTACAGTAGAGTTGCTGCTTCCATAAGACATGCAATGAAGCATAGTGTGTCAGAATATATCCATCTTAGCATGGATATGTGAACCAGTGGACAAACAGCAGCAAGCTCATATCTATGCATAACGGCACACTGGGCATAGGTACCTGAGGTGGTAGTTGATTTTGGGCCTGGCAAAACCTGCCAGAAGCCAAATTGTGGTGGTAGCAACACCCTTGGAAATTGGCAGCATGCAACCCTGAGTATGCGAAGTGTTGCTGGTTCTCACACGGGTGCAAAAATGCTGATGTTCTGCTGGACAAGACTAATGAGTGGCTACACACACTGTCACTTACAGCAGGATTCATTGCACGTGATAATGATTCCAATGTAGTGAAGTGCATTAGCAATTGTGGTTTTTTCAGGGTGCCCTGCCTGGCACACTGCCTTGATCTTGTTGTGCAGCAGTTTCTAAACCATGCAGACATTAAGGAAACTGTGACTGTCGCCCATCACATCTATGCACACTTTGCCCATTCTGCAAAGGCCTGTGACCATCTGCATGAGCTACAGCACAATAACCATCTGCCTCAGCACAGTATGAAGCTTGATGTTGTGACCAAGTGGAACTCCATGTTGTGCATGATTGACCAGCTGTAAGAACAGTATAAGGCTGTTTCAGAATACCTGGTGGTGCACACCACCCGTGACAGTGTTGAAGTGTCCATCGCTCTAACACAGAGAAGTGGCAACAAATGGTTGGGCTAATACACATGCTCCATCCATTCAAGCATGCTACAGAGGCAGTGAGTGGGGATACTGCTTGTATAAGTCAATCCATACCCCTCATATGTGCGCTGAGGCAGACACTGGTTAATGTCCAACACCAGATGGAGGCAAGTGGGGATCATAGCAGTTGTGATCTAATGGATCACATTCTCCACGTGCTGGACATGAATACCCATATAGCTGGCATTGTACAGTCAGACAAATTTGCAATCACTACCATGCTTGATACATACTACAAACATGGCCTGCCTTCTATAATTGAAGGAGGTCATCAGCGAGTGCAAACGTTGACAGAGAACCTCATTAGATGGGTGTCTGCTGCACAGATGAAAAAGGTACATAAGCCACACACTGCACAGAAAACAGGTGTTGCTGCCACCACCAGCAGCTTACAGGCAGCTCAATCTGACAAAATGGGCAAGGTACAGCAGAAATTGGCAAGCAATCCCATTTGAGATGTTCTCTATCAGGTGGGAGTGGAAGATATGGAAGAAAAGGAGGAGGAGGAGACAGTTGAGGCAGCTAGACTCAAGGCAGCAGAATGAATGATGGAGGCCTACATGGGGGACGCAAAGCACCTTGCCAATACTAATGAGCCATTGCAGTACTGGAGCAGCAAAGTGACTGATTGGCCAGCACTAACATCAGTTGCTGTGAAATACCTGAGCTACCCACCATCCAATGTCAGTGTGGAACGAGTGTTTAGTTCAGCTGGGGCCATTGTGCGTGATTGCAAGACCAATTTGCCAGTGCCACCCAAGAATGTGTCCATGCTAACATTCATCAAAATGAATGAAAGGCACATTCCACATAACACCGTGATGTCAATAGTGTTGCCACACGAACTGTGTCTCAATGATGAGGATGATGGCAATCCCTCTACTAAGGCATCCACCAGCAGCAAGGTGGATGAAGCAGCACTGCTGAGAGAATTTCCACCTGGTGGCAACTCCAGTCTTAAAGACTGTGAGGACTGCTTCTTGGAGGATGTGAAAGTGGAACAAGGCTGAAGTTACTTGAAGGCCCTTCCCCGGCCCCCAACAAATTTCAGCTAAGTATACTGTTATTGATTATTGTGATCTACCTATCATTGGATTTTTTTCATGGTTGTGTTATCTGCTGCAGTGTTAATCAGTGTCATTTGACTACCCTTGCCCTAAACTGTTGTTTGGTCCCCACCCTATATAAAGCAGCAGCAGTCAAATTACCATAACCCATAAACATTTTGCATGATTATACAGTTAGCATGGACACATTCTTGGGTGGCACTGGCAATTCTACAGTTGGCGTAGATGTGCAGATAGTTTTTTCCAGCTGCCTTCACCTTAAATCCTACTGTGTATTTACATTGTTTTTCCAGTAACTTTAATTGCACTGTGGGGGACAAGATTATTTCTGCCAGCTGCCTTTACTTTAAAACCTTCTGTGCATTTACCTCACTTTACCAGCAACCTTAACTGCACTGTAGGAGGACAAGATTGTACTCTTTCACTTTATTTTAACTCATGCAATTTAAATGACACTGCGCCCCCAGAGTTGATCTCACAATTATTCCTGCCAGCTTAGCCTGCTAAAGTATATTGAATAAATTACCTGACTGACTCAGTTGCTCCTTCCTTTCTGAAGACTACTTAACCCCTCTCTCCTTTCTCTGCAGTCGGGACTCAGGGGTCACGCGGGCTAGAGCAAGAACCCTCCCCAGCAGCAGGGCGCCATTGGAAGCACCACCCCGAAGCACAGAAACAGGTAAGGAGCTGAACTTCAGAGCAAGTGTTTCAGACCCAGCCACCCCCACCACCGACCTTGGTGAGCTCTAGCTTTATATGACTAAGAAACCTATCAGCCCACTCTCCCATTTGCAGCTTATCAGCTGCTACCACTAGTGGCTGCTAAACCAAACATGGCATTTCTCCACTCTGTTCTCTCAATGATGCTGCCTATTCTACCCCTGCTACTCCTCTCACTTGCTCCAATGACTTCCTTCCCCCAGCAGACCTCCCAATCAGGGAACTGCCTCCTCATTCGACCCCCTGCCTCATCCCCCAGCCCTACTATGTTGCCCCTCAAAACCAGCATGCCCAAGCCCAAGCTAATGTTCACAACTGGGCCATTAGCGCCACCATCCTGTCCCCCTCTTTTCTTCCTGGTCATTCTGCTCTCCACACCCCAGCCCTCTGTTGCCCACCACCCGCAGCCTCAGAGCACACTTCTGCCACCTAGCCAAAATACCGCTGGCTAAAATCCAAACAGCTAACTATACTGCTTCTCCTCCTGGCCGGGGATATTGAAGCAAATCCAGGACCCACCACCTCAAATGCCACACCCCCTTCTCATTCCCAAAAGGTCTCAGGCTCCTACACCTCAGCACCTGCAGCTTATTAAACAAATTAACAGTGCTGCAACAAATTGCCCTATCCCATCACCCAGACCTCCTGGTCATGTCCGAAACCTGGCTAAAACCCCAACATACTGATGCGGAAGTAGCCATACCTGGCTACACAATCATTAGACATGATAGGCATGGGAAAAAGAGAGGCGGAGTTACAGCCATGTACATCTCCACTAATTTGCAGTTTACAATGGTGCAAATTCCCTCCCTTCCGGACCACATCGATGCTCTCCTAATCAAACTCTCGCTCCCGTGCACCACCCCTGTGTACATTGTTGGCACCTACTGTCCTTCTGGCACCCCCAACCTGACATCCTAGCCCACCTGGACACATTAAATTCCATAACCATAGGAGGGGAGCTTCAAACCATTGGAGACTATAACCGCAACTGGCTAGCCACAGATAAGGCCCTCCTTAAGTCCAGGATCAAGGCACTAAATCTCACACAACTAATTGCAGACCCCAACTGGCTAAACCACAAAATGAAAAATCACTCACTCCTGGACTGGGCCCTCTCCTCCCACCCCCACAGAATCCTACGTGCGGGTCTGCTCCCTGGCTCCTTAAGCGACCATCACATGATTTTCCTGATCAGGAAGGTATACAGGCCCACAGTCCCCCCCCCCAAAGACACTGCATACAAGGCCATATAATTCCCTGGACCAAGCATCGCTCATGCATGACCTAGGACTAATTGACTGGTCCTTCATCCCAGTAGCCACATATATTGATGTCGCACTTGAAACTTTCAAGTTCAAATTTCGAAAAGTTTGGGACAAACATGCCCCCCTGCGCATAAAAAGGGTCAGAGGTGCCCACCTTCCTGGATCACCACTGATATCATCAGCAAATGCCACTCCAGGGACCACGCTTGGAAAGCTCACAAGAAACTGGGCAGCCAGGCATCTCTCCAAACCTACAGAGCCCTCCAAAACTCCTGCACTAGCCTCATTCGGCAGGCAAAAAATAACTATTTTCTATCGGCATTCAGCGCAAATCTAAACCACCCAACAAACTTCTGGAAATCATTCAAATCCTTCCCCACCCAGCCTACACCTCCAACACTGTCAGCACAGGCACCACCATCACTGATCCCTGCGAGGTCACGCTGCCTTCAATACTACTTCTCCAGCTGTACTGACTCGCTTGTATCGGCCCTCCAGCGCCCACCACCCCGACCCCCAGAGAGCTCTCACCAGCCTTACAGTTCTCCTTCTGCCCTGTTTCCCAGGCCGAAGTATTCAAATCACTATGATACCTGAACCCCAACAGAGGAAAATGCCCTACGTCCCTGGATGCCAAGATGCTATATCTGTCCGCTCCAGCCATAGCCGCCCCCAGCCTTATTATTCAACCTCTCCTTCACACTGGGCAAATTACCCACCAAATGGAAATGGGCTACCATCATACCCCTACCTAAAGGGGCTGACCCCTCCTCCCCAGGTAACTATCGCCCCATCTCCCTACTCCCGATTCTGGAAAAACTACAGGAATGGCTGGTACTTGCCCAACTCTCTTCCTACCTGGACGCCTCCTCCTTCTTCACTCCATACCAATCCAGTTTTCGGAAAACCCACTCAACTATCACCTCCCTGCTACGAGTCACTGACGACATACTCGCAGGGATGGACAAAAGCCACATCACCTCGGCCATCTTTATAGACTTAGCTAAGGCTTTTGACACCGTCTCCCTTTCTAAACTTAAAGTAGTCGGTCTCTCCAACCCAGCCACCACATGGTTCCATGACTACCTGGTGGGCAGACTCCAGGCGGTAGAAGTTGCCTCCCACATCTCTAACCCCCTTCCAGTTACCACCGGCATCCCCCAAGGATCAGTCTTGGGCCCACTGCTATTCTCCATATTCCTAAACGACCTCCCATCAGCCTGTCATCACTCATCCATACATATGTATGCAGACGACACAGTACTGTATGTCACAGACCCCTCCACAAGCGAAGTGGCAACTCTACTACAGCAGGATTTCAACACTATCCAGGAATGGTTCCTGTCAAACCAACTATTCTTAAATCCTAAGAAAACAATGTCGCTAACCTTCGGCTCACAGCAAAGACTCTCCCATCAAACCTCCTGCCCCCCTTTCAACACCCTGGACGGGACCCCATTGGTACAATGCACCAGCTTCAGATACTTAGACATCTGGCTCAACCTGCATCTCAATTTCTCCACCCATATTGATTCCATACATAAGAAACTAATCCCCAAACTTGGCGCCCTTTACAGGAATAAAAGCTGCCTTCCCCCCTCCTGCCAGGAAGACTATTGTTCAAAAGATGATCCTCCCAATACTCGACTACAGCGATATAGTTTATTCTACCGCTCCCTCCTCCATCTTGGCCAGCCTTGACACCCTTTTCCACTCTTTTTGTCGGTTCATCCTCGACTGCCCGCAAACAACCCACCACTGCTCCTTATATAGCTCCCTAGCCCTGCCGTCCCTCCAAGACCACAGATTAACCCACTGTGCTAGGACCGCAGCCAAATTTTGGTCCCAATCCCTTCCCCCCTACCTGGCCTCTACCCTCTCCCCACAACCTCCCCCTGCTTACTCCCTTAGAAGCACTGACCCCAGGCTACTACATGTCCCCTACATGCGCACAACCGAAGGACAAGCCGCTTTCAAATTCTGAATCCCCCAGCTATGGAATGCCCTGCCTGCTCATATCTGACACTCACCCAACCCCAACCACCTCAACCGCCTACTCAGCACCCACTGCTCCTCCAGCTGCACTTGTTTTAGCTAGAGCCTAATTACGTAATTGAATTTTATGTGCTCAGATGTGTTCTCTAAAATGTTCCTGTTTCTACCCGACAACTGTCTCTACATCGGATGACCACTCGATGTATTGTTTAACTGCTGTACCTTGTGATTTGTACAAATGTCTTGGGTCTTGACCCCCAGGTCGCATCTGGAATCGAGCAACACTGCTCAGTATGCCTTCCTGGTTAAACTCGTAAATAAATAAATAATGTTTTGCTGCCAAAAATATCAAGATACACATTTTACTTTTCATTTCAACTAACCCCATCTTAAAGAAAGATATAGTGTCTTGACATCTTTAAAAGTGCCCATACTGGAGCAGGGCGCATGCCACATGCAGCCCTCCCCTCCTGCTGGCCCATCCGACATGCCCATGCACTCCATGTGAAAAATAAATATTTTCTGCTGCTTGCTATCCTTGACATATTGAAGAACCCTCTTAATACAAGTAGAGTATGAATGTAACATGCTCATTCAACCGTTAACACCTGTTGAACAGATTTTGCAAAATGGTGAATGGCGGCCATCTTTAAGATGCAAGTCATTAATTAAAAAGTATTCATCATAAAAAAGGCCCAACAACATACAATAACCCCCAAAAGGTTAATTATAAGTAGTACAATTGTACTTATACGAAAACTGTGATGGTCCCGATGGGGGAGGTGTTTGCTGCCCACAGTTTGGCTACTAAATTTCCTAAGTACTGCAGTTCTGCCACCTCAAATGATTAGGCAAGACATTAGCCACCTCCACCTAGTTACTAAACTCTGTCTCCACCATCCATTTCCACATATACTTCCTCCCTGGATGTGCTGTTTACTGGTTAAAGAAACCAGTGGCCTACGTTGCAGTTCAAGCAACTTGCTCTGTCTTCCACATACCAGCTCCTGTGGGGCCTGGATGTAGTCATCACACAGACATGGGATGAAAAGTCATCAGAGGAAAATGACCTAAGCAGGAACAATGACAGGAAACATGACAAATACTCATCCATCTGCATAATACCTGGTGTTAGCAAGCAAATTAGAAGCAGAGAAAAAATATATATATACTTACTATACCCTGTGAATGTAATTAAACTGTAGAAATTTCCCCCAGAAGGATGAAACACAGCAGCAGGCATCCGGATTGCACATTCCCCTTCTCCTAACAGTACTGCACACCTGGAAATAAAACAAAAAGAAGAATGAATTTTGAGGATTGTTTTTAAAAAAGTTCCACCCCACCCCCAGCAGACATCCAATCCCCCAACCCTCTGAAACCCCTCACCCCCACCGATGACCATAAAAAATGAAGAAATACTTATCTCAGGGACTGTCTGTGAAACTGGAACAATTGCACAAGTAAATGAATCGCCCACATCTTGAGCAGCAGCAGCAGCAGCAGCTGCAGGAGGTAACAGCACCAGAATTCCTGAATGTTGACAAAAGCAAAACAAACACAATTACTATCAAACTCAGAAATGCAGTAACCTACCCCAGTAATGAAAAAATAAATACCATCTGTGTTGGGAAATGTGGTGCATTCCAACATCCCAGATCCAAATCCTGGCCTGGCATGATAATGTAATCCTCAGCAAACTGAAAAACAATACAAAAGCAGTACAAACATATTAGAACTCAAGACACCACAATGCCAACCCACCAACACCCTTCTCTTGAACAGAAAAAAACAGACAGATACACGTGCAGCAGCAGCAGTATGGACACTTTGTGATGATGATCCATCAACCAGCCAATACATTACTTCTTGTGGCAAGTTGGCAACTAGTCAGAGCAGTAGGCAGCAAGCTACAGCAGCACCCCAAAATCTCATCCCCTCCACACTGTACAAGTTACAGTCACAGAGTCAACACAACCAAACAGGACAGCAGCACTGGGAAATGATAATTCTACATTTTTTCTCAATCAACTGAGAAACCAGCAGCAGGAGGAAGCAAGTAGCAGTACCATTTTGCAGGAGGAATTAATTTTCTCAGCATGGCACCCCTTTTGGCTATTTCATATTTCTCACAATATTGTAGCTCCCTTCTCTCACAATTTTGCCATGGGGTTGTTCTGGACTTATTGAATAAGGCCTGCTCTGCACACCACAGCAGCCAGCGGCAACAAAATTCAGCTTGAAATCCTTTGTAAACAGTGGACAAAGCAGCATTTTAAGTCCGGGTGGTGGCAGGGCACTATATATAATGTCATGACTGAGAGCAGATCTCTGTCTGAATTTTATATAACATTTTTCATATAACATTTCTGGGTATGTATGACCTGTTCTGCACTAACGACAACAAGATTAAGCCTGAAATCCATTGTAAACAGTGGCCCAAACAGCATTTTTTTGGTCTGGGGGGGCACTGTATAACATCATGACTGAGACCGGATTTCTGTCTAAATTTAATGTAACATTTTTCATGTAACATTTCTGAACTTGTACGAGCTGTGAAATAATTTGTAAACGGTGGATGAAACACCATTTTATTTGTCCTGGTGGTGGCAGCGCACTATATAATATCATGACTGAGAGCAGATTCAAGTCTCAGTTTCATCCTACTTTTTTCCTGTCATATTTCTCATCTTAGCATGCCTGCTCTGCATAGTATGGCGGCAAGAGGCTGTGTTAAACTGTGGCCCAATTGCACATTTTGGAGCTGGTGGTGGTGGTGGGGCACTATAAAACATCATCATGACTGGAGGGGACGGACACGAAGTTAACATTTGTGGGTGGCAATGCCAGGGGACACGTGTTATTGTTAAGCACAAAAAACATATTTATGTTTAACTTCATGATAAAAATGCTTATGTTTCTACGACTGTTGTGTGTATATTCAGACTGATACTACACACAGCCAAAAGAACTGCCACAAGCCCACACAACATCACATAGCTTTGGAAAAACATTTTTGTTCATAGGAACAAATTACAATATTTGACATTTGTGGATAGGAAAAGGAAACATATAAAGAAGGAGTAACATAAAACAAGCAGAAAGGTACAGCATTTGTGGGCACAGTACTACAACAGGGGAACATGCAGGGTCAGAGAGGGCAAGGGTATTCATATGAGAGGGGAAAGGGAGGGAGCATAAATATTACATAACAAATTACACACAAAACCACTGGACAAGAAAAAGAAACAAGAGGATATAGAAGAGGAAGAGGACAGAAAAGATTTTTGGAGTGTTTTTGACTTTTTTTTTACTTATTTTTAGGGAGTACAGATGAGGAAGAGTGAGTCAAGAGTAACAAAGGAGAAGAAAAAAAAAATTAGGTGCTGCACTGCCTCAGGGCCATCAAAACTGACACAGTGCCAGACCTTGGATCACAGGCCATTATGCACTTCCACCAGTGCTACCACCCCCACCCCCATAATGCAGCTCTGCCAGGAGGTCCAACACTTTCTTTTGGTCCTCCATTATTTTTTGGAGGTCACCCTTGACCTCCTGGCAGAACTGTTCCAACTTCTGCCGGACACCTTACAGCTCAGTGTGCACCGCCACCACCACCTCATGGCACAGGGCCTCCGGGCCTTCCATGCTGACCTGACATGGGGGGGCTGCTGCAGGCTTTGCTGAAGAATCTGCAGCATGGGGGCACCAGTGGGTGTGTGGTGCATCACTGAGGCTGGATGGTCCTGCTGCCTCCAAGTCCTGCTGTTGCTGTGTCCTCCTGCTGGACCTGCAGTACCCCTAGGCCACCAACTGACTTCCTCCTGCTCATTCCCCCTTCCCCTTGCTCATCACTGCCTCCTGCTGCTGAAGCCTCTTACTGTTTTGTGAGCCATGCTGCAGTGTGATGGTGCTGGAGGTGGCTCCTTTATCCACTGGTCCCAAAGTGGGACCCTTGTTTTCCCCACCTAACATTGCTACCACAAAGGTTGCAGATGACAACAGTGTCATCTTCAGCCTTTGTGGTAAAAAATGACCACATTGCTGAGAATCTGTGAGGGGATGCCAGCTGATGTCCCAGCGGGGGCCCCAATAACATCCTGCTGCCCTTGCTGGGGGGGCAGGGTGCACACCCTCCTGCTGCTGGGAAAGGGCAACCAGCTCCTGCTGCTGCTGAGGGGTGTGGAGAACCTGCTGTTGCTGCTGCAGGGGGCAACAGGCTCCTGCTGCTGGGGGGCAGGATACACATGCTCCCACTGGGGGGTCCTGTCTTACGGACAGACGCCTGTTAAGGTGAACAGTAGATCCTCCAATTCCTGCTGCTGCTGCCTTCTGCCCAGTCCTTCTTGCCCTATCTTCCTCCCATCCATGTTAAAAAAAAGTTTTCTTAATAGAAAACTAAATAAATGAAAAAGAAAGAGAGAGAGAGAGTCAAACATACACACACACACACACACACACACACACACACACTAACTATAAAGGTAGAAAAATATAACACAACAGAAACTGCCCTAGAACAGAAAGATTACTTTTTTTAAAATAAAGAAATTGGGGGCATTTGTTGGCTATGTGGCTTAGAGAGTAAGAAGCCTCCCATTTGGTAAAAGTTATTTCCTCCCAACTCGATGGTACCATTAGAACTTCCCCAGTAGAGATTACCCAAGAGTTTGACAGTTTTTATTCACAGCTATACAGTCCTCCCCTAAATGTTCCTTCAGATAAGGATATTCAGGATTATTTGGGGACTATTCCACTGCCGTAGCTATCCCATGACCAACAAACTTTCCTAACATGGCCTATATCTCAGTCAGAAATTTTAACTGCCATCCAGGCTCTGGCATCAGATAAATCTCCAGGCCCAGATGGATTTCCAGCTAACTTATACAAAACCCTGGCAGAAGATTTAATTCCCATTCTTGCTCAAGTTTTTTCCCTCCTTTGTGAAAAGGGTATATCTGACCCCTCTCTTCTGCAGGCTCTTATAATTGTTTTACCTAAACCCAATAAACCCCCAGACAAAGTCACCAACTGTCAGCCCATATCTCTTATGAACTGTGATATAAAAATCTTGGCAAAAATTTTAGCTGCTAGGGTAATGCAAGTTTGGGAGGGACTTATAGGACCTGAGCAGGTAGGGTTCATGAGGGGGAGATCCTCTCTAGACCATCTACGAAAGCTGGAACACATCTTCTCCATGTCCAGGGATTCTCAGGATCCAATGGTTTTGGTGTCCCTGGATGCGGAGAAAGCTTTCGACAGGGTACATTGGGATTTTCTTTTTCTAACAATGGAAAGATTTGGTTTCCCTACCAGGTTTATCGCATGGATAAAGATTCTATACTCCAGCCTAATGCCAAAGTATACTGCAACGGTATTCTCTCAGGAGGTTTCCCTCTTCACTCAGGAACTCGTCAGGGTTGCCCTCTATCCCCATTTTTGTTTAATATTTATTTAGAGCCCTTAATTAGACTTCTGAATTGCTCCCCACAAGTGCAAGGTATCACATTAGTCCCCTTTGAGGTTAAAATCTCAGTTTATGCCGATGATATTTTATTGCATTTGTCACATCCTGCCACTTCACTACCAGCTGCTCTCCTTATTATTTCCCATTTTGGACTGGTCTCAAATTATAAGCTTAATTTGGATAAAACTACCCTAATGCCCTTAAATCATCATGTACTCCCCACAGATTATACACAACTAGAGCTGAAAGGGTCATCTAAACTTGTCTATTTAGGAATAATTCTCACACAAAGAAATGCCTTGAGGAGAAGATTGAACCTGGATAATTTAGTGTTAACCATTGCAAGGGATTTAAATAGCTGGAGCATACTCCCAATGTCACTACAAGCCAGAGTCAGAGTTATCAAAATGAATATCCTCCCCCGCATTTTTTATCCTATTCATATGCTTAATCTCTTTATCCCAATCACATGGTTCAAAAAACTTCATGCACTAATATCTCATTTTCTTTGGCAAAAGAAGTGCCCACATCGATCTTATATAAAATTGGGTGCTCCAAAACATCTGGGGGGACTCAGGCTACCAAATCTCTATTTATATTATTTAGCCAGTCATATCTCAAAATATGCTCGCTGGACCCTAGGTCCGGGGCCTATGAATCCTTTAATATATATACCCATCTGGTTACAGGTTGAAAGATACTTGATTAAGACAATGGGAATATCTCCAGAGTCTATATATTTTGTATCTTTAAATAGATTACCTCACAATTAAGATGTGCAGTTATAGGCACATCGGTCAAAGTACATACTCAACTTTGCAGATCTATGAAATATGATAACACATGGGATATTTCCCAACCATTATGCAGAAACCCAAACTTTAAACTTCAGGGCACAACTATTTGTATGCCAGAGCTAATGAGGAAATATATTTCTGACCTCACACTGGTGGGAAGAATGCCTGAAAGCTCAACACTACTTCATGAGCTGGGGCTTCCACGGTCACAAATTTTCAAGGTATATCAGATCTGCCATATGCTGATGGAATGGTTTGGTACAGTAAACTGGGACATTAATCAAGGAGAGTTTCTCCGCATGCAATCCCTTGCTCGGTTACCCCATTCGGTCTCATGTCTAGTGACCTTTATCTTCCCCTATGTGTATCCTACAATATCTGGGGAATCTCATTACTGAAGTAGGACACTACCCACATTGCCCAAGGAATGGGATCGCATCTGGCTTGACCTTTACCAATATTCAACAAATGATAGGTTACGCCTTACTGAATTCTACATTCTCCATAATATATATTTTACCCCAAGGAATTTACTTAGAATGGGAAAACTTCCTACAGCAACATGTTCTAGACGTGCATCTGCAGATGGATCACTGTTTTACATCCTATGGGAGTGCAATAAAGCAGCCCCACTATGGGAGAAAATTAAGACCACAATGGACCCCCTATTAGGGTTAACAGATCTTTTTTCTCCTGAAATTTGTATTGTGGGAGCTCTTTCATCAATTCCTATTAGGGAGAGAAGGTTCCACATCTCCTTAGTCTCCTCAGTGGAAAAGCGATTGGTCTTACATCACTGGCTAGATCAGGAAGAAATTTCATATTCGGAATGGCTAAATGAAATTCTGTACAGCTTAAGGACTGAAAAAACAATAGCCACTCTTAGGGGCCACTCTCAAGGATATGACAAGAGATGGAGCAAATTGGAGACTTTGTTAATGGTGCAAACAACTCCTCTAAATGATGGTTGAATAAATAATAACATATACTATGGATATATTGTGATTAACATAACAATGGTTAAAGTTGTTTTGGTAGAACTTTCATTGTACACCCCATGATATGGAACCCCCTTATTTTTATTTTTATGCCTTGGTATCTTAGGGGAGGGAAGGGTTAATAAGGGAGGGGGGAGGGGTGTATGTATTACTTGTGCAGCTATTTCTCAATGACGTTTGGTCTTTTCATGCCATGTAACTTATAAGTTGACTGTACAAGTTCAACAATAAAGCTTATTAAATTTCAAAAAAAAATAATAAAGAAATTGGGGAAGAACACAGACACAAACAACCACACAAACTACTAAAATTTACAGGTTTTCCTTTGCAGTCTCACTCACACTCCACTACTCTGCCTGCAAACTCTAGGAAAATGAATCAGATTCAGTGGCTTCCTGCCTAAGTACAGTCACCCATGTGACCTGCAATCTGCTGCAGAGTAAGTCATGTGACAAACCTATTTTTCCCTAATATTGCCTAATACCACCGCAAAGTGAAATTTACCAGCAAAAGTGAAATTTACCAGAGAAACTGACGATGACATTTTATCATAAGGGCTTAATTTTATGAAATGTTACACAGGGAAATTCCCAATTTGCCAGAATTTTACTAGCAAAATAAAATTTTGCTGCATCTCTAGTGTCTAGTGGCACCCGCCACCCTCCAGTTCCCGGCTGGGTACTGCAATTGGTATGGGCTATTGAGAGTTTGAAAGTGTCTGTATGCCACCATCCCATCAGCACAGCAGTATCACTACTTCCTGTGACACTATAAACCCAAGTTCAGGAATAAGTTCAGGACATCAGATAGTCGGGCAGGGGAGAGGAATCGAGCATCCAAGTAACTGCTCTCCTCCTCCTGGAGGGTAGTGCAGTGCCTGAAGCTAGACTGTTCCCTAGCAGCGGTCAGGGGACAGTACCCTGAGCAGTGGTGGAGTGGCAGGTGTCTGGTGTGCCAGGCATAGGAATGTACATGGCACCATTATTGACGCCATTTTGCACATGCTCCTCTGTGCCATGGGGAGACAAAAAGCAGCAAAAGACATCCTGGATAGCAGGATGATTGCTGTTCCTTGCAGGCCCCACCGCTGACTCAGGCACAGCCCCTCTGGATCCTTAAGCCAGTGGGTCAAGAGCAAGCCCCACCACCCCTCAACAGAGAGTACTGTAAGCCACTGGAGACTGGTGATCTGGAAAGTTCTAGGGCAAGCTGGGGGAGCTGGCGGGATGAGGCCATGCCAGAGGGAAGAAACAAGACTGTATACCAAAAAAAGTGCCTGCATGTCTGCAGTTCCTGTAAACTGATGCCTTTCTGGAGACAAGCTCCCACAGAGGCACCACAGGACATGGCAGCTGCCACCCAATGCATAGAACTCACTCAGTGACTGAACTAGGGACTGAAACAGGACATGCAGATGTTCCCATATCTCCTGAGGCTGTCCTCAGTCAGGCTAAAACAGTCTCTCAGTGAGCAACTGACAACCAGTGCAGCCTTTCATCGTGGTTTATACTGCTGCAAGGTGCCTCCCACTGGAACATCTGGCCAGAAGAGTGGAAGGGGTCCCAGGAGAGCCCTGGAAGTTAATATTCTGCTACCCAGACTGACTAACTCAAAAATCCATAAAATAAAACAAGGTACTACTAACCTCAAGAGGGCACGAGGGTTACATGTACTTCATAAATGTAAAGTTTCAGCTATTGCAGTTTATCAGAGAATACATTTTGTATGTTCTTATATAACATCTTGTTAGATGTTTTAAGAAGTCTGTATAAAAAGAATTTCACTGACATTTTGATCTTGGAGATTGACCTTCAAAGGAGTTTATAATTGGCATTCTAGTTTAAAAATAATAATCTATATTTTAAATGGCAAGGAATGGATATTAGATATGCACTGCAGAGTGCACATGTAGTGTGACAAATTGCTGCAGTTTATATCCACCACTTAGAGGACTGTTTTCTAAAAGTTTCAAAGTTCACTTGAAAGCAACAGAAATCAGTACAAGTTGCAGATCTGACCCTTCTACTGGCAATAAAATAGTTCTATTATAGTTAGATTGGCACCTATATTGAAGGTAAACTGATGGAGCTCTAGTGAAAGAGGACCTAATGGACTACCTGGACAGAAATGGGTTCCAGGATAGTAAGCAGCTGGGGTTCTTCACAGAAAGGTCTTGTCAGACCAATCTGATAGTATTCTTTGGCTGTGTAGCAAGGGCAGTGGAAAAGGGACAAGCAGAACATTTACTCTATTTCAGCTTCAGCAAGGCATTTCACTCAGTGCCACACAGAATGCCGCTAACAAACTAGAGGATATAGAGCAGCAAAGAATCTAGTTGGATGGGTGGGAAGTTGGTTAGGGGAGACAGCAGAAAGAAGTGGTAAAAGTGTCAAATCAAGAAAGGAGGGCATAAGTGGGGTACCATAGGGGTCGATCTTGGGACTATTCCTTTTCTATATGTTCATCAGCAATATAGGAGAAGTAATACCGGGCAAGATGTGCCTCTTTGCAGATGACACTTAGTCCTGTGGCAGGGTAGACAGTGAGGTGGGGGTAAGGAAGTTGCAGCAGGACCTGTAAAAGTTACAGAGGTGGTCCAAGTCTAGTTGTTGAAATTCAGTGCCAAAAGTACAGGGTGATGCAGATAAGGAACAGGAACCACAGGAAGGAATACCGGACAGAAGGGGTTAAGCTGGCCACTACTTCAAAGGAAAGGCACATGGGGTCATCACATGGAACTCCCTAAAACAAAATAGCCAATGTAACAATGTACCCACCACAATGGGACAACCAGGTGGATTGATTAAGGTTTTATGTGTCTTAGGAAGAATATGCATTGTGGTGAGTATCAGACAGTCCACGGTACAGAAATATTTCTCTTCCCTATTTATAACCCCTCTGACAAGAATTAGATAAAATGCATAGCTTCTTTTTTCATTGTCAGGTGTTGGGTCAGATCTCAATTTTGATAAATATTCTCATCTTTCCACTGTCTGTATATTTCTGCAGTATATTTTCTGTATCCATAATCACTATGGAACTACCCTTATTATGACATCATACAGTAGGGACTATATACAGAGGGTCTTCGTAATGTGCATTTTACCCTTGCTAAAGCACCTGTTCAGGTACGAAACACCATCGGGTGAAGTTTGTGGCTCCTACCAGGTTGCATGTACCTCTATAGCTTTAATCCTTCATCATGTACAGTAAGCTTCAACAATAAAATGTATGTTTATCCATGGTGCCTCTTTGTTTGCCTTGAGTCTGTGTCTGTCTGTGAGGAAGGCCAGTGCAAGGTCTGTTTGGCTTGCATTGCCTAGTTTTTTGCCCAGGCATGGCACTAGCCCAGGGAGGTTCCTATTTGACTTGATTACAATGTAACAAGGCCTACAGCAAGGCAACCAAAATGTTGGGGTGTATTAGAAGCAGTTTCAATAGCAAGAGGAAAGAGGTAATATTACTTTTCTGTTTCTGGTGAGACCCACTCTGGAATGCTGTAACCAGTTCTGGAGTCTGCACCTAAGCAAAGACAGAGACAGACTAGAGATGGTGCAGAGTAGAGTAACAAAATGATTCAGGGCCAGCAGGGCAGATCCCATGTGGATTGTCTCAGGACACTGAGCATGTGCTTGCTGGAGGACAGAAGGGAGATGGGCAAAGGACAGAGACCTTCAAATTTCTGAAAGGAATAAACAAGGCAAATGCAAGGAACTATTCTGAAGGAATGGAAGATTGAAAACAAGGGAATATGAATATAAGCTGGTGCTGGAGAGATTCAGGAGAAATACAAGAATGTTTTGCTTTACCCAACAAGTGGCTGACGTATGGGATAACCTGCCAGCAGTGGTGGTGGGTACAAAAACAATAAAAGTGATCACATTTAGCTGGGACAGAGTAAAGGGTTTATAAGTTACTTGTGGGAGAACAGTAAGGCAGGGAGTGAGGGGTAGGTGAGGGTGAGAACCCATCTGGACAATAGATCACAGGGTACAGTAGGGTACAGCTGGGAAGACTGGATGCACCAATATTTTTTTTCTGCCAGCATCATCTATGTTGCTATGTAAAAATCCAAATTTGTGATGCACAAGGCCTTCCAGAATCCAGTGACACGTATTTATAAAATTTTTAAAACTTTGTGCTGGATTTTCAGGCTGGGTGGATGCTGATGAAAGAGTCATTCTTGGCTTGGTCACTGTCCGACTGCGTTTGGATACATTCTGGAGCTTAATTTTCAAAGGCTCTCAAGTTTATGTGATAGTTGACAAGATTTGTCTCAACAAAAGTGATGCACGCAGCATGTTCCTGATGCAGTTTTCTGCAAGTGGTGCCAGACTTTCAGATGTGGTTGAACCACCTCTGTGGAAGTCTAAGCAGCATCTGAACATTAGACATTGTGCTTGGCGTACCACACATGGCACTGAAATCCTCCTCACCCCACACACACTGTGTTTACAACAATTGTGTTCTTGTTACCAGCACAAAATATGCACAGTTTGTCTTCAGCAGAACTCTGCTACTCAAAATTCCCCAAAAGTTGAATCTCAGGACCTTCCATGTTTTGTTACATTTTCATAAAATCAGATCTTTGTCCTTTTGACTTCATCTCTTTATTTTGTTTATTCCTACCTTCATGTCATAACCCTCTGCTTATGACATCACAACCTATTGCTACATGCATGATTGTGATGTCACAACCAGAGGATTATTTGATTTCTTTTAATATTGCAAGCTTTATGCAACAGAAATTAACTACAGTATTAAAAGTGTATCAAAACACCCTCAGATCAAAACATACACTTAGCAGATATGAATCATATTACTCCACATATTACTGTATGACTTTAGGCTAGGAAAAACAGCAGGGACAAGTGAAGTCTAAGAGACAATGAGCCTTGTTTCATGCAAACTGTATCTGTTCATAAAGAAGGAAATGTCTTGAGATTCAAATTTTGGAAATGTTTTCAGATTTGTGTCCTGGTAGTGCAGACTGCAGCTTTTTTTTTCAAGGAGCTGGCACATGACTCTAACTTTGATGTTTTCTAGGATCAGGACAATGTCCCAGTTTGTGTTTGTGATGCCAGAGACTAATTCAAGGCAGCAATGTAATGAGCAACAAACTCTTTATGAGATGAGAAAGTCCTCATTAAAGCTTTTGTTTTGATTTTCATGAATACAATGGCAGTAATATATTGTAAACCCTATGGGACATTAATAAATATATTTTCTGTTAAGTAAGTAATGTTTGCAAATGCACATGCTGAAGTAGAATTAGCTTTTTCCTAGAGATTTCAGTGATACAACCAATTGAAAACCAGGTCCCTGCTAATCTTTTATATAACAGCAGGATAAAATACAGACTGCTTATTGGCTGGGACCCATAGGGATGTCTCATGGTATATATCTATATCTATTAAATATCTCTCTCCATCAATCTTTCTATCTATATATCTACAGTGTCTATCTATTAATCTATCTATCTATCTGTGTCTATCCATCCAGCCACCTATCTGGCTACAGTACATAATAACAAAGCAGCAAAGCAAACTAAAGAAGCTGAATCCTGATACTAAAAGGTATAACCAGGTTGTATTATGTTTTTTCATATCTTCCAGGTGCATATCCAAAATGACATCCTCCCCAAGCTGGTGCATTTTATACACCATAGTTACTTCCCTTCCTCCATCTGTCCATTTCCACTCCATCAAATGATCTGCCTCTCTTGCCTGCCAGAGTTTGTAAGAATGCTGTAGCATAGAGACCCAACTTATCCAGTGAGCTCACAGCCTCCAAGTACAGTCCATCCAAGTATCTATTATGAAGGCCCATGTTTGTATATCATCTCTTTACTGTGTGCCATGTATTATATTCTTCAGTGAGTTGTGTGTGGATTTTGCCAGGAGCTAATTCTCTCAGCCTCAGCTATTAGTTTAGTCTCTAGAGCTACTTGGCTTAACTTTAAAGACTGAATACATATAAAACAGATTGTTTTACTGTAATCCAAGTGTCAGAAAATCACTATCAGTCTCCTTGTAATGATTTTCTGACACTCAGAATGAGACTGCCAGCTGACTGAGCAGGAGAGAGAGAGAATGAACTTCATTGATGAATATTACAAAGTCCGGCTTCTTGATAGATTATGATACATACTCTGGTTTGTCACATCAAACATGATACATTGGGCAACTTTAAATAGGGAAAGGTCACCGTTTGGGCTCAGAATCCTAAACAACACAAATACTGGATACACTGTTGTCCCTACATTGAGCAAAGCCACTGGGCTAGATTCATGAAAGAAATTCTGCATGGTAAATGCATGCTACTTCAGGTAACGTGTGGTGTTTCATACCTCTGATTCAGGAAACAGCCTCTGAAGAAAACAACAGCAATTAGAGGACACAACTGTGGAAATAACATATACAAACTGCAGGGGTCCATTAGCTGAAGGATAGCAGAGCAAGACACCATTGCCACTGAGAACAAAAACATAGCCAGTAATGTGGTCACAGTAACAAAACATGCATACATAGTGAAATTAATGAGGGATGCAGGCACTGCAGTACACAAAACTTCTGCAAATGGAGCTGCCATCACTAGCATAGCCATGATCAGCATACCAGCTGAACCCTCAGAACACTGTAGCACAGCAATCAGGAAGCACATAGCACACTGTTACTGCTATGCTAAACAAAGGGGTCTCAAGCACCTTTTAAACAGCACAAGACTGCACCAGGATGCAATAGTGCCACAAAATGGCTACCTACATGCTGGCAGCAACCCATGAGGAGGGAAAGAGATGCAGAGCTTTCTAGAAATTATTTACCCAGGATAGCCCAGATAAGATGTAAAAGCTCATTTACAGTGGGTCCTGCCTCTACCCATTTCCACAACTGGGTGGTCTTGAGCACTAGAAGGTTATGTGACTTGCCCAGTGTCACACAGTAATACCTTTGATCTAGTAGGGTTTCAAACCCCATTCTTCCAGTTCCCAAGTCAAGAGATTACATATGATACTACATCTCTGGATGTCTAGGAAATAGACTATTGTACACTTGGCAGCCATGCTTTTAATAGCAGATAGCATGTGCTTTTTACCCATTTTGAATCACATGGTGCCCCCACTACTGCAGGCTTCTATGTAGCAGTGCCTTTGATGTCATCTTCTGCAGTCCAGATAACAAGCTAAATGACCTCATGAATTAATATGCCATTTGAAAAACTGCACCACATGGTTCATAGACACAATTAACTGTTAGCAGTGCTCATGTTGCTTCTTTAGTGTTGTGGTAGTGCAGAACATGGTAGTGGTCTCTGTATTTAACATGTGCCACATTCTCCTTGAAGAATGTAGCCCATTGTCACACACACACATACATACACACACACCATATTTATGACATGAGTTCTCTAAAAAGGGTGACCAAACCTTGTGGTCTCTACTCTGTATTAGATTAGCCTGCCATCCCACAAGAGCTTTGATTGTTATAACTAATCATAACAGAGCAGAACAATTAATTTCTTTATCATCATTCCCAGAACACCAAGGTCAATTGGGAGTATGTTAATCTGCAGGTGTATTCCAGTACAACAAATGAATAACAGCAGTAATGTTTAAAACATGAACATCAGTTCAAATCAAAGAACTGGACCCTACTGGGAGAACAGCAACAAAACAAAAGACATGGTAGAAACAGTTTCTTAAGTTATTTCCTTGACAGGTACTGTATATTTCATAATGAGTGCAACTTTCATGATTGGTGTAACATGAGCAAACACTGATCTAGTTGTCAAGAGGATTTGTGCATTCTGTAGGTACGCATAGAAGCAAAAAATAGTTGCTTATCCCATGGAAACTCACAGAACTTTTTCCAAAAATTAAAGACTGCTGCCCAATTGAACAGCTGGTACTAATTGAGGCTGACAGTAATGAAAGACTTCAGATTAATTTATTGTTGAAGTGGCAGTATACTATGCACACACTTCTTTAGACTATAGACTATGATACCTAAGTCTAAAATTTGAATCTAAAATTCAGTTGCAATACAGTATTAACAAAGGTTGGCTGGTGTCAGTGGTACTGGATTCTAGGATTTTGGGGCGGGTAAAGAGAGTGTGTATATAGTGAATACAAGTAGTAGGTTTCTGTTATTAACATCCTGAACCAGTAATGAAACCAGAACCGTGAAAACAACCCACAAACTACAATTGACAGAAGTAGTGCTGTGCAGAATGTGGAATTCCACTGGGAGAATTAGTGTGAAATGGCTATTCTGAGAGTGGAAATTCCATTGGAATTTCACTGGTCCTTCAGCTGAATTCTGCCTACTGTGATCCATAGACTAATATTCCACAGAAAAGCAATTTTTCTGTGAAAATTATTCTGCAACTATTTCGTGGAAAATATCAAATCCGCAGAACAATATTCCGCGGGACAGTATTTTTCCATGGAAAATAATTCTACAACTATTTTCTATTGCAGAATTTTGCCATTCCATTTTTTGGCAAAATCTGGTGGAATTTCTGCAGAATTTTAAAAATTCAGCAGAATTTCATTCCGCCTGGAATTTGAAAATTCCACACAGCACTAGACAGAAGATTAATGTTGGAAGAACTGCCTCATCTCCCAACCGTACCACTTGGTTCCAACTTTAAAGCACCAGAATGCTACTGACCTAGAACTGATCACAATCACCCCACAGTAGCTGCCTTATACATGCTGCACCTTTCATTTGCACCTTGCTAAGGAACATTAGTCAGCAATCAGACATTTTGCTACTGATCTGACTGCATCCTCTGGCCATGTTCTAAAGTTTTCACCATGTTCCTGTCTTCCTACCCTACTTCTCTACTGCTTTTAAACAACTCATGGCACAATGCACTACTCTGGCAGCCCAGGCATGCAGTGCCATCCTCCAGAATCAAGTGCTCTTATCACAGTTTTGCTGTGATATCTTGTTGGATACTGCAGGAACTCAGTATAAATCAATGGCAATTACTCCAATGTGTTATGCAGTAAATGCTGAAATCTCAGACAAAGCATTGATCCCTATCGGATGGCACAGTATATATCCTTTAAAGGAGAGCCTCCTGAGGATATTAGCTGAGTAGTGAAGATGAGATGTCACCTTCCCTATCACTGAAACTCACCAGCGCACTCATACCTACAGTATACAAAACAAGCATTTGTCAATGCCGAATGTTGTCTTGCTGTCATTGGCATTGGTAGTGCAGGAGTTAGAGAGATGCATAATAGGAATGACAGTGAAGTATTGAACTGATGCCAACCCCACCCTCACCCCTGCAGAGACTGACAGATGTTGAGGTGTGCCTTTGGCTCATCGGCCATAAAGCCCATGCCATTTCACCTCACCCTATCCTGCAGACACCAACAAGTGTTGTGGTGTGCCTTGGGGTCTTCAGGCATTATGCTCATCCCATTCCATAAGGAAATACATTGAGATGGGTGCAATCTAGGAGAATGGGGTGAACTTTGGGGCTGAAGTCTCCAAGGTACATAATGCCTATCACTGGCTGCAGGGTGGGGGTGGAATGGCATGAGCATTACAGCCGATGATCCCAAGTCACACCCTGATGCCTGTCAGTCTCTACAGGGTGGGGCATTACAGTTGAAACCCTAACACCATGGGTGTTTGTTGGCATTTTCACTCCAAATTTTCAACATGAGCTTTCTGTGACCCCTTCTGCTGAACAGTGGCACTATAAGTTTGTTAGCTGAAAGGTGATTTTACAGCGATCAGCCATTTGGCGCCACAGGTGCAAAAACACATTTTGGGCAGGATGTGAAAAATGACAGCTATACTGTTCATGAGGAAGTGTGAAAAATGTAAATGTTGAAAGTCTGGAGTGAAAATATGAAAAAGTGGTGAAGTCACGTGTGTGCGTAGAAACTGCATAATGCACACCTGTAATGCAATTATTTAGGGATTTTAACCAAATTTTCAACACAGGCATTTTGGGACCTCGACTCATGAACAGTGGCACTGTGATTTTGTTAATCTGTCCAGTTGATTTCCCAGCAACCGTGCCATTGTGTGCCACATGTGCAAAAAATACATTTTGGGCAGGATGTCAAAATGACAGCTGTACTGTTCACAAGGAAGGTGTAAAAAATGGCAATGGTGAAAATCTGGCATGAAAATATTAAAATTGTCAAAATTCACGAGCATGCGTGGAAACTGCATAATGCATGCTCGTAACTCAGTCATTCTTTAATTTTTTCACCAAATTTGCACATGGGTTTTGGGACCCGCCTCATGAACAGTGGCACTGTAGTTTTGTTAATCAGTCCTGAAAGGTGATTCTGTACAGTGACCATGAAATCACCTTTCGGGGCGAGTAATGAGATGACAGTGCATGTGTTCATGAGGTGGAGTCCCAAGAACCCCATGGTAAAATTTGAGTGAAAATTCTGAATAATGGCTGAGATATCAACCTAAGTTGATATCTCAGCCATTACAACTAGTAATGTATCAGTTAAAAGCCTGTTAGGGAGCAGTGACCACTGCACTGTTTTTTTAACATTTCTGAGCCTTGCACTACAAAACATACCAGGTACTACGACTAAGCTGAATTTTCATAAAGCTGATTTTGTTGGCCTCATAAGTGAGTTTGCTCGTTGGGATTGCAAAGAGAATTCGTGATACATCTATTCAAGACATGTGGGACTCATTGCTAACCAGGATAAAGCAGCTAGTTAATAAATATATACCAAACAAACCTAAATATGATAGTTCCAAGAGGAACAAGCCTGTCTGGCTGCCTAGATCTATCAAAAATTATAAACACAAAAAACAGATTGTTTAAAAAGTATAACAGCTATGGCTCACCGTTATATTATAAACTATATAGAGAGTGTCTTAAACAGGTTAAACAAAAATCAGGAGAGCAAAAGCACATTTCAATTGACACTGGCAGATAGAGTCAAAGATAGTAAGAAATCCTTTTATTCATATGCAAACAATAGAAGAAAGGAAATAACATGATAGGACCCTTTATAAATACTTCACCACACATAGGCAACAAGCCTTTGTGTAAAGCAAATCAACAAAACACAACAAAGGAAAAAACACTATGGTTCTCAAAAGAGGTGGCAGGCAAGGTTAAGGAGAAAAGGATAGCATTCAGGAAATATAAGGAAACACAGAAGGAGCAGGACAGAGAGCTTTATCAGTTAAAGCAGAAAGAGGCTGAGAAGGCAGTCAGAATAGCAAAGGCCCAAACCGAGGAAAGGATAGCCAACTCTGTTAAGAAGGGGATAAGACCTTTATAGGTACATTAGGGAGCGAAGAAAGACCAAAGAAGGGATACTGAGGCTTAATAAAGGGGATGGAATGTGGGTAGAGGGTGACAGTGAAAAGCAGGGTACTGAACTTAATATTTTGCTCAGTATTCAAAGGAAGAGGAGGGGGTACCTAAACCAAATAAGAGGAACACTCTGAAGACGGGGTCGATACCAGTCCATTTACACAAGAAAGGGTTCTGAAAGAACTAATGAAATTGAAGGTGGACAAAGCAATGGGGCCTGATGGGATTCACCCAAGAATTCTAAAAGAACTAAGGGTAGAACTAATGACACCGCTGACTACCTCTTTAGCAAATCATGGGAGGATGGGGTGGTACCTGAGGACTGGAAGAGGGCAGATATGATTCCTCTTCACAAAAGTGGGAGCAGGACGGAGGCAGGAAACTACAGACCAGTTAGTTTGACCTCAGTGGTAGGAAAATGATGGAATCACTTCTGAAGGAAAGAATCGTTGAGTACCCAGAGGCCAGTGGGGCACAGGACCAAGGCAGCATGGATTCATGATGGAAGGTCATGTCAGATGAATGTAATCGATTTCTTTACTGTGTCACCAAAGTAGTAGACCAGGGAGGGGCATGGACAAGGCTTACCTAGATTTTAGCAAGGCATTTGATACAGTCCCACACAAAAGATTAATACAAAGTTAGCCAGCCTTGAGTGGGTCCCAAGGTGGTAGCCTGGATAAAATTGGCTAGACAACAGGATGCAAAGGGTAGTAGTAAATGGAGTCCACAGTGAAGAAAGGAGGGTTACTAGTGGGGTACCGCAGGTTTCAGTTCTGGGACCGGTCCTTTTAACGTCTTTATAAGTGACATTGCAGAGGAACTGGAAGGAAAAGTATGTCTCTTTGCAGGCGACACAAAGATCTGCAACAGGGTTTATGGACCAGATGGAGTGGAAAGGATAAGAAGGGACTTGGCAAGGTTGGAGGAATGGTCAAATGTATGGCAGCTCAGATTCAATGCAAAGAAGTGCAAGGTAATGCACCTAGGAAACAAAACCCAGGGAAGAGTACACAATGGGGGTGAGATACTGACAACAGTAAAAATGGAAAGGACCTGGGGTAATTATATCAGATGACCTAAAGGTGGGCAAGCAATGTGAGAAGGCAGTAAGGAAGGCTGGGGATACTAGGATGCATAGGGAGAGGCATCAATAGTAGAAAACAGGAAGTTGTTATCCCTCTGTACAGACAGTTGGTGAGACCCCATCTGAGTACTGTGTGCAGTTCTGGAGACCCCATCTCTGCAAAGACATAGACAGAGTGGAGGCTGTCCAGAGGAGGACAACCAAAATGGTGCAGAGTCTGCACCAGAAGACATATGAAGAAAGACTAAAGGAGCTTTATATGTATACCCTTGAGGAAAGGAGGGAGAGAGGGACATGATAGAAACTTTCAAGTACCTCAAGGGAATCAACAAAGTCCAAGAGGGTGGCATCTTTCAGAAAAGATGATGCAAGAACAAGGGGCACAATTTGAAGATAGAGAGGGGGACAGCTCAGAGGTAATGTGAGGAAGTATTTTTCACAGAGAGGGTTGTGGATGCATGGAACAGCCTCCTGAGGAGGTTGTGGAGTCAAGAACAGTGGGGAAATTCAAGAATGCATGGGACAGACATAAGGCAGTCCTAGTGGGGGTAGAAAGAAGTAAGCTGTTGGTTAACTAGGATCGGCAGCTCATCAGTTAGGTAGGAAAATGGGTAGCTAGGTGTGCCAAGCGGTTCTTATCTCCGTCAAATTCTATGTTTCTAGTAAATCATTCATTATGATCACTTCATGAATCATATAAATTTTTACTAGTTACTTGGATGTATTGTAAGCCTGTTTTGTTGTATCTCTCCAGGCTTCACCACCCCACCATTGTACTCATTAATGAGCATTTTTAATTCGGAGAGTTTTGTGCTACAGCTCATGGGGAAGTACAGCCATAGGCATTCACATCCTTCCTGTACAACATGTGAGTTACAGTACTGTAAGTAGTGCTGGGCAAAGTGGTTCTACTCTGGCCTGCCAAGTGATTCATGGAGTAACGCAGAACCGAGAGTACTCCACAATGTGAAGCTAAGTACTTTCTTTCATAATGAGGAATGCAAAGTCCACTGAAACCAATGACTTTGCATTATTCCACCTTCCCAAACCACTTCTCCATCATCACTTTAAGGTGAACTACATTGAAATCAATGTAATTCACCTGACTTCTCCTTGTAATTGAGCTCCAAATGAAATTCTGCAGTGATTCATGGGATTGCAGGTTACATGAGCTCTAGACTGTTATGCACAGCCTCAGTTCTGGCCTGGGTAGTGTGTGTGTAGTAGTAGCTGGAGACATTTTGCCCTCAGAGCTCTGTGATTCAGAACCTCTAAAAGCTGTTTAAAATGCCTTTTGAGTCATTTGTTTTGCTCAAAATTTAGTACATCAATTGTAGGAAACCCTTCTGTGCTCATATCGGTGAGTGTTTATCGTTGCGTGTGGATTTTGAATGTTAAATTAGAACAGTCAGTCTGTGTACTTGAAGTGTGCTTTGAGGAGGGGTGTATTTGTGGTGTAGGTACATTAACTGGGAGAAAAAGCGATCTTTCTGTTTTGGTTATATTTTTCTTGTATAACTGTGTTAATGTACACAGTAATATTTTCAGTAATGTTGACATTTTTTTCGCTGTTGTTGTGGTGCAGCAGTTTACAATTTGTCTGTTTAAAACATTTGGTTATATTACTAAAGATTTTCAATTTGCTACACATTACTTGTGTGTGTGTGTGTGAGTGTGCGCGGCGCGCATTAAATCAGACACCTTTATTGTGCCATAGACTAATTGCAGTAGTATGACCTGCTATCCACTGCACCTGCATAAATTTTTATACTGCTTTGTGGTATCTTTACTGGTAGCGGATTGTTACTGTCATGCACTAATACCCAACTGGCAAAATGTATTCATTTCCAGATTTGGATTTGTGACTTGTGAGCACTGTTTGGGTGTTGTGCCTTTTCATATGCATCCATTGAGTGTGCAGCACAATCTTAATCTGTCTGTGCATTTGCAGTGCACCATTAATTCTGGAGACTGCATTTCTTGTTATGCTCTCATTTCACTTAGTCAGCACTGGGGAATTTTCTGGACACAAGACAGTAGCATATCGTCAGCACTCATGGAATTTTCTGGACACAAGACAGCAGCATTTTGGGGATGCACATTAATTCTGGTGACTCTGTGTGTGACCACTGCATGCATGACTGAGTCGCCATTAATTCTGGGAGACTTTGCATTTCTTGTTACGCTCTCATTTCAGTTAGTCAGCACTGGGGAGTTTTCTGACACAAGACAGTAGCACTTTGGGGATGCACATTCATTCTGGTGACTGTGTGGGTGAGTGTTGCCAATATTGTTGTCCTCCACCTTACTTCACTTTTAAGGTGGAATGACAACACAAAGTAGTAATAACAAGGTGAAGTGAGCCTTTCCTATGGGGCACTCTGTAGTGAAGTGCTACACAAAGTGGCCACTGCGCATTCACTTCAGTGGCAGATTTAAAATCGCTGCATCTCTAGGGGGAGGCCGCTGTGACAGAGAGGAGGCTGCGCCGGTCACCCACTGGGATCCACAATGGGGTGGGAGCAGGGTGGTGGGACACCTACTGGACGGGGGTTGGGGCACTAGACCACCAGGAAATAAGAATTTTTTCAGGAACTGGGGATAGAGGATGGGAGTGGTTGAAATAAACCACTAGACCACCAGGGATTTTTTAAACAATACAGATGGAGGTAGGGATGGGGGTTTACTGTACATTTCATGGCTAGGTGGGTGACTGGGTGGAGGGGAGGGATGACTAATCACCAGGGCATTTGTCAGGCTGGGCACTGTGAGGCAGGGGATGAGGGAGGGATCGATATTGGAACCAGCATTTTTTTACAAGTCGGGTGAGTGATCCAGTGGGAGAAGGACTGCTAGACACCAGGGAGATTTGGTTTACTTGTGGGGTGGGTGGGGATGGGCCATCAACCACTAGGGATTATTTTAAGGAATTTCCACATTTTCCACCAAAACATTCGTGGACATTTTCTGATCTGCCACAAGTGGAAGTTCAGAAGCTTCTACCAAAGTTCAGAGATTTTGCAGAACTTCAGCAAAGGTGAAACCCCCACTTTTACCCACCCTAACAGGGAAGGATCCTCAGGGACTTAAAGGGCCAGTGCTCCATTTTGGAGAAGTCGCTCCACAGGCCCTAGTATTTCTCCCAGGAACCCCACCCATCTCCCATCAGCCACCTCATTTCCCTGGATTGCTTGTCAACAGTTGGCTTGCCTGCAGTTCAAGGGCACGACCAGGCCTATGCTGTACTGCTGACCACTCGAACCCTGGCGGTAGGTGGACACAACACCTGTACTGAAAACTGTAATTGTCCATCTCAGTGTCTCTCCCAGTTTTGTACACTGGGATGCAATTAACCATGAAAGGCTGGACTGTTTGCCTCAGGGCCTCAACTACAGTATAACAGGGCTTGAACTGCCCTCCCTGCAACCATGAGTTTTCCTGGAAGGATGCACTGTTTGCCCGGGCCTGAATTACAGTATAGCAGGGCTTGAACTGCCTGCCTGGCAACCACTTCAACTTGCTGTCTGAATCAGTGCTGAAACTGCTTGCCCTGCACCTCAACCATTGTTGGTTCCCAAATTCTTCCAAATTGGGCCTGAACTGTCTGCCCACAACCAACTGTGGTCACCTGCATCAGTCCCTTCCCCCAAACTGAACTGTTGCCTTGGGGAAGTGGACAGGATGCATAGCTATAGTAGTCCCACCTCATGAACTGTTTGTCCTATGATGGACTGCAAGTGCCTGCACCCTTGAGTCTAGGGGCCACCTTTCATTCTGGGCAGCCAAGCTTCCAGTGCTTTCCACCAGCCCACTGACAATCTCCAAAGACATCAAAGACTGCAGTAGCCAGAGCAGTAATAGTTAGTTATTCAATAAAGTCAGCCCTGGAGCTAATGGAGCTCAAGGTAGTGAGGTTTCCTCTGCAATATGGTGATTAGGAAATTGCCATGTTTTATTTTGCTTGCTGTAGGTGGCCAAAGCTACCCTCTTCAGCTGGGTGGCAACCCATCTGCGACCATCTCAAGAACCCTCCACTACAGTAGAAGGATAGCTCCTCAACCTGCTTCCATCCTTTCATCACCTGCCTCTTCATCTTCTTCATCTCCCTCATCCTCTTCATCTTGTTGCTTCCACTTCCTGCTAGCCAACGAGACTGATCGGTTGATAAGGTACTGTACTGCCCATTATCCAAACTAGCTAGCCACCACCTGCTCCTCATCAGAAAGACTGTTGCTCCTGCTGGACTGTCATATCATAGACTGGCATACTGCTAATTACACTTGGCCAAGGTGTCTAGGTATTGTTGAACTACTACTGGTAGCATCTGCAGATGTAGGGCACTTGGTGACCCTTTTAGAGTATTACAATACAGATCTATATATATAACTGCCTACCAGTTTATCTACTGTATCTAATACATATATAGTTGCCTTCCTTAGATAACATTGCTTAGTGTATGACAATCATTGTAAGTGCCTTTTATATTGCAATTAAGTAACCAGTTATATTTCCAGCATAACAAGTGACTGTCAGAATAAAGCTGTCTGCTTACACCTGGAACTGCTGTGTTTGCCTCTCCATGGGGAAAAAGATGAACACCCCAGTACAGTCACCACACTGGTATGCCTGGGAACTAATGAGCCAAAATGGCCTCAGTTCAATAATGCCCAGAGTATCTAGAGAAGTCTATCTGACCTCCTCTTACACAAATCACTTGATGTGGGCAGCTGCAGTACACTTGCTTGTAAATGGCAGCTTGGACACCAGTAAAATTGTCTGTAACTGGCCATAAATCCAAATCAACCCTCAGAAGCTACTGGTTCCCATTAAGAATGACCAAATCAACTACATTAACATTCTTGAAGGAAATCCAAACAAAACTGACAAAGAAACCAAGGAGCGCACAATGTAAGCCACAATCACCTCACACTAAACTATTAGGAAAACTACCAATACAACCATTAAACTTGATGAAATGCTTATTTAATGCCTCAGTTAACTTCACTAATTACAAACAGAACAAAGATAATAACATAAAAACTGGTAGCTTTTTATTATTTTTCCCACCATACTACAGTGCAACTTGTGCTATGAACTCCCTTTCTTATTTTGCCCCCACACACACACATACACATACACACAAGTTTGAGGACTACTTGTCCTTACAATTAACTACAAGGGATCATTTAAAATCTTTTATGGTCTTCTATATGTTTTCTATTCTTTAGCATATATACCCATTTTATAAGCACAATAAGGCACTCTAGGGTGGGATTGCTGGTGAAATTACAGCACTTTCAGGGTATTAAGGTAATCCACATTTGGGGTCAAGCCTAAGCATGGTGTAATCTCTACAAATCCCCCAACCTGTAATGTTTTATTTCTTGCTTAGTAACCACTCCGCTGTTCATACTAATGTCTCTGTATCAATACCAAAAGGATCCTCTCAGGGACTTGAATATGGAAACCTATCAAGAGCCTGTAGGTTTTAAGCAACAGAAAATTCCAAAAGGCAACATTTCTGCCACCGCAATATATAAGAGGACTGTAAAGAAATTTTATGTGCTTGTTTTATGGTTTGAAAACCTAGGATCCTATTTAAACTTGTACAAGCTGTTTAAAAATAATTTTCTTTTTCATGGTAAGTGCAATAATAGAGGTTATGTAAGTAAGGAATCAACTTTTTACAATGACCTTTCCCATATTTCTTGATGGGTCACCTAAAACTTTTTATTAAATTGGTGGTAAGTAGTGTCTAACTGATTCAACCTAATGGATTTCAGTAATCAAAGTCTGTCTGCTGTTTTTCAGTCATTTTCATACAGTTTTATAACCTACAGAAACTGCAGTTCTGAAATGAATGGCTTGGCCTCCTCTCCTGGGTGTGCCACTTTCAGCATCTGCAGGGTGAGCAGAAATGAAAGAATCCTTAGAGGAAGCTCTTTGACTGACCTTTGCAACATCATAATCAAGGATAATATGCTTTTTTAGCCTGAAAAATTATTTTGTTCCTGAAGGAAACTATAATGTGCACAAATTCTCAACTTTAAAAATGTCAGCACTTTAGAAAGCAGCATCATGAAAGATGGATGGCAAGTTGCCAACCGCCTCTTTCAACTCACACAAAACGAGGTAGTGGTCTTACTTCATAGCAGCCTCCCATTTGTGGTGGAGAGGGTGGTAGTGGACCCAGATCAGGGTCGGTACATTTTGTGCTGGGCACAATGGGAGGAAAACAGATTACCTTTGCGTGTGTGTGCTCCTGCTATTTGTAATGGTGAAGTTTACAAGCGCTTGCTGGGTAGCTTGGTCTGTGAACAGTTCCCCAACCTGTATATGGGGGACCTCAATTGTATGATGGAGCCTAGCTTGGACCACTCCATGGGGTAGAGACATGAAGGAGGGATTCGACAGGGAACCAGGGAATGGTGGATTTAGATCTGGTGGACACCTGGAGGCGGTAAACCTGGGAACCAAGGAATATACATTTTCCTTGAACCATCATGAAACTTGATCCAGGCTGGACTATATACTGTACAAAGGGAAAATATGCAGACATTAGAGAAGTTACTCATAGCCTGATAATGACTTCTGATCATGCAATAGTAATAGTGAGGGTACTTACGAGGAGGAGGGAGGGGTGAATGTGGGATGGAGATACCCCATGTAAGTGTTGACTTCTGATAAATTCAGGGAATATTTAAGGAAGCAATGGGACATTTATAAGGTGGGAATGCAGCCTCGGCTCCATCAAATGTGATATATATATATATATATATATATATATATATATATATATATTTTTTTTTAAGATTCAGAGAAGACCTTTGAAGGGAATTGGGGAGGGGCAAGGCCTATATAGAGGGCATGATAATAAGTTATATGGCAACCCTAAAAAACAAAGGTGGATTAGACAGCACACATTGGAGACTCAGCTAAAAGAGCTCGAAAGAAAGGTTACTCTGACCCCGACTACACAATTACAGGGAGAAATGAAGGCACTAAGAGGGCCCTAATCTGTTGTTGACAGGAGGCAAGTAACTCACTCTTTTTGCAAGGCAGAAGCTATATGAATGGGGGAATAAGCTGGGAACCATATTGGCCAGATTAGCAAAAGGAAGAAGGGGTTAGCCACAGTCACTGCACTTAGGGCTCAGGGGGACGGATGGAGAATCTCGGTAGTAGTATCAGGAGTACTTTTGCAGAATTTTACAAACAACTATACTCAGTGGAGTGTTACGGGACAGAGACAGTAGCCACTGAATTCTTAGAGGAGTACAGATACGAAACTCAATGAGGAACAAAGGGAGAGAATGGGGAACAGATTACAGGAGAGGAAATTGGGGGGCAATTGTTCAGACGAAACAGGGAAGACAGGGTGCCCAAATGGTTATGTAATGGAGTACTATAAAGAACTAGCAGGGAAATGGTGGGGCCCATGGCAGAAATGTTGGAGAGGCATTGGAGGAGGGCAGATACCAGCCTCCTGCTTACAGGCGTTGGTGTGAGTGCTCCCTAAATCAGGTAGGGACCCAGTGGATTGTGCCTCTTACCGTCCCATCTCCTCCTCAATTGTGACGGAAGATATTCACCAAGGTCCTAGCTAGGAGACTGGAAATGGTATTGCCTCAATTGGTACACCGGATCAGACTGGATTTGTCCAGGGAGGTTGTCTTACCGCAATATGAGGAGACTCGAAGTGATCCATTGGGGCACTCGGCATCCGGGACAAGTGGTGATGCTGTCTATGGATGCTGAGAAGGCCTTTGACTGCATTGAAGGGCCCTATTTATTTGAAGTCTTAGGTAGGTTTGGGCTGGGAAGAATATGTAAATATGGTAAAACCTAGTGTGCAGGTGTTAGTGACTGGGGAGTGCTCGAGTCTTTCAAGCTGCATAGGGGGACTAGACAAAGGTGCCCCTCTTGCCACTTCTCTTGCACTAGCAAATGAACCACTGGCATGGTGTATAATGGTGGATTCCAGAATTAGAGGGTGATGGGAGGTTCAGGGTGCAACACAAGTTTACCCTATTCACGGATGACCTGTTACTGTTTGCTACAGAGCTGGAGACTACAGTGCCAGTACTTTTAGGGTTAATTAAAGAGTTTGCAGTTTTCTTGGGGTATAAGCTAATTTTTTTTTTTATTTAGTTGTTTAACCAGGTATAGCACAAATTTATCTGAATCTGAGATGCTTAGAGTATCCAGACAAGAGGGAAGACAAGTAGAACCCATGGTGATTTCAGAAGGTGAAGGACAGCTTTGTGTATTTGGGTGTCAGGGTGGGGTGAGATCTTGTGTGGTTTGAACTATGGGCCACTGTTATAAGAGGTGGGGTGGATATGGAAAGGTGAAGGCACTTCCCATCTCATGGCTGGGAAGGATAAACTTGTTAAAGATGAATGTGCTTCCTGAATTTTGTATATCATGCAGATGCTTTCTATGGGTCTTTTGAAAGGGATACTAAATTTCTGGACAAGGAGTTTAGCAGGTTTGCATGGCAGAACAAATGTCCCAGGATGAGTCTGCAGAGATTGAAAGGAGGCAAAGGAAAAGGGACCTTGGTTTCCCGGATGTTAGGGGTTATTTTCTGGCTATCCAATGTAGATATGTACAGGACTGGGTACATATAGGAAGGAGACGAGTTGGGTAGATCTGAGGGGGAGGATACCCCAGTTAGATTATCAGCATATCTAGACCTAGGGGCTGGAGGGAATATGGTCAAATACAACATAAGAACCCTTTGGTTGAGTGGACATTAGAGGCATGGGAGCAGAAAAAACAAAAAGAGAGGGAGCAGACTTAACGTGGTTAGCTTCAGTTGTGGAAATCTAGCATTCCTCCCAGGGTTAGAAGATGTGGGATTTTGATTATGGGAAGAAGGTGGAGTGTTCTTCCTGCAGGATCTATACACTCAAGAGGAGATTAAAACCTTTGAAGAACTGCAGGATCAAGTTGGAATACCAAGTGGCACACATATAAATACTTCCAGAAGCAGGCATTTGGTATGAGTAGAGGTCAGACAGTGGGAGATACAATAGCTATTGGACCTTGGAGGACTCAGTATTACAGGCACATACATCCCTAAAGGACTGGTAGCAAGAATGGGGAGACAGAAAAGGAGAGGTTCTCAGATCTAACAGGTAAGGTGATGGGTCTGTTGGAAAGAAATATGGGGATACAGATCTCAGAGGAGAATTTGGCCACCATATTGACAACCCATATGGGACTCCTGATGTGCAACAATTGCTCCGGTTCTTCCAATCTGCCTCCTGAAGCTGGCGACCTCCAGGCTACATGGAAGAACAGCCCATAAGACCCCATTGCTCCAGTTCTCCCCCACCCGCCTCCTAAACTGGTGACCTCCAGGCTACATGGAAGAACAGCCCCATAAGGTATTGGACCATCTCCTCCTGATCCTGGTCGGCAGAACAGCTCTGATATTTTTTTTTTTTTGCATAAATATTTTGGATTATGTATTTTAGCACTCTTTGGGAGTGTACTTTAAGACACCAGTCAAGTAGCTGGGTTTGGTAGCCTTTTACAAGTGTGCTTTAAGAGATCATGCCCTGATTCAACTGTACAGCTGTGATTTGCTTATTTCAGTCTCTTGATTTCTTTAGTCACTTGATTTCTTTAGTTGTAGGATGTATTTTACAGGCTGTAATACCTACTAAGTTTACCGTTTGCTCTACTTTTACTCTGAATTGTATTTGTTTCGTGGTGACTGTTGTGCGCGTGCAATCTCAAGTTCCCCATTTCCGCCCTACTCTGCATCCCTTTGTGTGCCGTCTAGATACAGAAGATCCTCTGATTATGCCTATGCATTCTTCTTCACAGGCCCCATTGCTCCAGTTCTCCCCCACCTGCCTCCTGAAGCTGGTCTCAAGCTGCATGGAAGAGCAGCCCCATGACCATCCTCATCCTCCTCGGCAGAAGAGCTGTGCCTTGGCCCATCGCCCATCATCACTTCACAGCAACTGCCTCCCCAGGGAAGTGCTTTCTTTTATTTGCTTCCGATGGTCACATGACCTATCATGTGACACTGCAGTAATTTATATCTCCCCACTTTCCCATTTGCAAGCTATTGTACTAATGACTGGGGTCACTGCTGCCCTTCCCTCCCAGTCCCAGTCCCACTTTCTCCTCCTCTGCTGTCCTGTCACGTTAATAACTGCTCCCTTTAGGTGGCCATTAGATTTCAACACTGCCACACTGTCTCTACTCCATTCCCTACTTACTCCTTCTCCTATACTGATTTCTTCTTTAGTCCAAATCTGGTCTTTTACACCAGTTGGTCTACACCCTTCTTTCTCCACCCTACCAGTTCATTTAGCCCTCACTGGGAACTGAACCTCTATTCCTCTGCTCCATGGCCTATGACAATACCACCTCACTAGTCCATCCCATCTTAGACTTCAGGGCATTTAGCTATACAAGCACCACTCACGGCAACAAATAATAAATTCTCTATAGTGTCTTAGCCGTCTCAGGAATCGAACCTCTGTGCTTCATCTCCTGGGTCAAGGACTCTGCTGCTTTGCTATTCCTGTAGGTACTGTCACTCTAAGTTTAAAGGAATTCTTATCTGCTCTCACTTAATATCAAAAGTTGTGTATTTAGGATTTGAACCTCTGAGCTTTAGCACCAGGGTCAAGGATGCTGCCCCTTGCTATCACTGCCGGTACTCTTTTGGTAACTTTAAAGGTAGCTTTACCTGCCCCTCACTCCTTACACAAGTAATAGTAAAGTGACTTGTGCATCCATGTTTTGAACCTCTGAGCTTCAGCACCAGAATCAGTGACATTACCGCCCTGCTATATCTGCAGTAACTGGCATGCTAGGTCTTTAGGAATCTTCATTTCTAACATGCTCCTTAAATCATCAAGATTTTAAAGAAGGGAGCTCATCCAGGATTGTGTCTCAGTGCTCCTACTCCAGAGTCATCAATACTGCCGCCTCAATTACTGGGAACTGGATCTCTGTGCTTCTGCATCAGAGACAGCAATGCTGCAGCCTCACTACCCCTGCAGGTATTCTATGTCAGGTCTAAAGAAGCTTAACTTGCAACATTCTCTTAAAAATGCCCAATAGTTAAGGAATCTACCCCAAAAGTCATTTCTCTCCACCCCCAATCCTTACTCACTCAGGATTCAAACCCCTGTATTTCTGCTCTAGAGGCAGTAATGCTACCACTTCACTATCTCAACAGGCACATGTACTGCAGTATAAGGAAGCCCTATTTTGACATCCTATTTTAGCTGTTGCTGCTGCTCATGCTTCTACAATAATCAATATGCCCTTCTATTGGCTACCCTGCCTATGTATCCTGCTTATGGTGTTTACCTAATTAGACTCGAGCAATACACAGCAACATCCCCTCAACGAATATAACATTGTTGAGGATATTAGATTGTTACACACGGCACTCTGGAATCCTCAAATGGGGCAGGCCACAGGGTCCCTAATGCACCTAGGGAGCCTCCTACATCTTGCCATGATTGGACACTCATTTCTATTAGAGCATGTCACCCACCCCTCCCTCCTCTCTAACTTAATTCTCACTATACATAAGCACCAGTTGGGAGCACTAACTAAAATAAAGCTTTCAGCAAACAACAAACAATAAAAGTTCTGTATTTTGAGGATCATAATGCTTTTACTACTTTTATCTGGCAATAGCCACCCTAACCCAGGCCTCCCTCAACAACTTTGGAGGGACATGAAGAAGCTAGGTTTAATCATGTTGGCCTCAATCAATGCTTGTAGCCTGCTTTCCAGATATCACACCCTCCAAGCTTGGGTCACCCAGCATAACCTTGATGTGCTCGGTGGTGAGACCTGGCTCTCACCTAAGATCCTGGATAGTGCTATTGCCTTTTCTGCCTACACTATTTTTAGGCAAGATAGGCTTCATAAAGAGGTGGAAGCTGTGCTATATAAATCAAAGATACCCTCCTGGTGCATGTTCTACCTGGGCTCCCCTTAGAAAGGCAGTACAGGCACTAGCCATTAAAGTGCTGCTAGATGCACACAATAAAGCCCTCACAGTGGTTGCAATCTATATTCTGCCTAAAGAGCAAGTTGCTGGCATTCATGCTGTCATCGACTACTGCAACAGCTTGCAACACAACTCTGAGATAGAGATGTCGAAATTGGAAAATTTTTGTCCCGTTAAATATTTCACGTAATTAGCATGATTGCAAAATATTTCACTGGGTGAAAAGCAAAATTTCACCCTCTGATGCGAGCGAAATTTATTTATTTATTTATTGAAATTTGTTGACCAGGTAGGCCCACTGAGACAACAAAGTCCCTTTTCAGGCGAACTGGAATTAATTACAGATTACAGACACAAAAGCATACAATAGACAAAAGCAGTGCAATTAATTGCATAGGTACATACATAGGTGGTATTACAGAACAAAGCAGAGCACAGGTAATAATTAGAAACAGGACAAAACTGGTCAAGATTAGGGAGTGTAAGGGCACCAGCCATTCAAGTGCAACAGCACTGATTGACTACCATTAAGTGAGATTTTAAGGCTGTTTTAAATGAGTACAGAGTAGAGCAATTAGCCACAGCTGCAGGGAGACTGTTCCAGAGTGACGGGCAGAAATGGCAAAGGATCTGTCACCAGCTTGGGTTCGAGTCCTAGGGACTTCCAGGGCAGGATAGGCAGTGGACCACAGGTCACGTTTGGCTGATTTATATCGGAGAAGTCCATTTAAGCTAGGAGGGCAGGGAGCTTGGCTGTTTTGAAGGTCAGGCAGAGTGTTGGGAATGCAAGCCTGGCCTCAAGTGATGGCCAGCTCAAAGAGGTGAGAACATTGCAGTGGTGATCACGGAGGTGGGCAGAGGTTGCAAGCGGGCAATTTTATGATGAGAACTCTGAGTTTGTTGAGATCCAAGCCCAGGCGGTTGAAGTTCGGGAGCACCATAGAGAAGCACTGGGAGAATGGTACCAGTGGTGATAGCCAAACAGGCTTCCCTGAGAGGAATCCTCCAAGTCTATATAAGAGGCCAATTCTTTGATGGCGAATTTGGTGGTAGCCTCAATGTGCAGGCTCAGGGTTTGCTCCTGATCCAGGTGTACTCCAAGATATTTTGTGGATGCACAGACCTCAAGTGGAGTCCCGCTGGCCGAGAAGATCTGTAGGAGGTTTGATCTATTGACTCCTAACCGCTTGGAACCAAAATGGATGGCCTTGGATTTCTTGAGGTTAAGGACTAGTTTCATGTCCACTAGCCACTTTTCCACCTCTCTGAAGTCCTTGTTGAGGTTCTGGCCTAGTTGGCGTAAATCCTTCAAGCTCCTATAGATAATGGCATCGTCTGCATACAGTTGGATGCTGACCCCACCACAGTGATTGACATGCTATTGATGAAAATAGCGAATAGCAGGGGTCCAAGGATGGAACCTGGGGGATTCCTTGGCGCACTGACTTAATAGTAGAAGGTGTGCCCTTCCATTTTACCAGCTGCTGCCTTCCACAGAGGTAATGATGAAACCAGGAGGAGGCAAGTGGATCTAGTCCAAGGTGCTGAAGACAGGAAACAAGGAGATCGTGGTTCACCAAATGAAGACTTTCATAAGATCCAGAAATAGGGCACCAGTGGCTAGACCTTGATCCATAGCCCGAGTACATCCGAGGTGAACTTGACTAGGCAGTGTCAGTGCCATGATTTTTCCTGAAACCATGTTGCACTTCTGTAAGCAGATTATGAATTTCGAGGTAATCAAGAATCTGTCTATGCACCAGTTTTTCCAGCATTTTCGAAGCACACTGAGGATTGATATAGGACGGTAGTTTTCCAATTGGCCTTTATCACCACCTTTGTGAATGGGGATAACGGTGGCCATTTTCCGTTTGGTGGAATTTCCCAAGGAGGAGATTTGTTAAATAGGTCCCTTAGTGGAGCCGCAATAGTCGCGGCAGCTATTTTCAGAAATTTAGGCTCCAGATTATCGACCCCAGGAGTGGCATCTGGTTTGATGGTGTTTAGAAGGGTGAGGACATCCTTCCGTGTAACCAGGCGGAAGTGGAAGTTGGGGACAGTATGGGTGGGAAGGTGAGAGAAATTAGTGTTGCTAGGAGAGGGATCAGTATATCTGTCAAGGTCAGTGAAGAAATTGTTAAAAGCATTGGCTAACTCCACGGATCAGACATTAGGTTGCCTTCAACTGCGATGCTCTGGGGTGCTTCAGCTGAGCCCCTTCAGGAGGCAATTAATTTGAGACCAGAACTTTTTGGGTTTGCCAGGTTTGATGTTTGGAGTCGTCTAATGTAGGCACTTTTAGCATGTTTAAGCTCTTTCTTGCAGCTGTTGCACAGAGTTCTATATAATTGCCAATCAGCATGAACTCCTGAGCATTTGTATTTGCCCCATGCCTTGTCTCTGAGCTTCATTTGTTTTCTCCTATCCTGATCCAGCCAGTATGCACATTTGCCACTGACTCTCCGTTGTTTAAATGGGGCATGCTTATTAAGTACACTTAGGAAATTGTGGGCAAAGTAATCAAGAGCAACATCAATGTTATCAAGATTGTTAAGGTCCCCCAGTGTATCCCTCTCAGATCCCGAAGAAAGTCATTGGGAACAAATCTTGACAGATCCGGGCTAGCACAATCCTTGGAGGAACATTTGGCAAGTTATTCCTCCAGATGCAAAAGGCGGGAGCATAGTCGCTGAGAGAGTCAGGCATCAGGCCACCTGCTCTGCATCTGTCGGGATGGTTAACCAGTATCCAATCAAGAAGAGTATGGTTTCCAGTCTTAGTGTCCTGCCCGTGGGTTCACTAATAACCCGCGTAAGGGACACATCAGATAGCGAGGATTTGCTAAATGCATTGCTCAGCCAGTTTAAATTAAAGTCACCCATGAGAATAAGTTCCCCACAGGGTTACTGGCCAGTTGCCCAGTGAGGAACTCCAGTTCACTTTAGCCACCTTAGGTGGGTTGTAGAATTACATCCAATGGTTATGGATTTCATCCCACCCAGAGTGAGCTTAATAAGAAGACACTCCGAATCCTATTGTTCAACCAGGGTGGACCGATATTAAGGGCATTCAGGGAGTTCTGATGTTAATAACCACTCATCCTCCTTTTCTGTCATTTCTGTCTTTCCGAAAACAGTGTATCCAGAGATGTCAATCTCATGAGTGTGTATGTAGGGTTTGAGCCATGTTTCTGTGACTCCAATGACATCGGGGAGTAGAGATCAACCCAGGCCTCAAGCTCATGCAATTTGGGTCTTAGACTGCAGATGTTCATTTGAACTATCTTCAGCCCTTTGGTCAGGTTCACGGGGTCCAAGGGGGAGATTCTTCAATTGAGAAGCCCAGGATTCAATTCAATATCTCCTGTCAGGTGGAGGACAAGCTTACATAGGTACCAGAGCAGGTAGGGTGAAGGCCATTTGGGCCATCCCGGTGCATCCATGAGGTAAAAAACAAGCTTGTAGCAGTTCCCTTAGCCCTAAGCCCTAGGAGTGTAAGCAACCAAGAAGGTAGGTGTCTGCCGAGCAGAAGGAGATGGATAGAGGCCTGCACTCATTTAGTTTACTATAGTTAGGAGCAGGGCAGAGAGAAGCTCCAGTCCAGGATGACAAGGGAGAGTAAGAGGCTGTCTGGAGCCAGCAGACCATATGAAGGCATGATTTGAAATGCGGGCAACCACGGTTATACAGGCAGGACCAGGGACATTAGTTGTGGTACCCAACCAAATATTCAGCCCACAGCACTCCTGAGTCAGCTAAGGTTAGGATGCAAATAAAGTCAGTTTCTCAGGAGTGGGGACACATACTCTTAGTAAGACCACAGTAATGAACCATATACACCATTACTACCTCCACTAGTAGAACAGCAGAAGAACTGAGCTGGCAAGTCCCCGTAGAGCTGACCCCAGTTTAGGTATGGACACCGGCCAGAGATCCCTAGCAATACTGGGAAGAAGTTAAGGAATGGTAACCAGTAAAAACAAACTGTGTGGTAGAATGCAGACTACTATGTGTACATATCAAAAGAACAGTCAAGCGAAATTTCACCCCAAGCTGGTGGAATTTTGCTCGCGAAATAATTTTGCCTCCACAGGTGAAATTTCGTCACCAGTGGTGAAATGTTGCCTCCTGAGGAGCAATTTCACCTCCGTGATGAAATTTAGTGGCCACTGGCCCTTCCCAGATTCTCCCTGGTGTCTAGTGGTCTCCCGCCCCGGCCACTCACTGGGCCAAATTGTTTTCCCTGGTGTCCAGTGCCCCCTGACCAATCACCAGCCATAATGCCAATGTGCTCCTTACGTGGATCATTTCAAAGAAAGGTGTAATATCCCATTTCTTATTCAGACTGCCTGAATAAAGTCCATTAATATGTCTGCTCTCTCTTTGTAATGAGAACTGGGATATTACACCTTTCTTTGAAATGATCCACATAAGGAAGCCCTAAAGGGTGGTACTATGATTCAATCAATAATTCTAGGTAAGTCTTTGTGTTTTTGTCTGATGTTGCTTTTGTTGCAATGTTGAGCCCATATGTGTCCAGTATATACACATTGGCATTTAGCCTCCCATCTCACCAGATATTTTTGTAGAGTTGGGATTTTTTCTTATGTATATTTATTCTGGCCACAGTGCAGGCTCTGTTTTGCCTCAATTCTGGTTTCAACATGATGACCTTGCTGTAAATGAGCTTGCTTTAGAGGGGCTATATATTAGATGGATTCTATAGATTTCTAGATATTCATCTTTCTTTTGTTGTGCTTATTTAAATTTATGTGCTCTGGTTTTGAAAACAGATTGATTTATGCTTTTGTCTATCTTTTTGTTTAGGTGGCCGATGGTTCAATTCATCAATTATAAAATGCTTTTGATGGACTGTTTTCTAGCCTAATTTTGACATTGATCATTTAGATCTTTGTAAAAAGATTAAATTAATACCTTTAATATTGAAGTGTATTAAAGCTAGTAAACCAGCTGAGTAACGTATTTACAATTCTTAGATTTCTATTATTATCCATTGTTAATGTAAATATAAATTTAAAAAGCACTCTTTACGAATCTTATACATTTTCTTGCACTGCAATTTTAAGAGATGGCCCTTATAAGGTGGGGCTGTATTCACTGTTGTCCCTCCCTGATGAAGAGTCAGCAAGGGCTCGATCGCTGGGTTTGTTTGCCCAGTTTTTTCTTTTGTGTCTGTGCACCTAATAAATCATTTTGCATGCACTACCTACTTCTGCAGTGTTTTGTTTCGCACCAGCTTTTTCTGTTTTGATTGTCCTTTTCATACTGGTGTAGCATCTCAAAAGCATGCTTCTGCCAGCGCCATTGCTTTTTCCTCTTCGGTTTCTCTGCATTGTTTAGCATGGCTGCACAGAACATTGGAATGGTCTGGCGGTTAGCGCATTACCTGAATGGATTTCCACAAACGAGTGATTTTATGCTTACTGACTGGAGTATTTTGGTGCACAGACTGAAGATTTGTAGGCTGTATCCCCTGTATCTTGATTTGGCGTCCTGCATTGTGGCAGTGTTCGGTGGTTTTGCCGTAACTATATTATGTGTCCAAGTTGTTTGGCACCGTTTCAGCACTCCGTTTACTTGTTTATGCTAGCTTGATTAAAACGTTAAACTTTGAATTTCTGTTTAAACCTGGATCGACATTTGTTGTTCCAGTGCCGGGAATCAGAGAAGGACAAGTGAGGAATCAGAGACTGAAGTTCTGGAAGAACATTTTGCAGAAATCACCAGGATCCTGGTGAGTCATCTAGAAGAGGCCTTCATACTACAGCTGTGCAAGTTCGGCAACATGAACAGGCTGGTGACATTTTCTAGCAACTTTAGACCACCTCCTGAATTGATTGACAATTGCAAGGATCTGTTTAATAAATTAGAGCACTTGAAATTTAGTGAGGTTAATTTGTATTACACTGTGTCTAGTCTCAGTAAATACAAAGAAGTTGAAATCATACCATGGGGACTTCGTTTGGATATAGGCCCTTCTGAGAGCTTTTACAAACCTTGTTACCAAGATAGATGGGAGAAGACACTCTCAGTCTGTTCTGGTACACTGATAGAATTTCTAATTGATCAAAATACAGAAAACACTCAAATATTTTAAACACTATTAATACCTTTTGAGTCAGCTGAGGAGTTTGAATCTCTCAGCACCAGGCTTCTTGATAAACCGCATCACATGAGAAGGTGATCATAGCACATAAGCAAACGAAGTATGCAAGAGACACTAAGGATTTTGCTTATGGGCAGGTATGCAAGTGAGATACTGGGAAAGACTCACAACAAAGGAGCAGATCTACCTCAGGAGGGAGACCTAAGAATCATAGACATTCAGAAAGTGTGAAAAGAATCATCCTGGTAATCAGAGAAAGGGCAATCAAACAAATCAGGGGAAGGAGGAGAATGGTGTTTCGTCTGCTCACACAGACACAATCTGAACAAGAAATGGAGCATCTGGGGACAAAGCCGAAAATTGGCTAAGAAGACAAGGAGGGGTGTTGATCTGGAACCAGAAAATGAGGAGGATTATAAACCAAGGGCCAGAAGTAACACAACCTCAAGGGAAGGGCAAGTCCTGAATCTCTTAAGTATTGAGTTAACAGTGTCTCAAACTGCTATGCTATCAAAGGGGCTCTCATCTGTACCCAAGCCCAATAGTGACCATTTTCTATACAAGTTGATTTAGAAAACATCCAGGAAGTTACGCCTTAAAAAATTTAATCTACAAAGGAAAACATGTACGAGGCCAATCTAACCAACCCGGGAGCCCTCCTCCCCTTCCCTGATACCTAATGGCGATAACCTTGACGGTAGTCATATATCCATTTCAACTGCAATTTTGCTACCCAGGATTCTGTGGATGTAGAATGTCTGCCAATTAGCTGGGGCCTGAATGGGCCCTGAAAATTTTGAACACTTTGACTTGAGCTCTTTATGGGATAGATATATCTATCTTTCCACGTTTGTGTTCTGATTGAAGAAATCAATTTCTCCAGCAATAACTACTTCGAGGATTGTCAATAAAAAGTGGACAGAATTGTTTCAGAAACTGTTTTCCATTGTAAAAGGAATATTTCTATGGAGGAATCTAAAGCCCTGGAAGAACTGTCTAGGAGGAAGGAACTGACTATTAAGTCAGCTGACAAGGGTGGTCAGATTGTAATCCAGAATGCAAGTGACTATTTATTGGAGGCTAATCACCAACTTCAGGACACAGATAATTATAGACTTCTGGACAGTAACCCTATGGTCATACCATCAGGCTAAACTGATGTATTACTCTCCCTACAGGTCCAGTGGTGTAATTTAGAACATGAATATAGGTATTTCAACAATTTCCTTTTGTCCCTACATTCTATCATTTACCTAGGGTGCACAAGGACCTCTGAATCCACCAGGAGACCTATTATTTCTAACTGAGAACCTGGCAAGGTTATTAGATGGATTTTTATATACCTTTGTGGACGCCCTTCCCATTTGAGGATACAATGGCACTCTGAGGCCCTTGAACACCAGCGTTTTGATGCTGGTTGCTTGTGATTGATGATTGATGTCGAGTTGTTTTACACCAGCATCAGATCAGACATCATTTGGGACTCCATGCTGTCCAGTTCTTTATGGATATAATTCAGAGTACTGAAGTTCTTGATTCAGATTTTGTGTTGAATGCATTGGGATTTGTGTTAAATAGTGATTTTTTTCACAATTAATTCACAGTTTTATTTACAGGTTCAGGGGTATGGCCATGGGGTTTCATGATACACTCTCCCATGCCAACCATTTTTGGGTTGGTGGGAGGAGGTCGCCAACTCTCGACCCCAGGGCAAATAGATTTAGTGACAAAATCAAGTACTGGGACCAGTACATTGACAACATCCTGTGCATCTGGGGTGGCACACAGGCTGAAGCAGAAATGTTTCTGGGCCAGTTGAATATAAATGATTGGAATTTATGGTTTACATTTTCAACAGACCCTTTTCTGTCTTTTTGGATTTTCGCCTGTAGGCCACACCAGATGGCAGGATAGTGTCAGAAAATCTTAGAAAATCTGTTTCAGGTAAAGCACTCTTGAGGTCCGATAGTTACCATCCCCACATTTGATAAGAGGAATCCCGAAGGGACAGTGCCTGAGACTGCGCAGGAACTGTTCCACTAATACTTCCTTATTGGGAACGTGCTGAAGATCTGGTAGCCAGATTTAAAGCAAGGGATATTATGCTAAGGCCCTTCAAGATTCAACATATTTTGCCTTTAACCAGGACAGAACAGTGCTAGTTAACACCAAAGGATAAAGTTAAAAATTTCAGTCATAGGGTAAACTTTATCACTGAGTTCAACAGGGTAACACCAAAGATAGACAGGACACTTAAGAGGTTCTGGCATGTTTTGGATGCAGATAGGGACCTTACAGGAACAATAGGAGATTGTCCTAGGATAGTCTATAGGAAAGGCAAATCCAGAAAGGACTTTGTGGTCCAGAGTAATTTTTCAGCTGAGGCCCCTGTACAGCAACGGACATTGCTTCCATGTCCAAAAGGCTCACACCATTGTGGCAATTGCAATGTGTATCAGTACAAGCAATGTGGCCAATTGTTCATAAGAACCACTAATGGAAGATATATGGAGATTAAACATCTGTTGACATGTCGTACTACTTACATTGTGTATGCCCTATGGTGTTATTACCCGCATCTATATGTGGGCATGACCACTAGTATGCTTAAGGAATGAATCCAAGAACATGTCCGTTCTATCACCGTGGTTGTTGTGATACTCAGTTGGTGCACATTGGAGTGCACAACATGGACAGAGACTGGATTCATTCAAATTTATTACCACAGACCATAATTCACCTCTTCCTAGAGGGTGGAGACAGACAAAATGCACTATTACAAAGAGAGAGCAGACATATTGTTCAACTTAATGCATTTTATCTGGATGGTCTGAATGAGAACTGGGATATTACACCCTTTCTTTGAAATGATCCACGTAAGGAAGCCCAAAAGGGTGGTACTATGATTCAGTCAGTAATTCCAGGTAGTGTCTTTGTGTTTTGTCTGATGTTGATTTTGTTGCAATGTTGAGCCCATATGTGTCCAGTATATACAGATTGGCATTTAGCCTCCCATCTCTGAAGATACTTTTGTAGAGTTGGGATTTTTCTTATGTATATTTATTCTGGCCACAGTGCGGGCTCTATTTTGCCTCAGTTCAGTTTCAACATGATGACCTCGCTCTAAAGGAGCCCACTTTAGAGGGCTATATTAGATGGATTCTGTAGATTTATAGATATCCATCTTTCTTTTTTATGCTTATTTAAGTTTGTGTTCTAGTTTTGAGAACAGTTGATTTATGCTTTTGTCTATCTTTTTGTTTAGGTGGCCGAATGTTAGATTAATCAATTATAAAATGCTTTTGATGGACTCTATTCTAACCTAATTTTGACATTGATCATTTAGATCTTTGTAAAAGATTAAATTAATACCTTTAATATTGGTGTATTAAAGCTAGTGAACCAGCTGAGTAATGTATTTACAATTCTTAGATTTCTATTATTATCCATTGTTAATGTAAATATATATTTAAAAGCACTATTGATGTACCTCATAAATTTTATTGCACTGCAACTTTAAGAGATGGCCCTTATAAGGTGGGGCTGTATTCAACGTTGTCCCTCCCCTGACGAAGAGTCTGCAAGGGCTTGAAGCGCCTGGGTTTGTTTGCCCAGTTTTTTCTTTTGTGTCTGTGCACCTAATAAATCATTTTGCATGCATTACCTACTTGTAGTGTTTTGTTTGTGCACCAGCTTTTCCTGTTTTAAGCCCTTTTATACTGGTGCAGCATCTCAACATGCGTGCTTCTGTTCGAGTGCCATCGCTTTTTCTCTTTGGTTTACTTGTTATATCTGCCTGCCACTTGCAATAATGCCGACTGCACTTACTTCCTCCTTTGTCCGTGCTCCTTGTAGTCCGGTATTCTATCAGCATGTCACTTCTAAAATGGATTAAGAGCTCACAGTGCAAGAGGAAATACCTTCTCAAGATGAGTGCAGTAGATGTTGAAGAACTTGCTGAGAGCTCAGTGCTGGGCTTCATAGCAGCTAGTCACCAGAGACTGTCAGCCCCTCCTGCAAAGAAATGCAGGCCCAGTATATATGCCACATACACACCATACGTCAGGTAATAGCTGGGGAAGTATGCAGCTAAGAATGTGGTCATAGCAGCCATGCGCTTTCATCTAGCTCAAAATGGAGGTGTAATAAATGAAAGCACTGTCCGCAATTCAAAGCTGATTACCTGGCAGCCATGAACAAAGATGGGGATCCAACAACCCTTTCTCCCTTCCTACCACGTAAGTCTCGGGCAGACTGACACACTTGGTAGACAATTTTGAGCACCAATTTCAAAAATTGTCCACTCCATGCGAGCAGAAGGTGCAGTGGTTAATACCAGAGTAATTCATGCTGTTGCCATGGGCATTATGAAGACAAGCGCACCACAACTTTTATTTGAGAGCGGTGGTCAATTTGTACTTGCCACCAAATGGGCTTAGAGCTTTTTGAACCAAATAGGGTTCAGCCGTGAAAAGGGACTAAAGTTGCATGAAGGTCCCTGCTTATTTTGACATTCTTAAAGCAGGCTTCCTTAAAAGACTAGCTAATGCTTGTCCAGGAGCTGATTCCTCCACACACAATAAAGTTTGTAGAGCATTACTGTGCAGACTGCTGTTTTGTTTTTGGTTTCAAGCTGTGAATTGGCTACTGATACGGGGTATTGTTCCAGGGAGTTGTGAATGGGTTGCCAAACTGTGAATGGGCTACTTGCAGGTGTGAAATTACAAAGGAACTGCCAGTTTGAGTGAATTAATGAATGAATGCCAGCATGAATAAATGCAGTATTGTAACTGCACCCCAAATCCACCACATACTTAGCAGTGTTATTAAGACTCATGCTCCAATAATAACCACGCTTTCTTTTATTTGCACTGGCTACCTGGTAGTGAATATAGAGAATAAAACAGAATGCAAAATATACCTGCACAGGGTTTTATTTAACTCTAAAATTTGATTAGCATTTTGCTCATAAAAGTGCTAAAGCTTTGTGAAAATTAATAGCTCTTGCCTCACTGTGTTTAATAAACACAGCACTTCTAGAAAATCTATATAAATACTTTCTGTACAGTTAGTATCGTACCAAGAAAACATAAATCAATTATTTAAAACCCTGCTGCTATACAGAATCTGTACCCTATTTGACTCTGTATATCTTTACAAATGTGCCCTCAATTGTACAATCATTTATGTCTCTAATGTCCTGTTATATTGCCAACATGGAACTTTTGTAAAAGAGCCTCTGGCTCTAAGGTGTTATCCAAGATTTTAATAAATAAATAAATAAAACACAAGGAATCGCAATTTAAATTCCTACATAGGTTCTATCATCCACCAGTGGTGGTACATAAGTTTCATCCAGCGGTGTCACCTATGTGTGGCAGGTGTAATGAGGAACTGGGTACATATCTACACCTAAGTGTAGGGTCCTTAGGCCTTTCTGGATGCAAGTTGTGCTGGCAGTTTTGCAGGCTGTGGGGTGCAGGTAGCAGACATGGCAATCTCACTACTGTTCAGGGTAGAAGACTGAGGTGAGGAGGGGTGGGAACCATATCCAAGGGTAACCAAGATCTTGTTAACACTAGCTCTCCAATGCATTCAAAACACCTTCCCATGCTCCACCCACAGTGAGGAGTGGAAGGCCCTGGTAATACAGAACCTAGCAATGGAAAGGCTGACACACCAGCTCTGTGGGATAGGAGGGTTCCTCAATACCTGAGGACAGTACATTGATTCTTTACCTGGGAGGAGGTGGCACTACTGCGACAAGGGGTGATATGATGTCCTAAATATACTGTTTCTACAGGTCTAGGTGGAACCTGCCTTCCAGGAGGGATGGGCGAGTGGAGAGCCCAGGTACCTTCTCCCACACATAGGAGGGAACCATTGTAGAGTACAAAGTGACAGAAGCCTTCAGAGGGTAGGTACTTTACCAGACCAATAGTCGGAGGTAAGAATCAGTTTCTTACAAAGACACATGGCCTTCTGGAAATGAGTAGAAATGTTCATATAGGACAATGTCTTTTAACAATGATAATATGCTGGTTTAATAATGGTCTTTCACATTTGATATTATCTTTTATTCTTTTTTCTTTCGCTTGATTGTATTTCGCTGTTTTAAAACTCTCCATGGAGCAGTGTTAAAAAGTGAGCCTATAACGACTTAACAAGTAAAAAAAGTTGTATATGGCTGCAGGATACAGTACTGAGTCTGTTTTTCTGTGATGTACAACTTGTTATATGAATAGCAATAAAAATATGAAAAAAGAAAGCAACGTTGTCTGATGTTAATTACATTGCATACATATAAATTAATACAGCCTCTGTGAGGTGTCCCTCTTATGGTATAGGAGACCCCAAGGAAGCGATTAGGGTAAGAGGACTGTGCTGAAAGCTAGCAGTTTGGTGGACAAACCTCTACGAGAGAAGTCTGTTATACAAAGGACAATTCTTGAGGTTCTTTAAATTTATTATAATTCACTTATGTTAGCAAAAGTGATTTCTAATAAGTTTTAAGTATATTGATTTGAATTTGAAAAATTAAATGAAGCCCCTTACCCCTGACTGTGCAGTAAAATGCTCCACTCCTAGTGTTCCTGAAGAAAAGACCATTGTTCACAGGATAAGAGGTACACTACGCTGAGTAGTGCTGACTGGCTAAAATCATGCAGATGATTTTAACGGAGACAATATTTGTATGGGTAGCATTATTCTCCACCCTTTTTTATTCTGGACATTTTCAAAATACTAACTCTATTACTGTAAAATGTTAACACACACACAAAAGTTGAATAATTTTGTGAGTCTTTCTTCTCAAGAGAACCGTCCACTTCAGGGCCTTGACTTGGAATGCTTTGATGTGCATTATGGTTAGTAACATCTGTTTGACATGTAAGCGAATGCAAATGCTTGCAGCAGCTTGAGGATTTTGTATTTTCACTGTGGAATTCTGTATGCCTTCTGACAGGTAATATATTATCAGGTGCCTAACTGAAAAATGTATCTCATTAAATCAATCAGGCTAGATTATGCCACCCTCAGATATGGGGGCTAATAGTTTTAGGTTATATCAGTTTACCTTAATTTAATTATTCTCTTGTTTATCTAATTTGAATGGCTTAATATTTTTAAGTTGAAATGCATCTGTGAAAGAAAATGTACTGGCACCAAGTCAACAGTAAAAAGTAGGTATGTAAATATTGCAATGGAAACCTTTATCAATCTGTAGTCTGCAAAGCTATGGGTCCCAATACTGAGATAAAGTTGGTCAGCTAATGCTAATTGTATTTGTGAGAGAAAACCATGTCAAGAATTGGCTGCTCTGGATACCCTGATGCATGCAATAAGTGGACATGCACTTGCATAGTGTTCACATACATTCCCCTACAATTACTACACCACCAGAATATGTGGAGAAAAGCAGAAAGGAAAGGACTTCATTAAACTTATTAAACAATATATGTTGGTAAACTGAAAGGGTTGGACAGATAACTTCTGGACCCAGTAGCATAGCCCATTGAAAATACTGGGCCAGTCTGAAAAGTCAGTTTTCACAGGCATACATGTCATTGTAGTCACTAATACAAACTACAGCATCTACTCTGAGCATGAAACATATTTCAGTCTATCAATTATAGTGCAAATGAAATGGCTTGTATTGCAAAAAGTGCAAAGACGGGAATGTTCCTTTCTGCTCAAACCTTGACAAAGTGCAGTCAGGTGCATGAAATATTAGGTGTTAGTGGGAGGACTATCAAACTCCTTTTCTGATATTTTATAAGGAAAGCTATTGTATTTGCACTTTAAATGGTGGGACTCACTATATTTCAGGCTGCAGTGGGTAGCTGTATTTTTGTGTCGGTAAACATTAGTTCAAATATATTTAGCAATGCACATCTCTGTGAAGTGGCCTTGGTTTGTTCCTCTTAAACCCATAGTAATCCTGTACTAGTTATAATCCATGGCAACATGTGCATCAGGGACATGGGTAAGCCCTCTTTAGATTTGTACTTGTCAGTATCCATGGCAGCATGTGAATTTAGGGACAGTGTAAAACCTTTTAAGTCATGTACTAATCATACTCCATGGCAGTATGTGGATCAGGGACACTGTAAAACTGATATAATCCTGTTCTAGTCATAATCCACAGTAGTATATGGATCTGGAACAGAGCAAAACTAAGTAGTCTTTTGCTAATAATAGCCTATGGAAATATTAGGATTATGGATAGTGTAAAACCCATGTAGTTTTGCACTAGTGATAATCCATGGCAGTATGTGGATTAGGAACAATGTAAAACTTCTTATACTAGTCATAACCCATGGCACGTGAATCATCGAGAGTGTAAACTCTGTACAGTGCTGTTCTAGTCACAATTTATGGCAGCATGGAATTAAGAACAGTGTAAATCATGTGTAGTTTTGTAGTAATGATAATCCATGGCACACATGGACTAAAAAGATTGTAATCCCTGTGTTATCTTGTACTAGTCATTATTCATGGCACTTATGGATCAGGGTGTGTAAACTCTGTGTTGTCTTGTACTAGTCATAGTCCATGTGAAAAGGGAGATTGTGATCCTGGTAGGCTAGTACAAGTCAGAATCCATGGCAATATTATTAGAGAGTGTAAACCCTGTGCGGTCTTGTACTAGTCATAGTACCTGGCAACATCAGGATCTGGGACAGTGTAATTGGGATGTAGTGTTGTACTAGACATAGTACCTGGCAACAGGATCTGGGAAAGTGTAACTGGGGTGTAGTGTTGTACTAGTCATAGTACCTGGCAACACTAGGATCCGGGACAGTGTAATTAGGGTGTAGTGTTGTACTAGACATAATCCACAGCAACATGTGTATCAGGGATAGTGTGCGAGCTGTGTTGTCTTGTACTTGTCATTATCTATGGCAGCATGTAGATCAGGATGGTGCAAACCCTTATTCATCTTGTATAAGTCATCAACATTATCATCATCATCATCATCACATGTTGGTCCTAATGAGTACTGTAGATTTAGGGTTGAATTGTCTATATCTGTAAATACTATATCTATTATACTACATTATGTTAGCTGTATTTATTGTTTCCTTTGCCCACTGACTACTGCTGTATCAGATAAGTAGCATGTTTTAATTTCTCCTTAAAACCCTTATTTGCTGTATCAATTTTAGTGCTGCTTCCTAGTGCTTTAATCCGCTTTGTGCTTTGCAGAAACTATAACTTCTGCTTTTTATTTGTAGTCTGGTACTCTACCTGGTTATGCATCAGGTATTGTATGCCTGGTGAATTTACTGTATAAGACAAACACAAACTAAATACACACAAAATACATGCATATATAAAGATGTGGATCAGGAACAGTGTAAGACTGATAGCGTGTACAAGTCATAATACATGGTAGCATGAGGATCAGGGTCCATGAAGGCCTACACTGTCTTGTACTAGTCATAACCTATAGCAGCATGTGGATCAAGGACCATGGAAGGCCTGTGTAGTCCTGAATTAGTCATACTCATGGCAGCATGTTGATCAGAGACAGTGTAAGGCATGCCCTATCTTTTACTAGTCATTAACCTGAGCAACATGGGTATCAGAACAGTGTAAACCCTGTGTAGTCTTGCACCAGTCATAAAACAAGGCAACTTGAGGATCAGGGACTGTGCAATGCCTGTATAATCCTGTACAAGTCATACTCCATAGCAGCAATGCAGCATGGAGAACAGGACAGGGTAATCCATTATTGATAATATACTATGCATCATCTAAGGCAACTTACAGATTAGGGACTGTGTAAACCCAATGTAGTCCAGTACTCTCATACTCCAAGGCAGAATGGGGATTAGAGATAGTGTACCACCTTTGTAGTCCTGTACCAGTCATAATCCACAGCAGCACGTTGATCAGGAGCAGTATAAACCCTGAAGCAGGAGCAATTTTAGGTCTGTGTAGATTTGTACTGGTCATAATCTATAACAGCACGTGGATCAGGATAGTGAAACCCCTAATTGGTCATGTAATCATCATCAACTATGGGGACATGTGGATCAGGGATGAGTAAAACCAGTGTATTCTTGTACTAGTCATAATCTCTGGCAGTTTCTGGATCAGCAATGATGCAATCTGCATTATCTTACACTAGCCAATAACCCATGGGTGCATGAATCAGGAGAGTGTAAACTCTGTGTAGTTGTGTACTAGTCATAATCCATGGTAGTATATGGAATGTGGACAGTGTTAACCCTGTGTAGTGTTATACTAGTCATAATTTGTGGCAGTATGTGGATAAGGACAGTGATAACCCTGTAGTATTGTACTAGTCATAATCTATGGCAAATGTAGATCAGGAGAGTGTAGATACTGTGTTGTATTGTACGAATCATATTCCATGGCACATATGAATCAGGAGAGAGTGTGATCATTATGTTATCTTATAGTAGTCATAATCCATAGCAGTATCTGGATCAGGAAAATCGAAACCCTGTAGTTTTGTATTTGTCATAGTCTGGGGCTCTATGAGGATAAGGGCAGTGATAACCTGTGTAGTTTTGTACTAGTCATAATTCATGATAAATGTGGATCACAGAGTGAGTGTGTAATCCCTTTGTTGTCATGTACTAGTCACAGTCTATGGCAGTACATAAATACGGGACAATGTAAACCCTGTATTTTCTTTTTGGTCTGCTCTTTTATTCCTCCAGCCCTCCTTGCCGGCGTATAATTTTTACAAGGATTTACTATAATATCACAAAACTTCATATCCTGACCCTCAAAATTCTGATCCCAAATGCCAATACAGTGGTTGCCTGACAGACCACCATCCTGACGACCAACATCCTGACATTGGACTTAGCCATGTATGTGGGCAGTAGGGGGCTCTGCCCGAACCTTCCCGCACCTCCCTAAAATAATATAATCAACTCCGTATCATGGCAAGTTCCAGTGTCGGGCTTTCAGTCATCGGGATGGTGATCTGTTGGGCAATTGGCGTGTTGTGATTTCAGACTTGGAATTTTGAGGGTCTGGAATTTGCATGTCAGCCGCTTTGTAATACTCCCTTTTACAAGTCATAATCTACAGCAACATGTGGATTACAGAGAGTGTAAAACCAGTGTAAACTTGTTCTGGTCATAATCCACAGCAACGTGTATCAGGACAGTATAAGATCTATGCAATCTTGTACTTGTCATTACCTATGACAGCATGTACTGTAGATCAGGGTAATGTAAGCCATTAGTAGTCTGATACTAGGCATCGTCTACAATGTGTAACATGTGAATCAGAGACAGTGTAAACCCAGTGCAGTTCTGTACTAGTAATAATCCACAGCAGCTCCTGGCTCAGGAATAGTGTAAAGCCTGCATATCTTTGTAGTAGTTATAATCCATGGAGCATGTGGATCAGAGATAGCATGAGCTCTGTGTGATGTTCTTACCACTAAATAATGAACATTAAATAATGACTGAGTTTGTTCAATGCTTCAATTGGTTGTTCACTGGTCCCACCATCATTTCATGTGCTAAGTACAATCCTCTGGGATTGTACTTGAGCTCAGAAGTTAGTGGGCCAGTGAACAGCTGATCATAGCTTTTAAACCTCTAACATGATGTGCAAGCTTTTGAATTTCTAACAGCTGCATCCAAGGTCTGACATCAAACATTGGTGTTTCTTTGGATCACTGGTTTAGCAAATGTCTCAGTCTGAGTCAGTAGGATCAACTATATACAACCTATTGTGCCACAATAAGTAATAAAATGTTTTTGCACACAAACTTTAAATTGGATTTAGTCCCACACTTGAGTGTGAGGCTATTAGTCCTGACTGTTCCCTTTAACAGAACTTTAATATCTGATACAGGACTGTGTGGTTGTGTCACAGCTGGCGTTACAGTTTGTGCCACTATGGGCACAAATTATAAAGTGCTGCAACAGCGAGGGAAAGCATCTCACTGAAAGCATTCAAGAGATTTACCAGTTTCATGCAAAATAATCATAGCTGACATTATAATAAATCATGGCATCATTTTAGCCAATCAGGATTGTTTGTTTCTAAATATTCCAGACACTCTTGCACCAAATCCAGAAATACATAGCAAACTCATTCCTTGCTCATTTACAAATTTTAATCACATTTCTTAGAAGTTCCTTATTTTATTGGGGTGCTACCAATGCATGACATATATCAGTAATCAAATAGAATCCAGTGTACTCCTGCATGCCCCACCCCTCCCCAAAATGGCAGTCCTTTTTATTTCTGGCTCATTTTTCTTTCACTTCATAATTTTCAAAGGGGTGTTGCTTAACATATTTCAACTGAGATGTGAATTAAACCACGCTAGATGACAAGGTGATTATCATGGTTTGGTGCCCTCAAACATTTAAACTTTAACTCACTTGAGTTGACTTCCTCCTATTTACTCTTTAACTCTGTATTTTGCTCTCCCTGTCTTGTGGGACTAATGTACTGCTTTTTTTGGGCCATGCAATAAATGCGACCCCACTTCATGCTCTGCAATGCCCCTTCCTCTTTGCCATGTCTGCTGCACTAGTTCCTGTGCTCCTACAGGTGGCAGTTAGAGAGCGAGGTGATGCAGTCCCCCTTCCTGGAAGAAGTGAGCATCCTCTGGGACATGTGATCCTCTCTCCTCCAGCTGGCCCCCAAACTTCCAGGCTCATTCCCAAACCTGGGATGCTGGTATGGTAAAGTGCAGCCACCTAAAACATCACAGGTAGACAGTGGCAAGCTTCTTAGTTAAGATAATCACATATCTCCCAATAATTAAATGAATCGAGAAATATTAGGCTCAATCCTTGATCATTTACAAAGTTTTAATCACAGTGTTTCTGAGTTCCCTTTTTTCTAGGGGTGCCTCAGGAAACTTTAAGATTTAAATGTTATAAAGGGTCTCAACCATGAGGTTCACCTTGTCATCTGGTGAGTGGGCTTAATTCACATCTCTTCTCAAGTCTGTGATGACTCTGCAATGCCCTTTGAAAATCACAAAGTAAATGAAAAGTAAGAAAATACATTTGAAAAGACTGACTTTTTGGGGGTGAAGGTGCACTGAATTCTGTTTAATTATGGACACTCTTATAAGCATGTAAACAGTTCTAGAATTCTAAAGTTCTATGTTTTGTTGCCATAGTTCATTTCCTACTCAGAATTTTCTTTTTTTTCCCACAGAGTAAAACATTGTGAATTTAAATTCAATGTCTGTTTCTATATATTGTTCCAGACTTTTGTGGTTGCAAGACTGCCTTCACAAGTGCTGTTGTGACAGAACTGCTCAACTTCACTTTACAGTTCTGTCTTCCAAAGAACACACAAAAGCACAGAGAAAACCAAATAAGATTTATGTATTTACATATTGATAGATTGATGTTGTGTAGTTATTTGATTTTGTAGTTATTTATATGGTTATTTTCTTGTTTATTAGTTTGTTTGTGATACTAGGTAAGATACACTAGGCATACATATGACTGTTTTCTGGCATGACCTAGGAGAATTACAGACTTACATCATCAACACAAACATCATGACATATTAGAATAAAACAACAGCAGGGACATAAAGCAATCACACAACATAAAATAGGAATGCAACAGTGTACAAAAAGGGCAGTGACAGGAACAATCATTGGTAAGCACAATACACAGTGTAAGTGACATAGACATCTTTGAAAAATACAAAGTGCAGTGTGACATGAGCACAATATCAGTGGATGTGATGACTGTTGGTGATACAAGAATAAAAATAAGCGCATTAAGACCTGTGGAGGCAGGTAATACAATTATATTAGCAATGACCCATCATCAAGACTTCAATGGAAAGAGTGTAGAGTGCTAGGTTTAGGTACACTGTATTAGGTAGACATATGAAGGGCAAAAGCAAAGACCTGCCAAACACAATGAGTCTTTTAGCACCTTGCAGAAAACTGAGTGGCTAAGAGAGAATGTATGTTCTGGGAATGGAGTTTCAGAATGTTGGGGTATAGACTGCAAACGCTAGTTTCCAAGGCCCATGAAACATCTGCGGTCAAGGAGAGCCGAGACTCAACTGATCTCTGTGAGTAAGGAGGGGTTGGGCACTGCAGGTAGGTGGCTAAGGAAGATGGGAAATCAGATATCAGGAGTTTGTCAATGAAATAGTCCAGAGCAAAGGAATACCAGCCAGCAGCTGAGGGCCAACCCAGTCCCATGTAAAGGAAACAGTGGTGGATGAGATTAGGGTGGCCAATGCAAAATAACATACATTATTGTGTGTTACATCCCAAGCAGAAAGGATGGTTTTACAAACACCCAGGAATACCAGAAGGTCATAGATGAGCACTGGTAGGAGTACTTCTTGAGCTATGGGTGACTGGGCAGCAAGAGATAGACAATGCTTGACTCTAACGGCCAGGCCCAGCTTAGTATTACTGATTTGCAGATCAAGGGGACATTGGGGGAGAGGTCAAGGAGGTGTCACAGACTGGTCCTCTCAGAACTCAGTCTACACTGTGCTACCAGCTTTAACAGCCCTTCAGACACTGGAATGGTCACCTTGATACGCTGTTTTCACCCAAATTGACTCTCACTAATGATCTCTTTCGTTTTGTGCACCATCACCAGTCACTGCTCACACAGTACAATGGTCTTTCCATGAGCAAAGAGCTACCACTATAGTTAGAGCTGGGAACACTCTTTTACTTGCCCTTTCTTAGCCTCAGTTGTGCTTGGACAGTTAGTAGCCTGCCTCTTTAAATATGGATATCAGACTTGGTACTTACAGCACATTATCTATATCCTTAAAATACAGTAATGGAAAGCATGAAGTGTATATAAAAATAATATTTAACAGTACACAATATTTACATAAGGTTCACAAATATACACATTTAGAGAACAGTTGGCACCTTCAGGACAACTTTAACAAACCATAATATTTAGACACAGTTCAACTTGTGATTCACATTAGTTCTGTATTCCTCCTCCCCATTATTTATTACAGGTAATCTGCAATAAAACAAAATCTTTGTTCCTGAGAAGTTCATCTATTTCTGTTGCTTTCTCCTACCTAAGATCATAATGCTAGTTACTCTCATGGCAGCACACTGTGATGTCACAACAGAGGATTATGACTTGAAGTAGGGAGTAAGCTAAAGAGGCAGATGAACTCTAAAGAGAACTACAAGGATAAAGATCATGTAGTCATGTAAATTTACTCAGTAATAAATAATGGGGAAGATAAATATATAGAATATATATGGAATGCAAACTGAATTGTGCCTAATTATCATGTTTTTCAAAGTTTTCTTTGAGGCGTCAGTAGCTCTTTAAGTCTATGGGGAAAACAGTACACTGCAGAAATGGAAAACAAAACTTGTGAACTGATAGAATGCTGACTGAATAAATCCCATTTGATTCTAAACTAGATCCTAAGTAGATAGTTTAATCTTATTCCCCATGGTATCTCTTGAGTCATATAGGAGAACTGACAGAGATGTTGCTGCATCAGATCCCAAAACATGACAACAATTCACAAGGAAATTAGGTCTGTGTGAATACTTTTTCCTGAATATTTGGTTGAATATTCAGTATTCTGCAGCCAAATATTCAGGTATCCAGTATTCGGGTATTTGGTAATCATTCTGCTCTGTTCCTGTAAATGTTTAAAAAATGTTCCCTTACTCTTGTTTATTCTTAAAGTCCCACACTTCTGTCCTCACCAATACACATTTACCCTATCCACCACCCGCTGGCTGGACTCTAATACCACCCCATCACCCAAAACATTGTAATTAAAATGTTTCATCCCATGGTGAATGACTGGCATAAGCTGTCCACCTCCACAGTCAGCCACTGTCTTAAAAGCACTTGTTTGCGCTAACAGAAAGTATCCACTAAGTCTGTCCCTGCCACTGTACCCAACAAGTTTCTTATCTCAGCCTCCCCCAGGCAGCCAATTATTTAGCTGGAAAGAGCTGGCATTGGAGATATATTGGAATGCAGACAGCTGCTGGCAGTTACTGTGTATTTGTGAGGACATGAGGGTGGGACATTTAAAATAAGCAAGGATGGGGAAGATTCTTTTATTTATTTGTTATCATTATTATTTTTGTTTAACTTGGAATCACTAGAAGTTCCAAATATGAATACCCCTATTCGGGAAGGGCTTCCATACTGTAGATACATAGGAACGTAGAATTAGATGGTAGAAAAGACTGCTTAGCCCACCTCATCTGCCCAGATGGTCCATATCTGTTGTGTTTTGCAGACCCTATCCAGTCTCCGTCGACCCCTGACCTGCCAGCATCCTATCTAATATACCTCTATGCTATCCCATGCATGTTTGAAGCTCTCCACTATATTAGCCTCCACCACATCTGGTGGAAATCTATTCAGACATTCACAACCTTTTCTGTGGAGAAATATTTCCTTACATTACTCTGAATTCCCACCTTTCCTCCTCCTCCCCTCCCTCTCCCCTTCCAAATATTAAGGAGTCATACTATTCGTGGTATTTGGGAAATAATATTTGGCCATTGTACACCTCTAAATAAAATGCAATCACAATACACTAAATACCTACCTTACCTCTCTTACATCACACCATGGACATTCCTTTGATCTGTTGGCTGCCTGTGTTCCAAAAATCCATCTTAAGCCAGTTTGAGTCTGGGATGAGATTCAACCTATCTTTGTCCTACTCAACATCTAGTTCTGCAGAGGGTGTCTAGCCTTCCTGGCCATGTGTTTATGTGTAAACAAATAGCCAATTTCAGCATGACAGGACTCTGTAGTGAGTTCAAATAATGTTTGTCCTCAGGTCTAGGACAGCAAATTGGAAAATGCAATTTTAATTCTCACAATTGGTCTCCCTCTGTTAAAATATTTCACAGAGAAATAAATAAAAATAAATAATAAACTGCATAGTTGTCATATCGCTCTCCCTCAGGAAAATGAAAAGCCATCTTTTGCGACCCCAAAAGATGTTGCTCATGATTAGCTGGTGGGATCTACCTTCTATGCCTCTGTTATCTTGCTCATTTAATGATTTATTTATATTTTAAGGCACTTCTTGTTTACTGAGCCACTGGTTATTGCCTGGACAAAACATTGGCACTGCCATGCTGTGACACACTGTGGTGCGAATGTCAATATTATAGGACTGTAGCACCAGACTCCATGTTAGCAACTTGGGATCTTCCCACTGGTCCTGTGGAGCCAAGTGAAGGGCTTTGGTTGTTGACTAATGTGAACTCCCTCTTATACAAACATGGTTGCAGCTTCTGCAGAGCCCAGACTACACCTAGACATTTTTTTCATTTGTGGCATAGACCTTCTCTCTAGGCAGCAGCTTCCTGCTCAGGTACACGAGTGGGTGTTCCTCCCCAGATTGTGTGAGTGAACTGACTCACAATCACCACTAGTCCATTATTGGATGCATCCATTGCACAATAAACTTTAGAGAGTAGTCGGGCTCACCAGCACAGGTGCCCAACACAATGACGCTTTCTGCTGGCAGAATGCTGCCACACCGTGATCTGTCCACTGAACTTTAGCATTTCTTTCCTAATAAGAACTAACAGGGCTTTTGCCATACTAGCTCTCAGTCACCAACATAGAAAAAGTCTTGATAGAACCATTAAGGTGCAATGATATTGTGACTATGTTATTAAGTTACACATGTAAGATTGGTAAAATCGTAAGGCAGTAGCAGCTCAGGACTCAGTGTTTCACATGTAAAGCACTTTATCAAGAGATCTAAACACTGCTTTTACAGACAGATATTTTATGGTGCAATACATCAATCACCATGTGCAAATTCATGCATCAATTAAAAGCTACTTAAAACCAGGCAACCAGAATTAAGAGACAGCAGTTTTATACATCAGATAATAACGTGCATATATAAATAAAAAATTATAGAGAAGAGCTAAATCTATTGCACTGATTAACAATGAAACAGTGCCAGGCAATGCATGACATTGATATCAAGGTGCAATGCAATCATTGTAGCATGTGAGATTCTTGTTTGTTCTGTGCAGTGCTGGTGGGAATCAAGAAGAAATTTCTTCTATATTAAGTTTAGTACTGTGACAAACACAAAAATAATGAGTAACAATAAAAAGTAAAATTAGTCACAGTAAACATCCGAGAAGTAAGTTCACAATATTCACAAACTGTTTACAAAATCTAAATAAATAGCTACAGAGGTTAAATGCCCCAAATTGTGATTTGCAGTCTAATAACGATCTACAGATAGGACTGATACCAATTAGTAATGTTAGTTAGATATTACAGCAAAAAGTAGCTATTTGCTGGCCCAGTGGTGCTAAGGTTTGAGGTGCTGGATGCCACACCACACCACGCCTGGCAGCCCAAGTTCGGAAAGAGCCTGGGCTGCCAGGGGTTGCAGGGCGAGAGAGGATTGAGCATCTGGACAACAGCTCTCTCTCTTGGGGAGGGAAGGATAGTTATCCCACCTCCTGATCACCCTCTAGCAATGCTTGAGGGGATACAGGTCAGGAAGCTTGAGCTGATGCATGAGTCGCAGGGGAGAGAGAAAACCTAGAAATCGAGCCTTGCAGACTTGATGATGGCCTGCCACCACCTAGGAGTGGTCCCAGAGTCTGGATCAGGTCTCTGGGGAGAGGAGAAGCCAGCAACTCCCTCAGCCCCGCCGCAGGGGGCAATCCATGGGAAATTTCCAGGGTCACTTAGTATGGGAGCAGCAGAGCTAGACAGAGAGTTCCTCCATCAGAGGGCTGAAGCCACCTGCCAGGATCAAAAGTGAAACAATCTATATGGAAGAAAATGAGCTATTTATATTAAATTTATCAATACATTCTCTTCCCTCTGAGCCTTTCAACAAAAAAAAAAATCCATAAGACTTCACACTGTAACAATTTATTTTCCTGATCACCCCTGGACTCAAATGGACCTTTCCTAGTCTCATAAATTTAAAGGAATGTCCAGTCAGATTCTCTTTATTTGGATAGCTAGTGCTTTATTTACAGAACCCTCCTGTGGGGGCTTACCTCATTTGCCTCCTACTTCCCAGAGCTCCATTTCACCCCAATTGTCCCGGCACCTGCTGGGTTCTCTGTCTGGCCCATGTTAGCTCCTCAGTGAATTGGGGCCAGACGAACTGCACCACAGAGCTGCCAACCTGTCTCTGCTTTCTGGTGCTATCCGGTGACCCACGGTTGTGCTGTAGCATTTCTGGACTTCTCGCTGCAATGGCAACATACTAAGTGCCTCCCGGTGGTCCAGACCCTGCAGTAAATTAATGAGGGGTTGGAAACCTGAAGGAGGTGCCGAAGTGATGCCAAAGGTATTTTAAAAAGCGCCATAAGCGCTACTGATTGGGGGCAGTTTTAAATATCAATAGGTCTCCCATGAATATAATGAGCTGGATCGCTGCCTGGGGAGGCAGCGACCAGCTGGAGAAAGGGTCTGTAAATATAATATTGCAGTCACTTTGAAGAGGAGAGGGACTGCTTTTGAACTATGGGGACACTGTGTGGAAACATTATATACTTTGGCTGCAGGGATGTTTTTTCAGAGGGACAGCTATAAACCTGTGAGGGACTGTGTGTAAGCAGCCATGTTGTGACACTATGACCACTATGACCCCTATGGACAGCCAATCAGCTTCTTAGATGCCCAAAAGACTGGTGAACTGTAATATGGGAGGGGAAAATCTTATTCCAGGTACCAAACCCTTTTCCAATCACTGAGCGAACTGGGTTAATGATTATTATACAATGGCAAGAAAATTTCCTGGTCTCTGATTGGTCAGTGTGTGCCTGGCACAGTGCAGTTATCCCAGCACAACTGCACTATATTGCTTTGGAGGCCTTGGATGATGAGCATTTGAATGATGAGTTGGATGCCATACACTTAAGAAACAGAGTTATACTGCCACACTAAAATCTACTAAAACATTTTTTTATTTTGTATAACAATGAGCCATTGTATAATAGCAATAATGCATGACAGGGTGTTTGTTGTGCTGGGATAACCTCACTTCTGGGACATTGGATGCACTCAGCCTCTGGCCTCATGCCCAACCACCCAGGCGTGAGGTTATCCCAGCACAACCCACACCCTGTCATCACGCAGTATTGCTTAATTAACATTTGTGACTGACAACAGGATTCAGCCAATCAGAAACCAGAATTTTGGGAGACACCCTGGGACTTTGGGCAGTTTGGGGCAGTCTTTGCTGGGCTGTTCTTGAGTCAGGAAGGGCTCCAGCTATGTGTGTGTAAGGGAGAAGGCCTTTTCCAGGCCGTAGTTTGTAAATCATTCAAGCGTTTGGAGGATCTGAAAATGACTTTATTCGGTGGAGACAGTTGCGATACTGCATCTGAAATCTGAAACTCTTTGGTGAAAACCCATGGTAGTGTGAGAGACTCAGGATTTAGCAGTGAGCCTGCGCCGATGTGAGGAAAACCCTGAGGCAGCGAAATGGGTGGTTTTGAACTGCGAGTGCCAGAGCTAAAAGGGCACTGCTGTTTGAAACAGAGGATGGTGAAAGAAAAGGTTCGCAAGTGTCCAGTGTTTCAGGAACCCGTGGTCTGTTGAAAGCCAGCTGTGAAAAGGTGGAGTTTCGTATCACAGACTGAAAGCCACTAGCCAGAAGCCACTGGAAGGGTGGAAAGCCCTGAGAACCTGTATGCTGAACACGGAGCTGTTTGCTTTGCTCAAGAGAAAGGCGGAAACTGAGGTTATTCACCGCTGCAACTCAGAACCAGGTAGGGAACCAGCTACCTCCTACCGAGCAGGGCAAACTGGGTTGCAGGGGCCACAGGCATGTGCCTGAGTGCTAGGGCACTCCATACCCACTGAGGAGCCAGGCTGTGGAGCCACTCCTGGGTCTTGGTTCTTTGTGGCTTTGAAGCCTTGCACTTGGGGCTCTGCAGGCCTGGAAACAGGCTAAAGGGACAAGTGGTGAGACCTCAAGCAAGTCGGATGGGGACAAGCAGCTAGACCTTCAAGTAAGTGCAAGGCTGTTTCACCAAATCCTTTCTGCCCATCTGCTTGCTGCCCTCTGAGGTGATTGGTGGAACCCAATCTACCCTAGCTCACTATGCCAGTGATTGAGTCCCCAACCTCGGGACCATGAGTAAGCCAGGCCTGCCCTGACCAAAAGGGGAGAGGTTTAAAAAATTACTAGCACTCTAGAGTATTGTTACAAGGGTCCCAACACTGGCTAACCGCGACACCTAGCAGGCCTGCACAAAACTTGGTTACCCAGTCAGGACATAGTGGGTTTCACTGGTATCAGTGGGGAGGGTTTTCTGTGTGTTTGAGCCCATGGGCTCTGTTAATTCAAAATTAACAAAACTTCTTTCTCTTCACAGCCCTGCTCCTGGTACTCTTTCCTCAAGCCCCCACCCTTTAAAAATAAAGCTATGATTTGTTGTTACAAGTCCTGTGTTGTAATTAAGTTATTGGTAACAGCAGTTAAGTTTATGTATTTTATAGCACTGGGGTACAATGTGGTATTTAGTGTGTGGGGTGGTTAGAAGGGAGGTGGATAAATACAGCATTCCAGGGGTTGTACCAAGCAAACACCTGGCCCACTGTTCTCTACTCGGTGGAGGCACCGCTACTTAGAAACATAGAGACATAGAATTTGATGGCAGATAAGGACCGCCTGGCCCACCTAGTCTGCCCATTTTCCTACCTAACAGATAAGCTGCAGATCCTAGTTAACCAACATCTTACTTCCTCCTACCCCCACTAGGACTGCCTTATGTCTGTCCCATGCATTCTTGAATTCCCCATTGTACTTGACTCCACGACCTCCTCAGGGAGGCTGTTCCATGCATCCACAACCCTCTCCATGAAAAATACTTCCTCACATTACCTCTGAGTCGTCCCCTCTATCTTCAAATTGTGCCCCCTTGTTCTTGCAAATCTCTTTTCTGAAAGATGCTACCCTCTTGGACTTTGTTGATTCCCTTGAGGTACTTGAAAGTTTCTATCATGTCCCTCTCTCCTTCTTTCCTCAAGGCTATACATATTAAGCTCCTTTAGTCTTTCTTCATATGTCTTCTGATGCAGACCCTGCACCATTTTGGTTGCCATCCTCTGGACAGCCTCCACTCTGTCTATGTCTTCTCGGAGATGGGGTCTCCAGAACTGCACACAGTACTCAGATGGGGTCTCACCAACTGTCTGTACAGTGGGATAACAACTTCCTGTTTTCTACTATTGATGCTTCTCCCTATGCATCCCAGTATCCCCCAGCCTTCCTTACTGCCTTCTCACATTGCTTGCCCACCTTTAGGTCATCTGATATAATTACCCCAGGTCCCTTTCCAATTTTACTGTTGTCAGTATCTCACCCCCATTGTGTACTCTTCCTGGGTTTTGTTTCCCAGGTGCATTACCTTGCACTTCTTTGCATTGAATCTAAGCTGCCATACATTTAAACATTCCTTCAACCTTGCCAAGTCCTTCTCATCCTTTCCACTCCATCTTGTGTATTGACCCTGTTGCAGATCTTGTGTCGTCTGCAAAGAGACATACTTTCCTTCCAGTTCCTCTGCAATGTCACTTATAAAGACATTAAAAGGACCGGTCCCAGTACTGAACCCTGCGGTGCCCACTAGTAACCCTCCTTTCTTCACTGTGGACTCCGTTTCTACTACCTTTGTGTCCTGTTGTCTAGATAATTTTTATCCAGGCTACCACCTTGGGACTTATTCCAAGGCTGGCTAACTTGTGTCTTAATCTTTGTGTGAGACTGTATCAAAAGCATTGCTAAAATCTAGGTAGGCCATGTCCACAGCCCCTCCCTGGTCTACTACTTTGGTCACCCAGTCAAAGAAATCTATTAGATTCGTCTGACATGACCTTCCCATTGTGAATCCATGCCTTGGGTCCTGGCCCCCACTAGCCTCTAGGTACTCAACAGTTTCTTACTAATTTGGGATAGAACCCCAAACACCACCGTAGCAGGACCCAGGCCCCTTAACTGTGTGGTGGTCAACAGGCAGGGGTAGTAGTCCACTGGCTCATGGCGCCTGGGCTACATCTAAATACATATGGGCAATGCTGGACAGATGTTCCCCGATGTTCCCCACTCTCTTTTCAAAGCTGTTTTCGTTTTCCCACATAAAAACAAATACAGTTATATTCAGCCAGGATGTTACACCCTCAGTCTAACAAATTAATAAAATCTATTATATCAAATGTTCATGTAACATTTACACTAGAAAATGTTTTAGATTTTTTCATAATATGGCAGAATTACTCCACCCCCACCCCTTGGGAGGGCAACCATTCTGATCTAAGATCAATGGGCTAACGTACCTGCTGAAACCGATGACTACATGAACTTTAATGTTATTACCCTTGCAATAAACCATGTGGGGAGGTTACATCCTTTAATGATTGTTCTATCTTCAAAACTTCCAAGCGCTTGTATACAGTGTTTTCCACTTCTCTTGACTGTGTTGAAAAAGCAGTTACAAAGTTAATACAACTGGACTCTGTCTGTCTAGATGAAGATTTGTTCAACTCCTTGTGAAAAGGGTGGCTCTCTCACTGGTGTTTACCCTCTGTCTCTCTTTGGGAGTACAGTTCTCATTATATCCCTCTCTGAAATGGTTCTCTAACAGAGCAGCATTTTGTTCAAAATCACTCTATCTATGCCCGGCCGGTGGTGCTGAGGGTTGGCCGCTGGATGCCACACCTCGCCCACACAGGTGACCCAGGTTTGGGAGCGAACCCGGGTCATCGAGGGAGTCAGCAGGGAGGACTAGGATTGAGCATCCGATGACAGCTCTCCTAGTCCTGGGGAAAAGAGATGGAGTGCCACTGCGTACTCTGGCGATCCCTGGGATGCCCAGAGGAACTGCAGTAACGCAGGTGCTCAGTAGGGGGAGCATGGCAGATGCCTGCACATAGTGCTTAGGACATCATGCATGTCTGTGCTCCCATTGAGAGAAAGGGAAAAGCAGCATGGTCCATGGCAACTTGATGGCGCTCGCTTCACTGGCTGGCGATGCCTGAAATAGGCATGCCAGTAATGGATCCTCGCCAAGCATGGGGCTGGCGAGAGGGGAGCCCCTCTCAGCGGTCATAGCTGCATATGCCAGCTGGGCACATCAGCTTCAGGGTTGGAGGTGAAGGTTGGAGCGGTGGCTGGATGTATGGGAGGACTGTGGCTGCAAGGTGAGAAAATAGAGTAGTGATAAAAAGAAATCACTCTATCTACTACCATTACACTTAATGCATAATAACTGGCTCACAAGGATGCTTGACACACTCTGTCAGGTGTGGACACTGGAAAAGCAAAGATGCGAATTACAATCAGATTCCTTGGTGCATAGGTCAGTAAATATACCCTCATTCCATCCTTACTGATTGTAATATCCAGAATGTTTAGGTAGGTATCCTCTACTGTACATGTAAATCTTAAGTTGTTATTTGTACTCTAAATAGTTAAATTGCTGTAACTCTTCCTTATTGCTATCCAAAACTGTAATAAAATTGTTGCTATAACGATGGTAAAACTTCAGTACAGTTGTAAAAAGGATTAATGGTAACATCCCACATAGCCATCTTCCCACTTCCCCAGATATATGTTGGGGTACTTGGGGCTAGGGCTTCCCCATTGACCTTTCACTTTATCTGGAGATAGAAACTACCCCAAAAGTAAACAGTTTGTAAGTCAGAGCTTTGAAAATGAGAGTGGGGAACACCTGGGCAGCACTACCCATATGGAATTGCCACTTGGGTCCAGAGGGGTGGGATCAGGAAAATAGCTATGGCATGCAGCCTTCTGGATTTTTTGTTTGTTTGTTTTTTAGTTGTGTTTAACCATTTTATCATTCCTACAGATGGAAGGGACTTAATATATGTACTATTCTCACTTTTTGGTGTGGTATCTAACTAATATTATATAATGGCAAGAAATAATCCTGGCTCCTGATTGGTCAGTTGGCCATCACAGCAGGGATGTTATCCTGGCATAACATCCCTGCTGATGTTAATATGGAGGTGCTTGCATCTTTTCTTAAAAAGTATTTTAAAACACTAAATAAATTCTTTAAAATGATTTTTTCTGTATAAAACAACGAGCCATTGTATAATAGGAATAATGCCCTCCAGGGTGGGTGTTGTGCTGGGATAACATCCCTTCTCGGGTGTTGGACACCCTCAGCCCGTGGCCTCGGCCCAACCACCCAAGGTGGATGTTATCCCAGCATAACACCCACCCTGTCAGGCATTATTCCTTTATTACTAATTAGTATCAGCTGTATTTTTAAATCGTTATTAGACTGCAAATCACAACTTTTGGCTTTGTGCCTTGTAACTAGTTTTATGAATATTGTGTACTTTCATCTCAGATGTTTACCATGACTAATATTGCTTTTTTGTTCATTATTTTTGTGTTTGTCACAGTGCTACCATATGTTGATGTAGTGCTGAACTTTACTGAGAAGAAATTACTTCTAGATTCCCATCCGAGCTGCAGGACCCAAACAAGAATCTTAAGTGCTTCAAAGATTGGATGCACTTAATATCAATGTCATGCACTGCTTAGCACTGTTTCATTTTTAGTCAATGTATTAAATGTAGCTGTTTTCTATCAATGTTTTTGATTTACATATGCACTTTATTACTCGATGTATAAAACTGCTATCTCTTTGAATTCTGTTTGCATGATTTTAAGTAGCTTTTTAATTATACTGATTTACACGTGGTGATTTTTTTTCATTCTTTGTTTGTGCTCCCTCGATGTCACTGCCTGTGTTCTTCCTCATGGTTCCCAAGGTGCCTGGCTCTATGTGTACCTGCACACCTACAGCCAATAGCCTCCATGCATCCCAGAATGAGGCCCCACCCGGGAGGGTAGCAAGTCCATCTCCTACCTGCACATAGACTTTATCAGGTGGAAGCTCGGGGTTCCAGGCGTGGTCTTGGCAGTGAGGTTTTTCATGTTTCTCCTGCTCCCCAGAGATGCATGATCACATGGGAGGTCCAAGGGTATATGCTGCCACTCCAGACCTTAGCTGCTGTCTAACCTTCCCACAGTGTCCTGAACTGCACTGCCACCTGTGATCACACAGGTGGCAGTATTAAGTGAGGATGGCAGCTCACCCACCCAGAGGAGGAGGAGGAGAGGGCATCCTCTGGGATGCTCCATCCTCTCCCCCCTAGCCAGACCCCCCATCGACCCAAGCCTTTTCTTGAACTTGGTCTCCAGCATCACGAGCAGTAGCACTACCGGCTTCCACCAACAGGCAGACTTCTGCACATGGTGACTGATGTATTGCACTGTAAAATGTCTGTCTGTAAAGGCACTGTTCAGATCTCTTGATAAAGTACTATACACGTGAGACATTAGGTCCTGAGCTGCTACCACCTTAGGTATTTTATCACTCTTACATGTGTAGATTAATAAAATAGTCACAATATTTTTGCATGTTAATGGTTGTGCTGTGACTTTTTCTGTGTTGCTGAGTGAGTGTTGTTTTTTTCCTTTTGGCTTAGTTATGTATCCAGTATTATCATTATCACCACTAGTACCCTCACACTGGTACTGGAGCTGCCTGTTTTTCACTTGTAGTGTGTTTTGCCATTCTACTAAAGTTTGTCAAACACTTTAAGTAGTTACCTACCTGAACAGATTTTATTGCTTCCGGGCCAGATGTACCCACTCTTTACTCTGTTTCCAAGGTATGACACCTCTCCCAAGTTGGCACTTCTCCACCTTGGCTATCAGCCCTGTAGCCTTCAGATGGTGGAACACCTTTATCACATGGCAGATATAATCCCCCATGTTTAACTGTAAATGGCATTGTCATCTACAGTATGTACACAATGCAAAGTCCCCCACCCTAGACAGAATGCAGGCCATGATCTGTTGAAGGTCTTCAGTGCATTTTCATCCTGAATGGCATTACTTGAGATTTGCAGGTCAAATTAAGTAATGAATTCTGAACTCTCTCTGGATTCAGGAGTTACCTGCCATTAGCACTTTATCAGATCTATAGTGGTCAGGTACATATCTCCTTTAACCTTTGCAGGTCTCATCCATCCTGGGAAGGAAATGCATCCAACTCCATACCATTGTTGAGCCTGAAGTAGTCAACACGAACCACATGGTCCCATCATTTTGGAATTACTACCACAGGTGAGGCTCAGGAGTACTGGACTCCTGGATTACCCTAGGAACTGGCATTTCTACTCTCTTCACAGTGGCATGTGACACCCCTCAGGGCCAGTGGGGTGGCTGCTACAATGGGGCCTAGGACCCTGTATTATGTGCATGAGCTCCGTCAATGTGATATGCCCATTTCCTGTGAACATTTCCTAAAAGCCTGTAGCACCCAATGCATTTAGACGGTATGGGTTGGTGTCAACCATTCTAAAAGAGGGACAGCATCCACTGAGGATTCACTGTTATGCTCTACAAGAAGATACGAATGCACCTGCTTCCTCCTCCAGATAGCTGCCCACTGCAAAGATCATCTCTTCTTGGTCATGAAAGGGCTTCATCATGTTAACATGGTAGATTCATTGCTTATGTCTCCTGTAGAGCTGTGTAGAATGCAGAATTCTGCCAGTGGAATTTGAGAAGAATGGCAATTCTGCTTCCAAAATGCTTTTCAAATTTCTTTTTTAATTCTGGGAATTCAAAAGCATTTCTACTTAAACTGTGGAACAATATGCCACAGATCACATAATCCTTGGAATAATATTCAACAGATTATCCTTGGGAGCAAGCTCACACCTACCATTCATTCCTTAGCAGATCTAAGGATCCCTTACCGTAATACCCACGCGAGAGCTCAAAGGGTGAGACTCTTGTGAATTCCTCGTGGATTTCCATTATGTACAATATTTAGGAGATGGGGTAAGTAATTCTCTCACTCTCTCGCATGCTGGTTGGCAAATGCCCTTAACATATTTTTATATGACACATTAAAATGCTCTATCAGACCATTAGTCTCAAGGTTATGGGGAGACTCTCAGCTGCTGCACCACACTTCTCTTAGAGACCAGTCATTAGGACAGACATAAAATTGGTGCCCTGGTCTGACAGAATCTCCTGGAGAACCCCACCAGGCTGAATATCCCCAGAAGTACCTCAGCCACTTTTTACCTAAATGGAGGACATAGCCATGGCCTCTGAGTATCTGCCTGCAAAGACAACGGTCACTAAAATGTACCTCTTGCATGTATGACTTGGGGTGCTGAGTGGCCTCCACAATATCAGTGCAACTTTCCAATATAGCTGTTCATTTATAAGCAAATGAATAAAAGCCACCTGAGCTTTGTCTCCAACATTTCCCACCCTCTGGCAATGTGGAAAGTCTGCCACACCTAAGTGTCCAGAAAAGGGTATATCATGGGTCTAGGACCAAAGGTGCTTTCTGTACTCTTAGGGATTACTATCTTGCAGAGTACTCTTGATAGGCAACAAAGGAGGTGGTAAACAGAGTTCACTCCAGGGAAGGGAGGGTGACTAGTGGGGCGCCACAGAGCTCAGTACTGGGACAAGTACTGTTTAATGTATTTATAAGTGACAGTGCAGATGAGCTGGAAGGAAGCTATGTCTCTTTGCAGGTGACACCAAAATCTACAATAAGGTGGACACTCCAGTGGAGGTTGAAAGAATGTTCAGAGACCTGAGAAAACTCGAGGAGTGATTAAGGGCATGACAGTGAATTTTCAATGAAAAAAAGTGCAAAATCACTTAGGGCACAAAACCCAGAGGTGAAGTACAATGTGGGAGAAGAGGTATTAGCAGCCATAAAACAAGAAGGGACGCTGGAGTAATCATATCTGATGATCTCAAGGTGGTGAGGCAGTGCAACAAGGCAGCAAGTTGGATCAGTGAGATGCTGGGATGTATAGGGAGGAGAATCACCAGCAGTAAGAGGGAGATGGCACTGCCACTGTATAGATCGCTGGTGAGACCACACTGAGAATGCGATGTTCCGTTCTGGAGATCATATCTCAGGAAGGACACAGAGTGGAGGCAGTCAGGGGAGGGCAACTAAAATGGTGCAGCGTCTGCATCAGAAGCCCTACTTGTAGTGGGTGAAGGATCTCAATATGTATACCCTGGAAGAGAAAGAGAGGGGATATGACTGAGACCTACAAATACCTCACAGAGGTAAATAAGGTGCAGGAGGGAGAATTTTCAGAGGAAAAGATGCATAAGAACAACAGGACACACAATGAAACTGGAAGTGGGTAAATTCAAGAGAGATGTGAGAAATACTTTTCACTGAAAGAGTGGTGGATGCCTGCAACAGTCTTCCAGTAGAGGTGGTGGAGACAAAAACAGTGGTAGGCTTCAAGCATGCATGTGATAGGCATAAGGGAATCTTTGTGGAAAGCAAGGGAGGAGCCACAGATCAAGCAGGGTTTGCAGTGACAGGCCAGCAGAAAAAAAATGGGCAGACTGGGTGAGCCAAACAATCCTTAAATGACGTCAAATTCTATCTTTCTATGTAACCCACTTTCGATATAGGAACCCATTTTCTAAGCATACCTCCTTTTTCTTTTTAACCTTGAGAGTCACCTTCCACCCTTACAGCCAGCTACAATAGTTTCTATAGGCATGGGACAGTTTGCTGAGCTCTCCCCAGCTCCACATGCCTGACCTTTATTAAAACTCACTCTCCTGTATGACAGCAGCCCATGCCTGTGCTCTCCCCAGGCTGTAGCTGTGTCTCAGAACTCTGCTACCAGTCAGTCCTTCATCCAATCTCACTACTGCCACTGCTGCTGAGAGATGGGTTGTTTCTGGCTGCATTGCTCTCTCTCTTTTCTCAGGAGCTTATTCCTAGCCTACCTATGGGTAGTGATGCACACAATATTGGCACAACTGTCAATCATTACCCATAGTTATTTCCACAGAAAGGTCCTATCGATGCCCACCTTCCATATTGCCTGGCTTCTTTCCTAGCTTAGAAAGATCTGGGCCACTGGTACCAACACCACTGGACCTATCACTCCTCTAATTCTGGAATATTGTCCTGGCAGGATCTTTTCCTGGTGAATTAAATCCTGCTTAACCATTGAAATTGAGACTGCAAGGTCCATCAGTACCTGGTCTACTGTCCCACTAACTACTGCAGGTTACAGGTATACAATGGAGTTAGTGGGAAATATACTCAGGGTACAAGTCGCTAACTGCTGGGTATGGGGAAATATTAAGGATTATGACAGAGGAAGGAAAATCGGTGGAAGGGGACCATGAGAAGGCAGATGTTCTAAAGAAATACTTCTGCTCAGTGTTTACAGAAGAAGAGCTGGGAAATGGTCCTGCAATATCAAAAACTGCATCTTTGGACCAGGAGTGAGACTAGCCCCATTACAGAGGATGAGGTCTTAGAGGCACTAAACAAGCTTAAAGTAGACAAGGCCATGGGACCAGATGAAATATACCTCTGAATCCTAAAGGAACTTGGTACAGAAATGACAGCCCCTTGGCAAACTATTCACCAGATCACTGGAGGTGGTGTGGTCCCTGAAGACTGGAGAAGAGCAGTGGTGGCCCCACTTCACAAATCTGGCAGCCAGGAGGAGGTGGTAAACTAGTCTCACATCCATAGTGGGAAAAATTATGGAATCTCTGTTCAAACAGAGGATATTAATATTCCTGAAACCAGTGGTCAGCAGGACCCCAAATAACGTGGTTTCATGGTAGGAAGGTCTTGTCTAACAAACCTGGTTGAATTCTTTGACTGGGTTACAAAGGCAGTGGATGGTGGGGTGGTGGATGTGGTCTACCTGCACTTTAGCAAGGTCTTCAACTCAATGCCTCACAGAAGGCTGGTAAAGAAGTTGGACTGCACAGCAGTGGAACAGGAGGTGGTAAACTGTGTTAAACATTTTGCTGCAGGGCAGAACACAAGGGTTCAGGTCAATAGCACACTATCACTGAGAGAGAAGTGGCCATCAGGATATCCGGGGCTCAGTGCAGGGGCTGCTACTATTTAATATAACTAGCTGACATCACCACTGGACTCGAAGGAAAAGCAAGTCTGTTGCAGATGACACAAAGATATGCAACAGGGTGGACTCCTCAGAGGGCAAGCTAAATGAAATCAGATTTAAAGAAGTTGTAGGAGTGGTCCAGAGCATGACAGCTGAGATTTAATGCCAAAAATGCAAGGTCATGCATCTAGGAAGAGGTAATTCCACGAAGGAATATTACCTATGAGTGGAAAGACTAGCTGCCACAAACCATGAGTGTGATCTAGGCATCATAATATCAGATGATTTGAAGGAGAGGAAGCAGTGTGAGAAGGCAGTAATAAAGGCCAGTGGCATGCTGGGATGCATTGGGAGGAGTCACGAGCAGAAGGAGGTGGTCCTAAAACTATATAGAGCGTTGGTCGGGCACACCTGGAATACTGTTTCCAGTTTTGGAGGCCTCACCTCAGGAAAGATATTGACGGATTGAAACAGTATAGAGAAAGACAACACAAATGATATGGGGATTGCATCAGATGTCATATGAGAACAGATTGGGGAACTTAACATGTACTCCCTGAACAGAGGAGACAGAGAGAGAGAGAGAGGACATGCTCAGAACATACAAGTACATAAAAGGCATCAATAAGGTACAAGAACAGGAACTCTTCCACCTCAAGAAGGAAGTAGAACAAGGGCATGAACTGAGGCTGAAAGGTGGAAGGTTTACAACAAATTTCAGGAAGTTCTTCACGGAGAGGTGGTGGATGCATGGAATAGCCTGCCACTGGGGCTTGTGGGGGTGAGGACAGTAGGAGGTTTCAAGAGGGCATGGGATAGGCACAATGATACCACTGTAATGAAGGAAAATAAGGTAGGGGGTAGACAAGCAAGTGCTCTTGGGCAGACTAGATGGACCTAGCAGTCTCCTTCTGCCATCACATTCTATGTTTCTATGTTTCTAGTGCTACACCTTTCACCTGCACTCACACTTTATGTTTTCAGACAGTCATACAATAGGTATCCCAGTTTGAGGCAGATATAGCACCTGTGTTCCCCTAACTCCTTAATTTTGGATTAATCAGGTTTCCCTTTTGGTTAGGGCACTGGCTGGCTTCCCTTAGGTTGCCCTCTATGGTTCCCATGAAGCTACATAGTCCCTCTCCCATCGTTTTTGCCTGAGTGTATGGCCAGCTGAACACAAATTGATCATCCCTCTCAGCTGCCTCATTTGTGGGGCTAGAGTCTGAACCAGCAACCATATTTTCAACTCCTCCTGTACAGTCTGGAGAAACTGTTCCCTGAGGAACAAATCCTTGATCTGTTCCATAGTGATATCCATTGCACCATTTAACCATCACTGTAACAAATTGCCTAGTTCAACACACATTTCTGAATAACTATCTCCTGGTGCCTTCCTTAGCCCTTTGGATTTTATCTATAGGCCTCAGGAGTCCATTCAAAATGTTTTAGCAAAGGCACTTTTCATTTTAGTATAGTCCATACAGTCCTCACTGCCGAGCTTGGTGAAGGCTTCTAATCTTGACCCATAATGAGGTGCAAAAGGTGATTTGCCCTAGAGTCCTATTCAATTCAAATTGTCCAATAAAGTCTTTCAAAAGATTTTAGAAACACATTAAGATTATCCCTAATGACATTTTGAAACATTTTGAACAAATGTTTGCTTCTTGGAAAACCCTGATGCCAGTAATCATGGCTTGTGGTGGTGCCTTCTAGCACCGAATCTCAGCTCCCTTTCATATTCATTCTCTTGCTTCTCTCTCATCTGACTTTTGTGTTCGTGTTTTTGCTCCTCTTTCATCTGGATCTCATGCTGGCTCTGCTTTCCTTGCTCTACTGCCTCAAGTCTCACTTTTGCCACTGTATCTCCACATTCATCCTCTGCAGCTAAGCATCTGCCTTTTACTACTCAATATCTCCTTTTGCCACTTAGCATCTGTCTTTACCTTAACCAGGGCAAGCTCCAACCACATCATTTCTGTCTGGTCTACTCGTACAGCTGCCACAGTTACAGGCTCTGGCTCACTTGCACTATCACAAGCCCTAGTCTCACAAATTTGGCCAGCAGTGGTCACTTCAGCATTGCTTCACATGTCACTTTTTGAGAATGTCTATGAGATCTGCCAGTGTCTGACTTTCATCAAAGGCAGGACATCTTCATTTGTAGAGCTCCTCAAGGTGTACCAACTTACATCTATTATATGGTTAAAACATAATTCTTTCTAGCTATTTACCTTTACTTAAAATACAGTGGTAGCATATACAGTATCCCTTTGAATATCTCAACCCTTAAGCTGCCTGAATGGTCACCTCAGTATGCTTCCACCTCCCAGCATTACTCTTACTCAGGTATCTTTTGGTTTGCACCCCACCACCAGCCACGGGTCACATAGACAATGACCAATAGCAAATGACCCACCCCTACATCCATAGCTCAGAACACTCTTTTACCTGTCTTTTATTAGACTTAGGTGTGCTTTTGAACAGTTTAGTAGCCTGCCTCTTTGAAGACTGATCATTTACTTGCCAATTACACCAGGTTATCTACACCCTTAAAAAGACAGTCACAGAGAGCATGAAGTATATAAAAATATTTAATATTCCAAGTTATTTACATGTGGCACAGGAGTATACACAATATAGTCTGCGAGGATACAGTACACTAGAGACTGGAAAACAAAACATTTGAACAGATAGAATGCTGACATAGTAAACCTCCTTCAATCCAAACTAGATTTTAAGTAGATAGTTCAAACTTACCCCAATTGGGATATCTGAAGTCATAGTAGAACAGACAGAGATGCTGCTGCATCAATTTCAAAAATATGACAAAATTCAAAATGCAGCCATAGAACTAAACATGCCTGGTTGGCCTCTTCATGTATCATCTGCCCTGCCTCACTTACACCACACCCTGAACATTCATTTGACCTGTGGCCTACGGAACACACAAAAAAGCACAGCAGATGAGCAAAGAGCAGTTATACAAAAACATGAAAACACTCACCACACAGAAGGCAACAAGCACTCAAAAGATGGTTTGAACTCCAAAAGCATGATGCAAGTGAGACTTTACTGTGGTCCACAGAAACCAAATGAACTGCCCAAACAGCTGACCTGTGGCCTGCTCCTGCTCCCAAAAATAAGCTCAACCAGATTTGGGTCTGGGATGTGATTTTGACCTAACATATTTTTCCTGTTTATTTATTTATTGAAATGTTTCTGAGGAGGGCACACTGAACAACAAGTTGCTTTCTCACGGTTGCAACCTGGGGAGGGTGACATTGGGTTGTGAAGGATAATCAGTTACAATAGTATGTGGGTAGTACAAACAATACAACATTGTAGATTATGCAACAGTTGGAACACAAGTTATTGTACAATAAACAGTAGTGGAACATTGAGTAAATAGGGGATACATGATGGGCAGGAGTGTGATATGGAAAATATCTTAGCTCCTGCAGGTAAACTCTGGATACACACGAGTGCCGAAGGCCACGGTGGAAGTATCAGAGCTCGCGCTGCGGAGTGAAGATATTTTCCACAACACCGATCTACACATCATGTGTTCGATTTATACAATAGGGTATGAGTTTCAGAAGTAGTCTGATGATTTTTTGTGTTCTGTTGCTGTTCTGTGTTTGCTGTTTCTGTGTGTGAGATTTTCTGAATGGGCTGGCAGTGTTACAAACTCTGTGAGAATATTTTGCCATAGGTAATTGAGTTAGCTGCAGGCAGCAGTGAGAAACTGTTTTGCAAAGCTGTGTTGTTTAGAATTCTGGCTGCAGTCAAGCTGAGCATATCACAGTAATGGGCTGGGAGTGAGACAGGATGTGGGGAACAGGTGAGAATATTTTGCCATGGTAATTGAGTTAGCTGCAGGCAGCAGTGAGAAACAAACTGTTTTGTGAAGCTGTGTCCTTTAGAATTCTGGCTGCAGTCAAGCTGACAGTATCACAGCAATGGGCTGGGAGTGAGACAGAGTATAAGAAACAAGTGAGAATGTTTTGCCATGGTAACTGTGTTGGCTGCAGGCAGCAATGAAATATCTCACAGTGGTGATGTCACGACATGATTTATCTCTAGTTGTGATGTCATGACATAATTTTCTCGTTTGGTGATGTCACCACAGTGAGGATACATGTTTTATCATACTCATTTATCCTTCACCCCATTGTATAAATTACAATACATGTCCAAAATGTACAAAAGAACATATGAGCACGTACTAAATAGTAATAATGCAACAGAACCATTTATAGTGCATGAGTGTACCAGGAGCAGGCTCAAGGCAGTACATAAGTGCTGTTGGAGTAAAAAGGATGGGATAGGTTGTGCACATGGGTGACCACAGAAGGGCAGGAGGAGAAAGAGAGAGGGAGAGGCAAAAACTGAATATGAGGAGAAGAGTTAGCCATTCCTAATTCCCCTTCAGGATGTTGAGAACCCTCCTTGGGAAGGTCAAAGTAGAATGCAGAAACTGGGGAAAGGTATTAAGAAGGGTTAAAGCAGGAACAGCTGAGGAGAGGTAATTGTGTAGGGCAGAGGTAAGGGAGTAGTTTGAGGAGGAATGTCATATTTCAGGAGGGAGGAGTTCAGATTTTAGGGAACCAATGGGCGAAACCAGTCTGACCGATGAGGGTGGAGCAACGAGGACCATCACGATTGTCCTACAGGCATCCAGCTCCACAGTGGATGTCTGGTCTGCCCTGGCCATTTGTTTATATGTAAACAAACAGCCACTTTCAGGATGAATAGAACTTTATTCATCGGGAGTTCATAGGAATGTTTGCCCTCAGGTCTAGGACAGCAACAAGGTAACATACAATTTTCAATTCTCCCCATACATCTCTCTGTTAAAATATTTCAAGAAGAAATAAATTAAAATAAAAAAAATACATTGTATTGTTGCCTCAGAGTAGGTCTAGAAGAACATCCAGGTATTTGAAAGTAATCACCTCCTCTATGGGGATCTTTCAGTGCAGGTAAGGGAGAGTTTGGAGGCGGTCACACTGAGTTTTAGCTTGGAACAAAAGTACATAGCCTTTATCTTTTTCTGTTGAGAATTAGCTTATTTGTCGATATCCAAGACTAAATGAGCAAAAAGGAGTTAGAGTTTGCTGGATGTAGGAACAGTAGCTGCACTATAGTACAGTAAAAGATGAGATAATCAGCATACAGCAGGAGTTGTAATGGGTGGAAATATCCAAAAGACTATTTATATAATTAGAAAACAGAAGTAGGCCCAGGACTGAGACTAGGGAAAACCAACAGATATGTCCATAAGATTGTGGTAGCTGACTATAATCTAACTTGCTGTTTTCTGCAAGCTAGGTAGCTTGTAAACAAGGAATGGTAGGAGGGGAGACACCAAGGAAGGTCAGAACAGTACAAATAAACCCAACTTTGTAATACTTAGATTTCATAAAATTCCTCAAAATGGAATTTCTGTACATCCCATTCTTTATTACTAAGGCATTTGCATGATAACAGGCCCTTTGCTCCTTAGACTTCATCTTTGCTGCTGTTTTCCAGTTTAGATGTCATAATCTTCTGCTTATGACATACAGTAAATATTTTTAAAGCAACAGTTGTAATATCACAAGCAAAGGAAAATTTTTTTGTCAGTGTTTGGAGCTCTTTGAGACTTGTCTATAAATTGCTTTTAAATTAGTAACAGGCAGTGTAGAGAACCTAGCACAGGAAATTTATCTTGGAGATGAATAGATTAAGCAATGTGAATCAGGTAGTCTGTGATTGGCAGATGGATCAGCCAGAGGCTTAATACCTTCTAACAAGGCCCATTATGCTTGTCTGCCATGGTATGAGTGGAACAGTGCAGCAGTGGGGCATCTGCCTTAGGCATCTGTAGGTGTCCACAGATGGTCCACAGTCTGCAGGAAACTCTGCAGAAGAACCAAACACCAGGCCAAGGTAGGACCACGGCACACTACTGTGTTTTGGTATACTGAAACAGTCAGTGTCAGGGTAGGTAGATACAGGTAGTGTGTTGACATCTAGTGGGTAAGAAGGGCTAGGCATTAGGATAAGGTAGGTGTGGGTGGGAGGGTTGAAAAGGGAAATGGGAGATACCTATCTAGGATAGGGTAGTGAATAAGGTTCAGGATAGGAGGTAACAAGTAGTAGACACCAAGAGCAAGTTAGGCACAGGAAGGTGGTTTAAAAAGGAAAACAAAGGGCTTCTTATCTAGGGTAGGGTACCACATAAATTGCAAAGAAGCAATGAGAGGTAGGAGTTCAACAGGCATAGAAAGGAGGCAATAAGGTACAGGGAAGTTTCAACAGGCACTGAGGTAAAAGAAGGAAAGAACATGGGAGTGGTGCAGTGCAAAGGGTGTAGAGCCACAGTCTTTTCGGACACTTTCTGGAGACGAGGTATGGGCCCATTTTACTCACCTGTATGGATTGAAGACATAGGTTCCTGGATTCTAGGCTGAACTGGAAAGGGTGCAGAGTACCTTCTTCTCTACCAGGGGCCACCACATCTGCTGCCTCTCCCTAAGGGATGTTTAGGCAGAGGCACAGTGGTTAGACCATGGTGGGCTCTGGGAGGGTGGGGATGGCAGAAGCATACACACTTCACACTCTGTACCACTGCAGAATTCCTTCACCTTACTGGCAGAATGGGGCAGCAAGGAAAAGGCACCCATAGCAATGGGAAGGGAGGAAGTGGAGGTCCACAGAGGGAGGTCCCAAGGAAGGAGGAAGGGCCCCAAGCCAAGGAGGAAGGTGTTGTGGCAGGGACTCATTTGTTAGGGATAGCTCTGGGAGCAAAGGGAGGAAGGAAAGGAAGTGAAGTGCCTTAGAGTTGCTTTGGTGTGGCTGGAGAACAGACCCAGAAGACAGCTAGAGTAGCTGGTCCCTTTATAATCATCTTTGGTGTGGCCTATACTAGAATATAAGGCCCAGGTTTGGTCCCCTATGAAAAGGATAAGTCCAGATGATTGAGAGAGTCCAGAAAAGAGCCACTACAGCCACTGAGAGACTCAAAGTTAGGACTTATCATGATAGGCTAATGGAGTTGAATATGTTTACCTTGGCATACAGGAGATTAAGAGGGACATGTGCCTAATGTATAGAGCAAGGTCAGAAAATGAGCTGTGGGACATTTGGGTCTTCAGAGCAAAGCGCAAACCTATGCTACCAAATCACATCCTAAGCAGCTGGAGAACAGATGGTGCAAACAAATGAGAACTGGTAGTTGGTTCAGCCGAAGAATTGTTCCTATATGGAATGCACTCCTTTGCAGGTACTCAGTAGCAAGACTTTAGACCAGTTAAGATAAACTTAGACTATCAGTTTGGGGAAAGAACCCACTGTCTTTAGATTTACCAGGTGAGCACTATAGATGAAAGTTTAATCTAAAGCTCTGTACTACCTATGATACCTGGGGACAAATGACCTGTCAAGGGACAGGGTAGTGATAGTGCAGGGCTGGAGGTACTGTTGATCATCCTGGACACAAGCTCTGGTGCTACTTTTCATACAGGGTAGAATATAGACTTCCAGCACAGGAAGAGGAGTTGGATTAGTCACTTGGAGAAGCCATCATCAGGATGGCAAGGAGGAGAGAGATCCTGCTAGTTGTTGACTTTCAACTACCAGATGTAATTGCAGTCTTCCAGCTGCAGCTTCGACAAGGAGCAATCCTTCCTTGACCCCTATAAGTGGCTTTTCTCAGGACACTAGTAAATGAACCCACCAGGGATGGGGTAGTGCTGAACCTGGTGCTTACAAACATGGTGAGCACTGCAGATGTTATAGTGGGCTGTCCCTAGGTACCAGTGTCCACCATACAGTGTGGTTTAACATTAAAAAGGAACAGAGACAAATCACATGAGGACAAGAATCCTGAATGTAAGGAGGGTGGATTTTAAAGAAATGGGAGACTGCCTCAGAAACTGCTTCATGAGGGATATTGCCAGGAAGTGGGGAGGTACTGTGGGGAAAATAAGGAGGGCATAATTAAGGCAACAAGCTCTGCATAAAGGAAGTGAGTGAAAGCAGAAGGAAAAAAGAGACTGCTATGGTTCTCAAAGGAAGTAGTGAAGGTGGTGAAGGAAAGAATGGTTGCATTCAGGAGGTATAAGGAAACACAGGGGAGGAATACAGGGAAGTGTACCAAGTAAAACAGAAGGAAAGCAGGAAAGGCAGTGAGGGAAGCACAGGTGCATCCATAGTGGTCTGTTGCTGCCACTGCTGTTATTGTCTCCCCACCCAACCCACCCTCAGCACCACCACCAACAAGCCCTTACTGACCTACTAGGGATCCAACGCTGTAATCCATTCTGGACCACAGGAACGTCTTCACTCTTCAACTGGGTATCCAATGCAATAATCCTCTCTGGACTGGAGACATGTCTTCACTCTTCAGTGCCGGGCTGCGAACTGTGGAAATCAGGTATGGGACTCAATGTATTTCAATCAATATTGAACTTGTCATCATAACTTTGTCATTTTGAATATTTGTGCCCCAGATTTTCAACATACCTTTTTGGGACCCCACCTCATGAACAATGACAGTGAAATTAGGCAAATCTGTCCTGAAGGGACTTTTGCAGTCACTGTGTAAAATCACCTTTCAGGCAGGGTTGACATTTTCTCACCCTTGTTCATGAGTGAGGGTCATCAGAAGTTATTTTGAAAATTTGGGGTATAAGAAAAAAAAAAACATAGAGAATGCTGAATGGGCAACTATGTACAACCAGTGTGTCTACCACAGAGGATTCTGATTCCATCTGATCTCAAGAGTGAAGCTTGAGAAGTCCATGGGAATCAGAACCCTGAGGTTAATGCACAGAGTTGCAGATCCAATATTTTATAGTGTATGATTCTCCCAAAATAATTTAATAAAATGTGTCCGTTTTTTTAACATACAAAAAAAGAGACATTGTTTACTGCTGCTTTATTCCGAGGGTCAGGACTGGTTGCTAAGGTTGGTGGTGTGGTTGTTAGGGATCAGACATGTGTATGTCTGTAGCATGAAATTCCACTGGCTATAAGTCACATTTGTGAGGGATTTAAAAAATCATGGCTGCTGAACTTACAGCTAGTGAGACAATGCTTATTAGGAGGAATGATATTTGATTTTGTAAGTAAATTTAAATGTCTGGTTGATCCTGCATTGAATTTTTTATAATAAATATTTGTTTGATACTGAATTTTTTAGCGTATAGTTGATCCTGCATGTGCAGGATTTGTTCACGTGATTGTGCCGCTGCTGAGTGTCTGTCTGGTTGATCCTGCAGTTTCTGGTGTCTCAGTTAAACTGTGTCTCATGCACATTGGTGGGCAGTGACATGCCAAAGGTCATATGTTGTTTTTATATCAGGATAGGCACACACTACACCCTTGGTTGAAAAGTGGGAGTAGTTATTTTCTCCATCACTCACTTGCTGACAAGAGAGACATATCAGATTTCACTATGCTACACAAAGTGTTTTTTTGCTATGGAAGCAAACACAAAAGGAAAGGTCCAGGAATTTTCGTTACAGAGTTCTGCTTATGCCAACTGTGAATTTTATTGCTAGGAAGTGGAAAGGCGCTTTAATAGAAATGTAAAGGCTGGTGAAAATGCTTCATCACAAGGATTAATAAAAGCAAATCATCACACTTGCGTATGCTATTTCTTCATTCTAATTTATATTTTTTAAAACAGATGGCTAATTTAATTTGTAAATTAGCTGTGGAATGATCTTCATCTATTTAAAGCCTGACATGACTGCCTCCAAAATAAGCAGCAAGACACAGCTGCTGGTGGGCTTTATATGTTCCTGCTGTGCCATGTTAATATACAGTAATTGGGAAACAGGTGGGAGCTCTCATTGCCAGCTCTAGTGACTGCAGTGTGAGCTTGGGGGCAAGAGGCCTGGGTGTGGGGTCTCTTGCTCCTGTGTGATCTTGATCAAACTCATTTAAACTTCAGCCATTCCAACTAGTTAGCTTACTCTCATCCATCACTGGAACGCAGATATCAAGAACCCTGTGGAGGCAAATTAACAACATGGGGCAACAGTCCTAAGACCAGGATATATCATGAAACACCTGCATGAATTATTGAATGAGGACAACTCACCTTAGTAGACATTAACCCCATTAAATAGTCAGTTTTATAAACAAATACAAAAGCAACACTTCATACAGCCTTAGCTAATCAGAAAGATAGATTAAAGCCTCTCTCTGTTTACAGTAAAGCTACGTCCTATAAGACAAAGTCAGCAAGAAGCAGCTGTTTCCTAAACTGTAATAACACAGCTGTGCTTTACAAATGGCCTAATATGTCAAACTGAAATGTCTGAAAAATTGGCAAAATTTATAGAAAATGACTTACATGGAAAGATGCGAAATCCATCACTGTCTGACATCAAACTTCTTTAGTGCTTCACCTCCTGCATTTACATTTTCAAAGTATGTTTACATTTTTATCATTTTGAGCACAAGTGCAGCCTAATAAGTTATTCCAACATTTTTTTAGTTTTCAGTACCTGCTAGCCAATCATCACCATATGGCATCAGGCTTCTAATAGCCGTGTTGCTGGTCCAGATGAGAGAGTGACGGCTATTATTGATGCTACAGTACCACTGAGTGAAGTGTTGATCAGCACTGAAAACTTATAATTTTAGAAAGAATATGGGGATGAATATTCATTATTTAACACTGACTGATCCTGTGGAAAAACAGACCATTTATAAAAGTATTAAGGGCATAAGTGGGAGTGCACATCAATGTGACTGCATGCTTGTATATGTTTCGGACCATCATTTCACAGAACAGTTGTATTCACATGGACAATGTAAATGCCATAATCACAGTGGGCTGAGACTCACGATAACAAAGCCAGCCTGTTAGATCATATGTTTGCTCTACCATATTGCTTTCTTAACATGGAAATTGTATTTTGTGTAAGGGACATGTTAGAGCTTTACTTAAAGTATAATAGATAATTATCAAAGCTTTTCCCTATGGTTGCTGTTTTTTAATTAGAACCTACAGACCAAAAAGCAACTTCATTTAAATTTATTAAATTCCATTTTAAGTCCTGCAGGCCTATCTCATGGAACCTGATCCCATCAGATCTCAGAAGCTAAGCAGAGTTGGGCCTCGTTTGTAGTCAGATGAGTGACCTCCAATGTACACCAAGGGTATGCAGTCTCAGTCAGGGGTGGCAGGCTCTGGTAGTGTACAGAGGCTACCCTCCTGCCATATCTGAAAACTGCTGTCTATACACATAGGATCTCATTAGCCACTGAGGGAGGAGTCTCTTCCAGCAACTAAGCTGAGATGCAAATCAGGATCTCAAGATGTTTGTGGTCACAGTGGGATTTGTGACTGCAAGCACTAGACTTGCAGCACATACAGACAGCTAGGAATGGCAGTGTGTCAGTTGATGGCATTCTGCTATGCCCAAGTGTCCATCCCTTGAGTCTCAACCAGCTGAGTTGTTATGCCACCCTGATCCATATGCTATGGCCCTGTGGTCCAAGGTGATGTTTAATTGATATATCCCTTGACAATTTTCCCTGGTGGACCAATGCCACCCAACCATCCATAAGTGTAAAGCTCACCCTTGCTGTCAAGTGGACCCCTTTCCTCTCAACAGTCCTACACAAAGTGATAATTCAAAGGGTCCCTGGTCACTCTTGCTCTCACATACCTACCTTGGTGGGGTCTCTCTCCCTCCCACGCACAGTACCTGCAGCAGCACTGTGTAACTGCTTTCAGGAGTTCCTCTAGGGTACTACACCATGTAATGTGTGGCAGTGGACCCGGTGGCTGGGAAGTGACTGTGCACCACACAATGCTTCCTTCATGTACCAGCCCCTGACACCATTCTTGTACCACCACAATAGCCATTGCAGTTGTGCAGGAAAAGCCTTGCAGACCCTTTATGTACTGTATATCAAAAGTGGTCATGAAGCAGAACTTTTACAAAGCGATCCTCTGAACCACTTCGCAACAACAATTACTACTGTGAATGGGACTCCAGAAGTTGCGGAATTAACATTGGTAGCTCTGCAGGGACATGTTTCCCTTTCTTCTCTTCCCATGGAATACAGGCCCAGTTCTTCCAGCTGATCCTTATAGCCCCATATTCATCTTTAAAGAAGAACACTAGTCCTGCCAACAACCTCACACCCCAAAGCAGAACCCCTAATTAGGTTTTCAGCCTAAAAAGTATTCAGCTGTAATGTAACTATGGCCAGAGCAGCATGGCACCATTCAACCAACAGCATGGCTCTGCACTGCCCACTGTATCAATTATATGGTGAGAAGCACGGCCGCACTGAGCCTGTCAAATGGTGCTGCACTGCTGTAGCCATGTTTATCTTATGGCTGAATACATCAGAGTTGCAGTTATTATCTGGGGTAGAGAAAAACTATTGTTTAGGCTGAAAAGCCTAATTTGGGGGTTCTGATTTGGGGAGTAGGGTTGTTGAGAGAACTAGTGTTCTCCTTTAATGAGTAGACCATATTCATCTTTCACAGACTGGTACTATATGGGGCATGTTCAGGGACTCTTGCTCATTCATTTAAAATGACATTCTCATGATCTATTACAGCAATTTCCAGGAATTATGGAGGAGATTTTTTCTTCAAGGAGTTGATCATGGAAACATTGGTACTCTACTAAAATGGGTATTTTGCTGTGTATACTTTTTTCAGGTTACTGCACTCTGCACTGAAAGCACTACATTAAGTGGAGGGCAATTACAATATAGTTCTTTCACTAATAATTATTGTGCTTTGGCAGGCAATGATCTGAGACAAACAACACCAATGTCATGCACTGACGAACTGGGGCTGGTGCCACAGAAATCAAAGCCAAAATGAATTCTAAAAATGGCACACATGCAGGCAAAGTGCAGACCAAATGTCCATTTATTCATTGTACCATCAAGAGAGAAACATAGAAACATAGACTTTGATGGCAGATAAGGACCGCTAGGCCCATCTAGTCTGCCCATTTCCCTACCTACAGGATAGGCATAAATCCTAGTTAACCAACAACCTATTTCTTCCTACCCCCCACAAGATTGCCTTATGTCTGTCCCATGCATTCTTGAATTCTCCCACAGTTTTAGACCCCACAACCTCCTCAGGAAGGCTGTTCCATGCATCCACTACCTCTCTGTGAAATAATACTTCCTCACATTGCCCCTGAATTGCCCTCCTTCTATCTTTAAATTGTGTCCCCTTGTACTTGCAAGTCTCTTTTCTGAAAGGTGCTACCCTCTTGAACTTTGTTGATTCCACTGAGGTACTTAAAGTTTCTATCATGTCCCCTCTCCCTTCTTTCCTCAAGGTATACATATTAAGCTCCTTTAGTCTCTCCTCATATGGCTTCTCTTGCAGACCCTGCACCATTTTAGTTGCCCTCCTCTGGACTGCCTCTATCCTGTCTATGTCCTTGCGGAGATGGGGTCTCAGAACTGGACACAGTACTCCAGATGGGGTCTCACCAACTGTCTGTACAGAGGGATAACAACTTCCTGTTTTCTGCTGATGATGCCTCTCCCTATACATCCCAGTATACCCCCAGCCTCCCTACTGCCGTCTTACATTGCTTGCTAACCTTAAGGTCATCTCGATATGATTACCCCCAGGTCCCTTTCCTTTTTTGTTGTTACTACCTCCCCACCCATTGTGTATTCTTCCCCTGGGTTCTTGTTTCCCAGGTGCATTATTTTGCACTTCTTTGCATTGAATCCTAGCTGCCATACCTCTGACCATTCCTCCAACCTTGCCAAGTCCTTTTCATCCTTTCACGCCTCCTTGTGTATCAACCCTGTTGCAGATCTTTGTGTCATCTGCAAAGGCATACTTTTCCTTCAGTCCTCTGCAATGTCACTGATGAAGACATTGAAAAGGACTGGACCCAATACTGAACCCTGTGGTACCCCACTAGTAACCACCCTTTCTTCAGAGTGGACTCCATTTACAATTACCTTCTGTGTCCTGTTGTGCAGCCAATGTTTTACCCAGGCTACCACCCTGGGTCCCACTCCCAGGCTGGTTAATTTGACTATTAATCTTTTGTGGGACTGTGTCAAATGCCTTGCTAAAGTCTAGGTAGGCCATGTCCACAGCCCTCCCTGGTCTACTACTTTGGTCACCCAGTCAAAGAAATCTATTAGATTGTCTGACATGACCTTCCGCTGTGAACCCATGCTGCCTTGGGTCCTGTGCTCCACTGGCCTCTAGGTACTCAACTATTCTTTCCTTCAGAAGTGACTCCATCACTTTCCCTACCACAGAGGTCAGACTGACAGGTCTGTAGTTTTCTGCCTCTGTCTTGGTCCCACTTTTGTGAAGGGGAATCACATCCGCCTTCCTCCAGTCCTCGGGTACCACAACATCCTCCCATGATTTATTAAAAAGAGTAGCCAGTGGTTTCACTAGTTCCTCCTTAATTCTTTTTAAAATTCTGGGGTGAATTCCATCAGGACCCATTGCTTTGTCCACCTTCAGTTTTAGGAGTTCTTGCAGAACCCTTTCTTCTGTGAAAGGACTGGGATCGACCCCCTATCAAGAGTGCTTCTGTTAATTGGATGAGGCACTCCCCTCCTCTTTTGTGAATACTGAGCAGAAATATTCGTTCAGTATTGCTGCTTTTCACTGTCCCTCTGCCCACCCACCGTTCATTCTATTCAGCCTCACTATCCCTCCCTTTGTCTTTCTCACTCGCTGATGTACCTATAAAAGGTTTTATCCCCTTCTTAACTGAGTTGGCTATCTTTTCCTCAGTTTGGGCCTTTGCTATTCTGACTTCCCTCCCTGCTTCCTTCTGCCTTAACTGGTACAGCTCTCTGTCCTGCTCCTTCTGTGTTTCCTTATACTTCCGGAATGCTATCTTTTTCTCCTGACTTTCACAGCCACCTCTTTTGAGAACCATAGTGGCTTTTTCTTTTGTTTTGATTTGTTTATTTGCTTCACATAAAGGCTTGTTGCCTCTGTGATGGCAGTTTTGATAATTCCCATTGTTGCTCCACACCTCCTTCTAGCCCATTTGCTAGTGCTTTTCTGAGGCACTCTCCATCTTGCCAAAGTCAGCCCTCCTAAAGTCCAGTACCCTCACTTTTGTATGGCTTGACTCTGTAGCTGAGTTTAACGTGAACCACACTGGTTGATGGTCACTTGTCCCCAGATGGCAACCCACTTCTAGATCTGAGATCCTCTCACTGCCCCGTTTGAAAGTATGAGGTCTAAGATTGCTCCCTCACGAGTGGGTTCGAAACTAGCTGTCTAATGCCTGCCACCTGTAGGGCATCAAGAATGGCCCTGCTCTTGGATGTGGCTGCAGCAAATGTGCTCAGTTAACATCTGGCATATTCAGGTCTCCCATCAACAGTATCTCCCTTCTCTGCCATTCTAAGAATGCCTTCTATCATATCCTTGTCCATTCCTTCCCCTGACATGGGGGTCTATACACAACCCCTTTGTGGATTGTGGTGCCCTTTCCAGTCTCCAAGGTGACTCACAGTGCCTCCTCTCCTCCTTGTTTACTCTTTTGTTCAGTTGCTTTTATCCCTTCCTTTAAATAGAGAGCTACTCCTCCCCCTCTTCTCCCCGCCTGTCTCTTCTGTAGGTTATGTACCCTGGTATGTTAACATCCCAGTCATGGTTCTCTGTGTACCATGTTTCTGTGACTGCTCTGATATCCATGCATCCCTCTTCCATTAAGGCCATCAGCTCAGGGAGCTTGTTGCCCAGACACGGGCATTGGTACTCATTACCTCCATTTCCTAATGGCCTTACTCCTTTGCCCCATCCCTGTCCTTCTTGCCTTTGTCACTTTCTCCATTTACCCCTGCCCTTATCCCTATCGACACCTCTATGTTGGTGTTTGCTGCACTTACTACCGTGATTATTTGGGGGCTAGGATTTCCCTGCTCCTTTCCAGTGCCTCCCCTTGGCTAGTTTAAAAGCTTGCCAATGAAGCATTTAAACCTATCACTTAGGATCCTGGTTCCCCTCCCGACAGATGCAGCCCATCATGCCAGTATAGGCATGCATCACTCCAGGTGGACCCCAGTCCCCAATGAAGCCAAATCCCTGAGCTCCACACCAGTTTTCAACCACTTATTGAATCCCTGGTGCAGAACACCCTAGCCTCTCCTATACCATAGAGCGGGTAACACCTCCGAGAAGGTTACCGCGGTGCTACTTGACTAAGGCCCCTCCCAATTCCACAAACTCTTCCTGCACTACTCTAATCCCTTTCTTGGCCAGGTCATTTGTCTCTAGGTGGACAATGACATCCAGCTCCCTCCTGTGCAGCTGCTCCGGCAATCCTGAGGATTCGCTCCTGTCCCTCAAGCCATGGTGCCAGGCAGGCACCTTACCTCCCTCTCCCTTCCTCCCCCAGTTCTACCTTCCTAACAATGGAATCCCCCACCAGGAGTTGTTTCCTTCCCTGCAGGGTCCCCTGCCACCCTCCTGTGGGTCTCCTTTGTGGAGGTTCCCAGCATCCTCCTTGGTCTCCACTGTGGGTGCCTCCATAGAGGAACCACAATTTGCCAGAATGGCATAGGGTGTGGAGGTACAACTGGAGAGATGTGCCTCTTTTCCACCACCCTCCCTCCCTGAGCCCACTGTGGTCCAACAGCTCCTCTTTCTTGGCAACCTCTGAGGCAGCGGCAGCGGCACTGGTGGTCCCTGGATGGAAGGGAGGTCCCACAAATCCGGCCAACTCAGCCTGGAGATGAGCAACCTCCTCCCTCAGCCAAGAGAGATGCCTGCAGATGGGACAACACCGCATCCTCCAGAACATCTCCCTGAAGACTGCTGTTCCACAGCCACTGCACTGCACCACTCCAATCATGTCTTATTTCTGGCCCCTTAACTGTTTGCAATCCTTACTCTTTCCTCTGTTTTTTCTCTCTCTCCTTACTTTCTGCCTGTGTGCCCTTTAAGCTCCTGATTCTCCTGTTCTGAGACAAGAATATCCCATATTTCTCAGTAGACCACTTACTTGCTCAGAGGCAGACCTCCAGCAGCTAGAGGGGCGGAGGCTACTTTTGCCCTTCTAGGATGGTGGGTCCTTGGTGGTTCTGTGATCACTCACCTCCTGCCCCTAAACAGGAAGTTCCTGTTGTCATTCAAATCCTGTGCCTATAAAAATAGAACTAGCTTTGGGTGGGGGGCGAAGGAGGGCAATATAGTCCCAGCAGAGAAATTCAGTCATACAGCAGTCCTTTCTCCTGGTGCCTTCTGCCAAGCTATTAGCTGAAACTTTCTAAGGCAGTCTTTAAATGTAGCTTCCTTCTAGCTAAGCCACTCCCCTACTTACCAGATCTTTCTACAAGTAATTTAAACCTCACAGCAGTTAAGTCCTTTCAGTCACCTGAGATTTACACCTAGATAACTCTTCAGATACCCATTCAGTTCAGTTAACCCAAACACACACTTTTTTTTTGTAAGTTAGTTTTTACCCTAAATTAAAGGTCCAAATACAAAAGTTCTTCTACTTTAGTCCCAGCAGAAGTTCAGTCACACAGCAGTCCTTTCTCCTGGTGCCTTCTGCCAAGCTATTGAAGCACTTGAACCCTGGCACATCACATCTAAAGATGACACTTTGTCAGCAGGCCTCCTTACAAAGCATCATCATCAGATGTGAAGCACTGAGGGTGCACTTTTGTCTGTGTGTGCTCCTTTTTGTGAATGTGCTTTCTGGAATGATCTGAGGCAGACTGCACTGGAGACCCAGGTCCGAATCCCACTACTTCCATATAGTCATTATATATGCAAAGTCACTGAACTTGGAATAAATTATCTACATGCTATATATATATATATGTACAGAAGTCACTGTGTGACTGTTATTCTATAGTAAGAGGAGTGCAGACATAAAAATACTGAGAAGCAGAAAGTGACAGTTATGTCTTTGGACTTTTTAATTTGTAGGCCCAAAGTGTTGGAATGAAATGTCATTATATACTGAGGCATCGTCAGGGCATTTCCCATCTTATATCTAAGTTAATAAGCTGAGCTGATTTAATAACATTTGTAAAGTCTGCTGTGCTTCTTGTGTGGATTCTAATGCTTACATTTTTAAATGGTTTCTACTGTAAATGTAGCCACCATGCTGTTTTCAGGTAACTAGAATAAATATAATATGTTTATATTATAATTATACATCACAGGACTCCATTGTTAGTGAGCTTTAGCTCAGTTTGTTGTGTAACATTTTTCTCGTGTTTTAAAGAAAATCTGAAATTGAGAATAACAAGTGGACCAGTAAGCCATGTTGACTTGTACTTCTTATGTTCCTGGTGTGGCATTGATAACCTACTTAGTCTTGGTAGGACTTGTATCACACACACACACACACATTTGGGCATGTAGTAAGCTGTAGAAATATTACAGGAGCTTCTGAAGGCTACAGATGATTTTTTAAACATGCATACTGTACATACATTTTTAAGTGGGACAAAGCACAGTGAACTACTAAGTTCCTCCCTTCAGTCAGCTCAGGAGGAATACACTTTCACATCATTTTCATCAGAGCACTTTGTCAAACCTCAGTTGAAAAGTCACTGCTAGACAAGCTTGAAGGTTGTGACAACATCAGCTGATACCACTCTGCCATCTGTGCAACATTTTCATTATTCATTCTGTCAAGTACTTCTTTTGAAGTTTTCCTTAACTCTTCCTCCATTCAGTGACATCAAGTGTCCTTTGTCCTTTCATCGTTGTAGATCTTTGGTCTGATGGTGCTACCCTTTTAGATGCTTGAATACTGCAACCATGGCGCCCTCAGTCTTCTCTTTCTCATGAAAAACATTTCCAGATCTCCCAGTCAGAACTCATAGCCATGTTTTTCAATCTGTCAATCATCTCTGAACCTTTCCTCTGCACTTTTACCATTGGGTCAGTGCCCTTCCGAGATACAGATACCAGAACTGCACAGCGTCCTTGAGATGGGGACAGACAAAGTATCTCTTTAAGGGTATGATGTCTGTTAATGCATGAAATGGTGTTGTGTGCCTTGTTAGCTGTCACTGCACATTGCTGTTGTCATATAACATTACTGCTGAATAGTACTCCCAACTCTTCCTGCTTGGTTCGATGGATCTTACCATTCAGGTACACAAATATTTTGCATTTATTTGCTTCCTTTAAAAGGAGAACTGTACTGAACCTGTAAATAAATTTCACCTGTACAAGCTGATTTTTAAATTCTTTTCTAGATTTGTTACTGTTACATCTCTACAGGCTTTTTAGCTATCCTAGTGGGTGTTTCTGATGTACCGCTGGAGCCAAGTCCCATTTAGAACTGCATGATGTAAGCTTATGTCCCTAGCTCACCTCTTCCATTGTTGGCACAATGCATGCATGTCCTAGTATACAACTCTGTGGCTGAGAGGGACATACACTACATCATACAGTTCCAAAAATAACACATATCACCAGGGTGTACATCAGAAACAACCAAGAGGATACCAGTAGGCCTGTATAGATGGAACAATAACAGAATTGGAATGCATACTTAAAATAGTTTTACTGGGGAAATGGCTCACAAGTTCAGTGCAGTTCTCTTTAAGATGCACCACCTTGCATTGAAATTAATCTGCCATTTTGCCTCCCAGTTCCCAAAATAAATTCTGCATTTCATTTATCTCTTGTTGAGATGTAACTACTCTTACCATTTAGGCGTCATCAGCCAATTGGCTGCCATTTATTATGACTCTGTCTTCTATCCTGCAACCAGTTTTGAACCCATTTCATCAAACCACTAGTTATACCTACGAACATCTGAAATTTGCCAACAGATAAAGGCCTGAGGTCTATCAAATCTGCTCGAATGTGCAGCTAACACCTGTTCTGCAGCTGCCCCTCCCTTCCACCCTTCCCTCCATTGACCCTCCCCTACCTAGATTCTCTAGTTAATGAAGTAACCTCCGGTGTGGTTATGTATCAGATGATTTACTGAAGTCCAGATCGACAACATCCACAGGATTTCCCATACCTAATTCATTGGTGACATTTTCAAACAATGATGAATAGTTTGTTTGCCATGATTTCCCTTTACTGAAGCCATAATAGGCAACTGGATACAAGTTGCGTCTTTTTATGTTCATTCATAAAGCACAGGAACATATTGGTATCAGTCCGAATTGTGAGAGAGCTTTCGAGGTGCACCCTCCTCCATCTATCACACCTTCAGAATTCTGAACCTCACCCTAATTCTGCCTTTCTTCTCATAGAAATACAGAATTTGTCTGCAGATAAGGACCGCTTGGCCCACCTAGTCTGCCCAGTTTGTCCTTTCTATACTGTCACTGCAGACCCTACCTGACCCTTCAGCCCTTCTGCCCCACCTTTTCTAAGATTCCATTGTTCCTATCACATGTATGCTTAAAACCCACCACTGTTTTTGTTCCCACCACCTCTACTGAAAGACTGTTCCAGGCATCCATCATTCTTTCAGTGAAGAAGTACTTCCTCATATCCCTCCTACATTTTACCCCTTTCAGCTTCATTGCATGCCCTTTTGTCCTGGAGCACCATCTCCTCTGAAAAATGTTCCCCTCATGTACCTTGTTCACCCCCCACGAGGTACTTATAGGTCTCTGTCATGTCCCCCACTCTCTCCACTCTTGCAGGGTATACATATTGAGATCCTCAGTCTTTCCTCATAGGGCTTTTGATGCAACTCCTGAACCATTTTAGTTGCCCTCCTCAGGATATCCTCTACCATGTCTCTGTCCTTCCAGAGATGTGATCTCCAGAACTGGACTGCGGTACTCAGGTGGAGTCTCACCAATGATCGATAGAGTGGCTATAGCACCTCTCTCCTTCTGCTGATGATTCGCCTCCCATGCACCCCAGCATCCCACTGATCCTGCCTACTGTCTTGTGGCACGCCACCACCTTGAGGTTATCAGATATGATAACCCTAAGGTCTCTTTCCTGTTTATTATCATCAATCCACCCACAGACACATTTTATACACTGCCCCTGGGATTGTGTGCCCTAGGTGCATGATTTGTACTTTTCACATGAAACCCAATTGCCATACCCTCGATCACTCCTCGAGCTTTCACAGGTCTCTATTCATTCTCTTCACCCCTCGGAGAATCTATATGCAAGCCCCCTCCGATGTCTAGGGGTATGGCAGGTGATAATGTCCATGGGGAGGGCATTTACAGCAGAAACTACAGAAATTCCTTACCTGAATGGCTTATGTTGATCAGATCGATTAGTGCAGAGGCGCAGGCATCTTCAGGTGCTGGGCTGCAAAACAAACTTTGGTTTAGTAGCCACAAACAGTTCCAAAACAAATGACTGATGTCCATGCAGATGTAAAACAACAAGGGATCTCATTTAATGTATGACAAAGCACTTCATGGAGTAACACAAACAATTGATTTCTCAGTCCTGAATGCAGGGATCATGAAGGCTGCTAGTATCCACTGGCCGATGTGGCCCACTAACTTTGGCGGCTTTTACTTGGGCTGGTTAGCCACTTTAAATACAGGCAGCTTTAAATCAGGGCTGAGATGGCCTCTGAAAACTTAGATAGCAGGCAGAATCTATCTCTTCTAGGGACGTGGATATGATGTTCTATCCACACTGTCTGGCACTGTCCTTTCCCCTTTAAATCTTGACAGATGTCTTCAAGCTGGCTCCTCCCACCCACCTGAGTGGTATAACCCTCAGTGCCACCCCATGACACCAGATCTTCCTTTCTACTGGAAGAAAAAGGTTCCCTCCTTACCACTCCCACATTGAGTAGGCCTAGCGCTCAAATCTTGATTTACTTCCAAAACTTAAACTCATCAGAGTTTCATCTTCAGCTCGATCTTCAATCATGACCATGCTGGAGGACCAGTCCTCACCCAGATTTTGCCGGTGCCTATGTGGGCAGAAGATGTCATGTACCGACCCACACGTCATGCACGTTTACTGCCTGGGCCACAAGGACAATCCCCAGGCTCACGATATTTGCCTGTCATTTCACATGTCAGTTGTCAAGGACTGCCTCACCTGCCTGAAGTTGGGCCACCTGGAAAAATGACATCTGCTGGTCAAATCCAAGGATGCCCATTGGGTGGTCTCCATGGCTGCAGGGTCTGCCAAGTAGCTGGAGCAGCTTAAGGCCTTCCGAGGGAGGTGGTGGCTCAGGCTGCCATGCCGTCCTCCTCAGCTTCGGCCTTTGTTCCACTCAAGTTGGTCTCCACTTATTTGGGCTCCTTCAAGGAGCTGTGCCAATCTCTCCCAACCAAGGGAGAGGGCCCTTTGGTTCGACGCAGCTCTTGATCACACAAGAAGAAGTCCAAGAAAGAAAGGAGAAGACTCACTGTTGACATTCTTTGGGACCGGGAGCGTTCTCAGTCTCAGGAATCCCAGGTTTTGACCATGGTCAAAACTCCTGCCTTGACGCTGGTTTCATGGTGTACCCATCAGGCCAGCCAGTAGAGATGCTGGCTGACGATGTGGCTGAGATTTTCTTGACCCAGATGACTGATTGTCATCTGAAGAGGCCAACAACTTCTTGTTCAGGACTCCAGTCCTGCGGTGTCATCGAAGAGTCAACTCTGCCCACTGAGATGTACCCTCTGGTCACCGACCTAGACCTGGAGGAGCTGTGGCACTCCTGGCTCCCTCCAAGATTGCCCGTTTGCATCCCGGCATCCGGAGGTCAAGGTCTAGGTTTTCCGAATCCTCTGGGTCAAGCAGGTCCTGCTGGCATCGGCTGTCTTGCTCTCAGCAACATCGCTAAATGTCTTCATCCTCCTCAGTTGAGGAGAGGCTTCCAATGCAAATTGCATCGGCGCTATGAAGACCTGATGTGGCAAACAGTTGGTGCTGTCTAGTCAGAAGCCAACTCCAGCTCCCAGCTCCCACACCGGCCATCACTTGGCTGTTGCCCAACAGGCCAACACTGATGCCCACGGTGGGGCCGGTCAACAGCGCTTCTCAGTCTGTGGAGCTGGTACAGACCACCTCAGTTCAGCCAAAGTTGGCCTCTCCACTGATTGTGGTGGAGCTGCCACCCCAACAGCCACTGACCAGTGCTCTGACCAGGAGTCTCAGCTGGCTCAGGGACTTCCTATCAGCTTTCAGTCACTCTTACACCTCAAAACCCATAGTGGGACCAGAGTGACTCGGGTGGTAAGTTACTCTATGTGGACTCCTTGGAGTCCTAGGTTCCTCACTGCACTCCGTCCAATTGACATGGAGTTGGTGGGGGACCTTTGATGCAGGAAGGACCCACATCCTTCATGGGCATCCTCTGTCACATCTCCAAGTCCATGGGGATGAAATTGGTGCCTGTCCAGAAGTGGGCTCACTATCCTCTTACAGAGATTCTGGATAAAGGGATTCTCCGATGGAGGCTTTCCAAGTGGCCAAGGCCATTGTCGGCCCTGCCCTGGAGCTCTGGCAGCACCCCACCTCCTGCCCTGCACCTCGGCCTGGATAGCTGCAAATATGCAGTGCTCACCAGTACCCTCTCAGGGTTCACGGAGCACCCTTCAGCTGAAGGATTGGTGTCCGACTCCATGTTTCGCATGCGGGCAATCTGGGGATGTCAACAGACCGCCCGAATAAGAGTCCAAGAAATTTGACCACTCAGCCAAAAGGTCTATGCTGCCTCCTCACTTGGCCTTTGCCAGTTGAGCTTGGCGTCATGATGGCACACTTCTCTCATGCCCTTCTGGGCTCTCTGGATGAGGTGATTCCTAATCTTCCTGAGGACCTCTAGTCTACATCAAGCAGATCCAGGACCTGGGTCATGCTGTGGCCAAACAGAACTTCAGATGGCTCTAGACATTTGGGATTCCTGTGCCCGCTTGGTTGTGACTGCAGTTGCCATGCGCTGTAGGACTTGGCTGTGGATCTCAACCTTCACGGCAGACACTCAGCACAAGCTGGCAGACATCCCATTTTTGGCACCAACTTGTAGGGCCCAGTGTGGAGAGTCACCTCCAGCATATCAAGAAGTCCAGTGCCACCTTGGACTCTGTGACATCCGCCAGAAGGATCCAAGGGCTCCAGGCAGCAGAAGCGTAGCCTTTTTGTCCTTCCACTCCTGTGGTGAAACCAGCCCAGCATCAGTCTGGCCAGCAGGCTCTGTCCTGGTAACCAAGGTCCAAGTCAGTGGCTTCAGTGGTCCAAAAGCCTGGATGGAGGACCCGGTGGCTTCTCAACCAGATCCTCCTCCAAGCCTGCTCAGTGACAGGATGGTGGATGATGCCCTCATGCCATCATGCCTCCCTGGGTCCACCTGTGAAGGACTGGGTCTGCCACTTTCTTTCCGCCTGGTCTGCTGTCACCATGAACAGGTGAGTTCTGGAAGTGGTCAGTCAGGGTCTGCCTCTAGAGTTTGAGCAATACCTCCCAGCTGAGCTCATGCTCCATGGGAGGACTTGGTATCTGCAGACACTCGGTCGGCTCTTTGAGACAACGAGCCAAACTTCTCCACAAGGAGGTCATGGTCAGAGTTGCAGATCCTCCAGAACACCCAAGGTTTGTCCCCAGGTAGTTCTGGTGCCAAAGCGGATGGGGGCTGGTGCCCCATTCTAGATCTGTATCACCTGAACAAATTCCTCAGGTCCCACACCTTCAGGATGGTAACTCTGTCCCAGATCATACCATCTCTGGAGCAAGACATAGTTTTGCTCTCTGGATCTTCAGAACGCATTCTTTCAAGTCCCAATCCATCCGTCCCACGAAGGTTATTCCGCTTCTGAGCCAAGGGAACCCTTTCGAGTTCCAGGCCATGCCTTTCAGCCTCTCCTCAGCCCCCAGGGTCTTCACCAAATGCATAGCAGTAGTGGTAGCTTACCTGATGTGCTGAGGGTTCTGGGTGTACCCCTACCTGGATGACTGGCTGATAGCAGGTCCCTCCAGGTAGGGAGGTAGTGGTCCAGGACCTGGCCCTCCAGACCTGCATTGACCTTGGCCTCCTGGTCAATGAGACCAAGTGAGAACTCATGTTCTCTCAGGTGATCAGCTTCATCAGGGCAGAGCTCTACTCTTGCCAAACCAGAGCCCTGCTCAGGTGGAGTGGGTGGAGGTTCTCTTCTCCTTTGCCCAGTCATTTCTGGTTGGGCACTTCGCCTGCCCAGGACTTCCTGCACCTTCTGGGTTACATGGAGGCCTGCACCAGTGTGGTCCAATGGGCCTGCTGGCATATGCTCCCAGCAATGGGAGCTCACCATCCAGTGCTCTCAGCACAAGGGTCACTTCGACCAGCTGGTCACTGTGACCCAGAGGATGTGGGATGCTGTCCAGTGGTGGTTAGTTCCAGAGCATCTGCAGGAAGGGATCCCATTTGTCCACCCCAGCCAATGTTCATCCTGACGACCAACGCCTCTCTCACGGGCTGAGGTGCCCATCAGAGGGAACACAGAGTCCAGGGCTTTGGACCCACGAGGAGTCCCGATGCCACATCAACCTGTTGGACCTCCGAGCAGTCTGGCTGGTGCTGACTGCTTTGACCCTGTTTGTTCAGGGTCAAGTAGTCCAAGTCCAGATGGACACCATGACCATGTACTACCTCAACAAACAAGGCAGAATACACTCTGTGCTCCTGTGCAAGGAAGCCCTCCACATTTGGACTCTCTTGTTCAGCCTGGAGGCAGATCTCCTAGCCATCCATGTGGCAGGAGCCTCCAGTCAGCTGGTGGATGCTCTCAGCCAGGTGGGCGAGGCATCTCAAGAGTGGTCTCTCCATCTGAGGTAGTTCACAGTTTGTTCTCCCACTGGAGCACCCTCAGGTGGATCTGTTCTCCTCCAGGGAGAACACAAGGCTGAGGCTGTATATGCCTGCCCCCTCAATAGGATACACTGCAGGGTGATGCCTTCTCGAGGCCTTCGATCCCAGGCTCTTCTATGCCTTCCTCCACTTCCCTTGGATCCACATGGTGCTACTCAAGGTCAGGAGGGACAAGGCACAGGTGATCCTGGTGGCTCCAGACTGGCTCTCCCAGTTTGGTACCCCGATCTCCTCAGCCTCGGCAACAGGCTCTTGAGGCATCTTTCCATACACTGGACCTGCTCTCAGTTTATCAGAGGAAGGTACTCCACCCAAACCTTCAATCCCTGTACCTGGCAGCCTGGTTCCTGAGTGGCTAGAGTTCCAAGCTTTGGGTCTCTCCGAAGATGTCCTCACTGTCATGGAGGCATCTAAAAGGAATCAACCAGAAATTGCTATGCCTTCAAATGGAAGAGATTCTCCATTTTGTGTCAGGGCAGGGGTTGGACCCTTTGACCTGTCCAGTGGCTAACATTTTGGACTATCTGTGGTCTCTCTCTCTTCCCCAAGGGGACTTGGTTGTGATTTTTAAGGTACACCTGGCAGCCATCTTTGATTACCATGCATGGGTCGGTCAGCTGTTGGTGGCAACAGGAGAAGGTGGCCTGGTGTTTTTTCAAAGGCCTAGAACACATTTCCCTCCGTGCATTAACCACCACCACTGTGGGACTTGTTGCTGGTTGTGGCAAAGCTCATGGGCAACCCGTTCAAACCAATGCATAGGTGTGACATGTCTCACCTGTCTTGGAAGACCGCCTTCCTTGTGGCTATCATGTTAGCCAGAAGGATCAGTGAGCTCCAGGTGTGCTTGGTGGAGTCTCTTACCTGGTCTTCCACAGGGACAAGGTTGTCCTGTGCCCCAACCTGAAGTTCCTTCCGAAGGCAGTGTTGGAGTGTCACCTGAACCAGGTGATGGCTCTTCTGGTGTTCTTACTGAGTCACACCATGGAGGCTGAACACAGGCTCCATACTCTGGACCTGAGGCAAGCACTGTTTACTACAAAGGTGCGACTGGAGTTTGGGGAAAGGTTCACCAGCTGTTTGTCACCCACGCTGAAGCTGCACCTGGCAGACCTTCAGCCAAGCAAATGACTGGCAGGTGGATTACTTCCTGCACTGATCTCCGATATAGTTGGTGGGTAAGGAGCCACTTAGGTAATTGACTTAGAGTCATGCTGGGATGCTGGTTTGGGGTCTTAGTTCTCCAATCCTTATTTCCTAGTTAGAGGTGTGTGACTTGCCTTCCTCCTCCTGGAGAACTGCTAGGAGCCTGCAGGACAGTGTGGATAGAACATCATATCCACGTCCCTAGAAACACAGGTTACTCACCTGTAACAGTAGTTCTAGGAGTGGTATATATGTTCATCCACACGGACCCACCCGACCTCACCAGGCTCAGGCGCACAACCTCTGCTTCCAGTGGGCAAAGATCTGCATCATGGGGCAGAGTTGAGGGCTATACCACCTGGGTGGGTGGGAAGAGCCAGCTTGAAGGCTTTCAGCAAGATTTAAAGGGGAAAGGACAATGCCAGACAGTGTGGATGAACATCATATACCACTCCTAGAATTACTGTTACAGGTGAGTAACCAGTGTTTTCTCATTCCCTTGGCTCCATCTCTATGCTGACTCCTTTAGCTCACAGTGGCAAGCCTTTTTCAAATAGGGCTACCACTCCTCTCTCATACTTCAGCACAAACTTGAGTCCTGGAAAGCGATTCACCCAGGGGCATTAGAGGCTAACATACCACCGGAGCTCCACATCCGAGTTGGCATCTTAGACTTTGGAGTTATTGCTCTCTCTCTCTCTCTCTCTGCCACAGCCACTTCACCAGCTGAATTACACGGTCGCCCAACCCCTGAAAAAGCTCAGGATCCCCTGAGAGCAGGCAACTGGTCCCACTCTTCTGCAGCTCTTCCCAGGACCCCTTCTTACTGTGTGGGCTCTCCTTCTATGGCACCTAAACCCCACATTTATATCCTGACATACCAATGGTGACCTCTGACCCACAGAAGCTCCGCCAGTGTGGCCAAGGGTTATTAACCATTTAATTTCTGGCCCAAAACAATCTGTAAAGACCTATAGCGCACAACGTGTTCACACCCCATGGGGGTTACATATACTATTACAGAATTTAGTGTAATTTGCAAAGACACATACCTTCCTTTCCAGCTCTTTTGCAATGTCTCTTATGAAGACACTGAAGAGGACTGGTCTTAGCAACGAGCTGAGGTACACCGCTGGTCACTCTACCCTCATTAGAGTGAGTGCCATTTACCACAACCCTGTTGCCTATCCATCATCCAGATCCTTATCCAGTTTACCACCTTGGGTCCCATCCTAAACTGCTGAATTTCTTATAAGCTTATGTGGTACAGTGTTGAAGGCCTACTGAAGTCTAAGTAGGCCTCATCCACCCTACCCTGATCTATTCCATGGTCACCCAATCGAAGAAATCAATCAGATTCATGTGACATGACCTCCTCCCATGAATCCATGGTGCCTCGGGTCTTGTAACCAGCTGGCTTTGGGATCCTCCCTAGCATTTCTGTTTATTATGTTTCCATTACCTTCCTCACCACTGACATCAGACTGACTAGCCCATAGTAACTAGTCTCCTCCTGATGCCGTCTTATGGTGCAGGACTATACCGCCCTCCTCCAGTTCACTGAAACCACTCCTGTTTCCAGTGAATTGTTGAATAGGGCTGTCTGAGGTACATCCAATACCTCTCTGAGCTCCGCCATTACCCTTGGGTGTATCCTGTCTGGCCCCATACCCTTGTTCACTTTTAGATTTTCAAGTCTCTCAGAGTCTTTCCTATTTGAATGGACTTGTGTCCACTTCCTCCCTCCATTGTTCCTGGTGCCTCTGTGTACTCCACCGTCTCTCCTCTACTGTGAAGACTGAGCAGAATTACTTGCTTAGGATATCTGCTTTTTCCTGATCCTTCTCTGCACAGTCTCAATCTGCTCTTCTTGTCCTCACAATCCCTCTCCTTGTCTTCCTCTTTTCACATATGAAGAAAGTACTGTCCCTGTTAGCTTTGGCTATCTTTTCCTTTGTTGTACCTTCATGCCCTTCGCAACCTTCCCTGCTTCCCACTGCGTTAACTGGTATGCTTCCCTATTCTCTTTCCACTACATCTTTTTTTTGTACCTCCTGAATGCCACCCCTTGGCCTTTACCTGTGAGTCATTTCTCTCGACAACCATAGTGGCCCTTCTTTCCTCCTATGTTTGCTCACTTACTTTGCACAGAGGTTTGTTACCTTCACTATACCTTCCTTAATTTACCCACTGTTTCTCCACCCCAGCCAGGTAATCCCCCACTAGGTTGTCTTGATGCAATCACTCATTTTTGTAAAATCCACCCTCCTGGATCCCAGGACCTTCATCCTTGTGTGGCGTGTCTCTGCCACCGTCTTGGTATTATTTTATTTATTTATTTAGTTTTTGTTGACCGGGTTAAACCACATTGTATGGTGATTGCTGGTCCCAAGTGAATTCCACCTCGATGTCTGCAACACTGTCCCTGTTTGTGAGTACCAGGTCCAGTATTGCCTTGTCTCGAGTGGGCTCTTTAACTAGTTGTCTGAGAAATGCTACCTGGAGGGATACTAGGATGGTCCTGCTTCTAGCCTAGACTGTGACTGCAAGGCTCCAATCTACATCTGACAGATTGACATCCCATCCAGCAGAAACTCCACCTTGTTTACCATTGTGCTGATGCATCCCTTGTGCCTTATCCAATTCTTCACCACGTGTTGGAGGTCTACAGATCATCCCATTGTGAATAGTGGCTCTGTCTCCTGTCTCAAGGATGACCCACAGCACCTCAAACCCATCCTTTACCCCTAGATTCCTTTCACTTCCATTACTCTGATACCTTTCTTAACATATAACATAATCATTCCACCCTTCCTTCTCTCCGTATCCTTGTGATCTGAGTGTGGCTTGGTATAGCAATGTCCATGGTTCTCAGAGCACAGTGACTCAGTTATTGCCACAAGACCTAGGTTTGCCTCCACCATGGTGGCCTCCTGGTCTGGAATTTTATTTCCTAGACTCCTTGCATTGGCACATGTAGCTCTCACACCTTGCTGTTACCATGCCTGCAGCCCCATTCCCCTTCCTGCCTTTAATGCCACTTTAAACTTTGTGACCCCTCACTACCCCTACTTTGCCTTGCCACCTCATCACCTCTCTTTCCACATCTTCTGTTCTTGTCCATCTTGTCCCCTACTATGCCTATGCTTCCATTAACTTGCACACTGGGGAGTTTCTCTCCTTGGGTCCCTGGGACCCTCTCTTCCTGTTGTTTCAATCTATAGGGGTTTGTTTATGCCTCCCTTGGTGATATTGCCTACCCTTCAGCTAGTTTAAATGTTCATCAAAGTAACTTTTAACTTCTACTGAGGACTGCAGTACCCGTCTCAGAAGGATGAAGACCATCACCTCTGAAGAGAACCATATCCTTCCAAGTTGGCCCTCAGTCCCCAATGAAGTTGAACCCCTCCCTGCAAGATTCCTTCAACCGACTGTTAGAGCTCATGGCGCGGTGCCTTATCCTTCCTTGGTCATAGATGGGCAGCACCTCAGCGAATGGCACTGTTCAGGGCTACAAACCTTGGGCCCTTCCCCAGTTCTCTGAACTCTCCTGTACTACCCCAACCCTATCCCTCATCAGATCATTAGTTGCCAGGTGAACAATGACATCCGGCTCTCCCAGCTCTGCCATCCTAGTGATCCTTAGGATCTGGTAGCCATCCCTTCAAGCTGAGGGCACCAGGCAAGCACCTAACTTCCCTCTCCCCAACCCTTCCTGCTCCCAAATCTATCCCTCACGACTGCTTACACACCACAGAAACTCCTTTCTGCACTCATTGATGGTGTGTGGTGTTTTCCATGCTCCTCCCCTTTGCGGCCGCAGTTTCCTCTGTGGCAGCGTAGCTACCCTCCCACGGGCGCATTATTTAGCTCATGGCAGAAACATCCGCAGTGCCCAAAATAGCTGCTGTAGCTCAGAGTGCATGCGTGACTTCACTTCTGCAGTGATGGTGAAGTCGCGCATGCACACTTCGAGCCCGTGGCCATCTTGAACATGACAAACATTTCGCTCGTGAAGCTCATGAGCTCTGGTTTCTGCTGTGAGCTCCATGAGCTCTGTGAGCTCCTCTTTATGGGCCCCATGAGCCCTCTTAAGCACTATTGCAGCCATGTTGGCTCTGACCAGAATTTGTTTATACGTGATGCTGTCCAGTGCTTTGTTTCTCAGGGAATGGCAGAGACAATGCACAATCCTTATCATTTACATACACACAAAGCAGCGTTTGCAACTCATGGAATTAATGTATTCTCTTACTGTGCTAAAAAAAAATAAAGCAGGTGTTCTAACATGTTCCTACACTCACAGATGAGTTTAGGTAAGGAGCTGTGTTATCTGCTTACCTATGTCTTGAACACTAAAATCAAAACATTTTGGTAATTACAGGATACATAAACAAGGTTTAGCACATGTAACCCTATCCTTGGAATCAGTTAATTATGTTCACATGCAAAACATGTGAAAAAATTGGTATCAGTGTGAAGTGTGAGAAGGCTTTTGGGGTATGCTTCTTATTTACCTATTACAGTATCATCTGAACACCAAGTTTCCTCCTGTTTCGCCCACTCTGTACCTTTGTCCTCCTTTTCCTTGAAGTCCTTGCCCAATCACAAGGTTATGAGTGAGCCTCTTCATTTCCAAATCATGCAAATTTCACCATTACAACTTGGTTATTAATTTGTTTATTGTAACTGCTCGCTATCTATGTCCAACAACTACACAGCAAATGCAAGGCACACATTTTGCATTGCCTACAGTGCATGTTTTGAATGTGTTCTGCAGTTCCATTTCTTATAACTGTCCTTCAACTTCCCTGATATTAATGTCAAGCTGACCGACCTATGGTTCTGCCCTGAAGCCTTGACATCACATTGGCCACTCTCCAGTTATCAGGCACATAAGCAGTTCTGACAGTCTTGTTAAATGTAATTGCCAATGGTGTGGATAGTTACTTAGCTATATCCTTCAGAATTTTTGAATGCATTCTGTCATGCCCCATTGTCTTGCTTACATTTACCAACTTCTTCAGCTGTTGCCTACAGTATATGTCCTGTAGAGTATCCTTTGCTGCCCCTTGAATAGCATTTCACTGTTCAACATCACTCTCACTTTCCTTTGTGAATACTGAGGTGAAGTATGTATTCAGGCATGTTACCAGTGTCCATTATCTGTAACTATGTTACCCAGTGTCCATTATTTGTAACTGTGTTACTTTTCTTGTTATCTAATTGCAGACTGACTGAAATTTGCATTTTCATCTTCTCAATCACACATCAAAGAATGTTTTATTATTAGATTTAGTTTGCTGTGTTGTTTATTTATTTATTTAAACATTTTACCAGAAAGACACACTGAGCAAAGTACTGCTCGATTCCAGGTGCGTTCTGGGGTAGGGAAGCAGTGGAGAAAAGCATGTGTATAGTACCACACACACACACACACACACACACATATATATATATCACACAGAGAGAAACACATATATAAATAACTATGCAGCAAGTAAAATATGTACATCTGAGAAATTAACTGAGATAGGCAGTAATACAAAGAACCAACAGTTAAAATACATTACAACGCTGTAGTACAGTAGCATATTAGGACTCAAGTCAGCAATTCCAACATTCAGCTGGTTGAGAGAGGTGGGCTAGGCCCATCTAGCAAAAGCAGAACCTGGGTTACTCAAATTCAGAGCTTGACATAAGCTAGATTTAGCGCAGTCACAGATGAAGGGAAATGAGCTTTAATGCAGGAGTTGAGGAGCTGGGTTGAGGACATGTGCCAGACATCCATGGGGAGGGAGTGCCACAGTTTAGGCATGCAATGTCTGAAAGCTGCCTGACCAGCGGACGAAGTCATGAGCGGTACAACCAGGAGATTGGTGTCAAAGTTCTGAGGGGTATGTGGGGGGTTAGGGCTGTGATAACAGAGGTGAGGTATAGCAGTAAGGACTGGGACCAGAACTTGGCCATGAGTCTCATGCAGTGGGACTGTCTGCGATCCTGGAGCGAGGGAGGTTGAGCGTTCAGTAGAGAGCGCAGTGGTGAGTGGAGGGTGAGCAATCGAGAGTGAAGAGGCAGAAGAAGTGGAAAGGGGTCCAGTCTGGCCAGGGTAGACTTGGGAGTGGCGCTGTAGACTATGTCTCTGTAGTCAAAAACTGGGAGAATCATTTTCTGTACTAGTGCACAATAAGCTGGCAGTGGGATATATCCACTGGTTGGGTATAGGGCACCCAACCTGCGGTGGAGCTTTTTGTGGATGGCATCGACATGTGCAGAAAAGTCGAGGTGCTGGTCATGCCAGACCCTGAGGTATCTAAATAAGGTGCAAGCTTCCAGAGTAGCACCACCCAGGGTGCTGAAGGGGGATGGAGGGAAGCGGGATAGTCTCTGCTCGCACTGAAGGTCATTGAGATTATTTTCTGGCATTAAGAAAAAGCTGATTTGCATGAAACCAGAGCTTGTACATTATTGAAATCCCACTGTAGCCTGGACTCTACCTTAGTGATCAAAGGGCCTGATGTATACAACACTGTGTTGTCTGCATACATGTAGATGGATGTGTGTTGGCAGGCAGTGGGCAGGTCATTGAGGAAGATGGAAAATAGGAGTGGTCTGAGGACCGAGCCTGGGGACTCCAGTGGTGACTGGTAGGAAGGTAGAGGTGGAGCTACAATTCTAGCAGATTGGGATCTGCCTACCAGATATGAGTGGAACCAGCTGTAGGCCACATTAGAGAGCCCTGCATGAGTGAGCTTGTTCAGGAGGAGAGCAAAGGAGACAGTGTTGAATGCCTTAGCCAAGTCAACAAAAATAGCTGCAGTGATGTGGCCATTACCCATACCAGCCAGAATGGAATCTGTGAACCAGAGAAGGGAAGTGGCTGTGGAGTGGGACTTCCTAAAGCCAGACTGGTAGGGTGAGAAGGAGGAGGAGTTAAGAAATGAAGAAAGTTGCAAGAGGACAAGGTGCTCTTTAGTTTTGCCAATGTGGTGAGGAGGGAAATTATGGTAGTTACTGGGGCAGAGGGGTCCACCCTTCGGAAGTGGGATAACTGTTGCGTGCTTCCATTCCAATGGGAGAGAAGCTAGGGAGAAAGTGGGGTTATTGAGAGCAGCCAGTGGGCTGGGCAATGGCAAGAGCATACAGGTAGAGCATTTTGGAGTCAATCCTGGAGGAGCATTTGCCTTGGATGGATTTAGAGCTGACAAGGCATTGAAAACTTCAGAAGAGGTGACCTGATGGAAGAAGAAGGAGGAGTCAGGAGCTGGGGCCTGCATAGGTGGGGAAGGAGGGAGAGCTTTGCTGATGCGAGGGAGTGCAGACAACAGTGCCGAGGTGCAGTTTGTGAAAAAGGAGTTAAATTCTGAGGCTACTGCAAAAGGATCCATTACAGAGGTACCACCTATGTTTAAAACAGGGTAGGAGGCTGGGAGGGTGGGAGATGAGAGATTTAACCACCTTCCAGAATTTAACTGAGTGGTTTAGATTAGAATGGAAGGTGTCTTTGAAAGAGTATGCTTTAGCCTGATGGATTAGTCTTGTGCAGGCGTTGTGTAGGAGCAATATCTTACATGCTGTGCAGGGAGCTGGAGGTTCTGAGTGACTTCAAGCCTGGTCTCTGGCTCTGAGGTGTGCCAAAATGTTAGCTGTGATCCAAGGCAGATGGGCGGTCCTCACATGAGACCTTCGCAGTGGTGCATAGTGGTCCCATACTGCAAGAAACTTTGACTTGAAATTCTCCAGAGCAGCATCAATGGAGGAGGCTCTGGGATAAATAATCAGTCTGTGCCAGCCAGGTCCATTAGAAGTGAGGGACGGTCCAGGGAATTGTATGACCGGTAAGAATTATTCTGGGAAGTGGAGCCTTGGGCCTAAAAATTTTGCTTACTGAGTATATCATATGATGGTCACTTAATGAGTCTGGCAAAATACCTGATGCAATTATTGGGTGCTGGTGAGAGGTAAGGGATCAGTCCAGGAGAGAGTGGTTTTGGGATTTGGGGTTCTGTCTTGTAGGTTTACCAATCAGTTGGGTCAGGTTAAGAGCAGCCACCTGGTTGCGGAACTTGGAGGTAACGCTGGAAAGCCAATTTACATTGAAATCCCCAGGACATGTAACTCGCCCTTAAGGCACTAGCCTTCAAAGTACCCAGATGGTCCAGGATGGAGGCAGCAGGGGTCTCGGGGGCAGTATGAGCCAGCAATGAAATGGGGATAGAATGTGGGAGGGATAGCTTTATCAGCAGAGTGCCGATGGTCGGAGTGGGCAATTTTAGATTGACTAGGGTAAAGTGGAGGTCAGATGAGATATACATTGCTATACCACCACCTCTTTTGCTGCCTGGGCAGTCATGTCAGATGATCAGGTAGCCTAGGATGTCGATTTCGCCATCCTTTATTTGTGGTTCTAGTCACGTTTCAGTAATAATCAAGATGTCAGGCCTTAGAGATAAGACTGTGGGCTGCAGCATGGCCAGTTTAGGCAGTAGGCTGCAGATATTGAGGTGTATTAGTTTTAGGCTCCGTGGTAGTGAGAGGAGGGAGGTGGTGGCCGGGGTTGGGCTCGATGTACCCTGTTTGAAGGAATAATGGTATTACCAAGATCTTGGAGTATAACATGGGCCACTGAGGCTTGCAGGTAAGGAAGGGAGCTGGAAAGCCACAGCAGGAGGCTCAGAATGGAGGTATTTAGGGCTAGAAGTGCTGCGTGAAAGCTAGGTGGGAGGATTTATAAACCAGTTCACCAATTTTGTAGTTGAGGTGCAGGTGCAGCCAAAGAAGGAGGTAACAAAAGATAATGGCAGGGCTGACGTGATGCAAAAAGCAAAATTGTCTGCCAGCTCTTCAGGGTACGTGGAGGGAGGGAGGAAATTATGGGTAGGAAGGAAGCAATTAAAGCCAGGTAGAGTGGCAGCATGGCAGCTGAAATTTTCAAGTATGTTGGGGCAGGATTAGCTGCAAACTAGCAGCCACTATAGGATAATATAATCTGCAAAGGGAAAACAGCCTGATAGGTTTTAAACTGCATGTGACCCACATTGTAAAGTACGTGGCTCACCAAGGGTGGTAGTGGGGCAGCGGGCAATCTTCACAACCTCACAGCTCAGATTCAGAAGAGAACTGGGTACCTGCTTGGGGTCTTGAGGATTTCGTGGGAGGGTAGCTTTGAAGACCCTCATGACCTCCAGGAGAGCTGTGGAGAGAAGAAATTAGGTGAGACAAAAGGAGCATTTAATAAACAAGTGGGGCGCTGGTCTAGCTGGGGAAAGACAGAGAAACACGGTGGGTTTGGAGGAGAGCTAGTCCCTATACTACACTGGCCCAGCAGCAGCAGAAATTAAATTGCAAAACCAAGTTGCTGAACTTGGTCATTTACCAGTGTAAAACACATCAAATTAATTAGTAGCAAGCCAAATTGCAAGAATTTCGACCCTAACTTTCAGTGCAGGGCTTACTTTCAGTTCAAGTTGAATACAAATAAATTGATTTTAAAACTCAGCAGAAACCTTGGACTGAGTTAACTAATGCAGTACAAGTTAATTTAAAAATAAAAATAATTTACTCTGCAGAAGACCTGAGCCGAATTGGTAATACAGTACTGATTGAGTTAAGTACAATAAAATTAGCAGCAAATCCACTTCCAGCATTATTTTCTTAAAGTGTCCTCAGAGAAATAGCAGGGCAGTGGCATTATTACAACACAAGTAGAGGGAAATAATCTATCTTCATTCATGTGCCGACCGTCAGAAAAAGCAGTTGCAGACCAGGAGTTTGAATTTAGGAAATGGCGCCAAAAAATATTCGTGACAAACAGCCTCATGGCTCAGACTCAGAAGAGAACTCTGTACTTGATTGAGATCTTGAGGATTTTGGGGAGGACAGCTTCAAAGACCCTCATGACCTCCAGGGGAGCTGCTTGGGTTCTCGAGGATTTTAGGGAGGGCAGCTTCAGGGATCCTCATGTCCTCCAGGGAGCTGCTTGGAGTCTTGAGGATTTTGGGAGGAAGCTTGGAAGTCTCATGACCTCCAGGTTAGCTGCCTGCTATCTGTTCCTCTGGCATGTTTTGGCCTCTGAGTTTGAATTTCTCTCTGTGGTGCTTATGCACAAAGTGGCACAGGGTATGTGTGAGAGGTGAGTACCCTGACTATGCAGCTCTGCATTCATGGACAGGCATGAGGTGGCTGGCATGCACATACATGTGCCATCATGCAGTGCTTGTTTGTGGCCCCAGCTCTCAGTGTGTGCTGCTGGGGGTGGATCAGAGGACACACAGGCATTCAATCTGATGTCTATCCTGGGTCCCAAAGTAGATCTCATGCTATGCCCAAGCAGGGGATTCTGGAAAGGTGTTGGAGGAAAAAATAAATTTTATCGGTATGTTCCCGAATGGGTGTCCCCAGCCTGCCCTGTCTGCCGAGAGGATGGGGAGCATGGTGAGGAGGGATAGTTCTGCACATCCAGTGGTTGCAGTTGGGGATGCAACAAATACAGCAGGGGCATATCCTGTGCCCCTCACCCAGTACTCTATGCCTACATGAATGGTGTGGAGTGCAGGCACCACCCAGACATGCCCAGGAGCAGCTATGTGCATAGCTGTATGACCTGCTGGGGATCTGGTGAGGAAGGGACATGGGTCCCTTCTGTGCATGCCAACAATGGACTGTGGTACCCCAATGCTGGCTCAGAGATGTGGGGTGCCTACATGCTACAGATTTGTGATGCATGGGCACAGAGCCCTTTCTGTATCTTTGTAGATCTGTCTGTTTTCACTGGATCTTTGCACTTTACTATTTCTGTAAGCATTCTTATCCTCTATAATTTCTTCAACTACATCCTTCACCATTTATATTGGTCTACACCTGTTCCAACTGCACTTTCATCTCTGATTGATAAAGCTTTGCTTTGGGCAGTCCATGTTTCTTAAGGCTGTCTCATTGTTGCTGAATGCTGATGCCTTGTGAACTTGGTTTCCCAAGGTGACTGTGCTTTGTGTTCCTCATATTTTTAAAATCAGACATGTGCAGGAGCATGGTATAGGTCATTTTCTAGGTTTTTACCCATTCCTTCCAGTAGTGAATTTGATGATGTTATGGTCACTGCTGCTTAATGTTTCTCCAATTTCCATTTGTCTAACTAGTTCATCCTTGTTGCTTAGAATGAAAATCAAAGCTGTTTTATCTATAGAGTGTTCTTTAACAGGTAGCATTAAGTAACATAGCTCCATTAAATACAGAAATTGTATGCTGCACTTGAATATAGCTATTCCCTGTTCCATGTCTAAAATGGATGGTTACAGTCTCCCATCAGAGGCACACTTCACTTAGCTTGCTGTTCTCCTAATCACATCACAATGGTTAAGGTGCTGGTTCTCTTTCAGGTCTGGTTGTCTGTAGAAAAGACCAACTATAATGGTTTCTGTTCACATTAGATACTGTTATCCAGTGGATTTTGGTCTCCTCTGCTCGGAGATCCTGTATTTCATTCTCTTGCATTTGGCTGCTGAGGAAAATTGCCAGCTAGTCTCACTTTTACCTGGTATATCCATTCTTTGTAGTTTTCAGTTGGCCATCTCCATTCCCAAAAGCTCATTTGCAGTGCACCATGTCTCTCTTCATACTATCATGTCAATTTACTCCACAGAGATCAGAGTCTCCAATTCACCTCATTTCTTCCTTAGGTTATGTGAGGTTGTGTACATACAGTACCAGTTCTTTCCTGTTTCTTTTCCTGTCCTCAATCTCTACTGCTGCTTCGTTTATATAACTGTGTGATATCTTTAATCCTGTCCACAGAATTCAGGCAGATTGACAATTCCACTTCGGTGGTGTTTTGGGAATTTTCCAAAAATTCAGCAGAATTCTGAAGGTCATTTAATTTAAACAACAGGTTAGTTTTCTGCTGATTACAGAAACCGTATATTATTTTTCTGCATTTTGTGAAATTACAGACCCATAGTTTATTTTCTGCTTACATATTTTGGAATTCTATGTCCAATGGAAATCTATAAAATTAGGCACAATTTTCTGAAATTTTGTGGTATTCCATTCCATTGGAATCTGAAATTTCCACACAGCACTGATCATTTAGCTTTCATATCACTTGTTTTGAGTCAGCTTGTCCAGAAGTATTCCTTCCATTTGTTCTCACTTCCTTTGTGGTTTCACTAGCTTTCTGTTTTGTCCTTCTCCTTCATCAGTCCTAAACATTCTCTATGACTACATTGAGTCAGTCCCCAAGAATGCTAACTCCTCTTTCATTCAGTTGCAGTCCTTCTTTTCTGAAACAGTCTTGCATGCCATCAAATGCTATCCAATTTTTATGGCTGCAGGGCTGAGCTCTGCAGATGTTTTGCTAGGACAGTAGAAATAAGGAGCTCACCAAATGCCTAATGGGCTTCTTTTATATTGGAGTTTTATTGCAATCCCTACACTCAGCAGTCCATTTACTGCACTACTTTTTCTCTGTTGGTGTGTCCCAGTGAGGAATGAAGGTTCAGATTTCTCATAGAATACAGAATGAAGTGTTGTTTTACTGCAGGAGATTAAGGCTGTCATCTGTAACTACGCTATTCTGCAGTGGTTGGTATTTTGTCTTTCACTCTGACAGTGTTTTTAAGTTTTGATGGGAAATAATGGTCCCAGTAACAGTACATGTATTTCAGTCTTAATTAGTGCATCATTTTTAAGAAAGTTTTTAAATAACCCAGAGAAAACACATTTAAAACATGAGTGACAGATTAGCTATTAGTCAAGAAATGCAACCAGAGATTAGTAAACATCCCTGAGACTAGTAAATAAAGGGTCACAGAATGGAATGCTATAAACTGACTCCTCAGATGTTCTTAATCTCATTGAAGAAGAAAGTGTGTGTGTCTGTGTGTGTGTGTGTGTGTGTGTGTGTGTGTGTTAGTGAGTGCTAAAGCATAATAATTAGAAATATGTAAAACATGAAACTCTGTGTATTCATTTGTCAATATTGTGAATATTTAGACTCACACTGTTTAAACATGTGCAGTCTGCAATTAGTGTTCATTAGTCAAACTGTGACCTGAAATAGGATCAGCTTGTACACAGGGCTCTGTTGCCCTTATGACATCAGTGTGCTCAGTATGCCTGTATAAAACTCAAATATTTTGCTATTAAATAGCAGTTCTGCATATGTGAATCAAAAGCCCATGGAATCACCAACAGCCAGTTAGAAATAAACCTCTGAACCCACATTTCAGGATCTTTTATTTTTGTCTTCACAAAATCATAAGCAAAACCTGCTAGAGAGTGTAAGTTTACTCACTGCATCTTTATTCTATTCTTTTGGTAACCTGGTAGGCTAACTGGGCACAAGTGCCTGTTTTCAGGGTGGCCGAGAGCACTGGGGTGGTTATGTGACTTGCTCAGAGTCACACAGTATGCAAGTGGAGGCTGTGGGAATCAAATCTGCTGAATGTACCAAGCTCATTTACAGCTCATTACTCTAACCTTTAGGCTATACTGCCAGCCACTTGAGAATATGATATCTGTCAGCACAATTCCAGTACCAAACAGTGGAGAACCCCAGGATGTTTGGATCACAGAGACGGAAAGCAGCATCAGATCATGTTTATAAAGATGCTCATTCAGTTTAAAGTGGCTAAAACACTTGGTGCATTTTAGCCAGTGGCTAATTTTTAGACCCCTGCATTTACTCAGCTGGTATGAAGCAGTACTGGACCATCTGTTGGATGTGTAAGGGAAATATTTTGTACCCTCCCACATCGTATTATATTTTTTATACTTTGAGTTGGACAATAGCAATATCTATTTGTTCTTAGCCAGCCCAGCCGCACTGAAGGTTGAGGTGCTAGCTCACTGGCCATGCCAGCAATCCATGTTCAGAAACGGACTAGGGTCGCTAGGAGTCTGACGGAGAGGAGAGGATTGAGCATCTGATGGACTGCTCTCTCTCCAAGGAAGGGTAGAGTGTATCCTGCAGATCCCAGCAGCTCCCAGTGGAGACTGGGAGCATCGCCACTAGCAGGACCCGTACATGGATATGGAGGTGGCAGCAGTCATCCTGTAGATGGGTGTGGAAGCATGCCTGTTGTGTGCTTAGTGTCACTGCACATCCACACCTCCAGGAACTCAAAACTAGGAAAATGACCTGGCAGCAGGGAAGATGAAGATGGGTCCTGTGGATGGCCCCACACTCAATGTCGGGTCTACCCCAGCCAGCCTGTGAATCTCCTCCTGCACCAGCTGCCCTACTAGATTCTAGATAGAGCACCAGAGGAGTAGGTGGTCCCACCTCAGGATGCTCAGGGAGCCGGGGGTTGGGGGATCAGTAGTAGGGGAAGGAGAGATTCTGGGATGGAGGCTATGTGTGGTAAGACCTCAGGTAGTGTGGGAGTTGGCCAGTCTGAGAGATCACACAGGAGAGAGTCCTAAGGGCCAGAGAGGGGAGCATAAAAAGTAAAAGAAAAATATTTCTAGTAGTTCTTATTCTTTATCACAGCTCTTTGTGGGATTAAGGAACCTAGAGAAAACAACACACATATATGCATGGGGATAATTAAATGACCATTTTACATAATTATGAGACACTATACAGATGTACAATGTCTCCCTGTCTCAGAATTCCTAGTAATAACTCCAAGTATTAGAGGAAACAGCTTTGGAAACAGGAAAACAATATGCTCTTATCAGTTTTATACCTACAGTGCTGTGTAGAGGCATGACATCAGACTGTACATGGCTGGCAGGTATGCAGGCATTCCTCTGCACTCTGTCCACAGGAAAATACATGTGACCAGTTGTCACTGAGCTTGCAACACCTAGCTGTCTCAACTCCTCCATCCTCTATTACCCATTTGATTATTGTGTCTGTGTAGCATAGTACAATATGAATTAGTGTGCCACACCGTTACAGTATCAACATTGCACATAGTAATAATTTTACACTAGCCATTTGAATCACGTGACTTGTCATACATAGAAACAAAGAAACTTATGGCAGATAATGACTGCTGGGCCCGTCTAGGCTGCCTGTATTTAATTACTGTATGTTCATGTTTGCTGCAGACCCAACTTGATCTACAGCACTGTCTCTTCCTCCTTCCATCCTCCAAACCAAAAGTTAACTAGTTGAACAGAATTGCAGTCCCATTACAAATGATTTTCCAAAATGAATTAAAACAAAAAAAATCAAGGTTGCAAATTGTACAAAGCATCCTTGGCTATCTGTTGTTACTGTGTAGACAATGTCTGGATTATTAAAAATAAAATATAAATAAATAAAATTCCATATTGTAGCTTTCTAGACATTGGTATAGAGCTGGTGCCGTCATAATACAGTAAATCCATACAGTATGTACCTATCATTGTGTCATGACTCTAAGAGTCGTATATTCCTTCACACATGTCCCCTTAATTTTTTCAGCCTTGCTCAATGCATATATTATCACTGATTTGATTATCATGTCTGTGTAGTACTACAACATGAATTATTTGTAGCACAGCTTTATAGTATCGACATTGTGCATATTAATTTTAAACTTTATCCATCTGAATCGCTAACCTGTCATACATAGAAACAGATGGCAGAAAACGACTGCTGGGCCCATCTAGTCTGCCCATTTTTAATTATGATCAGTTTTGCTGAGCCAGCTTTATCTACAGAACTTTCTGTTCCATCCACTTCCTTCCTCCAAGGATTCCTTTGTGTTTATCTGAGGCATTTTGAAACCCACCACTGGTTTCACCCCACTGCCTCCCATGGAAGGCTGTTCTAGGAATTCACCACCTTTCTGTGAAATTAAAACTCCTCACATCTTTCCTGAATCTACCTCCTTCCAGCTTCATATCATGACACCTTGTTCTACAGCACCTTTTTCTCTGAAACATACCTCCTTCTGTACCTTATTAACCCCCGTGAGGTATTTAAAGGGCTCCATCATATTCCAACTCTCCTCCTCTCCTCCAGAGTGTACATATTGAACTCTTTCAATGTCCTTTCATAGGGTTTCTGATGCAGACCTTGCACCATGTTGGCATCCCTCAGCTTTCTTTTGTCAATTTCTCCTTTTCCAATTATTCCTTTTCCAATTGTTCCTCCTTCCTCATTGTTCTTCTTTGACTGCTCCTTATTCCTTCCTTACTCCTTTGCTAACCCTTGAGATCTCCCTACTCTTTATCTTTCTGTCTTCCCCATTTGTCCATCACCCCCTCGGCTACTTTAAATGTCCATTGAGGTAACATTTAAAATGTGCACTGAGGACTATGGTTTCCTCCTTAATGGAAACTGGCATTCATCTCAGTATAGGCTCTTATCCTTCCAGGTTGGCCTCACCTCATTCTAGCCATACTCTCTTCTATGTACCATATCTTGTACCATAACATGAAGGTCTTGGTGCAGAGTGTCCTCTCTTCCCACATAGTAAAAGATGCACTGCCACTCACACTTTAAACACGTGGGAAACACAGGAGCAACCAGATTAATGATCTAACTTTACCAAAACGAAATTTACACACAAAGCTGCCTACAGCAATTCATCTTTACATTTAAGCCCATGAAACACCCATATTAAGTTAATGCATTAGCAACTGTAGTGGCTCTGACCAGAGTTTGTTTAAGAAAGGTGACTTCTTCCTTGTGCCAGCACCTGACTCAAACATTTATCCACCTAATCCAATTCCAGTCCAGTCTTCAAACTGAATAAGTAGCAGTGTAAAATGTGCAAGAAATCCAGTGATCTTGTTAGTCAATAGCTAACAACATCAGTGACTTACCTGCCAGTTAATTTGAACTCTTTAATGGGCAATCCTAACTTTTGGGTGTGAGAACCAATTTGCCAATAATGAAGATTTATTTATTCTTAATTTAAAGATTTATTTAGTCTTGTGTTTTTAATTATATCAGTGCCATTTTATAAATGCAACACAGTTAATGATTTTAGATTATTGGATAGTTACTACTCTCCCCCAACCCTATTGTTGATGGGCACTCACCTGACGCCCCGTGTCTTCAACCAGTGGAGGGGCAGGTGTAGTAATTATCCAAAACTGCACACCCTATCATGTGTTATTGCTTACTTTCCAAAAGATGTCTGCATTTAGCATCTTTAATTATCTCTTCTCTCTGAGGTTAATGAAGCTCCTCAATTTTTAATTCTTCTTGTCACTGGTATGTATCACTACCAGGAGGTGAAACCGGGTTCCAACAGTATGTGCAGCATTACATAACTCAATATAGATCCAAGCAGACAGTAGAAACCACCATTTCCTACATCCCTTCAGGAAACTTGTTTATCCATGAACTTCCAGATTGAGTCCCCAGTAATCGTGCGTTTCCTGTGTTTTTCTTCATTCAATACCAGTGTGTCATGTAGTTATTCATTTTCCTGCTCACTCAATAAATCAAACCTATCCTCAAAGGTAAGGACACACTTCCACTACTTCATTTTACACTAGTGTATGCTTGTTTCCTCTTCTTAATTGTTTTACATTGTGGTCCACATCCATACTTATTGGTTCAGGATGCCGCCTGCCTGCTGTCCTTACTGGCAGCTCCAGTGCTATATTGCCTTTTCTGCCTCACTTACTGATTTGGTTTCTAGTATTCTCAGTGCATTTGTAACTGCATCTTTCTCCACTGCCATGGGATTAAACTTGAGTTTTTCTTCTGTAGAGCCATTCTGCCCATTAGATGATACACTTTTAACAGGTAAAGTCCCTGTTTACGAAAAACAAAAAGCAGTTTACCACTGAACCTTTGCCAGCATCCTTTCCACATGCTAAACTAGCAAAATAACTGAAATATCTACAGTAGCATCCATTTTGATAACTACAACAAACAACTCAATCACTAGGAAGTGGTTAAAAATACTTAAAAATCATCCCAGTGGTGTGGAGGGCTGATGTGTTGGTGTCTTTCCTCCAGCCACACTGGTGACCCGGGTTCAAGAATGGACCAGCATCACTTGGGGCTGACCAGGTGAGGGAGGATTGAGGGTACCAGGATGGCTCTCCTCCTTTGGGAAGGGAGACTCTGAGACCTGTGGCTTGTCTGCCACCTAGCAGAGGCTGAGTGCCAGCACCTTTGGGACTGGCAGATATTGGGGATGTGCTGATGATGCACACATGTGCCAATACGCCACATGTGCATGCATCACTTGCAGATGTCCCAGGGGATAACATGGAAGAAAATCGCCACTCACTTGGCATCCTCCCCAGGTACCACATGATTTTATGTAGCTGGCCACTCACCAATACAGCTCTGAGTAAGTGGTGGTTAACCCGTAGAAGTCCATGAGACAGGTCAGTGACAGGGCTATGGGAATGTCACTAGGATCGGGATGCAGGTGCAGAAATAAATAAAGGAAAATACCTAAAACTAGGGAGTAATGGTGGGACAAAGTCAATGAGTTTAAAGCCATGGAGAATTTTCAAATTGTACTTCAGTTGGAATTCTGTGGAATTTTGAAAATTCCACTTAATTTCATGGAATTCTCCAGAAGTGGAGTTCCTAACCTCGAAACCAGATTGTTCTTTAAAACCTGCAGATTAGTATTTTCCACAATCTGCAAAAACTGTGTGTTTATTTTCTACAAATCATAGAATAATATTCTGTAGATTACGTATCCAAGAAATATTATTCCATGGTTTAGATGGAAATGTTTTCATAATTCTGCGTATTAAAAAGAAAATTAAAAAGCATTTCGAAGTGGAATTGCCATTCTGTATGCATTCCACAGGTTAAATTTCATGTTCTACCCAGGTCTAAATGAGATGGATTTGATGAGGAAGAAGACACACTGTAGGGACTGCAGAAGGATACTTTACAATAAATGGACACTTTGCAGTGGGAAATTTATCATACAAAAGGAAGTCATTTTAAGCATCAAGGCAGAACCTGGGGTTGGTTACCATTGTTAATCTAACCTGGAGGAGAGGGATCATGAAGTATGAAATGAAGCCCAATGCGTTGATTCCAGTGTCAGATTGACAAAGGTAACCAACCCAAGGAATTCCTTAATGCTATCATGTAACTATTTTTACTGTGATTTTTACATTTCTGTTTTATTATTAGAATTCTCATTTTATGTTGTACATGATGTTTTCCAGCTGTTCACCTTACCCCTTAGAATGCATATCAGTCAATCAGAATGCTTTACTCTGACTCATTATTTCATAATGTATGGTAAAGTTGATAGGAACAATTTTCATGCATTTTAAATGCCATATTGTATTCTCTCAGGTGTGTTTCATGTGGTCTGCTGTGCTTTGGGGTTTTATTATAAAATAAATAATATTTTCCATGCCCTCATACCTACCTTAACTCATGTGCTCTTCAGCAGCTCAAATCCTTCTTTCCACATTGCTTGGACACCCTATATCATCAGTTCCATAATTCCATGCTATCTACTTAATGCTGTGGAATGGTATAACTGTTATCAGAGTATGCCAAAGCAATGGAAAGGAGAGTAGTAACTCCTAAGGAAATAGAGGTATATAGGAGGAAAGAGAGGTAACAGGGGGCTTAAAGACTATTAAAGACTACACAACTAATGAAGGGAAAGATTATAGCAGATCAGAAAGCAGAATGACTATAAGAAGTAATACAGTAAAGGTAGGGGCATTGTTTCTTTCACCTTTAAGGAAATAACTTGGAAAACAGTAGTAAAAGGAGTGATGCAGTGCAGGAGATGACAGTGGTATAAAACAAGAGTAAACAAAACACATTATCAATGATCTGGATAGAGAGAGTAGTTTATTTTGAAGTGAACATCTAGGCAATTAAAACTATTAACCACAATTTATAATTGTACTGTAAATAATGTACCTGATGAAACATATTGCTCCAATAAAGACCATTAATGAAAAAGCAATAACAGGGATTTTTGACAGTGAATAACTCACACCAATGTATAGATCATTTTTCCTTTCATCAATACAGTACTTTCATCCCATTAGTTCAGGTGGCAACAGTGAACTATGATATATCCAACTTATATATGTGGAAGACAGTACAACACAGTACACTTCCATTATTTACAAAAGAAAAAAAAATGAAGTAGTAGTCATCAACCAGAGGAAACTTGGATTGTAGAGCTGTGTGGAATGCAATATTCCAAATGAATTCATGTGGAATGGCAATTCCACTTCCAAAAATGTTCTGAATTTCTTTTGAATTCTGCAGAATTCTGAAAAGTGTTTCTATGTAAGCCACAAAATACGTTTCTGAAGATGATGAAAATCACAGAATAATTTTCCATGGATTGCAGAAAGGAATCTATGGTTTATGTGAGACAAAAACACTTGGTTCTGTGCCAAAGGCATGGTTCTCAACTCCAAGAAGACCAAGTTTATGATCTCTCTGGCCCAAGAAAAGCCCCAGTCATGGGGAGATCCCTCTCAGACACTCTTGGTAACATAATAGAACAAGTCTACAAATTCAAATACCTTGGACTGTACTTAGACCCTCACCTGACCTACAATATCCATATTACCAACCTCATCAAAGAATCCATATGAGGCTAGGTCTTTTATACCGAATCAGAAAGTTCCTTATCCTCATCTCTAGACTACACCTCGCCAACTCCTTCTCCTGCCCCTCCTTGATTATGGCTTTATTGTCTACTCACCCCAGCATCCCCTTTTCTCAAAACCAGGACAACATACAATAATATTGCATTCTTTATTGTAATGTGGTACATTATTGTCCTGTGTATAGTTTTATTTTGTATGTTCCTTCTGGATAATGCATCATGACCGCCTCCCACGGATGACCCATCACTGTTTCTTGTATGCCTCCCTCAACTGGCTCACCTTCAAGGCAGGTTCCAACTTAAAATGCTCTCTTCCTACACAAAGTTCACGTAACCTACTGCTGATCAGCGTTAACTCCCTTTTCCTCCAAGCAAAGTACTAGAGGGGCCACCAGTCATATCTTTGATACCCTTTTACCACACCAAGCATGTGCAGAACTCTATCATATAGAAGGGTCCTAAGTTTTTGGGTTTTTATAGAAAACTGTCCCTGAACTTCAGGCCTGTAGTTCAACTGGCTCATTCATCTCCTCTCTCAAAGCCACCTCCTCCAATCCACCACCTGTGTCTGCCCAGTAGGTAACCCCTAAATGTCCACCAACCCTTGAGTTACCTTACATTATATAAGTATCTGTATATTGGCTCTGTTGTTGTGTGCTCTGTATTTTTTTCTATTCTAAATGATCCTGTCATATACACGTTCCTTTTGTAAATACCGTAACATTTTAAAAATATTGTTTTACCTTTTTCTCTGTATTATCAGATTTTGTACCACTGGACATTTGTGAAAATGGGCATTTTGCTCACATTCAGTATAAAATAAAATTGAATGTAACTGAACTGAATTGAAAATACTAATCTGCAAAAAAAAAAAAAAACACTCTGCTTTTGAATTTTTATTCCACTACCTATAAATTTCATGGAATTTTCTGAAACTCACAGAATTCCATTCCATTGGAATCTGAAAATTCTACACATCGCTCCTGGATAGTTTATTTGCACATTTTACCTTTCATGTAATACCAAAGTTTATATAATACTACCAATCCACATTAGGCCTTCAATTGTCTCTAGTTTAAAAATCAAATGCTATGGATCTGACCCAGTCATTTAGAGGTGAAGCACTAGATGTCTTACATTCCATCACGCCAGCAATCCATGTTCGGGAACAAGCATGGGTTGCTGGGGTTGGCCAGGTGGGTGGGCTAGGAGTGGATAGAGTGGCAGTGAGGCAGCTCTCCTCTCCCAGATTGACGAGGTAGATTTCCCAGCTCCTGGCTGCCACTGAGTGGAGGTTTGATAGTTGCATTGGGAAAATGGAGGACTGACTCTAGGCTGTGTGGGTGGAGCAGAGCCATTGTCAGTTCCAGCATGCATGTGTGACCATGCATAGCTGAGGCCTTGAGAGTAACGGGATAAACTGGAGAAAACCCCAAAGCAACAGGATGATGACTGACCTCCCACAGACCCCACACTGGTGGATGGGCATACCCACAGTCCTGTGGGAGAGATGCAGGCCAATGGTAAGCTCTGGAGAAGCCAGGTGACAGGGCTGGGGAGGCCAATGAAGGGGGTAGCCGGAGAGACGGAGGATAAAACCTATATAAATAAATGTTATGAAAATTCTTAATGGGAAGATTTTTGATCAGGATTTACAATGAATCATTTGAATGAAACTGCTCTTATCAATGTGACTAATGATGTACTCTTTTATAAATAATATTGTATTAAAATTTAAAGATTATACATGCATTATATAACTGATTAAATAGGTGATTAATATAATACATAAAGAGAGAAACATACAATAAATAAATAAATTAACAATTATACTAACTTTTCCCAGAGTGATGGTTTATTAAGTTGCATTACATATAGAATAAAGTATGGGTCGATGTGTGTGTAACTAGAAGTTTACCCACACCGAGGGTTTCTAACTAGCATCTAACCCCGAGGTGTGTGTAAACTTCAAGTTTACACACTGACCCATATTTATTATTATATAATTGCTGGTTTCCTTTTTGCCTCAGCAATTGTATAAAATAAAATGTTGCTGTGGCCGGTTTGGTAAAGTTGTAGTGCATGGGCAGTCACTTATTTAAATGTTTTTTCTTGTGGGCAGCCGAGAGTTAATTTAAAACTTTGGCACATTTTCATTTTTATTACTTATCGCTACTCCTGGTGGCAGTTTGCTGTCCCTTAGTGGTTCTGCAGTAGAGATCGGTGGTGAAGCGAGGAAGTGGGGAGCGGCACATGCAGGGGAAATAGTGGCGATGTTTGCCGTAACGAACACTCCTTCATTATGGCAATTACCCCACGGTTTCCTACAGGAAAAAGGAAACCAGTTATTATATACATTAAAATGACTAAGTTCTTAAAATACCAGTATTAGAATTGTCTATCATCATTGGTCCTGTACTTCACATATACGACTGTATTTTCATTTTGGGAAGTTGCAAAATTTAAATTTTAGGAAAGGACTCCAAATGGTATAAGATTTGTCTGATCTACTATGGCTGATATGGGCTACTTTTTAATAGTTAACCTTTGTTGATAGATCTTGCAGCCATTCGTTAAAGGAAGGGGGTCTGACTTTTGTGCAGTTTCATAGAACAACATTCTTCACTGTAATAAGAACAACATGTAGCCACAGTTTCTGATTTAAGGTTAAATTTGGCATATCTGAGAAGATCCCCAGCATAACCAGTTCAGCAGAGCAGTTTACTGTATAAAGCAATGCAGAACTTCGCATACACTAGCCATACATCTCCCCAATATTTTGTTAATTTAGTGCATGCTCATAGAATTTTAATTATTGTATCTTTGTCCTACATACACCGTCAACATTTGTTGTTAGAGGCAATACCAAGATAGATCAATTTGCATTGAGAAAAATGTCAAAGTATGAAATTTTAAACTGAACCAATCTGCCTTTGCTTAATGACGTGCCTTGAGTGTATCACTCAGATTTCAGTCCACTTTTCTGAGATTTCCATCTGTAATTCAGTTTCCCATTTTCCTTTTGTATTTAATATAGGATTTAGATATGGTTGTATTATAAGACTGTATATTGCTCTAGCCCTTCTCCTTAGCATCTAGGGGAATGTATCACTATTATGAGTAGGGAGGAAAGTATACATAGAATTTAACCCACTTACTTGACCTCTGAGCACTTTGACTTCTAGGCATCAGGGACACTTCAGGGTATCAGGCTGCAAGGCAAGGAGGAGTTAAAGCACAGAACAACTTTTCAACAAAAGGGTAATGTCCAAACATGGGATAAATTGCAAAACAGGATCCTTTTTATTAACTGATAGTTCAGGAGCATTACTTCCCCAACAGGGAAAGATGCAGCCCCTCAGTGTCTTTAATACTCCAGTGTCCACAAGCAGCCTGTGACCCCAGTTACTGACAGGTGACAGTAAAGGCACTGTTTCACTTGTAATTCCCATTCCTCTGAAATGCATTGGCTGTGACAAGAACCCAGTGAGATACAGAGGTATGACTTTGCAATTACTCTTCACAGACTGAACACACATTTGATCTCTAACCAGGTAACTAAACGAGGTCTGCATGCAGCTACTATGACCCTTGAGCCACTGAACATTCTCTGGGTGCCGAGAACTCCAGCACCCGAACACGCTCTCATGGTAGCTCCTCTCCTGTTGTCTAGAGTACATATTGATTTTATGAAAATGAAGGAAAGCATACACAGAACTGCATCCACTTACTTGAATTCCAAGCGCTTGTGAACTCTGGGCAGCAGGAACACTTTAGAGTTCAGGCTGTAAGGCAAGAGGGGCTAAAGCACAAAACAACTTTCCAACAAAGGGTAATATCCAAATTTGGGGTAAATGTCAAAACAGGAATGATTTTATTAACTGATAGTTCGCAGGTACCTATTTCCCCATGGGGCAGGCTGCAATTGCTCACTTTCTCCAACACTCAGTGTCCACAAACAGTCTCTGAACCCCAGTCACTGAGTTTTAATGATAAAGGCATTGTTCCATTCAGACTAAGCCATTCTCTATTAACATTTGATCCATTGCTTTACCTACTAGTTACCATGCTTCCCTGATTGTTTCTTCATATGTTGGTATGCACCATTGTATAGCTCATACATTTGTATGCACCATTGTATATCTCATATGTTCGTATGCACCATAGTATATCTCATATGTTCGTATGCACCATTGTATATTTCATACATTTGTATGCACCTTGTATATTTCTTATATTCCACACCACCTCATGCTTGAGGGTGTACTATCATGCCTGTATGTTCTGCTGTGATCTTGTCGTTTTGCCACTTTGTGGCCTGGGTCATGACTGAAACGGTCCTTTGGATCAGTGCACTTACCCAGTTAACAAAGACATAAATAAATAAATACATTTTAATTCCTATTTCCAGTCTTCTGAAATGCAGGGTTGTGACAACAACCCAGTGGTGTAAACAGGTATAGCTTTTACAATTACTCTTCACAGGCTGAACACATTTGATCTCTAACGGACTACTAAACTATCACTGCATGCAGCTACTTGGTCCCTGTAGCCGGACCCAAAGAGGATCTGAATATTCAGGCTACTTTCCTTCTTTTACCCTTTTGACAGGTGCATATTACTTTCTAACTAATGTGAGTATCAGGCTTTACCCTGCACAGTCCTTTTCCACAGCAATAGGATTTCATTCCTTAGAGCTATCTAGAAATAGACTGACCAAGACTTCCCTAAAGCCAGTACTAGTTTACCCTCTACTTGCCCCAAGCATAGGGCATTCACAGTAGAGGCCTCAGGTCCTAGGTTCACTTTGCTTTACAAGCTCTCAGTGCAGATTAAATACTGGTACCCATACAGACTGTTTCACAACACAATTTACATGCCTGTGACAGGCATACCATCCCTGGAGGCCCAATGGTGCGACCAATAATGCCTCCCACACTCACCCAACCACTGACCCCCATGGACAGAGGTCCAGAACCACATTGGTACTTCATAGGCTTTGTCCCCACATGGGGGATCACAATTGATGGACAATGAGAGACAGACACCCACTGGGGTACAAGGCTGCCACAGGTGCCACCTCCACCCTCTCCCAAGATTTGAACCCCATGAGTAGAGAGTCCCTGACCAAATTATAGCTACAGGGACATACATCCAAATCCTTCCAGCCAATGCAAGGAGGGAGAGCACTGCTGGGTGCTCTGTGCAGTCCTGATGAGAAACAGTCTTGTATCACCTCCATTTCTCTTTTGTGATTGCAGTTAATACTGAATTCTCCTTCTCACCTTTAGCATCTGAATTGTTGAATTAGATAGGAAATTTCCCTTCCACTGGTCCTTGCCAATGGCAGACTCCACAATAACAGCAAGATGTTTCTCAGCCTTCCACACAGGAACAGAGGTTCAGCTCAAGGAGCAGACATTCATGCCTGCTGTAGTCCTCCCAGAGTGAGGCAACATCCTACAGCTCTCTCAGCTACAGACAGCTGGCTCCTCCCTCAGGAAGCTACAGCAGGCCGGCTGGCTCTGCCCACTGAGAGTCCAGGTGAATTATCCCTTTAGAAAATTCTATAAGGTCTTGTAGACCAACATAAGAGCAGAGCTCTAATAGTGACTACACTACTTTATGTCCCTTGGAGATACTGAGAGTATTGCTTAGAATATTAGGAAGGAAATGTTAGCTCATATTAGAAAATGGGCAAGAAAAACCCTTACCCGATTGGCTGACACACATCTTTAGGTGGGCATCTATCAGACAATAGATGCCCACCTAAAAATGAAAGCCAGAGCCACAGTGCCCTTCACCCACTGAACTATCACAGCACCCACCCTGCTTCCCAATTGGCCAAATCGTGAATGGAAAATTTCAAACTTGCCGCCATTTGCACAACACGCTTAGCGAGACCGTGAATCAGCATTCCCTCCTATGAAACTTGCCAGCCATCTGCCAATGTAAAAGATAAAACATCCACAGCAGAAATATCCATCTTAGTAAAACAGCACAAAGTTGTCTTACAAAGTCCCAAATAAAGTAAATGCAGCTTCATTTCGCTCCTGTCAGAAATCAACACACTAGCTGTTCTTTGTCACTCGTCCCTAGCCCTTCATACCACTGCAACACAGTGCCAACCAAAGAAGCCTAATAAACCATAAGCAGTGCAAATCAGTATACTGTTTACCAGTTGAGCAGTAAACAAATAACGACCGATCGTAAACCGCCAATACATCCCCTACACGGCAGCTTGTTCTGAATAATAATCAGGACCTACAACTGATTAGTCCCTAGCTGTCGCTCCTCTTCCTGTACATAAAAGGGCCAACATATGAAAACACCAACGCTGCGGTCTTACCTGGCACCAAAGCTTGAGACAGTCTAGAATCACAGCCCTCCAGCGTGCCGCAGTTCTGCAGGGCCTTCTGCCGCCTCCCTCCTCGTACCCGTCTCTTGGCCCGTGAAAAAAGGAGGGCGTTCCCTTATCATGAAAGTGTGACCGCATTGGAACTTCCCTCAGAAATCCAACAGCAGCAGTTGAAATGAGCGTGGATCCCGCTACTATGTCCGAGCTTGGAAAAACGCATACAGTCCTCCTGTACATAGCAGTTCTCCAGTTCCTCCTCTGCCCCCCGCTCGCCTACCCCAGACAGGCAGGGGCAGGTGCAGCTACTGATAAGAAGTAAGCAAATTATGAGTCTTGGAATAAGACACTAGTGAGACCAAGAGATGGGACTAGGAATGGTGAATCGGCATGCCTGCTGAAATGTTACTTTGGCTGAATCGAGGAAGAGATCAGCATTTGACAGGGAACTAAAGACACACAAAAAAACAATTGCTGATGGGTGACCTGCTGCTACTATATAGCTCCCAAGGAGAGACTTTTTTTAAACTTAAGAGTCTCCAGTAGGACAAAGACCCTAACTCAAAAAAAAAAAACATCATTCTAATGCAGGCGGAGGAACTATTTTTTACAAAATTACTTTAAACTAATTTTTATTAATTTCTTTTTATTGAACTTATTTTTACAGTGCCCATTTTCTAACGCAATAATACCCTCCAGGGTGGGCGGTATTGTGCTATACCGGACCTTCAGGGGCTATAAGGCCCTCACGCCTCGCGTCGGGCCTCATTAAGCCCTGGGCGGTCAAATGCTAATACTACCACCCACCAACAGGCTGTGTGCTTATAGATGCAATCCCTTAGGCTATGTCTCTAAGTTACAGATATCTGTGGAACTCCATTCTGGACAGAGAGTGTTTTTGACTATGTCAGAGTAAGAGGTAGTATTGAATGTGGGATCCATTATATCTCTTATGGTATTTATACCTTTCCCTTTCATGAGTTCCAGTGCAAGGTTTTACATCAATTTGTTGTATCTTTTTGTCCCATAGTAGACAGTGTAGGGATGTATGTGGATTCCAGTCTAATATTCTGGATACATTCATCCAAGATTTGAGTGATGGCTTTAGGACTGGACGGAATGTTAGGGAGTAGGGTAGTCCATTGATCAGTACTACAATAAAAATGTCTCAGTATGAAGCAATCCCAGATTCTTGTTGACATTTCGATTCCATAGAGCTCTGATTTTTGTGCCATCATAAAGGTTTTGTGTGAAATTTAAAGTAAGGTAGGACAAAACTTCATTTATTCTCAACTCCTGCAACTTAATCCAGGAAATGCTTGCAGGTTTATTATCCCTGATAAATTTCCTTAGTATTTGATTCCTTTTATATTTGCTTGTGTGCAGTGCACAAGAAATAAATGAGGTTAGTAGAGTATTGCAGAGGTGTGGCAGTGTTTGGCCAATCCAGCAACGCTTTCAGGGAGTGTCCTTGGTCACCAATAAACCGGGAAGCTACCAATGACGGCAGTTTCAAGTGGCGCCAGACTTGAAAGAAATCTGCCGCTGCAATCATGGACAGTTTCATCATTGCAGTGGAAGCCCCTCCCAACCCTCCCAGCAACCAGAGATTCCAGCCATGCGCATTACAGTACAGTAATGCACATGGCTAGACTTATGAGCAACTCGCTTGCTCATTATGCCTTTCCTGGTGAAATAAATAAATGAGCCACACAGCAGCTTTGTATAATTGGCAGCTCCTGCCACCCACCACCCCCCCCAAAGCAGACATTGGGTGCCCAATCCCCACGTTGGCATACCCCCAAGCCCAAACATATATTTTGCTGACAATGGGGGCCTAATTCCTGTGTCAGCATGCCCCCACTATTGTGGCACACTGGGAGCCCACCCCAGTGTGCCAAAGTAATCTTATCTTTTTCTGACAGTGGGATGCCCTCCCAGTGTCAGATGTGCTCCTATGCCCCTTTTTCAGCCAACCTCGGGGTGCCCAAATCCTCAGGTCAGCATTGATCCCCTCCACTAGTCTGGCACACTGGGAGCTCACCCAGTGTGTTGCAATTTAGTTTTCATAGTACTTCACCTGTAAAAAAAACTGTCCTCAAGGTCATTTTTTAAAAACTTCAGAAAAGAAAATGGTCCCTCATCATCTCACCGACCTCCACTGCACACCCCACCTCCCCACACCTCCCCACACCCATACTACCTCTGGAGGTCTGGTGCTGCGATGTTCCTGGAACACATCTGCACTCTTCAAAAGCTGACTGCAAACTGAAGACAATCACAGTGGCAATCAATGGGGGTCAACTACATTGATATCTCAGCCATGTTTGGGAGTTTTGGTCCATATTTTCAACATGGGGTTCTTGGGACCCCATCTCATGAAACTAGGCACTGTTATTTCATTTTTCAGTCCCAAAAGGTGATTTTGTGGTTGCTGCACAGAATCACCTTTGGGACTGATTAATGAAACAACAGTGCCACTGTTCATGAGGTGGGCAAAGCCCATGTTGCAAATTTGGTAAAACTCGTAATGACTGTGTTACAAGCGTGCATTGCGTAGTTTGTATGCAGGCTTGTAACTTTACCAATTTTAATTTTCACTCCAAATTTCAAGCATTGCTATTTTTCACACCTCCTTATGAACAGTACAGCTGTCATTTTTTTGCATCCTGCCTGAAACATGTTTTCATGACTGTCACACAGAATGGAGCAGTCGCTGTGTGAAATCAACTTTGGGACAGAGTAATGAAATCACAGTGCCACTGTTCATGAGGGAGATCCCAAAAAGGCCATGCTGAAAAGTTGGTGAAAAAATTCAAAAATGACTCGCTACAAATGTGCATTATGCAATTTCTATGCATGCTCATAACTTCACCACTTTTTCATATTTTCACTCCAGATTTTCAGCATTGCCATTTTTCCACACCTCCTCGTGAACAGTACAGATGTCATGTGTCACATTCTGCCCAAAATGTCTCTTTGCACCTGTTGCACCTAATGGCACATTCGCTGTGTGAAATCACCTTTTGGGATTGAGTAACAAAATTATAGTGCCACTGTTCATGAGGTGTGATCCCAAAAGCCCATGAAATTTGGAGTGAGAATACCAACAAATGCCTAGGGCGTTAGGGTTTCCAACCATAACACCCAACCCTGTACAGAATGACAGGCATCTGGGGTGTGGCTTGGGTTGTCAAATGTAATGCTCACACCATTTTAACCCCACCACCACCCTACAGCCACTGACAGGCACTGAGGTAAGCCCAGGGTCTTCAGCCGGCACCCCATTCTCCCATTTACTATTGTTTCCGTTTGTGTCACCGTGTGCATTACCATTTGCAATTCTACGCTATACAGTAGTGTTACCATTTTCTTTACCTCACTGTTGCCATTACCATTTGCATTTACGTTACCGTTTGTGTTTTGCATTTTGTTACTGTTTGCGTAGCCATTTCCGTTTGTGTTAATGTTTGGGCGTTTGTTCGTTGCTCGGTTGAGTAACCCGTTTTCATTTTCGTTTACCTTGCATTTCATGGATTTCTGTGACATTTGTAATACTTGGTCTACTATGGTACTTCTGTGTACTTACCAGTTTTCATTTGACATCTGCATAAGTTTTTGCAGAATAAGTGCCCAAAATTTATTTTTCGCCACCGTGTAAAGTTTGATGCTTTTTCTGCTCTGCAACTGTTGAAGAGATTTGGATAAGATTTGGTATACATGGAGTGGAATGGAGCATCTATTTATTTACCAATTTATATTTCACTGGTGCATATGGTTTTGCGTAGTGCAGTGCAAAGCATTCAGCTTTTTCTATTTTTCTGCATTGTGTGACACATAGCGCAGCCACTATGTGGTTGATTGGTCTGACACTTGCCATGTAGAAAGCCATTTCTTAAAGGAACATGCCAGTTTTGTGTGGTGAAAACATGTTGTTCCTCCAGAGTTATAAGCGTTTGAAGTTGCCCTTCATAGTCAGAGATTTTTGGTTGTGAGTTCCACCATTTTACCGCATTTTCGCTGCTGATTTCCGCCATTTTGTGGTGGAAGACTTCTTAAAGGTGCAGAAACTTTAAAATTGAATATCTCTGGAATGGTTTGGTCTTTTCACATGAAATTTGGAGGGTGTTGAGTGGATGTCTGGAGATGTGAAGTATGCTATTTACATGTTGGTAAAATACTTCGCTGCAGAGATACTGCATGATGCATATTGTTTTGCTCATAGTGTTAGTGGCTTGACATTTATAGCATAGGTAGCCCTAGTGGTAGGGAGGTGCCTTTCAGTGGTTTGGTTCACATTAGCCTTTGTGCCGTTATCTCAAAGCAAGCGAGATACAGACTTTTCACTACTGTTGGCTCACATTGCCTATCTGCCGTTATCTCAGAAAAAGCCAGATAAAGACTTTTGCTACTGTTGGATCACATCGCCTTTGTGCCATTATCTTGGAAATGAAGCAAGATGCAGACTTTTGCTACTGTTGGCTCAGATCACCTTTGTACCATTATCTTGGAAAGGAAGTGAGATAGAACTTTTCGCTACTGTTGCCTTACATCAGCTTACTGTTGCTGTTTCTGTGTGCATTATTGTTTGCTTTACATTTCGTTCCCCTCACCGTTTGCATAACGGTTTGCGTTTCTTCATTTCCATTACCATTTCTGTTTCTATTTACGTTTGCATAACTTTTACTATGACTGTTATCATTTGCAGTTACATTTACCGTTACTATTACCGTTGCCTTTCACATTTTCATTTGTGTCACCATTACAGTTTGCATTTGTGATACCATTTGCATTACCACTTGCATTTGCATTTCTGTTTGCATTACCATAACAGTTAGAGCTTGTGTTTGCATTCATGTTTCTGTTGCTGTTACACTTACCATTAGCATTTGCATTTCACTCCAGCATTACCATTACTGTTAGCGTAAGCGTTACTATTTATGGTTATTATGCAGACATGGGCAACATGGTGGTGGGGCCCCATGCTTCCACCACATTCCATTCACTATTTATATTGCACATTCTCAAAAGAAGGAAATTCATGGCAAAAACTCAGTTTAATGCATCAGTTAGGGTTGTTCCACAGCAACAAAGTGAGAAAATTCAGTGTTAGGGTTGCCACCCTTGCACCCCACACCCACATGCCCCCACCAAGAGGCGTTGGGGTGTGCATTGGGGTTGTCGGTCCTAACTCTCACCCCATTCTCCTACACTGCACCACCTCAGCTTATTTACACAAGGAATGGGGTGAGAGTTAGGGCCAATGACCCTATGCACCCTTGATGCCTGTTGGTGGGGGTATGTGGGCATGGGGTGCAAGGGTGGCAACCCCTAACACCAAATTCCTTGCTTTTGTCATTGGTGTAACAACCCTAACTGATGCAGTAAACAGAGTTTTTTTGCCATGTATATATATATATATATATATATAATGGGGTGAGAATAAAAGTGGCAAATAACGGCAATATTTTTGCCTGGTCAGGCCTACAGTGAGAATATCACATTTATCCTTACTGTAGGTCATTTATCCTCACTGTAGGTAATAACCAGACACTATCTGCACTTCAGCACATCTGCTCACAAAGCACCTGATTGGTTGGAGCTATCAGCATGAGCAGTACAATCAGTATAGCCTAGAGGTTAGAGGAATGAGGTGTGAACAAACTTGGTACATCCAGCAGACCAGACCTGAGTTTGATTCTCACAGCCTCCACTTACATACTGTGTGACTCTGAGCAAGTCACTTAACCACCCAGTGCTCCCAGGTCACCCCTGAAAACAGGAACTTGTGCCTAGTGGGCCCATGAGGTTACCAAAGACTAAAAAAAAACACCTGCTCACTTGCATGCCAGCTCCACTAACAGCTTAATTTCTCTACACCACACAGAACACTTTCACTTTCTCCCAGCACAAAATACAGCCCTTAGAAGTCATCCTCCTTATACACTCAAAATTCACTCACTCACTCACTCACTCATGGGACAGCTCTGACTAGAACCTCCTCAGTGTGAAACTGGCATTCACACTGAGAGGCTAATTCTTTCTTTTTCTATTGTACAGTGTTCCATTTATTAAAAAAAAAAATTGCACAATGTTAAAACCCAGCCTTCCCAAACCTGAAGAAAACATGAAATACCTCGCCCCATACCAGCACCCACTTTACTACATACCTCCAAATGGCTCACACTGACTCCAGCAGCTGGCAGCATACTCCTCTTCCATAGTACCTAAACGAGCTGCCAATAACTAAAAGCAGGATCAACCAGATACACATTAAAAATTAATCTGCAAAATAAAACCCAGCAACCACAACACAATCTGTCTCCTCACTAAGCAGGATTTAATGTCACCATTTAAAAAACTACTCATCCTGCCCACAAAAAATACAAAACTCAGCCAATCAAAACTAGCATTTGGCAAGTAATGTACATATGAACCCTAGATAACATGCCATCACCCCTACCAACAACTATCAGCACCATGGAAACCACGGGGCAGTCAAAGAACAAAGTGGCACTAAAAATAAATTCAGACAAATAAACAAAAATTAAAGAAGAAGAACTAAAAACAAAACCAGCCATTACATAAATTAAATATGGCATGGCTCAGTGAAAATATGCTTGATATTTCCCTCATGCATTTTGACCTTATGGGGTCACTCTTGGCTTCACCACTCATAACCAAAGTGCACTCGGGAAAATATCAAGCATATTTTCACTAGCCATGACATATCCCATATATGTATATATATATATATATATATATTTATACAATGGGGTGAAGGGATAACCATTCAAATAAATAAGGTTATTCTCAGAGGCATTGAATATCAGGAAGCTGATATAGACATTGTGGAATATCTTAACAGATATACCAACAATGCCTATGTCAGCAGATGATATTCTCACTGTGGCTACTTCAGTACAGGCACCACCCTCACGGACTACTTCTCTAGCTAAGACATATGTAAATATAGTCCATGTTACAAACATATCCATAAAACATTTACATCAGTACAATACAACACAAAAAGTAAAGCAGTAAATCTCTGAGAGGAACGTCCATTCCAAACAAGACAACTTCAACTATGTCATTGATTGAGATCTAAGGCAAACCTCTCTAACAAGTAAAATGCTCGTACAGTACAGCAAATCCCCAGACTTTGTACACTGTTCCAGGACTCGCACAATGTGCAACTCTAATTTTACAGCAGTACCTGCTATATATATATTCCTCAGTCCTCATCATGGCTCCAAATTCAAAAGCAGTCTGTAAAAATGAAGGTCAGGAAGCCACACTGCTGGTAACATGATGTGCAATGGACTTAGAAGTGAAACACGAACCCATCAGACTACACAGCACAGTGGACATAAAAAAACATTACAGGACAAAAACAATGACACAAAATGAATGGGAAACCACTAAAAGAAAAATAATATACAGAACACTGACCAGGAAGATGCCAACCAAACTCCCACCCAATCAACACAGTAAACCAATCACATCATAGAAAGACAAAAACCCAACCAATCATGGACTACAAACCAGAATACCAACTAATCATAAAACACAACTACTTCTGATTCAAACTTCCCAATCTCATACCAACAGTCACTCACATTCACAAAACAAATCAGAATCCCACAGATGGAAGCATACATGCAGTGGAAGAACACCACAAAACAAACTAAAACCAATAAGTCACACAAATAAAATGCCATAACTATCCCTATTGTGTAAATTGCACACATGACTTGCAGATCATGGATATGGAAAATATTCTCACTCTGTAGTGAGCTCTGAATCTCACTCGCCATGGCCTCGGCACTCTGAAGTATCCAGAGTCACTCTCTTAAGTGAGAATATTTTCCATATCCCACCTCCTGCCCATCATGTAGCTCCTACATATAAATTAGAAACCCCATTTAGAACACACAGACCCATTTTATAAGTGCAGTAAGCCACACAAGGAGATGCGTGTTAGTCAGTTCTAACACACAGCTAGGAGACTGGATGCACTTGGCCTATAGGCCTCGTGCATCACTATGCCCCCAGCCATGCGTTAGAACTGTCTAATGCATACCCGTCATGTCTCATTGCATATATATATATATATATATATATATATATATATATATTTTTTTTTCCTGACATCTTTTAACCCTCTCTTCACCAGTTTGAGAGAGAGTGACCACTGGTGGAATTACTACTATGAAAGTGAACAAGTCCCTAGTGTCTACACTATAAATATTGTGGAGAAACTTGAATTTTTCAGTCTTGTCCCCTCATTTCCTCCTAGCCTCCAGGGTATACATGTTCAAGTCCCACAGACATTCCTCATATAGCCTCCTCTGCTGTCCCTGGATCATCTTGGTAGCTCTGCTGGGCACTGCTTCCAGTCTGTCTCTGTCCTTCTCAAAGTGCACATTCAAAACTGTACACAGTACTCCAACTAAGGTCAGACCAGTGAGCCGTACAGAGGCATTATCACCTCTTTCCTGCTAGTGGCCCCTTCCTATGTATTCTAGCATCCTACTTGCCTTTCCCACCACATTATTGCATTGTGGCATTTGCTGGTAAAGTATCCATGATCATTACCTTTAGAACATTGTTCTCCACTGTGCTGTCTACCACCACCCCTCATTGTGTATTGTATTTTCAGGTTTTGGCCCCTATGTATGTAACTTTATAGTCCTTTGTGTAAAACTTCAGCTGCCACACTTTAGACCACTCCTCTGGTTTCACCTAGGTTCCACATTATAGCTAGCCAACACCTTAGAGTCCACAGTGACATGAGCTAGCCTACTGTCAATCATTATTTGCAATATATTTTCTGTTATACTGTATATGTTTTATAGGATTTCTGTGTATGCCCATGCCAGTGTTAATTCAAGGCATAGGAAAGCCTAGATTTTTTAAAGGGGTGACCTTTGACTTGAAGGTCATCTGCTTACCAGGAGGAGATTTTCATTTCCTGGATCTTTTGACAGAGATGTGCCAAAAGCCATTTACCCCCATAAACATGCACTACAGAAGCAGATTGCCTGTGATCTCAAGAACTATTATAAGTATATAGCATTTTATGAAGGAACAGAATATATTCATCAGGAAAGACCATTCTAACAGTATTATGTGAAATTCTAACATGACATGGTGAATTACTTACAGGATGCTATATTGATACATCAAAGCTTTAACAGTGACTGTCTTGTCACTAGTTAATTACAGAGGCAGAATTTATGCTGAAGCTGGGTGACATCACAGGTGGCCAGGAACTTGTGAGTCACTGGTGGGACAATAAACTGGTTTCCCTATGACTGGAATATTGCTGACACTGCAGTTCAGAAAAGATAGTTAAACCCTCAGTACAGTCACTCAGTGCCATTCTGTTTGGGACTCTCTAGTGACTACCAGACTGCAGCTGCCAGCATGAGACTGCAACATTTACAAACCAGTGATTTTTTTTCTGAACTTTGAAAGTCTTCATAACAGGTAGAGATGTAGTTAAACAGTTTTAAGGCATTTATACTGTATACTTTTCCATTTGTTTCTAATACTGTAACCTAAATGTGTATATGTTCTCTTTTACTGCATTTATTTATTTTAGCAAAGACTTTTGTTTTCTAAACAATTCTGCCTCGTGAGATTCCTTATATTGTATGTGTGACTGTAGAAGTTTTATTACAAAACTGTGACAACTGTTTATGCTTAGAAGGGTCACCAAATAGCAATCAAATTGAAAGGGTCAGTAGGGATCCGGCAGGATTAGGGAGAGTACCAGAGTCTCATATGAGTCTGCAGGGATTGTGAACTGGGCTATTGCATGTCCTGTAGGGAGAGGACCAAATCAGGTTTTGCGTTGCTACCTCAGAGAGAGCATACTTACCTGGGTCTTCATCCTTTGTGTAATAGTCAGGAAAAGGGTTCTTATTTGGCCACAGGACTCAAGACTGGTATTGTGCCATGATCCAAAGTATGGAGGGATACTCTGGGACCTTGTGACAAGTATTCTGTTGTAAACCCAGCGAACACTCTGGGCACATGAAGAAGGGGTATCCCTGTTCCCCCATCATGGATTGCACTTGGGGTGGGCACTGTGAGCTCAGTGATCTGACCCTCACAAGTGGGTTCATGATGCACACTACCACAGATCTTGGTGTCTGCAAGGAGGCATGTCTTTCTTTGGACTCCACCCCTATGTCATGAATGAGAACACGTTGAAGAGTACCAGTCTCAAGAACAACCCTTGAGGCACCCTGCTAGTGACTTCCTGATCTTTGATGACTCTCAGTTCAGTTCTGCCCTCTGAGTCCTCCATTTCAGCCAGTGTTTTACCCACAACAAGATTTTCTCCTCAGTTCTTAAATAGCCCAGTTTTTAACCAGTCTTCTATGAGGGATGGAGTGGAAGGCTTTATTGTCCACTGGTCATCTGCAAGTCAAAGCAGTCACTCAGACTGATCTAGCATGACATCTTGCTGGTAAAATTGTGTTGCATAGGATCCTGTAGCCCATTTGCTTCCAGGAATCCCACAACACTCTCCCTTATTATAGATTTTATAATCTTCCCCACTATAGACATCAGACTGACTGGTTTGTAGTTACCTGTCTCTCTACTCCCACTTTTATGTAGGAGGACAATGTTCACCATTCTCCATTCCACTGGCACCTCTCTCATCTCTGGTGAGTAGCTGAAGAGATCTGTCAGTAGATCTGCCAATACCAGCCCCATTTCTCACACCATCCTCGGTACAACCCATCTGGGCCCAATAATTTTGTTACCTTCAGTGCCTGAAGTCCCTTCAGCACTCTTTTTTTATAATGGGCTCCTTGCTGAACTCCACTAGCAGTCCTTTACTGGTTGCTATGCTGCAGTTTGGTAGATGCCTCAGGTACTTACCATGAATACTGAACACAAACTAGAAAAGAAAGTGTTTATTTTTAAACAAAGCAACTGGTAATATATTCTGACCATTTCCAAAATAATTTTTTATATTTTATAACTGAAATAACAATATATTTTGAAAGCTGTAACTTTTGAAATTTTAGGCTTAGAAATGTAAGTTTTTAGTTTTTTTTAAAGGAAGCTTGGAATCCAGTCAATATGCATGGATTGTAATGATACAGTTCCCATGTGTTTTATACATGACAATACATGTCAATTGAATGGCATTGCCTGTGATTCAATGGGCCAGGGCAACTAGCCACCCCCACCAGAGCTATATAAGGCAGTCCTTCCAACTTCACCCAGAAGCATTTTTTTCTTTGCAGCCAGAGGCTCTGTTGGTCTCTGCCTTCCCAAGCTGAAGGCTCTGCCCCCCTTTGCCATTTGTCTCCCTCCTCTAGTGCTTTGGATTTTCTTCTTGGTTTGTGCTGGACTTTCTGTTGGTTTGTGTTTCTTCTGCCTTTCTAGGTTAGCAGTTGCTTTTGCCTCTGGCTGCTGTTTGTGCTTCTTTCTGTCATCTTTGTCTGCTCCCTTGTTTTCCTGTGCCTGAGTTTCTCAGTTCATTTTTGGGGGGTTCTAGTTTTCCTAATATTCTTCTGCCCCTTTGCTTGCATTGTACTGTGCAGGCATTATGCTATTCAGGCTCCCTTTTACTTTTATCATACTTTAGTTGTCCCTCATTTTTTGACTGGTCCCCTACCCTGTTTGGAGGATAACCATCTGCATGCTAACCCCCATGCCCAGGCTTCCCCACCTGGTGAGGCCATGGAGCGGGACACTTCTATGGAAACAGATCGCAGGGGAGCAGCATCAGACAGAGCATCAAGGACAGGGATGGAATTTATTTATTTTTGTAGATACTGTGGAGGTTCCTGGGGTGGGATGTGCAATGATGGCCAGTGTACACTCTGCCCCCTCTACATGAGGCACCAGCAGTGGCAGTAACTCCGACCTCTGCCAGAGTGCCACAAAGCACCGGACATTCTGTCCCCTCCCAGAAGAAGGAGAGCAGTCCCTGGGATGCTCCCTCCTTTCCCCTGGCCAGCCCTCTGACTCCCAAGTCCACTGAACTTGGGATGTCGGCTCCTAGCGGTCATCTTGCTGTTGCACCAGCAGGCTGGCCAGCAATCTCTCAGTTTATCTGCAATTGTTATCTGTGCTATTCAGCTCCCACTTGCCGTCTTTTCTGTCCATAGCAGTCTCCTATGAACATCCTTAGTTTACATGGCTTCATTTGGTGCTTGGCTCCACTGTGCAGTTACAACTCCCATCTTTTCAATTCCCATGTGCTTGCTTTTCTAGCAGTTTCATTGTTGCTCTCTTGCCATTTATTCCTGCTCCTTAGCAGTTTAAATCATTTATGCAACAGACTGCTTTCTCAGCTCTGTTCTGAGTTCTAGAGCAGTATTTCCTGGTGTACTGCTTGCAATCTATACTGTTATTCTTTTCAGTCTGGCCATGGGTCTGCATACATATAGTGCCTGTACAGCTTTAGGGGGCTTGCAGTGGGAGAGCAGTCTTGCCATTTAATGGAGGCCATGACATCCACCAGAAAAGTAAGTAACTATCACTAACGGTACCTACCATTAACCTCCCTAGTTCTGGGACAGCATTTCAAATGTATCTGTAAAGCTTCTCAATTTGAAACAGCTTATGACTTCAAACTGTAATGGAAACTTTATTTCACTATAATTTGGCTTCCTTAATGGATTTGTTTGACATGCATTCCCATGACCCATCCTAGTGTCATACATGTCATGACATACCAACATGAAGGTGTCATATTCTAGCTGAAAAAGTAAATGCATATAAGAAAGAAAAGAATATAAAAAGTGAAACATGTGCTATATAAGAAAGTGAAAAACATGCATGACCTATGTGAGGGTCTTACATATGCTGTGCCTGACTTGTCACCTGACTTGTCACATGTACCTCACTCTTCAAAATCAGATGCATGCCACCCACAACCATAACTTACTGTGGCTCAGGGCTTGCCCTGCAGCCAATGGTCTTGCTCTGCACCCACAAAAATCCACATCTTGAGCATGCAAAACATGGGGTGGGGTCCTTTTTATCTTGGCCCCAGTGAGAATGTCCTTACTCCAGGTGGGGCTTTAACCATACAGATGTATTGGTGGCTCCTCTTGATGTAGAATTTAAGACTTTAGCTATGAGGGCTGGGGCCCTTAAGCCCAAGTGGGCTTCTTCAGCTTGCTAGTGGGTTCAGCAGTACCTTTTTATGCTATTCTCCTATGACCACCTGAGGTACACCTGATCTGCTTTTAGGCTCATGAAGGCAGGCTGAATGCCTTCAGTAGATGTTGCTGTCCTCCTCCTGCCTTGGGGATGGTTCTCTTGTGTGGGAATTTCCTGTGGCTGAAGAGTGCGCTTGCAGCCCTCATGGAGTTCCCATTAGAGGATGGAGTGAGAGCCTCCCCCAAATTGTATTCCCCTGAATTAGGTTTCTAAATTGCAGCAGCAGTGCTGTCACTAAAGATAATGTCCTAAGCCTGGAGGGAAGGTGACCTAGGTCTTGGATCCCCAGAAATTTCCCCTCATAGGGTGTTTTCCTCTTCTCTGTGCTGAAGGTCAAAATACCTAGTTTGTTTAGATAGTAGTAGATTGTTAGGTTCCCTAGGTAGATTTCTACTGTTGGATGGAGTTGGATGGTGACTTCCCTTTTGTGTTGGATGGTCGCTCCTTTGCTGTTTCCTCTGTCCTTAGGAAGTCATGCCCTTCTGCACAGTTTTTAAACCTATTGTATCTCATATCTGTGTTTGTTTCTGAAAACTCATTATCAGTGGCCGTTGATCCACCCCGTTGCTGTCAATCATGCCCATCAGCCTTTGTAAGCATATTTGCTGTTCAACACTCTATTGGGGCCTTCCTAAGGTACATTTAGCCAAGGGAATTCTTCCCAGGGCACCTCTAGGGTGAAACCCTCCTCAAGGGTTCTTGCCTTTGGTACCCATACAGGGTGGTATTCCCCATGGAATAGAGAGGTGAACATCCACAATGGTTTATCAACAAGTTATACAAACATAACACAACACTAAGTTGTGTAAGCCCATTGAATTGAAAGGCTTTAACTGTGGTTCAATGGGCCAGAGCAACCAACTATGCCTCCTACCTGAGCTATATGGCAGTCCTTCCAGCTTCATGCAGAAGCATTTTTGTTTGACCCACCACCTTCCCTCCTCCTCCTCCTCCTCCTCCTCCTCCAGTGGCTTACCTCTCCCTCAGGTGACCTTTCTAAGGTACCTTTAGCTAAGGAATTCTTCCTGAGGCACCTCTAGGGTGGAATCCTCCTCAAGGGTTCCTTGCCTTTGAGTACCCCTACAGGGTGGTATTCCATGTGAAATAGAGGTGAATGGCCACAAGGTCTATCATCAAGTTACACAAAGCGTAACACTACACTAAGTTGCATAAGCCCATTGAATTTATGTTGTTAAAAATAACAGGATTTTGGGCGGTGGCACTGAGGGCTGAGGCGCTGGGCATCTTACTTTGTGCTGCGCTGGTGACCCGTGTTTGCGAGCAAACATGGGCGCCAGGGAGTCGGCAGGAGGAGAGGATCGAGCATCTGTGGGACTGCTCTCTCTCTCTCTCCAGGGAGGGGCAACACCCTGCGGCAGGTGCATGACTGGCCCTGGCAGAGGCTGAGGGGCTAGCACACCGAAACACTACAGAATGAGGATAGATGAGGCAGACGCTGAGGTGCATCGTGACAGTGGAGCAAAAAGGTGTTTCACCCTCTAGTGGCCATTGCACGCCTCACCTATGGGGACAAAAATTACAGGTGGAAAATCTAGGTACTGGCGCTGCAGAATGACAGTCGGTCCCTGCAGGCGCGCCCCGATAGGCAGTAACCTCTCCAGCACCGAATCTGGAGTTAGGTGGGTTGAGGATCCCGCGCCCCCCACAGGGGCCAAAGCCATGGGCAGCTGGAGGGTAGGCTGTGAGTGGGGGACAGGGCTGGGGGAGCCGATAGGAGGTATCACCGCCAGGGATCAGGTGGATAAAGTGAGTAAAAAAATAAATAAATAACAGGATTTTAAAAACATTTGAATCACTTCATGTTTTTATATATTGATATATGGAAGATATAGTAACCTCATGCATTAATACATCAGCTTACTGTATTTGAGTTCATGCTTTCATTTAAAGAACATTCTGTTTCTAGCCCTAAAGGTTCCAAAGAAAAAATATTTGGAAAGTTCTAACTTTGTAACTGTTGGGTCTTGAAATGTATGTCTTTTTCAATGAAAGCCTAGAGTCAAGTCATTAAGAATCAGTCCTTTCAATAGAGTTTTTATATGCTGATATTATTTTACATGTATCAATACTGTTTCAACTACTTTTTGAGTATATTATCAGTACATGTTTCTTAATTGTGACACAGCAAAAAGAAAAAGGAAATACATAGCACTGATACTATTTTTGTATCAATAGACTATATCAATATTTTTTGTATTGATATATAAAACTACATAACTTTTCTTAAAAGAGAAAGTGTTATATATACTTTTTTACTTTTTCTGAATTTTAATACTACACAATATTTATTTAAAATGGTGTAGTTTGCAACTCAATTTTCATTTATCTTATGCCCTTTTCATAGTGTGAACATTTCACTCTCCCCTCTGGTGACTCCTACTCTTCCTAGTTTTTAAAGGCTTCACCTGTAAAACTGCTGGTAGATAATAATTATTCAGTGGATTCACCTTGTCCTTCTCGTCCTCTATCCATTCCTCCCACTTCTTCAGCCTGCCCACTCCCCCTTTGTTTTGTGTGTCCCCTGACTATAGTAGAAGAATGTCTTGTCACCCTCCCTGACTCTCTCCTCCAGCCTTAGTTCTGCTTTGGCCCTTTCCTGCTTCACTGTCGTATGGGTTTTCTCATCATTTCCGATTGCTCCTCCCCCACCCATTTGACTACCCTCATATTTAATAAACGTCTTCTTTTTTTTACTTTCTATATTTTTGCTTCTCCCTGCCTCCTGTGCTCTGCCTCATTGGGAGATGCCTGGCCTCTGTCCCTGTTCCTTCCTGCCTGGGCACACAATAGCCCCCTCATGCAGCCTTGGTCTTCCCCCCAGGTGGGGCAGGGTGGGGCCCATACACCATAAGTACTTGCACTTCATCAGGGTTGCAGGTGGGACAGGCAGGGGACACTAGGGTTCAGGGCTGGTGCTCTGTCTTACAGGGAGCCATTTTCCAGTTTATTCTTTGGGTGTGACGTGCGTCCCAATGTCAAGGCGTAGTCCTGCTGACATCCATCATGCCCCCTCCTTCCTATGGCCTGGCACTTGCTGCACCTCAGGCCTCCACCTGAGAGCAGTCAAGCACCGAGCCTCATACCCCTCCCTCCCTGGAGAAGCTGAGCGGTCCTCGGATGCTCAAGCCTTCTCCCCTGGCTAGCCCTCCGACTCCCGGCCTCATTCCTGAACCAGAGTTGCCGGCGTCATAGCCAGTGTAGTGCTACTGCTGCAATAATAAACATCTTCTGTTTTCTATTACTGCTTCAACTGCACTCCTTGTAAGCCTTCCCTCCTATTCTTCCCTACCATTTTGCAAAGAGACCACTTGCCTCCAGTGCTTCTTTCTTGATTATCCCCATTTTCTGTCTACTTCTACTGCTTCATCCACCTGCCTTAATTTTTCTCAACACTTCTCACTATTCACCAATTCAGCCCCTCTGAAGTCCAAGACCATGGTCCTGGAATGTACCTCTCGGTCTTAAGTTTGATTTCAATCCACAGTGTTCTATGATTGCACAATTACAGTGACTTCTGCATGTATACCTCCACTAATTTTTCCCTGTTTGTAAGAATAAGGTCTAATATTGCCCCTTCCTACTGGGTTTCATGACCTTGAGCTCAGGAATGCCTTTGCATTCTGTCTACCAGAATGTGGCTTGCACTTTCTGCAAGTGAGGTGTTCTTGTCCAGTCTACATCCAGAAAATTAAAGTTCCCCAATATCAAAAACTCCCTAAGCTCTGCCAGACTATTAATTTCATTTGTCAGCTCAATGTCTGTCTCCTTCCTCTGTGCTGGAGGCCTGTAGACCTCTCTTGTCCTGATTACCCTCCAGCGGTATCCTGTGATGTGGGCTAGCTGCAAGTGGGTGCCTACCAAAATGGCGACTCATTTGCGGCACAGGAATGATAGAGGAGGGAGTGAGGAAGGTGACTGGATGGGGAGGTTCACATATAGCAACAAGGCGTCGCTATATGTATACAGCAGGGGGGAGTGACAATGATGGAAGGGAGGGAGGGTTGGCCCGGTGGCTGGGCGTGGTGCTGCTGAGTTGGCCTCAGTGTGGTGGGTGGGTGGGTGGCAGCCTAAAGCTGCGAGGGTTCCTGGTTCAGGTCCTGACGCTTGTACGGTGTAATGCCTGGCCTGGATATTTATTTTTGCAGAATTTGCACCCCCAACATGCACCCCGGAGTTAAGAATCCTTTAGTAGGAGGGTGCAGGAGGTGAAGCCCCACCATGGGATGGGTGCAGGGGTGCAGCCTCCTGCATAAACATGTAAAATCTAAGTCTCAGGAGCTGTTTTCCTGTGCAGCAGGGTGTACATTTGCCAAAACTAATTTTCAGTGATGTACCCATAATAATGATGGTCACCTTTCGGCAATCACCATTATGATGTAGAACCCCTCTAGCCTACTACAGCTTGCACCTAACTGTCTCGGTACCTTTTGCCCTGCCATCGTCTTGAATCTTTGAGGCCAGTATACCTTGATTTGAATATATATAAGAGTTATCCACAGATGTGCTACACATGCTTGGTATACACACAAGCCACAGCGCTGTACATCTCTCGAGGTGACAGAGAAGGTGACACCATCAGGCCATCTCACTTTGACAGACCACCCCCATCCCACTGAGAGACCTTGGGCCCGATTTTCAAAGGGTGACACAGGGCATGCATCAGGCCTTACATCAAATCCCTTTTTGGTCCAGCTGCACCAATCCCTTTGCCACAACTGCACCTGATTTAGTAGGTTGAGCACAGCTATGACACTTTACTCGATTTATGGCAGCCTGTGCCAGCTCTTTGCAACTCTTTGGTGCAAGCCCTGTAAAGGGGTTCCCAGGACTGCCACAAGCTAGACCAAGAAGAGTTGGTCTGACTTGTGTAAATTGGTGCATGGGTTCAAAATGCTGATTCAGGCCAGGTGATTGCCACGAGTCCCGTGTGCCATATCTTTGACACAGCCAGCGCTAGGCAAATATAAGCAGCTTGAAAATCTGTCCCTTGTGTCTCACACAGCAGCCTTCTTTCATTCACTGACTGGCTGACAGGCTCCTCATACACAGGCAAAAATCAAAGTTGAATTTCTGGGCCCCTACAAGCAGTGAGTGAGTACAAAACTGTTTGTCAGATAAGTCCTTAAAACATGCCCCTGCAACTTTTCTGATTTGCTAAATTCCCTTTGCCCTGCTTCTGCTCAGGGGAAGAATAAAACAAAGGAAAAAATAAACATGGATTTCTATGCCCTCTACACCACCTGCACATTCAGTAAAGAAAAATACTTGTCAAAAAAATGCTAAAAAATCCTTGCGCCTTTTCAGTTTGTTAAATTCCAATGGGCCTGCTCTGCTGCAGGGCTTGAAGTTGCCAGTGCAGGCTCACTCTGTACATGCTCTCTTCTCCTCCACTGTATATTTTACTAGCCTGCCTGCCTGCTTAAAACTAAAGTTAAATTCAATGAGAGTTAGCTAACTGGAATAATAATGCATGATTCTGTGATGATTCCAAATATGTTGTAATCCAAAGTTACACTTTTGTCACATAAAATTAGCTCCTTCAGTAACCAGGTCCTTCCCCTGTGAGAGAGCTGGAACTGGCACTGAGATGTGTGCAGCACGAGGACGTCTTAATCTCTAGTGTCACCGATTGGCTGCTACAGGTCATGTGGCTTGCCTACAACTTGGACATGCTCAGTGTGTGCTCCCCAGTAGAAAGTGATGCATCATGACATCCTCTGTATGTTTGAATCCTGACAACTCAAGGGCTCCAGACACTAGACTGACCCTTTCTGACTTCCATCTCTTCAGACAGGATGGGGAAAAGTGGTGGTGCATTGCCATTTATAGTCTCCCAGACTCTCCTGTGCTATGGCTAACAGGGATCAGTACCCTCCACCTGAATTTCTCTTTGCTAGACTTTCATTCCACTCCACCATGCCCATCTTCCTTGGAGTTTTCTAAGCCACCAAAATCTCCCTTTCCTCCTGGCTGACTCTCTTCTTCCATCACCTCCTATTCCTCCACAGGTGAACTCATCCTTATTGGGATTTCAATATAAATTGGCTCTCCCTGACCTCCAGATTGACCATCCACAGGACTGAGGTCCCTTAATCTTTCCCAGATTGTCTTTAACCCACCCGACTCAATCCCTACTCCCCCAACCATATCCTTTTGCACTGGGTTCTCTTTTCTGGCTGCTGCGGGCATACTATATAGCTGGGTTCTTTCAGTGACCACAGCATGACATTCTGTGTCAGAAAAATCTAGAGTCTCCTCCCAAAATACATCTGGACCAGGTCCTCCAGTCATAAACGTCAGCATTTTCTTGGACAGCCTTGTTGCAACAGATTGGTCAGCCATCTACTCTGCCCCTGATGTTGATATGGCCTCTTCTTATTCACTCCAGATTTTCTCAGTTTGGGACAAGCTCTCTCTCCTCCAGAAATTCAGGTTAAAACTTCCCACCACCTCTAGATTACACTCGATATTATCAATCAGTGCAAGTCCTGTGATCTTGCCTGGTCCTCCTATAAATTATCCCACCCCTCGCTGACCTCCTCTCTTACAGGGCTCTGAGAAACAACTGCACAAAGACAGTCCAGGCCACAAAATCACACTATCTCATGGACAATCTCCAGAACAACTTTAATGCCCCAGCTCCTGCCATTGCATCTCCCTTACTCATCTGCTCAACAGATCATTCTCCCTCAGCTCTGTTCCTCAGTCCTGGAAGATTGCCAAAGTTCTTCCACTTCACAAAGGGGACCTCTCCTCCCTGGTAACTTCTGTCCTATCTCCCTCCTCTCCTGTCTTGCAAAACTGCAAGAGAAGCTTGTCTGTTCTAGACTTTTAGACTACCTGACATCCTCCAATTTCCTAATCCCCACTTCCAGAAGTAACATTCCACCATCTCCTCTCTGCTGCATGTCACTGATTCCATCTTCTCTGGGATGGACCAGGGGCACATCACACTGCCACATTCACCGATCTAGCCAAAGCCTTTGATTTGGTGTCCTATCTATCCTCCTGCACAAGATGAGTTCTGCTGGCCTATCAGCTCCCATTGTTGATTGGTTCTGTTCCTACCTCAGAGGCTGTTAACAGTCAGTACAGGTTGGAAGCATCCTATCACCTCACTACCCATCCAGGCTTGGGTCCTACAGGGCTCCATCTTTGGTCCCATCCTCTTCTCCATTTTCCTTAATAACCTCCCCTCTGCTTGTGCCAGCTTGCATATTCACATGTAAGCAGTGATACGGTCATCTTCACCTATAGTCCCTCTACTGCAGCTTTGGTAGACCTGCTCCAGCAGGACTTCCACAACATCATACACTGGTCAACTTCAACCAATTCTGGGTCAGCACTAAATGGTGTCTATGACCTTTGATACCAGACAGAAACTGGCCAGTCTCCGACTCTCCTGGATTCTCCACATTGGATGGCTCCCCTTGATGCGGTTCAGTTCTTCAAGTACCTGAGTGTGTGACTTGACAGTAAGCTTGACTTCTTAATCCATATTGATGCCACCCATGCCAAGCTCTGCCCCAAGCTTGGTGCTTTGCACTGCAACAAAGACTGTTTATTTCCATAGGTCTACTGGAAAATTGTTAACAGCATTGTGCTCCCAGTCTTTGAATATGTGGAAGTAGTCTATAGCACCACCCTTCACTTCCTTGCCAAACTAGACACCCTCTGTAATGCCTTCTGCCCACTTTGCTACAAACTTATCCCTCATACTCACCACTACTCTCCTCTTCTCCTTCCTACCAATCCCTCTCTCTACCCTGAAGTTGCCAGTTCAATGTGTCTCCTTCATATCCAGATACTGGTTTGGGTCCATTCCTCTTGCCTCTCCTCACTCCTCTTTCCAACCCCTCCTACTATACTGTCTCTGCTCCAGGGATCATTGAACATTCATCACTTCTCATCCCTGCCACTTTGCTGGGCAATCTGCCTCTCCTATAGACTACTCATACTCTAGAACCTGCTTACCTCCTCCTTCTGCCTCTCCACCTCCCCTGGCTCCCTTAGGCACCAGTTGAAACTACCTTCCCCACCTGCACCGGTTATCTATCCACCTGACACCTCCCAAGTTTGGAGCCCCTATTGTCCATCGTCAGGCCTCCATCAGGGTCAACACTATCCTGCTTCCTGGTTCCATTTACTCTCCACCTCTGCAAATTTATCCCCATGTGGGAGGGCACACCTCTGCCTAGTAGGTCTCTTATCTAATACAATATATGTTTTTGCATGCTGTACCTTTCTCGGTGTTATTTACACTTGTGTAGGTGTTCCATACTGTACTGTGACTGCACTTTATTTTGTATCCAAACCAGTATCTGGATATGAAGGAGACACATTGGAACAGGGGAGGAAATGGACAAGGAAATGATAGAAAGTATGCTTAGAATGGCAGAAAAGGGAGATATTGCTGATGGGTGATCTGAATATGCCAGATGTTAACTGGAGTGCAGTTGCAGCAGCCACTTGAAGAGTGGGGTTATTCTAGATGTCCTACATGGGCATGCCTTAGACAACTAGTATTGGAGCCCACTCGAGAGGGAGCAATCTTAGACCTGGTTCTCTCAAATGGAGATGAAGAGAGGATCACAGATGTAGAAGTGGGTAGCCATCTGGGAACTAGCGACCATCGAACAGTATGGTTCACAATAAACACAACAGTAGAGTCAACCATACAAAGGCAAAGTACTGGACTTCAGGAGGGCTGACTTTGCCAAAATGGGTGAGTGCCTAAGGAATGCACTAGCAAATGGGCAGGAGGAGGGGTGGAAGAACAATGGGGAATAATAAAACTGCCATAACAAACCTTTGTGTGAAGCAAGTAAACAAAACAAATGATGTAAGAAACCACTATGGTTCTCAAAGGAAGTGGCAGTGAAGGTTCACGAGAAAAAAGCATTCAGGAAGTACAAGGAAACACAGAAGAAGCAGGGCAGAGAGCTGTATCAGTTAAAGCAAAGGGAAGCTGGGAGGCAGTCAGAACAGCAAAGGCCCAAACTGAGGAAAAGATAGCCAACTCCAGTTAAGAAGGGGACAAAACCTTTATAGGTACATCAGGGAGTGAAGGAGACCAAGGGAGGGATAGTTAGGCTTAATAAAGGGAGGAGGGTGGGCAGAGGGTGACTGTGAAAAGGCAGAGATACTAAACAAATATTTTTGCTCAGTATTTACAAAGGAAGAGGGAGGTACCTAAAACAAACAGTAGAAACACTCTGGATGCAGAAGTTGATACCAGCCCATTTACAGAAGAAAGGTTCTGAAAGAACTCTTAAAACTGAAGGTGGACAAAGCAATGGGGCCTGATGGGATTCATCCCAGAATTCTAAAAGAACTAAGGGTAGAACTAGTGACACCACTGACTACCCTCTTTAACAAATCATGGGAGGATGGGGTGGTACCCAAGGACTGGAGGAGGGCAGATGTGATTCCCTTTACAAAAGTGGGAGCAAGGCAGAAGCAGGAAACTACAGACCTGTTAGTTTAACCTCAGTGGTAGGAAAATGATGGAATCACTTCTGAAGGAAAGAACTGTTGAGTATCTAGAGGCCAGAGGGCACAGGACCCTAGGCAGCATGGATTCACAGCGGAAGGTCATGCCAGACAAATCTAATAGATTTCTTTGACTGGGTGACCAAAGTAGTAGATCAGGGAGGGGCTGTGGACATGGCCTACCTAGACTTTAGCAAGGCATTTGACACAGTCCACACAAAAGATTATTATACAAGTTAGCCAGCCTGGGAGTGGGTCCCAAGATGACAGCCTGGGTAAAGAACTGGCTGGAGAATAGGACACGAGAGTAATAGTAAATGGAGTCCACTCTGAAGAAAGGGGGTTGCTAGTGGGCACCGAGGGTTCAGTATTAGATCGGTCCTCTTCAATGTCTTTATAAGTGACATTGCAGAGGGACTGGAAGGAAAAGTATGTCTCTTTGCAGATGACACAAAGATCTGCAACAGAGTTGATGCACAAGGTGGGGTGGAAAGGATGAGAAGAGACTAGGCAAGGTTAGAGGAATGGTCAAATGTATGGCAGCTTAGATTCAATGCTAAGAAGTGCAAGGTAATGCACCTGGGAAACAAAACCCAGGGAAGAGTACAATGGGGTGAGATACTAACAACAACAAAATGGAAAGGGACCTGGGGGTAGTCATATCAGATGACCTAAAGGTGGGCAAGCAATGTGAGAGGGCAGCAAGGAGGGCTGGGGGATACTGGGATGCATAGGAGAGGCATCACCAGTAGAAAACAGGAAGTTATTATGCCTCTGTACAGACAGCTGGTGAGACCCCATCTGGAGTACTGTGTGCAGTTCTGGAGACCCAATCTCCGCAAAGACATAGACAGGATGGAAGCTGTCCAGAGGAGGGCAACTAAAATGGTGCAGGGTCTGCACGGAAGACATATGAAGAGAGACTTAAGGAGCTTAATATGTATAGCCTTGAGGAAAGGGGGGACATGATAGAAACTTTCAAGTACCTCAAGGGAATCAACAAAGTCCAAGAGGGTAGCATCTTCAAAAAAGAGGTGTGCAAGAACAAAGGCACAATTTGAAGATAGAGGGGCAGCTCAGAGGTAATTTGAAGTATTTTTTCACAGAGGGTTGTGGATGCATGGAATGGCCTTCTGGAGGAGGTTGTGGAGTCAAAAACAGTGGTGGAATTCAACATGCATGGGACTGTCATAAGGCAATTCTAGGGGTGGGGGTAGGAAGAAGTAGGCTGCTGGCTAACTAGGATCTGCAGCTTATCCATTAGGTAGGGAAATGGGCAGACTGGGTGGGCCAAGTGGTCTTTATCTGCCGTCAAATTCTATGTTTCTATGTTACTGTGTAGTGCTCCATATTGTACTCACGACTGCACCTTATTTTGTATCAAGTATTGTTACTGTGCTGTGCTCCATATTGTACTGGGACTGCACTTTATTTTGTATCTGATATTGTTACTGTGTAGTGTTCCATACTGCACTGTGACTGCCCTTTATTTTCTATCAGGTATTGTTACTGTGTTGTGCTCCGTTGCACTGTGACTGCTCCTTATTTTGTATCAGGTATAATTACTGTGTTGTGCTCCATATTGCACTGGACTGCCCTTTATTTTGTATCAAGTATTGTTACTGTGTTGTGCACCATATTGTACTGTGACTGCTCCTTATTTTGTATCAGGTTTTGTTACTATGTTATGCTCCATATTGCACTGTGAGTGCCCTTATTTTGTATCAGGTATTGTCACTGTGTTGTGCTCCATATTGCATTGTGACTGCCCTTTGTTTTGTATCAAGTATTGTTACTGTGTAGTGCTCCATATTGCACTGAGACTGCCCTTTATTTTGTATCTAGTATTATTAGTACTGTGTTGTGCTCCATATTGCACAGAGACTGCCCTTTATTTTGTATCAGATATTGTTACTGTGTAGTGCTCCATACTGTGCTGAGACTGCCCTTTATTGTGTATCAGGTTTTGTTACCGTGTTGTACTCCATATTGCACTGTGACTGCACTTTATTTTGTATCAGGTATTGTTACTTTGCTGTATTCCATATTGCACTACGACTGCCCTTTATTTTGTATCAGGTATTGTTACTGTGTTGTGCTCCGTATTGCACCATGACTGCCCTTTATTTTGTACCAAGTATTGTTACTGTGTTAGCTCCATATTGCACTGTGACTGCCCTTTATTTTGTATCAGTTATTGTTTCTGTGTAGTGCTCAATATTGCACTGAGACTGCCATCTATTTTGTATCAGGGTTTGTTACTGTGTTGTACTCCATATTGCACTATGTGGTGTTCCATATTGCACTTTGACTGCCCATTATTTTGTACCAGATATTGTTACAGTGTTGTTCTCCACATTGCACTATGACTGCTCTTTATTTTGTACCAAGTATTGTTACTGTGTAGTGCTCCATACTGCACTATGACTGCCCTTTATTTTGTACAGGTATTGTTACTCTGTTGTGTTGCACTGCTTTTCCTGTTCCTTTTCCCTGGGTTGCACCTGGAAATGAGCCTTGGTTCAGTGTGTATCTCCCAGTTACCAATTTTAAATCAATCAATCAATCTGTAAATAAATAAATAAATGGCATCAATGCCAAAAGAAACCGAGTTCCTTCAGCCTTGCTTCACTGGTGTCCAAAATGTTGAATTTCAGCAGGTTCCTTGGTTCAAATTTGGTACCATTGTTAGTCCCCGGATCCTTCTCTTTTTCTGCTTGAGATTCTGAACTTTATTTATCAAACACTTCAAAATTGTAACAAATTAGCTGAGATATTTTACTACACAATGCACTGCAGGTAAGAGTCAGACCTTACAAATAAATGATTTATTTTAGTCAATAAAGCCTTCTAAATAATGATAAATCATTCATTTTAATTTTGAGCCCTCATCAGCATTTATCTCCACTTGGAATGGTACAAGGAACCCTTAACTAATGGAAGTGCAGCAAACACTGTTCCTGATGGCAGTGGTCAGTAGTCAACAGGAGGCCTCCCAAGGACCCCAGCTGCTGTAGGAGATGGTGTTTTGGCTTTGCAGGGGACTAACCCCTTGATTGTAAGTTACCAAATGGCGCCCCAGCTGATGTGGGACACCATGCTGTCATGTGGTGCCATCTTTTGAATGAGATGTTAAATTAATGAGCCATTTGCCTGTCTTGGTTGTTGTTTAGGTGGACATGAAAGATGTTATAACACTTCTCAAAACAGTAGGGTAATTATCTGGTTTAAAAAAACTCAGAGAGGCATGCTCATGGAAGAGAGGTGCTGCTGCTGTTCTGAGGTAAGTAACTAGATAAAGCATAAAGTATGAACAGTGCACAGCCAAACTGAATAGCTGTGAAAGTAAATGTAGTTAAAAGACACAGTGGCTCCTGAAAACCCAGTGCTTTGATGTACACTGTATCTTCATCAGGGGCTCCTTTGATGATGATGAAGATGATGTCTGCATCAAAGTACTAGAGTGGCAGGAATCACTGAGAGAAAGTCTTCAGAATTCATATATCATGTCTGTTGCAGAAGGGACTGCTTCAAAGATATTTTTGATGTCACTCTAGAATGTAGCCTTGCTTTTATGATGGCCGTCTCTCCAAGACAGTGCTACTTTTCTTTCATTAGTTTTTAATTATACATATATTCTCTTAGCTACCAGATCCCTTTACATAGGATGTCTTTATGGATAGTTCATGATCCGTTTTACATTTTGAAACAAGTTTGGTCTTTTTATCTGCATAGAAAGCTGAGAAAACTTTAGATTTACAGTATATAATTTCATTTATAATAAGCATGACCCAAGTTCAAGTATTACCTTATCAAAAAGCACATTTCCTATTAGGTACAAGTTTTGTATATGATCATGCTTTTTAGTTATGTAATAAACAATATTTTTAATAATATTATCTCCATTTTATCATAATTCACCACTACACAGATTGGAGATGTCTGTGGGCCCCCTTAGTTAGTCATACAGTAAATTATCTCTTATCTCGAGTGTGTCACCTACTGCTAGCACAGAATAACATGTGAGGCCTTCAGATATCTATGAAGCTGGTACCTTTTTAAATTGTTTTAGAGCTTGAATTAATTTAACCTATTCCTTTCTTGTGTAGTTAATATCATGCTTCCATATGCAAATCTAAATTGGATTTTCCTCTAGGACTTGAGTTCACATTATAGCCATGTTAGACTCTTCAATTGATGGTTACTAAGTCTTTCATATTGTCATTATGTATTCTGATAAGGTATTAGAATAATAAGATACAATCTCTAATTAATAATTACATATTTTCTATCTCATGCTGTTTGTTCATACAGTAAGTAAGTAAGCAATTCTTTATTTATTCAGCACACAGTCCCAGAGGCTCTAAGCACTTTAAAAGAGCATAGTTGCACAACAACATATCGCAGGGTCGATAACACAAATAAACAATTAAAATCAATAATAAATAAATAAAATCAGTACTGCACTAATTAGGAACAGCTTCGTTAAAAAATGAGCTTTCAGACCCCTTTTAAAACCTCCACTGATTGGGCCTCCTTGGAGATCAGGGAAATGAGTTCCAGAGGACTGGACTGGCCACCTCAAATGCATGGTTCCCACACTTTTAGCCCGTCCCATGGAACCACTAGGAGGCCCTTGGTGGAGGAGCTGAGAGAGTGCAACAGGAGGACAGGGATTTAGAGCCACTCAAATAGCCAGGCCAGTGCCTTATAGGTCTTATAGGTGAGCAAGCCCACCTTGAAGATGATCCTTCATCTAACAGGCAGCAAGTGCAAATCTTGCAGGATTAGGTCATGTGACAGGACATGGGCAGGCCCACCAGCAACCTGGCCACTGCGTTCTGCACCAGTTGCAGTTGATGGAATTCTCCACCAACTGTAGAAACATTACATAGTCTAAACCATTATATGACAAAGGCATGTACCAGTGTGGGCAGGTCATCAGGCAGAATTAGGGCTTAATCGGGGCAACATTCCTTAAATGGTAAAAACATTTTGGATGATGGATGACACCTGGGCTTCAAGTGTCAAACCATCATCAAGGATGATCTTGATTTCTCACCTAATGGATGCCACCAATAGAAGTAGGGCCAAGAACAGCCTGATCCTTACCCGGTTAGCACCACATCATGCGGTGACCAGGTACGATCACCAGTACTGAGTGTGGTGCTTGACCAGCTGGTTATGATTGTTGGATGATATTTGTAATATAAAATATAGTGTGTGATAGTCACAGTGCTTCACTGGTCCCCCAGGTTTCAGTGAAATGACAGGATATATAATAAACCATGATATCTCTGTAATGTTAATTAACTTCTTTGATACATTGCATTTTATGGCCTTTGTATGATTGGTTGCTTTTGAAGTGGAAATGAAATGGAACTTATGAGTCTGCCAGAGGATGAAAATCATAAACTTTTATGATGTCTTAAGAAGAAGAACATTTAATATCAACTGGTGTTAAAAAGCTATAAAACCCTTTGAAATGCATTGGGAGAAGGAACTGGGAAATCAAAGACTTATAATTTGGGAAATTATTTTTGCTGATGTCACCTTATTTAAAATTCCTCCTGATAGGACATCATGTTTGTATTATTTTAATATTCTAAAGGAGGAGCTAGATGACTCATAGAAGGGTGTGGAGACACAGTTTAAACTAATACTGTGTCTGAACTGTTTTGAGATATATTCCATCTTGGGACTTTAGAAATACTCTGTTTCTGTGACCTAACTTTGGGCACTAAAAGAGGTAATACATTAGATAGAAAAAGTCTAACTGTATTGTGGTAGAAGTTTTTGTTTTGTACCTTTCCTTGTTTTCTTTTAAGTGATTGCACGCTCTTTAATATATTGTTCTGTGTTTACATTTTCATGTTTTTATCATCTTTAAGTAAAGTACTCTTTATTTTGAAAGTCTGCCTGGGTCTGCCAGTTCTTTTTTGCATGTGATGTATAGAGGGTTAAGACTGACAAAAACTGTTCAGAAGCTTGATGGTGTTACTAAACTGGGAACAGGTAAGAATATTCCTAAGGTCTTTTATAGAGTTTTAAGGATTCATTTGGATACCTGGTTAGGTGCCCTTAGGTGAAAGATATATTGCATCTCCCCAAAGATAATATTATCTGAGCTATACATTTGGGTATGCTAGCATGAGGTTCACAGTTATGAATCCTCAAGAACTGAGACTAAAGGTGATTCAGACCCACAAGCAGATAGGAAGGTTACCCTGTCTGTTACCTGTTCACACTCTTGCACTCTGAGGCTCACTTCTCTCACTCCCATTCTCCTCTGCAGCTCACTGGCACTCAGGCTCTTCATGGTCAGTTTCTCACTGTTCTCGCTCCTCTTCTCCTCTGTGGCTCATTTCTCTTGCTCAGTGTCTCACTGGAACTCCAGCTCCATTCTGCACAACTCAATCTGCAGCCTGATTGCTTCTGGCTCCAGAATGCTGGTGACCTTCCTCTGCTGCTGTGGCCTTCACTTGCACTAGCCCTGCTGCCCTCCTCTCCAGATCTGGACACTGCACTGGCAGCTAGCTGCTCCACACCCAAGGTTTGGTCCTTTACAGTCACAGTCTGTGACTTGATGCTCTGGGCAATGGCTGCCATCGGGCATGCCTCAAGTAGTTTGCAGTGTACCGCTATAGTTGGAAGCCATCTTCTTCCCTAACTATGGCTACCCTAACTTGCACTTTAGAAAAAAAATAAAACAGGTAGGAACTTGACTGTAAGCAAAATGTTATAGTTCTGTTTCCTTTTTAAAAATAAATCACTGCCTTATTTTGCAAGTGAGCTGTACTGTATTAAGCTGACACACTGAACAGTTAAAGCTTGTGTTACCAAATGTATTGCACCGCTGCTAACCAAATCTGTCTACAAATGCACTCAGAAGGTCAGGTCCTCTGCTCCCCACAGTGCCAACCTTTGAGCACAGTAATGTGAACAGGTAGCAGACAGGGTAACCCTCCTGTCTGCTTGTGGTTCCAATCACCTTTAGTCTCAAGTTCTGGGGATTCAAACTGTGAACCTTATGGTAGCATACCCAAATGTACAGGCTCAGATAATACATAATGGGGATAGGAAAGAAGTAGGTTGTTTATATGTCCTGGAAGCATGCCTGTGAACATGAGGAAACACATGCACCCAGTCATGGTGAATGGTGTACTGGACACAAGGGTTAAGGGACACAGGGGCATCCCCGACGTTGGTGAAAGGGGATCTGGTAGAGCCTGGTCAGCTTATACCCAATAAATCTGTAATGGTACAAGACTTCACTGGTGAGGAGAAAACATTGCAACTCGCTAGTGTTCTCCTAGACTGGGGTAAAATGGGGAACTGTGCAACAGGTGGCTGTAGCCAAAACTTTAGCAGTTTGTGTCATCCTTGGCAACAATCTCAAACAGGGATGGTGTGTGCAGTTACCCATTGCCAAGGAGCAAGGAAAATTGTAGTTCCCTGGACCCCACAAAAGCCATTGTGGAAACCACTGGGAGACTGGTTCCCCAGCCTGTGTCTCCTGATATGGAGACTAAGGAATAGGGGTAGAAATTTCCCCAGTAGCAGTTAACCACACAGCTATGGAGGGTTACTCCAAAGAAGGGGGTGACCCATTGCCAGAGGGTAGGGATGACAGTGATCCTGAGTGCCCTGACACTAGTACTAGGGACCATAGTTTAGAGACTGAAGGGATGTCCCATGCCTTGGGAATGTGTAAGGAGTTTGAAGCTGCTCAGAAAAGTGACCCTAGTCTAGAGAAGCTGAGGGCTTGGGCAGACTCTGACAGAGCACAGGAGGTGACAGTAAACATAAAGTTTATTGGGAAAATGTACTGATGTATACTCGGGATGTGAAGACAGAGGGAGGGTGATAGGCAGGCAGCTTGTCATTCCCCAGGGGTAATGTGAGCAGTTGCTCAAGATTGCACATGATACTCCTTTGTCTGATCATCCGGGAAGTGCACGCACTATGCAGCGGTTGGCCCAGAATTTTTATTGGCCCAACTTCACCCAGCAGGTGAAGGAGTATTGCAGGTCTTGTCATCAAAAGCAAGAAATAGGGAAGGCAGTAAGAAGACCCAAGCCACCCTAATTCCATTGCCCATAGTGAGGAGCCATTCCAGAGGGCGGAATGGATATTGTGAGGCCTTTAAATACCCCAGCTCCTTTGGGAAGAGGTTCATCCTGACTGTGGTGGATTATGCCACCCGGTATCCAGAAGCAGTCGCCCTATCCTCACTGAGGACAGACAAAGTGGCAGATGCCTTGCTTGGGATTTTCTTCCGTGTTGGGTTTCCACAGGAGGTTATCACCGATTGAGGGGTTCCTTCATGTAGGACCTGGTGAAATGTTTGTGGAAGAAGTGTAGGGTGGTGCAGAGCGCATGACACCTTATTACCCACAAGTCAATGGAGCTTGTGGAAAGATTTAGTGGTACCCTAGTTAATGCTCCAAGTGTGTGCTGAACAGCATGGGAGGGACTGGAGAAATACCTTCCCACCTGTTGTTTGCATACAGGGAGGTGCCCAAGAGTCAGCAGGATTTTCCCCCTTCGAGCTCTTATATGGACGCTGGGTATGTGGGCCCTTAGACTTGATCTGGGAGGACTGGGAAGGCAAGCATGCCACCCAGGGCACTCCCATGGTGGATTATGTCCTTAGGTTTAGGAAAGGCTGAAGGAGCTTATGGGGACAGCCCAGTGCAACCTGGCAGCTGCCCAACAGAAACAAAAGTGTGGTATGACCGCAGAGTCAGAGCTCACTCATACAGGGTGGGTCAGGAAGTCATGGTCCTTATTCCGATCTGGAAAACAAGCTGCAGGCAGAGTGGGCAGGACCGTACAAAGTAGTTAGGAAGGTAAATGATGCAAACTATATCATAGAGTTATCTGAAGAAGACATACAAAAAGAATGTACCATGTCAACATGATGAAGGCGTGTACTAATAGGGCTGACATGGTGTTTGCAGCATGTAGTCCTGGGGAGGGGACGGACGAAGGAGACCCCTTCTGGACTTGCTGGAAGAAAGCAAGTGGGAGTCCTCTGTGGAGGCAGTTAAATTGTCACCCCAGCTGGCCCTGGACAAGATCCAGGCAGTAGGGAGGTTTTAGAAGATTTTGCCCACTGTTTAGCACCAAGCCTGGACTAACCTCTTAGCAATGCACAATGTGGGTACAGGGACACAGACACCCTTACAGTGGACAGCATATCGGTGTCAGAGGCTGTTCAAAAGGACATTAGGAGAGAGGTCGAGGAAATGCTGGATTTGGGGTAATCCAGAGATCCCACAGCCCCTGGGCCTCACCCGTAGTCCTTGTGCCCAAGCCAGATGGCTCTATTTGTTTCTGTGTGGACTATCATGGACTGAATGCAGTCATGAAGTCAGACACCCACTTCTGGACAAGTTGGGAGGCGACATACCTTACGACTACTGACCTGACAAAGGGGTATTGGCAGGTAGAGTTAACTAGAAAGAGCTAGGGAGAGGTCAGCCTTCATCACTCTGCTAGGCTTATTTGAATTTAAAGTAATGCCTTTGGAATGAAAACGCCCGCCACTTTCCAAGGTTGGTGAACCAGGTGTTGAATGGTGCTGAGGGTACTCCATGGCGTACCTGGATGACATTGCCATCTTTAGTGCCAGTTAGGAGGAACACCTGTCCCACCTTAGGGAAGAGCTGGGCAGGATACAGAGGGCCGGGCTCACTGTCAAAGCTGAGAAGTGCCAGGTGGCCATGGCTGAAGTAGCATACCTCGGCATGTTGTAGACTGGGTACAGCTCCGTCCTAACCAAGTAAAATAAGAGGTGATTAGGGCATGACTCAGACCAGAAATGCAGAATCAGGTCAGGAGTTTTCTAAGGACAGCAGGGTACTATAGGAAATTGTACCCAATTACAGTGCCCTGGCTGCTCCCCTGACCTGGTAAAGAAAAGGATGCATAAGAAAATTACCTGGGAACCAGCCTGTGAAAAACCTTTACCAGACTGAAGGGGCACTGTGCAGTGCTCCTGTATTGACAAGTCCTGACTATAGCAGTCCCTTTATAGTCCAGACGGATGCCTCAGATGTGGGTATTGGGGCAATACTGAGTCAGACATCCAACCAAGGAAAGATCACCCTGTAGTGTACCTGAGCAAAATTACTTCCCAGGGAGCAGGCTTACCCTACTGTGGAAAAAGAGTGTCTTGCCATAGTGTGGGCCCTAAAGAAGTTAGAGCCATACTTATATGGGCAGCATTTTGAGGTACCCATGGACCACAACCCCTGGTTTGGCTGACAAAATGGGAAAAACTAATGGTAGACTATTAAGATGGAGTCTTGCCTTGCAAGGTATGACATGATGATCTTACATAGGGCTGAGTGACCAATCAGAGCACGCTGATGGCCTATCAGCGTCTATATGAGAGTGAACTGACTTGTGGAAGCTCATGCTATGAAGGGATGGAGCCCCCAAATTCAGTCTAGGTGAGGAGGATTGTGAAGGTTGGGCAGCTGGTTATGATTGTTGGGTGATATTTGTAATATAAAAATATAGTGTGTGATTGTCACAGTGCTTTCATTGGTGCCCCCCAAGGTTTCAGTGAAATGACAGGATATATATTAAACCAGGAGATCTCTGTAATGTAATTAACTTCTTTGAGACATTGCATTTTATGGCCTTTTTATGACCTGTTGCTTCTTTGAAGTGGAAACAAAACTTTATGAGTCTGCCAGAGGATGAAAATCTAAACTTTTAGCGTCTTAAGAGGAACAACATTTACTATCAACTGGTATTAAAAGCTATACAATCCTTTGAAATGCCTTGGGGAAGGAGCTGGAAATCAAAGACCTATAATTTGGGAAATGAGTTTTTGCTGATGTTACCTTATTTAAAATACCTCCTGATAGGACATCATGTTTGTATTTTTTTATATTCTAAAGGAGAGCTAGATGACTCATAGAACGGGTGCTGAGAGACACAGTTTAAATAATACTGTGTCTGAATTGTTTTGAGATACATTCCATCTTGGGACTGTAGAAAGACACAGCTCTGTGATCTAACTAGGCACTTAAAGAGGTGATACATTAGATAGAAAAAGTCTAATTGTATTGTGGTAGGAGTTAAGAGTTTTAAGGAGATTCAGACCCACAAGCAGACAGGAGGGTTACCCTGTCTGTTACCTATTCATTACTGCGCTCAGAGGTTGGCACTGTGGGAGCAGAGGGCCTGGCCTGCTGAGCAGAATATCGAACAGATGTGCCATAACACAACCAGGGCTGCACCGAGGAGCAAACCAACATGCACAACAGTGCAACGAGGGATCTTGCAAAGGGGCAGAGGTGCCTGCACCAGGACACATATGAACCAGCAACAGGCACAGCAAGGAGCAAGCTACTTGAGCATGATATTCCGCCACCAGGGTGCCGAGGTGCCAGGAGTGAGGCATGGCAGCACACAACAGAACACTGCCCAGTGTGCATGGGAGGCAGCAGGCACCCACCTACATGCACCACAGTGGTGCATGGAGGCAGGGTGGCACCAATGGCCACTGGTGAACAGCTACTGGCAACCCCCACAGAGGCGCATGTGCCATGCCACCTGCACCACAGCTGGCAACACAAGCAGACAGCACACAACGCACACCAGACACCCTGAACAGAAAGACCATGGCCGCCCAGGGCACAGCCACTGAACAATGGGTGAACACCACCAGGCATAACCCCTGGCCACCCCAGGCACACCACACAGCCACAATGCACACCACTGCAGCATGGCCCCCACGCCAGCCACAAAACCAGACCCGGACACAGATGTGTCACCATAGAAAAGTGTATTAACAACAGAAATAAAACACAACTATATACTGATACATATACAGGTAACAGCGGACAAGAAAAATGGGGTAGCTATTTACAAAAAGGCTAAACCAGTGAAGGGACAGGGGTCAGAGCAAGACAAGGGGACAAGGGAGGCAAGAAGGGAGGACAGGAAGTAGAAGGTCACGGCCCTATGGGCAGCCTCGCCCACTGCTGCTTGGTGCTGTAGCCTGCGGATGGCCCTCTGCAGCATCCTCACCACCTGCAGCATGGCAGTGGAGACCTCAAGTATCCTCCTCAGGAGGGTGGGCGCACAACTGGCCGATGAGCACCTAGGACAAAGGAGGTACACGGAATCAGTGCATGTCCGAACACCTAGCACACCCACCATGTGCAGAGGACAGTGGTGACACATGCCCTGGGATGGCACCCAACCACCCACAGTGTGTGTACCCACACGTGCCACCAACCGGTGCACAGCAGCCAAGCAGAACACAGCATGCCACCACTGCCCGTGGTACACCACCACCGTTGCAGTCAGGTGGCATGGTAAGCGTCAGGATGGCAGTGGCACAGGTGGCAGATAATGCATCCACAGCCCACTGCGGCAGTCACACATGTGCGGGCGGTGCACAGCTGCAATGACTTTATGCACAGGGGCCTTGTCCCTCCACTGCCCACCCTGCACAACAATGTAGCATGTAACAGTGCCTACCTGCATGCTGCAGCGCACCCTGCACCGGTCCGCTGCACTGCCCATGCAGCCTGCAGCCCACATAGGAGCCCTTGCGGTGGCCCACCTAGCCCACCCACAGTGCCTGCCAGTCAGGCTCTCCTCCTGTCCTGTCCTCAGGGCCTAGGACGGTAACATGGAGATGAACACATCAGTACCTGGCATCACCAAGGCCCCTCTCCCAGCAGAGTGTGCTTCCCCAGCCCAGCGCAGCTCCAGCACGCTGAAGCACACACATGGTGCCCCCGCAGCATGGTGTGTCACCCTGCCGGCCCCACAGAACACTGGTTGGGCACAGACACTTGTGATGCACACTTATCTGGCGTGGCACGGCACCCTCCTGACATGTGCCTGTAGTGCCTGGAGCCTCTCTGGGTCCCTCTGCTGCAGATCCCCATAGCAGTGGTGCACTGTTCACTGGTGTGCTGGACACCAGTGGCCTCCTGCAGCCCATTCACCACCTCCTGCCACACCTCTGTCCATCGCCTATTCAGGGCACCTGCCCAAACAGGCTGCCTGCCTGTGGCTCCACCAGGGCCACAAGGTTCACCAACTCAATCTGGGTCCAGTTTGGTGCCCTGGCACTGCTGTGGCATGGCATTGCTGGATCACAGTAAGGTAAATCAAAATGGTGCCCTGTAGCGTATGAGCCCCATCGCTGTGGATGCACATCTCGCACGGAGATGCGCTGCTAATGGCAACTGCCATCCCCGAGATGCACAGACAGGCATGGCCACACCTGGCACATGGTGCAGGGCACCCTGAAGGGCAAAGGGCAAACCTGGGGTCAGGGGTCAGCATGCGTACTGTGTACAACTGTGCTATTGGGACCCGCCATGCAAGGTGTGCAATAGGGGCATGTGGACACCACAGGCTACTGGCCAATAGCGTCTGTGTGCGTATGCCCCATGGTGCCAGAACACCATCAGCCCTATGGCACCGGGTGCCATAGGCCTCACGGTGCTGGAGCATCACATGTCCAATAGTGGCTGAGTGCCGTATTGCACAGTGTGCACATGATGCGCCATTGGCATAGGCACCAGTAGTGTGCACATGCATACTGCTGGGCCTATTGTGCACTTCACAATGTTGCACCATGACTTGAGCATCGCAAGTCCATTGCGCTAGGCACAATAACGTGATATTCAGCTGGCATATGCAGATTAGCTCATCAGCCTATCCGTGGCACATCAGGGGCATTTGCATCTCATTACAGTTGTGCATCCCTCATTTGCATGCAATGCACTATAAAGGCACTGCGGGAAAGCACAGGATATGAACTGGCATTGCATCCTGCAGAGGTAAGCCGTGAGGCTGAGGGGTGTGTGAGACAGTGGCGTGGGTGGGTGGTGTGGGTGGTAGCAGTCACTGACCACATGTCATTTCCACAGGACACAGCATGACCGATCGCGAGGAAGGTGAGGAGAGGGCCTGCATGGAAGCCGAGGCCCACTTTACAAAGTCTGAGACGGATGCCCTGTTTGAGGCATAACTTAACCAGAAGCCTCTGCTGAGTGTATCAACAGGCACCCCACAGGCCAGGTATGCAGCATGGGAGGTGTGGTGAGGCTGTGAATCAGCAGGGCAGCCATCAGAGGTCTGTGCAGGAGTGCAAGAAGAAGGTCGGCACAGACAGGGGCCGGATAAAGGAGAAAGTGGCAGCCATCTGGGCCGCATGTGCAGCCATGGGTGGTGGACAGCTCACCGATGTGTCACAGCTGACACCACAGAAGGAGACGTGGTAGCCATCATGTGGCCATTATGGTGAGTCACAGAAGCAATCACTTGTGCAATGCCCAGTGATGTCATTATCTTGAGGAAGTCATGTCCAAATGTAAGAGTTCATCATCGATCCAGGCATTGAAGTCAACAGAATCAGCTCACTGGGTGACTCTAACACCAGTTGGTGATGAAGGCACTACTGCAGGAAATCTTCCCATGCCCAGGGGTACGGTAGACAAGGAGAATGCTGCAACCTGCACCTGGACCCCCACACAGCCACACATTCAAATGCTGAGGTAGAGCCCACTGGGTGCACAGAGATGTTCAAGTTAGATCTAAAACAGATGGTCACACCTCCACCCTATGTTCGCTCTTTGGGCAGTGCACTACAGCGTATCTGGCCAGGACTAATGCCTCCAAAATGGACCTGTGTCATCTCCCAGCCAGGTCTCTGTGATGCAGGCCATATCAACCGAGGAAATCAAGTCTGCCATAATTGCGGACTTGTTTCAAGTGATCTAGCATTGCATGGCACTACCAAAGAAGACTGGTGGAGACTGCAGGCCCATAAGCTACTTGCCCACTCGGTTCGGTGGGAACCCTAGGGATGGGCACTAAACAGAGTGCCTACTTCAGGGTTGTGGAGCAGCATAGTATGCTACAAATGACAATAGCATTCTTACCTCCTTACAAGACATGACATGGGTTGGTGACCTACTGTGGAGTCATCTAGGATGCAATGCAGTTCTGTAGCATACTGCAGTAGTGTTACTGCAGTAAACAAGGCATTTCAAGGGCAGTTAATCTCTTTTATCACACAGTAACTTGAGACACTTTGTTGCATCCTAGCCATCTCCACTGTATTTCAGGACGTAGGTGGCATGTAAACCATGGGAAAAATATTGTGTGGGCATAGCAGGATGACTCTAGAGGTCCTCCAACACTTCATTGGCTTGCTTGCTGTACCAGGACTCCTTGCCTAGCATATTGGATCTTGGGAAGTCTAGTGTGATATCCTGCTGGGAAGAGAAGTTACAGGGTTGACATCAGATGGAATCTGGGTTGGAGGACTGGGCCACAGCAGTAGTATTAAAGTAGGAGTAAGGATCTGTAGCAAAAGATAATGCAAGTCCCTAGGGGATAAAACAGAGTTAAAAAGAAAAAAGTAACCTTGAAACATGTTCAGCATGCACTAGATGTGTTTGCCCTACAGCCATCATGGTGACAGCTGGTGTCTAAGGCATGCTCTGGGAATCACCTCAACAGAGGATAAAGAAAGAACTGAGACATTAAGGCAGAAGGCAGTACGTCGTAGTCAGGGCTGCAGATAAGATTTTTGAGATGAATACTGTACTCCTCATTTTGAAAGTAAGGTGAGTAAAACCAAATTCAGATGCATACAAATGTCTGGACGGATTGGAATGAGGAGTACATTTAAAAACAATGTAGTTTTTTCTACATAATAATTGATCAGGTGCCAACAATAGTCCAGATAATGTTGGTAGACAGGAGTAATTTGCTCACCAGTTTTGAAATATAGTGAGAAACAAAATTGGATGGTACAAGTGCCAGAAATCAAGAAAAAAATGCTCTTTTGAATCACCAGTTATGTTATGAAGCACTATTCTTTGGAGTGTGGAGTATTAACAAATGTTGGGTGAGTACTGGTACTCATTAAAAACATTTGAAGAGTATTTGCTAAATGAGGTGCGTAAAATAGGTTGGTACTCCCTTATTTGGAGCCCTGGGTGTAGTTAAGGGCATTGAGCTGCAAACCCAGAGATCTGGGTTTGAATCCCATCAGTCCCCACGTATACTGTGTGACCCTAAGCAAGTCACTTAACTTTCTTGTGCTCCCAGGTCACTCCTGAAACAAGCTCTGGCTTAGTGTGCCTTTCCTGGTTAAATCATTTTCCCTTTCCATGAAGGGCACAGCTGACAGAGAAGGCAGTGTTGAACTACAGTATACAGTATGTGAACATGTGAATGCTGAATTTAACAATTATTCCTGTATTGTTGTGGAAGCAGTTGTTAACCTTGGATTGAAGTACTGTATGTACTTGACTACAGAGACTGGGATAAAGGCCAGTATGGTTGGAGAGCAGATGTCCACATGTAAGTAAATCAACAGAAGGTAATTTTGTATTGTGCACTAGTACCATGGACAGCTGTCAGTATTTGCCTGCTGCAGAATAATGGAGTTTATCAAAGTAGCCCTTCAGTTATACATTGGAGGACTTGCACAGATGTGCAACTGCTAGCAAGTGAATCAGCATCAAATTCTGTGTCCATTCTCCATTTTATTACTTGGAGCTCAGATTACAACTGATAGAATGTAAATTAGCATTTCTACTCAGTGGCCATTCTCCATTTTATTACTTGGAGTGCAGAGTATGAGTTTTCTGAAACTATCCAGGGACAAGGCAGCCTAGTCTAGTTGTCAGAGCATTATGCTGAGAAATAAGAGATGTCAGTGGCTCACTCTGTTACCTTGTACTACCCCTGTGATGTTCTGAACTGTTCCTGAATGAATAGAATTCAGTGGCAATTGTACTAATTGTTTCACATTCTTACAAAGAACAGTTAATCAACACAACAATCTGCTCAGTGCCAGCGGTAGTATCTCCTACTGATTCTGTTCTGCCTTGAATCACCTACAAAGTTCTGGCACGTTGGGCTCATTCCAACACCACAATCCAGTGTAAAACAATGAAATGGAGTAGATTCATTACATAGTGACAAACAGCATAGTAATTTAAGATTGGAAGGACTCTGGGTCAGTATGCCCCCCACACTTATAAACAGGGAAGAATAAATGCAGCTTGCAAACAATTTCTAATTAAAGGAAAACTACACCCTCATATCTTATAAATTTTATTTGTTTCCATGACAATAAACAACTCTTCGTACAGCTGTTCGGGATATACAGTATGTGATTGCTTTAGTTTATTTTCACTGTTCATACTAGTCCCAGTAACTATCCTGGGGTCTCCATTTCTGGTTGTTGACATCTCATTTTCCCCGAGAGCTGCATTAGCATGTGGGCACCATTTACACTCCACATTATGCCTGTCGGCTTAGAGTTCAACAAAAACAGTTGCAGCAAGGTGTGAAATACCATATTTACAGTACCTTCAGTTAGCTTTACAGACTGTCTGAGTTGCAATGCAGGAGTTTTCACTTTAAACTGCATTCAGTGTGTGTTTCAGAGAGTTTGTTCAGGATAGTTGTGCTTTCAGCATAGGGATGCATGGTATAAATGGTTGTTGTGACATCATGTTCTCATATGCTAATGCAGCTCTCATGGACAATAAGATTACAGTGACCATGAAATGGAGACACCCAGAATAGTTACAGGGACTAGGATGAACAGTAAAACAAGCAAGCAACACTACTCGACAGAGATAGGCTATACTGGACTACCCAGGGCTGTAATGAGGCCCAACACTGCAGGCGGAGGACCTTATAAACCCTGGAAAGTCTGGTATAGCCTATATCACCCATGGAGGTATTTCTGCAGTTAGAAAATGGTTACATATCCCAATTTGTTCTACTATTTGAAAACTAAAACTGAAAAAGACTAGAAAGCACTTTAAAGTGGTTTTGTTGGTAAAGTAGTTCCTCTACTGGTATTCTTGCAAGTGGAAGCCACTGCAGTGTTTCATTCACAGTTCCTTTACTTCTGAGTTTCCCCTAACGTTAGTGCTCAGTGTTTAACCCGCCTCCTTCGTCAACCATCACCCCATCCCCGATGCTTGCTGGTGGTCCATGTTTATTCATTTATCTATTTATTTTGTGTGTGTTATTTTGCTTGGGAGAATGTACTCTGATCAGGAACTGAGATGAACTGCAGTGGGATGGCGGCTCAGAGGATATACAGCAAGATCGGGCATGGAAATGCAGTTTTATTCTAGTCACATAAGGTGATTTGTTTTGTGTTTTTGAAAAATTACGAAGTCCCTTCTGTTTGGGTCCAGTGTGGGGTTCAGCCAGGTGAGCCAGGAAGGAACTTAGAGCAAAGTTAATGGGCTCTTGTTGAGCACGTGATGTGCTACCTCTGTTACACCTGGAAGCATAGAAACACCGAGAGGTGGCAGAGCACCAGCTTTACTTTCTTCTTTTTAAACTTATTGTTAGCCTTCCTGTTTATACTTTAAGTTGATCACCATATGAGAATCGTGGTGGGCAGGGCATGGTGTCTGGACCAAAGCGGAGTTGCATGGCAGGCATCTATCTTCAGCAGAACAGAAGACACTTTACAAAGTGCCAAAGTGCATATAAGATTTGTGCTAATAAGGGAAAAGGCAGTTTGTGAGATAGTGATGGCACTAGGGACACAGTTTTTTTTATATCTCCACTGAATTCAAAAATGAGCATGGGGTATATCTCCTACTAAGTTAGAAAAAAATGGCTTCTATTTTAAATTGAAAATTCCATTGACACAGCGATATAGAACATAATCAGGCAGCCAGAGACTAGGATTCATTATTTCCCAGACTCTGTTGCCAGATACCAGACCAGCTGGTTGGTGGCATTTATTTATTTCATTTTTTGACGGTAAGTGCTCTAGACAAATCCTGACTATTTTCAGGCTTGACCCAGGAGAGGGGATACAGATGAACACCAACTGATCGTCAACAGATTAGCTGTTGGTGGTATTTTTGGTGAATGAGAGAAATTTGGCCAGGACACCTGGAAATTCCCCTCACGCTGCCAGCAGGGGCTTGACTTCCTGTAAGCAGAGTGGAGGAGCTCAGTTTGGAGCCGGACAGCTGAGGAGGAGGAAGTGCTGATGTGGCAGTGTCTTTGTTGGATGTTCAGTGCTTCTGCATGAGTGAGGATGTTCGGGAGGCTGGGGAGCAGGTCTCCACCCCAGCCTTTATCCTAAAGGAGACAAGCACAGGAGAAGCAGTCATGATGGAAGGAGAAAACTGAATTTTGGAAGGAGAAAAGGGCATTGCAGCACATGAGGAGGTTGTATGTGAAGTTCCTTGGACGATGTGATCTCAGAGCAGAACAACAGTAAGTTGAATATTGTGGGTTTTAAGCTGTTAAAAGAGATCAGCTGGGAAAGTGGGCAAGAAAATGCATACTGAGGCAAAGGCAAGGAATGAGAGAAGAGAAAAGCCTGTCAAAATCAACTGTGTAGCAATGACATGGCAGAGGCTGCATGCTCAGAACCAGGCCCTTCTAAGACACAGTCTGCTAGTAGAAGAGATGTGAACCCTGATAGTGCCCTGAAAGGAATGGCGAAAGAAAGTCAAAAAGACTAGGCCTAAGATGGGCAGCGGGCAAGGACAATTTCAAAATAAAAGGAAGATACATGTAAAAATAAAAAGAGGGTATTGCAACAAATGATTTACAGGCAGAAGAAGTAATCAATATGAACCCTCATGAGTATAAAGATACACCTGAATGGGTGGCTGATGCCTGATCAAAGCAGGTTGGAGAAGAACAGCAGATGGGAAGGGTTTGGGACCCAAACAGGCCTGGTTCTCCTGAAGAACATGTACACCCTTCAGGAGAAAATACTAAGGATGAAATGGAAAAAGGGTGCAGAGGATAAAGAAACCCTGAGTCAGAACAAATAAATGAAGATACTAGTGGTGGAACTCCTCTATGGAATTAGAACAAGATACAGTTCAAAATGAAAATCAAAATGATAAAGAGAAAAACAGAAAGAGAATGCCTGGGATGGGAATACCAGAGAGAGGTGATTTCCGAAATCAAGGCCCACAGAAAGCAAAAAGAAGAAACACAGTCAGGTTAAGATATAGAGGTTCCTTCAGAGGCCCCAGACAGCTTTATATATGGCAGAGAACTTTTGAAAAATTGCATGAAATTTTACCTGTAAGAAATATATGCATTAATTCACATTCCAGGAAGCCTTGAGTATGGTATTAGCTTCAAACATTCTGAAGGCCTAGACAGGTTTTGGAAACTGTTTCATCAGATTAAAAGAACACCACAATGGTCTAATTTCTATGCAATTCTCTAACAAAACCTGCATTCTGGATTGTAACAGTACTATTCAGAAATGAGGGGTGAATGTATCTGATATTTCTTTCTGGTTACGACAAAGAGTGTGGTTCATGCCCCCAGAGATGATTTTGACAATGACTGTTTATGGACAGGGGGACAGAAGTATAAAGTTACGTTAAAACAAACAGAAGGTGAAGTTCAACATGTGGCCAACTGCTTTTTCCTGGGGAGAAATTGTGGAGTTGTTTTCTATGCAGGCCAACCTAAGGCTTGTTATAAGGGTGGGACAAGAACCATCTAAGTAATGCCCGTGATCAATTAAAATGTGGATTCTGCAGGTCTCTGGGACATCAAGGCTCTGAATGTAAAAATAAACCCAGGTGCAGCCTATGTGAAGAAGAGGGTAATTTTATTTAAATTGTCCTGGGCAGCACATAATAGCTCAGATCAAAATGAGATGGCTAAGCAGGATGTGGTATTAGCAAAAGCTCAAAAGGAAAGGGAAGGAGGACAAAATAATTTATGAAGCAAGAAATGCAGGACCTCTACAAATCAATAGGCATGGTGTTAATGGAGAACTTAACGTACGTTGTCCCTCCCTCCCTTCCCACTATGCTCTTGAATAAAAAACAAGAAGAGCAGACCCCGGGAGAGCAGCCACAAGCAAAGACAGCAGTAGCTCAAAACAAAAACAAGACTGGAAACAAAAGAGGAAGAAATAAAGAAATAAGGGAAAAAACAGAAACAGACTTTACTATTATAACACGATCCAGAAGGGGAGACATTGTGCACAAAGAGGGGCAAAAACAGTGGAAAAGACAGAGAAGGGATTATTTTATCTAATAGATTTGCTGCAATACAGGATAAAGACTGGGCAACTGTTGAAGAAGAATCTTTAACTTCAGACTTTGAGGTCTCGGACAGAGATTCAGAAAGTGGAATACTACAGACACAAGTGTCAAAGAAAAGGAAAAATCCAAGGCATAGATTAATAATATGTTGTTTTTAGTTTTCTTTTTCTGCTCTTTAGGTATCATGCATCAGTTAACATGCCTTTCTGTCAATGTTAATAGTATTAAGCATTAAAAAAGGAAGTTAATGTTTGAGATCTTGAATGGTTTAAGAGCAGAGGTAGTTATCTTGCAGGATAACAGATTACATAACTTGGTGGAGGTAAACCAGGCACAAAAGGATTGGAGGTGGGGTGCATCGATATTGTCTATAGGGGAAGAAAGATGTTCAGGGATGGGGATTGGGTTTTCAACTGAAGAAGTTAAAGTTAGGAAGATTACAGATTTAGTTCCAGGTAGGATATTCATTTTGGATGTCAAGATAAAACAAACAGAAATTAGGATAATAATTATTTATAATTCTCAAACTAAGGCGGACAGAAGTAGGTTAATGAAACTAGCAGAAACCTTATATTCATACTTCTAAAATGGTATTATGGGCGGGATTTTAATTGTGGTTGGGTAAGGAAACTGGAGGAGAAAATGGGGAAAGTCTTTTCGGACACCAATTGTCTTAGAGAAATCATGAAAAAAGGGGTTTGGAAGATGCACATGTGCTGAAGGTGAAGAGAGTGAGCATACATATTTCAGAGGAGGTGTATGCACAAGGATAGACTTGTGGTTAGTTTCTAAATATATTAAAATTGATGAGATAAAAGTTATTCCTATAGAAATCTTGGACCATCTTGGGGTAAGAATGGTCATTAATTTAGGAGGACAGCCTAACTTTGGGAAAGGGTTTTGGATATTGAATTTAGAAAGGTTAGAGAATGAGGAATACAACACAAAATGCTACATTTATTTGAGGCTAGGAATTCAGTTAAAGAATTGTATGACTCATATAATGAGTGGTGGAGGACACAAAATATGATATAAAGCAACTTTTAATAGAGGAATCACAGAAAAGGAAAGATAAAATAATATGGAATATTTAGGTTTAAGCGCAAAATTATATAAATTAATGACATATCAAGTCTTATACAAAACCAATGAGAGGGATGGTATTGAACAGATCAAAGAGAAAATGAAGAAGCTTCAATATAATTGATTAAAAACATTGGGCTGGATATTCAAAGGGTTGCGCCATGTAATAGGGTATGCTACATGAAGTCCGAATTGCACCATTCTGCGATATTCAGCAGGGAGGCAGTTGCGCCCAAGTCATGCTGAGCAACAGCGTAATGCTAATGAAGGCATGCTCAACCGGAGGGGAGGAACCATGCATAAACTGCACAGCCTGATATTCAGCTGGGCCTTGCAGAGTTGTGCAGGTGCAACCCACTACCGCGCCTGAACAACTTTGAGCCAAAAAAAGGATTAAGTCAGGGCCACCCACAGGTGAGCTGCCGCATTGCAGGGTGCAACACAGCAGCTGCCACCTGTGGGTGGCCTCCACTGTTCCCTGTGCCCCCTGCAGCCCGATCACGGGCATATAGTAACCCTAGCCATTGGAGGCATAACATACTGTCCCCCAAAGCAGCCTGATCATGGGCATAACGTAGATTAACCCCCACTAGCCAGATCGTGGGCATTAAGGAACTCTTCCCCATCCCCGACTAGCCCGATCGCGGGCATTAAGGAACTCTTTCCCACCCCCTGACTAGCCCGGTCGTGGGCATTAAGGACGCTTCCCCCAAAAATATCTCTGGTGGTCCAGTGGACTGCGGTCGATCACGGGCATGAGTCAGTCTCACTCATTATGCCACATATCTCGAGATTCTAGTGTTTCACCCCCACCACGGAGCCCCACCACACCGCTCCCCCGCCGCTGGCTGGCGGCAGCACCCCATCCACCTGCCGCTCGCCGACCGACAGTTGGCCAGGCTCATTGGTTCAGAGCAAGAGCCAATGGACGTGTGGCCATATATACAGTAGTCCAGATATGTGAATGAATTCATTCACATATCTGACTGCCTTAGTGGTAGTGGCTGCACGCCCATTGGCTCTTGCTCTGAACCAATGGGCATGCAGCCCTACTGAGCTGTCAGCTGGCAGGCAGCGGGCGGCAGGTGGGGGGTGCTGCCACCCGCCAGCTGATGGGGAAGCGTGTGGGGCTCTGTGGGTGGGGGTGGGGGCCACCAGATCACCAGGGATATTGACATTGGGTGGTGGGTTTGACCTCATGCCCATGATCGGGCTTCACGGTCCACTGGACCACCAGGATATTGGTCTTGGGGTTGACATTATGCCCGAGATCGGGCTAGTGGGGGTTAATTCACATTATGCCCGCTACCGGGCTGCTGCAGGGGTGAACAGTATGTTATGCCCGCGATCGGCTATGGGGTTACATTACGCCCAATTGGGCTGCTGGGGAGGGAAGGAATACGTTCTGCCCGCGATCGGGCTGCAGGGGGCATTGGTCCCCGACGGCTGCTCTCTGGCAGGGTGCCAGGCACAATCATCGGGATCAGCACACCAGACATAGAGGAGACGTGTAAATGGGCTATAACACGCAAATGGCCCCTGTGTGCTCTGTATAAATTATGGCCCCATTTGCATGTCACCTTTTGAATATCGGAAATTTGCGATGGTGCAATGGAACTTGCGCCACCGCATCTGAATGCTCCACTCTGACCACTTGCAGTGGTGCAAGTTCCACTGCGCCATGCACAGTGGCTGGTCAGCGATATTCAAAGGAGTTGCTCAACAGCGCAACTCCGCTGAATATCACCCGCCACACCCCGCACAACTTTTTTGAGCAGCGCAAGGGCTTGCAACCACAAAATGGCTTAGTTTGAATATCCAGCCCATTACATATGGAGCAGAAGAGTGGGATGCAAGGAAAAAATATCATACTAACCCATTTGATAGTAATAAAGATAGAGTAGAGAACAGAGTTATGAATGAACTAGTAGATGAGGAAGGGCATACACAGTCAGAGATAAGCAAGATTAAATACATAGTGCAAGAACATATGAGAAAAAATATCAGAAACTGGAAGGAAGGAAAAGAAGAGTATAATAAGAAATGCAAAATTGCCAGTCAGACAAGGTGGAAACTGAAATTTTAAAGAGAAAATGACAGAAGCAGAAGTCAGAGAGGCAATTTACTCCTTAACTCTGAATACAGCCCCTGGAATTGATGGGATATGAAATGCCTTTTATAGGAAATATATAGATAAAATAGATAATATTAACTTTACTGTTTAATGAGATATTTGAGGGGTAAGTTAACAGAAAGCATGAGACAAGGAGTAACTTTTTTTTGCATAAAAAGGGGATAAGTCAAATATTAAAATTGGGGACCAATCACTTTATTGACATCAGACTACAAAATGTTGGCAAAATTATAAATAAAAGATTGTTAAATTTTGCAGAGAAATTAATCATACAGACACAGACATGTTCAATTCTCAGAAGGACTGTAAGACAAAACTTGATATATATTAGGAGATTTTGAATGCTGGACAAAAGAAAAGAATTACAGGGTACCTGTACTAATAGATCAGGAGAAAGCCTTTGATTCTGTTAATTATAAATATATGTGTGATGTTCCAAAAGGATATGGAATTCAGGATAAGTTGGTTGGATTAATACAAACATTATATACTGAAGCTCAAGTGTGTCCCATGGTGAATGGGCTTTTGGGAATCGATGTACATTAAAAATGGGGTGAGGTAGGGCTGTCCATTGAGTCCACTCCTATATGTATTATGTGTTGACCCAATATTAAGGTGTATAGAAAATGATAAGGAAATTAAGTGCATATCATGGAGAGAAATCAGTTATGTAAAACCTGTGCATATGCAGATGATAATGTTATTCTAGTACAAAATCAAGAATCAGGGAGAAAATGTTGGGATTCTTGGCAGGATATTATGAATATACTGGGATTAAAATAAATCTTGAGAAAAGTAAGATTTATCCTATTGAGTAGTGAGTTGTGAGCAAAAGGTAGCCTGAGAATATGTCAAGAACAAATAGAAATCCTTGGGATTAGTTTTGGGGGTGAAGAGGCAGGAAAGACATTGGGAAACAAAATTTCAAATAGCAAGAGGGAAGATAGAGAAGTGGAAAAACTGGTCTATGACTAAAGAAAAGAATACACTTATTAAAACATTTATCATCCCTATATTTTTATACATTTCTTTATTTTTCCAGTACTTTTAAAAACGCAGTCTAAAATCTTGGGTGTGTTCTTTCAGTTATTATGGGGTTCTAAATTGAATCCGTAGAAAGGGGCATACCTATAGACCAGTTAAGGAGGAGGTTTAAATATGGTGCAACTAGTAGTCTTTTTCATAAATAATTGTATTTATGCTAATTTGATTTCATTTATGAAAGGAAGGGGGGTATATGGGAGCTGTTTGCTCAAAAATGTGTAGACTCAGTAGTGAGGAATATAAGGATTAAAGGAAATATAAAGGAAAATCAATGATACCTCAGTATATGGAAGTATGTAGAAAATACATGACGATGTGGGTATAACAAAAGATTTAGTTCTTAGGAAAAATAGAAAGCAGGTGTATAAAGAAATAGTGGTAACAAATTTTATGAAGAACCAGTTTTCTAGGTGAATGAAGGTATTCATATAAGCACAATTTTAGAGATGACTTTAGAAAAAGAACCCAAAGAAAATGAAAGAGATGGTATGGCTATGTAGTCATGGCAAGCTTAATGTAAGAGGAAATCACAAACATAAAAGTAAAGAGGAGAGATTGTGTTTAGAAACTGTGTGTGGTCTACAGAAAGAAAGCATGGAACATCTTTTTTGATTGTACATTTATTCAAAGTTTTTGGGATAATTTGGCTTCTTTTTAGGGATGAGGATGTTTAGGAATATGGATTACAATGTTCTAGTATATGGGCAGCTAACAGAAGAGTGGGCAAATATTAATAAACACAGCTTATGTGATTCTGTCTTATTAAATGGTGTATCTGCAAGTTAGGTGTCAGAAAGTTTTGCAAAACAAAGTATGTACGTTCGGAATTTACTATTTAAAATTCAGGATGAAATTGACATAATATATCAAAATGAATGTGTTATATTTGAAGGTTATGTGGAAAAATTATGGGAAAATACAATGGTCAGATAAGAATGTAATTAAGATGAATTTGGAAATACTTTGTATGTGTTAATGGATGAAGATTAAGGTATATGTTCTTGTAATGATTTGTTTTGGTTTCTTGAATAAAAATTCCTCACTATTTTCGATAAGTGCCATGGGATCTTTAACATCCACCTGAACTACCACTAATCCAGGCAGATGGAACCTTGGTTTAACATCTCATCCAAAAGATGGCACCTCAGAAGTGCAGCACCCTTCATGTTGCACTACAGTGTCAGTACTGGGATATTAACCCAAGTGCCAGATGTGGGAACTGAACCCACAGCTCTCTGATCTCCTGGCCTCAGAGGCAAGTGGGCCACCTACTGAACCACTGACACTGCTAGTTAGCCAATCAAAAACAAGAATTCTTCCTATCCATTTTCTAAACTAAAACAAACACATACTGTATATCCCCAGCAGTTATGGGAAAAAGTTGTCTGTTGACATGGAAACAAAATTTACAAGTTATGATGCTGTAGTTTTCCTTTAATAAGGACTTCACTATCCACTCTACCACTCAGGGTACACTGTGATTCCCTTGGTAAGTAAACCTTTACTAAGCCTTATCTTGAACACCTGTGTTGTATTCATGTTCACTGTCTGTACTGGTAGGCTGTTCCATAGGTTCATCATCCTCTGTGAGAAAAGGGACCATCTAGCAGTACCCCCTGCGTTTCCTGCCTCTGGGCTTTAGGGTATGTCCTTGTGTCTTGCTGGAGAACACTACAGTATATCATGCATCTCTGTCTACTCAATATGCAGATACTCTTGAGTACGAAAAAGACTATGATAATGCCTTCTGTTTGTCTCCTTTTCTCCAGGAAGAATATATTAAGGGCCACCCACCTCCCTCATAGCTCTTCAAATCTATGGGTTATTAAACAGCTCAGTGCAATCAGGGATGGTTCCAAAGATTGGAGGGTAGCAGATGTAGTTCTGCTCCACAAGGGAGGGACAAGGAACAACCAAGTACAGTAAATACAAGCCTGTCAGCCTTACTCTCTATTGTGGGTAAACCAATGGAAACATTAGTCAAGGAGGTCCTAGTGGGTTAGCTTTTGAAATGGGTTCTAGAATAGGAACAGCATGGGTTTTGGCAGGGAGGTCTTGTCAAACCAACCTGATAGTTTGCTTTGAGTCATTAGCTAAGGCAGTGGATAAGGGAGAAGCAGTGGATTTACTCAACTTTGACTTCAGCGAGGCATTTGACTTGTTCACATTAGTATCATTTGTCAAGGGCGGTCCTTTGTTACCTATTCATCACCAGGTAAGTTCCAGCTGAAAAATAGATATTTTTAAATTATTTAGAAAACTGCAGCTCAAGGACTCTCATGGCAAAATCTAAAACTGGACACTAATATGAGGTACTCTTTGAAGGTCTACCTTAGGATCACGGTGAAAGGTGTGCTGTCAAAATAGCATCAGTGAAAAACAGCTACATGTACATGACAGCGTGGTATGTTATAGTGCTGTAATGTAGCCAGGCAGCTGTTTTCAGTGATGATGGCTAGTTTAAGCCTCGAGTGTGTGCTGCCTGCCTGTGCTGGCAGTAGTGTAGAGATTAGAGTCAGAAGCTGTGCATGGGCTTACACGTCCAGCAGACCTATTGTAGGTTTGATCCTGATGGCTATAGTTTTTTTTTTGTGCCTGCTGTCACAGCCCCGAGTTGCATCCCCGTGGAATTGAATAGTATACCCCCCTCTGACTTTCCCACTGTAGTTGAGTCCCCCAGAGTTGGAATAATTACTCTTCCCTCCTGATTTTCTCCCCCATTCGTCCTCCTGGAGTTGGAAAATTAATCTTCCCTCCCAACTCCCTCCCTGAGTTGTGCCCCACCGAATTTGTGCTACTTGTGCCTTGCAGTGTTTTCTCATAGTGTGATTTCCATTTGCTGATTTCCTTGCATGGTTTTCAAACCTGTGATTTTGTTTTCATTCTTTTGTGGGTGAACCTTCTTTGAACATTGGGGTTATGGTCTCTGCCAACTCTGGACACTGTGTACACTGATTCTCCTTATGAAGTTGTCCCCACAACACCATTGAGCAGAATACTGTGAATATGCAAGAACGGACAGATCTGGACTTTGCTAACATGGAAGCATTAGAAGAACTGTTCTCGGAAGCCTCACAAGGAACTCTGAATGTTCTTGGGAAATTAGAAAAATTCAATGGCATGAAAGTTATTGCTTTTAAGTATATATGTTGTTTCCTTATATATCCTGATTAACCATGATCAAGGTGTTTTCTCCATGTGAATAGTTCCTGCATTAGTATGTCCTCAGTCACCAATTCCCACTGAGTTTTACCTTGAAAGCTCTTGATTTTGTGCTTAGACACAATTATTTTGAATTTAATGGGATTTTATATCCAAACATGTGGACAAACTATGTGGGCAACCACGGTGTCCTCTTTTGTGAACTGTTTTCTGGAAAATGGGAGAAGCAGGTGGAGGTTAGGAATTAGAACAACTCACACACAGATCACATAAAATGATGATATAGATATATTGATGATGTGGCTGTGTGTGGGATGTAACTGATGGAATCCATGGAATTTGTTGAGTGGCTCAACCTTAATGATTCTAACTTAAAATTCAGTAGTACAGTGAATAAGGACAGTCTAACTTCTTGGATGTCATTTTGAGTGTTCAGGGTAATACAGTGCTTAGTAAGGGTTACCATAAGCTCACTCAACCAATAGCCTCCTTAGGGTGGAAAGTGGCCACCCCAAGAGCCCTCATCCACTCAATACCCTTAGGACAGTTTTTTGAGATACAGGTGGAATTGTTCTCACCTGGAAGACTTTGTGGCTAAATCATTAGACTTAAAACGTAACTTTTACAGAGGAGTTACACTGATGAGTGTACTGAGGAAGCTTATGTCAAAGCCTCAGTACTGACAGATCAAAGCTACTCACACCTAAGCCTAAACATAGGGGTGACCAGGATCTTGCTTGTTTTGTCATGGAACCCATTGACTAGTAAGGTGGGGTATAATATACTAATACTGGCCAGTTTTGAAAAGTGAGCTAATGTTGGGGTCCATGATTTGAGACAAACCCAGGATCTCATTCAAATGGACTGGAATCTAACATGGAACATAGAAACATAAAAAGTATCGGCAGATGGGGATCACCTGATCAATCAAGTCTGCACAATAAACTACCCTCCCTACTTACTCTGCAGGATTTAGGATACCTTTGTGTTTATCCCATGCTCTTTTGAATGCACTGATCATTTTGACTTCAGCAACCTCCTGGGGAGACTGTTCCATGCATCCGACACCTCTCTGTGAAGTAGAACTTCCTTGTGTTACCTATGAACTTCTCCCCATTAGTCTCATGTCGTGACCTCTCATCTTGCTATTATTTTGATCTGAAAAAGTTACTGCTCTGTGTACTGTTAATACATCTGACGTACTTGAAGATATCTATCTTATCCCCACACCAGGTACTTGGGTTAATATCCAGTACTGATACTGTAGTGCAGCATGAGGGGGTGCTGCACTCCTGAGGTGCCGCTCTTCAGATGAGATGTTAAACCAAGGTCCCATCTGCCTGTTCTGGTGGTACAGTAGTTCAGGTGGAAATTAAAGATCCCATAGCACTTCTCCAAAGGAATAGGGAATTTTTATTGAAAATAAACATACAATAAATACATGATAAGGTAACCATAATCATAGTTATACAATTTGTTCAAAAACATTCTTTATCTTAAAATCCTATACAGGAGAAAAGAAAGAAAAATGTCTACCTACTGCAACAATTTATTCCTTTTTACTTTCCTTCATTTCATATTCCCTTTAAAATTTATACAGAAAAGTTCAAAATCCATGAAAAATGCTCCCATAGTTTCGAACTGAGACAAACCTCTTTGTTTGTGTTCTATTTTATAAATATCCTGCATATTTACAGCTACTTATGTGCAAACTTGTAACATTGTATATTCCTTTGTTGCAACACTAAGGCACATCTGGCCTGCCATAAATAATATTTACAAAAGAAAGAACACCTCAAAGTGCTAGGATGATATTCCTGTAACTGGGATGAGAATATGCCCAGTACTAACATTTCATATGTAACCTGAGTTATTTTCCTATCCCCATATTTTAATAACCATGTTCCAAAACTGGCGTGAGAAAGGGCAAAGTAAATAAATTGTTCCTCAGTTTCTAAAACTCCAACACATGTGGGCCTATGACAATTCTGCTCTTCTAATATTTTATGTTTATGAGTATTTCTTATGCTTATTCTCCCATGGCATGAATGCCAGGTCACATCCCAGACCTTACCGAAACCTCCTATCTGTAAGTTGTGTAAAATAGTGTCAAGCTGTGATTCATATTTAGATAGTATTTGAGGGTCTCATAGAATCTATTGCTTAAGGCTGTTGCATAAAAGGTGCATCTTGCATTTGATATAATAATTTGGGGGTAATCTGCAATTGTTTACATTTTTGAAATGTAGAATAAGATATAGTGGGAGCTTAAATTGTTTTAGGTTTCTTGGCAGCTCTAGAGGGAGCTCTGCCATATTTGCAGAATTGTTTGAAGAACCACTGATAATATCTTGTGCTGAGGAAAATATGTGTGTCCCAATAAAGGAAGAAAATTCTGATAAATAAAAGTACTATAAAAAAATAAGACAGGGTGTATCATTCTACTCCTCCAAGGCAATAATCATGAAAAGTATGCATTCTCTTAATAGGGTTTAATTTAGTGCCCCAAAACCATGGAAAATAGATTCATTATTCTGGATTCTAACCCAGATGGAGGTGGAAACGCATGTGCTATATGCAAAAATATAGGCACAATCAGGGAATATAGTAACAGTACTCTCTTTTCTTTGAGATAGTTTTATCTTTCCATGAAAATACAACTCTTTCAGCTGTTTGAATAGCCTGTGACCAATTTGTCAAGGAATCATCTTGGCTCCCAAACTGAATGTCTAGGATTTTATTGGTCTATTTGTGATTTGTATGTTTGATAAAGATACAGTTTGTGCTTTGCCTTCTTGTGGAAAAGGAAGGATTATAACTCTGCTTTTATCATAATTTAGACTGGAACCTGATGCTTTTCCAAATTCAGAGATCTCCTGTACTAGTGCTTCCTCTTTTAAATTTAGGGTAGAACAGATACAGACATCATCTGCATATACCCAGATATTAGGAACCAATGAATTATCACCTAACATTATGTGTGGTATGTCCAGGTTACCAGTAACTCTCCTCAAAAAGGGTCTAACTGAAAAACATATAACAGACGGCTAAGAGGGCAGCCCTGCCTGACCCCCTCTTTGCTGTGAAAGTATCACCATAAAACCATTTATTACTGGAGTAATAAGAGCTGAATTATATAATAGGGCAATCCAACTAATAAATGTGACCAGAATATGGTAGACCTTAACACCTACCAGAGATACCCATGATCTAGCCTGTCAAAGGCCTTTTCCTGATCTAAGGCTAAAATTACTTTTTTTCTCATTACTAACAATATTATAGGAGAATAAATTTTAAAAAGATAAGATTATGAAAATATTTCTTTTGAATCGCACAAGCCTGTGTAGGACAGATTACCTGGTCCACAACCTTTGAAAGCCTAGACAATAAAATACCTGCCAAAATTTTATTATCTGCATTTAATAAATGTATAGGTCTCCAATTTTTAGATCCCGTGTTTCTCCCTTTCTGTGTAGCAAAATAACTAAAGCTTGTGACATTACTCCTGAAATGTATCAGAGGCCAAAATCTCCAAGAAAACATCTGCTAAAATGGGACCAAACCACTTTCCAAAGTCAAGTAAAATTGTAATGTCAAACCATCTGACCCTGGGAAGAATTTCTCCTCAGCTCCCTCATTATCCCTTGCACCTCCTCTGGGGAAATGGGCTTGATTAAATATTTTGATCCTTTCTACTAAGAAGGGGATATCCAAACCTTCCAAATATGAAGAGTCGCTAACTGTCAAGAGAGGACCCCAAACATTTCTCTTAAATAATCCTCGGTATGAACATCAGTTTATCCTGTTCAGTGTGACATATGCCTGTAACTGGGTCTATTAATGTATCTAAAACTGTATGTTTCACCTGTTTTGGGCAGTTTTTAAAAATATCCAAAGAAGGCTTAGAGACTTGTGTGCCAAACTGTGTTTCCAGTTTCAGAGAATGGGCTCTATTATACCGTAATTCAGCCATTTCTGTTTTACTAGTGTTTATTTCTTTCATTAAATTTATATTGTGTTCATATGCCCATGAAATATAAGCAAATAATTTATTTTCAGAGATAAATACTTAAGGTATGAAGTATTTGATTGTTTTAGAGTGAGTCTAGAAAACCTTTAAATTCTGCCTTAGAATCTATCCACCAGTCTATTATGGATGTGCAAGCCTCTAGAATAGAAAAATCTGGCATGTAACAAAGAAATAAAGTTTTGTTGTGTTTCTGTGTAGAAAGCAAGGAATTATTTAACTTCCATCTAGAAGATCAGCTTTTCAATGGAACATCAACATTCTTCAGCCTACAGCTTAAGGATGCTGCTAAATGATCTGAAGACTCACAAGGTGTCATTTGAGCCTGTATTACTTGGACCATCTTTGACACAAAAATGAAATCTATATGAGTTGCTAAAGGGCCTTTGAAAATGTTTTCCCCAGTGGCGTGTACCATTTCTATACCAGTTCTGTAAACCAGCTGTCGTAACCACTTGAGTTAAACAGTTTGTGTCCCCAAAAGCTTAGAAGCACCCCTGGCAGCTAATGGGAGGGCAACTACAATTCCACCAAAGAACACATGCCTATTTGTGTATAGATATGGTTGTACTAATTTAAATAGTTCTGACCTCAAGGCTATACTTTGGGTGCTTATAAGTTTAAAACCTGAAAGACACATTCCTGAAATTAACATCTAGCATCAACACCTACCTGGGCAAATGTCTGCAATTTTATGAAGTGAAAATTAAAACCTTTCAGTAAGATTGCTACCCCATCACATACATCCACCCATTGAGACTAATAAGAGGGACCTAGGGTCCAAAGCTGAGAAGCACTTTTGACTTCATGCTGAGTTTTAATTTGGTGTCCTGTAAAATATTACATTATTTGGTAAGTCTTGTAAAATTGCATAGTGATCATACATTTTCTGTAGGATTTCATACTGCAAGTATTTAAAGTTAAAGGGAGAATTTTGACTAGACTCTCATAGGATGTCCATAAAAGGAAGCGGAGGGTATCTTTAATTTATTATCAGACCGATGCTATTCATGGAACCTTCTGCAATCCTTTCTCTCTCTTTTCCTTACAGTGTCTTTCTGGGAATCTGAAGATGTTTAGCCTGGAGGATATCGTCAAGAGTCCAAGTCCTTCCCTTCATACTCTGTATCCTCCCATTGTCTATACTTTGCCAGTGCCTGAAATCTATTTCTTGTCATTAGTTGCTTATTTGGAGAGGTTCGCTCTGGCTTTCCGCTCTTTTTTTCCTTTAGGTGACTAGGGTAAAGTTAGTCTCTTCCGTGGGGAGGCATGTCACCTCCAAAGTAGATGGAAAATGTTCTGTGTCAGAAAGGACTGAAAGGTCTGTCTGTGCTGCAGTTCCTTCTTTCTCTATCCTAGGGGATTTTCTTCAGGGGTGGGGATCTGTTTCTGAAACATCAGACATACCAGCAGCAAAAGTGTGGGGGGCAGCTTACTTTGAGACTGGGCCTGGCATTGCTCCAGCAATTGTACTGGTGTTTTTGTGCTCTATCCATTCTGTTTTTTTCTGCCCACAGACAATTCCTATACGTGTGTCCTCTTCTTCACACAACTTACATTTAATAATAATAATAAATTTTATTTGATATAGCACCTTTCATGCTTCAAGGCACTGTACAATAAGATAAAACAATCGATAAATACAGATAAAAATCAAAACAATTCAAGGTACGCTTTTCCCACAACAGGTCTTCCGTGCCTGCTTAAAGCACCTCACTGTCCTGCATTCCCATAGCTGACGGGCAGAGAATTCCAGAGGTAGGTGCCACAAACCCGAAGGCACGACACCAGATGACTTTTAAACTTACCTCAGAATCTCCAGCAACCCCATGTCAGCGAGCGGAGCTGTCGCAGAGGGGTGTAAGGAACCAGGAGCTCTTTCAGGTAATCAGGACCAAGTCCATGTAGGGCTTTGTAGGTCAATAGACCTACCTTAAAGGTGATCCACCACTGAATGGGCAGCCAGTGCAGATCACGCAGCACAAGGGTAATAAGAGTTCTCTCAAGCCCCAGTCAAAATGTGCTGCAGCATTCTGCACTAGCTGCAAGCAGTGGACATCAACCGCAGGAAGCCCTAGGGTAAAGGAAGCTGCAATAGTCAAGGTGCAATGTCACAAATGCATGGACCAAGACAGGCAGGTCGCTGGATGGAACGAGGTGCTTGATCCTAGCAGTGTTCCTAAGATGGTAAAAGGCCAGCTTGATGACTGCCGACACCTGATGATGAAGGATCAGGCTATCATCAAGCACCAATCCTAGGCCACGCACCCTTTCAGAGGTGAGAATCTGTGCACCCTCCCAGGACTAAACTGGAGGGAGCTCATTCCTCAACCCTCTGTCCTACGACCTGGGTCTACTACCAAGACCTCAGTCTTTCCTGGGTTCAAATTTAAGCCACTGGCACTCATCCAATCTTGGATTTCTACGGGCAGCTGTTCAGTACAGAGATAGCACTAACCTGGTCGGGGCAAATGACAGGTAGAGCTGATATCATCGACATAGCAGTAAAATCTCAGCCCATACCATCTTACAATGTCTCTGAGGGCAGCATAAACACTGCAAATAACATGGGGACAGCACTGAGCCCTGAGGTATCTCTACAAGGCAGAGAGAAAGCCTCGAAAAGAAAATACCTGAGACCACTCTCTGCATTCTACCAGCAAGGAAAGATGTAAACCACCTGAGAACTGATCCAGATAGCCCGCAGATGGACCTCAAATGCTCGAGCAGAACCCCACGATCTACAGTGTCAAAGGCTGATGATAAATCAAAGAGAACCAAGATGGAACGGTGTCTCCGATCTCTCGCCATCAGGAGATCATTGAGCACCGAACCAGAGCAGTCTCAATACTATGCCTCTTACGAAAACCCGATTGGAGAGGTTCGTATAGATTACGGATGGTTAAATGGTTCTCTCAGTTGAGCCGCCACAACTTTCTCAATAACCTTCCTACAAAAGGAAAGTTAGAGATAGGCCTATAGTTTGCTAGATTCTCCTGGTCTAAGGAAGCTTTCTTCAGGGGGTATCACCACCCTCCTTCAGGGAGCAAGGAAACTCACCTGAGTCCAAAGAGCACCAGACAATCTGAACTAAGACCAGGCCTATGATGTCACTACAACCCAAAATCAGGAATTAGGGCCCAGATCTAATCTACAACAAGTGGGACACATCCTCTGGATAATCCTCATAATATTCACGAACTCCGCAGATCAAAGGTACTCCAGGAAATTCTGGACTCATGACACCACACACTAACAGCATCTTCCACAGAGTGAAGTTGGTGGCACTCCTGCCCGATGTCAGCTACCCTATCCACAAAGAAATGAGCGCTTATCATCACACTCTCTTGTGAAAGGCTCATCGGAACTGCTGACAGACTGCTGTACAGCCTGTCAACCGCTCTAAAGAGTGAGCTGGTCGGTTCTTATATAACAGAAATTTCCTGGACAGGAACTCTGTCTTCTTACGGAAATTTCTGTTTGATAGAATTTATAATGTTCTAACAAAATAAGGTGGTTGGCATCTAAGGTTGTCCTCCGCCAACGACGCTCCTAACCTACGCCCAGTCTCCACAATTCCCTAAGAGTCCCATCAAACCATGGGGCCCAAGGCAAAGCGGAGGGCAAACTCGGAGCAATCAGATTGAGAGCGGAAGAAATGGTCCTATTATAGGCCGCAACTAACTGCTCAGGATCTGTGCTGGTCTCACAAACAGCTTAGAGGTCAATCACCACCATCAGGTCTTCGGGAAACATCCGTAAAGGGCAATAACTGACCATCTCCACAGGAGTCGACTCACCCAGGGGGCCGGTATTGAGCCTGATGGTGAAATGGTCAGATCAACTGACCGGTTCCACCACCAAGTCAGAGGCCTCAATATCCAGGAGGAAGATCAGATCAAGGGAGTGACCACCATTATGGGTAGCTGAGGAAACAACCTATGTGAAGCCCAGAGATGTCATCACCTGGAGGAAGGGTTGTCCAAAAGTGAGGATTCATCATCGACCTAGGCGCTGAAGTCACCCAGATCCATCAGTCTGGGTGACTCAACGCCATGCCGTGGCGAAGTCTCGTTACTTCCTGCAGGAACAGCTTCTCATCCCCTGATGGATGGTAAATGAGAGCTATCCTGCACCCCACACCAGCTACCGCAGTTACTCGAATGACTTGGCCTCCTCAACTGGAACACCAGTTAGGCTAGTTCGGTCTTGAAACAGACCGTGCCCCTTCATGTGTCCAATCTTGCTGGAGTACCTGGTAGGGGATAGCTGCCTCCAAAATGGGGAGCATTCTCATCCAACCAGGTCTCGTAACGCAAACAAGATCTCTCCTGTACTCCACAAAATCTGCAATAAGAGCAGTCTTGTTGCAGACAGATCTGGCATTGCATAACAACGCCTCGAGTTGGATGAGGTTGGTTAGCCATCCCAACTACTTGCCCTCCCAAACAGAGGTGCCCTTGGTATGGAAACCAGAACAGGATCCCTACGTTCCAGACATCATTTTGCCCTCAGGGTGTCTTCTGGTCCTAATCACCCCAATGGGAGAGCACCACTCTTCGACTCCACTGTCCGCAACCCCACACCCACCCCTGCAAGAACCCTAGTGCTCGACAGCGTGATAAATGAAAGCAGGCAGGGGGAGAAGAGAACGGGTGGAGGTGCAGAGAGCGGAGGTCGAATAGCACAGGACGGGGGGCAAGGAGGCACATTCCACCAATAATTATAACATAACAGTAGAGAAAGCACACAAAACCCAAAATTTAAAACAAAACCATAAACAATTAGAATCCTAAACCCCCACAACAATATAAACTTAAATCATAATCCCAACCCAAAAAGCATATAAAACTACCCTCCTCCACAATTGATAAAATTCGAACCCAGAAAACAAAATAAAATCCCTCTCACAGGATATAAAATAGACACACAATATAAATTCACCCTCCCGCAGCCCTCTCACAGCCAAGGGAAGGGAAAATTCTAGGCACTCCCACTGCCCAGAAAACACAAAAATCAAAAACATCAAAATAAGATAAAAATAAATATGGACCCCTGATTCTGTCACCACCAGGAGACCAAAATAAATTAAAAGTCTGGGAACAGAAGTCATCCAATAGTAGGAGAAGTCATAAAAGAAATCCACTCAATAAAATCCAAACAGAAGCTTCAAGTAATCCACCCTAGATCAGGCCCCTCACAGCAAAATCCAGGTCAACCCACACTTAGGAATCCAAACCCCAGTATGTCTTATAAGGCAAACTTCCTGGTATCAGTAGTATGGTCCTCACAGTTCTTACTTTTAAGATCCAGAAAATGAATATAGCAAAAGTAAAAACAGTCCCAGTTCAAATGATGCCAGAACCCAACCAACCCAGGGCAGGTCATGTTATGTGCAACAATACCCCTCTTGGAACGCCAGAGAAAATCCAGCCTCTGCCAGGCAACTCCGGCGACTTCTGAAAGTTCCACGAACACCAACCCTTTGATAGGCACTCCACCTCCCAGGGACAAACAGCTACACTTCGCACCCACCTCTAGGTCAGCTGGACTGGCTGAACCTCTTCTCCTCCTCCTTCAAAGGTCCACAGGACAGTATCAGGGCCAGCAATTCAAGCAATCCTCAAACAACAAACCAAGTCCAATCACTCGATTGCTCAGATTTCCAGGCTTGCTCCACCAACCAGCTGCTCTAGGTCCAGATAATCAATTCCTCCCCAACAAAACTAGAAATTATAATATGCAGTTCTTCTCTGAAGTTGCTTCTGCCAAGTATTAGTAACGCTTCCTCAGCCTCCTTTACAATATTCCAACTCGTATCTAGACCACATGGAAACTCAATAATATAAGCAAACCAGTGGTGTAGGCAATGATGTAAACAATCCCAATGGTGTAAGCAGTCCAGTCCCAGAGTTACAAAGTAGGCCCAGCCACCAGAGATATTAAAACGATAGCGGGGCCAATCGGATTAACACACGAGGCACCAACAATACACGGATCCCTGACCGGCATTAAACTGTAGTCCGATACTAAATGAGATAGTATGCAAGCGTCCCAATAACGGTAACAGTGGTAGACAGCAGTCAGGGTACATGGGACACCGATAGAAAACGGAGCCCCGACTGACGTTATGCAGCTTATGGCAGTTCTCTGTATTCCCTTCTTGGCTTGTGTGATCCCAACCAGCCACAATTCAAGAGAAATAAGTCCTGAAAACTCCAGTGGCTTCTTGGCAGGTCCTCAAAATCTTCACCCCAGTCGGGAGTTAATCAGACATCTAGCATGGCTTCCAATGCAAAACCACCATGATCAAGGTAATTGTGGCACAGATATCTAAAGAGCTGAAGAAAATCTCCAGCATGTGGGAACAGCAGTAGGAACTTGAATGTGGAATCTCTATCAGTGGTGATTCCTACCGCTAATAGTTTAGCACAGAAAATCAGCTAGTAAAGCGGACCACTCGGCGTTTGACCCAAGCCTGAAAAATAATGCTAATATAGCTAATCTACATCACTACTTGAACCCTGACTGACTCTAACTGCAACAAACAGTAAAACAAATAAGAAAATAAAATAAAACAAGTAAAATACTAAAATTGGAGCATGACTACTCTAGCGGCTCAGGCAGCTCACACGCAGCCGCCATCTTGCACTCAGCACGTTCCTACTCTGAGGGATTAGGGCACCTAAGCTGATGTGGCCATACTCTAGACATAAATTACACCTGGGTTTTTCACATACAGAACTAAGATGAATCTGGGCCCTGCATTTGTGGCAGGTTTTGGTTGCTCAAGCTAAAACATAACACCCTATCTCTCTCTATATAGAAACTGCTAGGGAGGTGTAAATACCTGAGTCTATTTGTTGTTATGGTACTTTTACCCTCCAATTTCCAGTCCAAACAAAGTCTTCATCTAAGATAGGGAAGGTACCTCCGACAAGGTACATCTTTGCCTCAACCAGTACTGTACATCTAAAATATTGACCCTTCATTTCTGAATAATACGGTAACATCTTTTCGATAGGTTTGGTAAGAGGTATCAGAAAAGGGCATATAGTGGTGGTTTGTACCTGTGGGTATTTAGCCCAGAATTTCTCCAAAGTTTGGCTGGTTTTAAAACTAACGTCATATGTAACCTCTCCCCACATGAATAACAGCAAATAACTCTTGTGGAGATATTCCATAGTAGTTTTTAACATTTGCGAATCAGGTCTTTTAGTCCAGAACTGCCCTCGGATCCCCATTAAATTTTAGGCGCACAACGTCTCCTACGCTGTGTTGACTCATCCATATTTTTGAATAGATCTGACATATGCAACCACTGTAGTTGCTGCTCCTGTAAGTCCTGATTTTTCTGAGTATCATCTTCTTTCTCATCTCGGGACAGGGGCATTGGAATGAAGCTCCGTCCGAATATGTCACATGTGTAAGGGCTGTTGCTGTGTACCCAGCTGTCACCAACACCTCTAGGTTGTGAATGTTCAATCTTTGCTCACTTTGCCCCTTTTTCAATGTTTTGCACTATATGCTATGCACAGCTCTGCTTGATTTCTGCTACTGTCACCGGCCCGATGTTTTCCATCCTCCTGTGTCCTTATCTTGTTGCCAGCCCACCACTCACAAGGCGCCTCTTGAGTCCACTTTGCTGCAATGTGTGAGCTTTCCTCCTGCCATCCTCTACGCAACTGTAGTTCTTGAGCCTCACTTTTTGCACCAGCAGAGAGTATTTTTCGGATTCAGTAATTTATACCAGAGTAAATTGTGAAGGTATGGAGAGAATTTCTAGATATCAGAAAACATTATCCTGTTGTTGTGCAGAGTCTTATTCATTTAACAAAGTAATTAACAGTTCTTTGTGAGTTTTAAAGCTTGCCTTAGCAATTTTTCCTGCATTTTATCAGTCATTTGTCTTGAAGTGACAGGGAGAGGACTAGCACTGATCTCATCTGAGCTTAGATCCAGTTGAGAAGTAGTAGGGAAATATAATGCACATTCATGGGCTCACCCTCTATTGGTAATGATGCACTCTCATCCTGTTGAGCTAAATCCTGTCATTGTCATTCATTTAGGGCTTTCCTTGGTGTCTTTCCAAGAAACAACTCCTGCTGCAAACCTCCTCCTTCCTCCAGACTGTCTGCCATATTGAAAGGCGGACAAGGTTCCCCTTCTGAGTAGGGGAATTTCCTCAGTGCCCTGGCCAAATTTCCCCATTCACTAAAAACCACCAACAGCTTAATCTGGTTCAAAGTCAGTTGGCATTCATCTGTATCCTCCCGGTCGTGCCTGAAAATAAGCACAATTTGTCTAGTGCACTTGGAGGCAGTATAGCACAGTGGTGTAAGGCTCTGAGCTGCAAATCTGGTGACATCCAGCAGACCTGACCTGGGTTTGAATCTCATAGCTTCCACTTGCATACTGTGTGACCTGAGCAAGTTACTTAACTTCCTTGTGCTCCCAGGTTGCTCATGTAAAAAGCTTTCAGCTTAGAGGGTAGTCCTGGTTAAACAACTAAACAAAAAAAAAAAACTTACCCGGTCAACGAAAAAGAAATAATAAAATGTCCCCTTTCCTTACGCTGTTCGAGGAAGTGCATGTTGCTTCTTCAGCTCTCCTCATATGGCTTCTCAAGCAGCCCATTGACCATCTTGTCGCTATCCTCTGAACCGCCTCTAGCCTGTTTATGTCCTTTCTAAGGTGTGGCCTCCAGAACTGGACACAATACTCCAGATGCAGCCTTACCAAGAACCTATACAATGGCAATATGACCTCCTCCTTCTGCTGGTGATGCCTTTGCTTATGCACCCCAGCATGCCACTTGCCCTCAATGCAGCTTTTCACATTGCCTATTTACCTTCAAGTCCCTGGATATAATAACTCCTAGGGTCCCTCTCCTGCTCTGAGGCATCCAGCTTTTCTCCCACATGAAGTACTCCACCCCAGGGTTTCTTCTACCCAAGTGCATGACTTTGCACTTCTTTGAAGTGAATTTTAACTGCCAGTCTTCTGACCATTTATCCAGCTTTCTGAGGTCCTCCTTCATTTGATTGTCCCCTCAGCTGAGTCTACAGTGCTTCAGATCTTTGTATTATCTGAAAACAGACATATCTTCCTCCTAACCCATCCACAATGTCACTGACAAAGGCGTTGAATAGTACTGGACCCAATACAGACCCTCGCGCCACCCCACTAGTCACCTCCTTCTCCTCTGATAAACTGCCATTTATGACTACCTTCTGTATTCTGCCATATAACTAATTTCTTATGCAGTTCACTATCTTCTGCCCACTCCTAGGTTCTCCAGCTTGCCTATCAACCTGCTGTGAAGTATGGAATCAAAAGCCTTGTTGAAGTCGAGGTAAACCACGTCTACCACCCCCAGACAACCCACCTGGTCACCATGTCAAAGAACTCCAACAGAATAGTTTGACAGGATCTGCCTGCAGTGAAGCCATGTTCTTGGATCCTGCTGAATGCTAGATTCGAGGAATTCCAAGATCCTTTCTTTAGAAGGGATTCCATTAACTTGCCACTACTGAGGTTAAACTGACCGGTGGTAGTTTCCTACACCAGCTCTTGTGAAGAGGGATCACGTTTGCCCTTCTCCATTCCTCTGGAACCGCCTTACTCTCAAGGGACATGTTAATAATCTTTGCTGGGGTTCCACTAGCTTGTTCCTCAGTTCCTTAATATTCTTGGGGATGCCATCAGAGTCCATAGCCTTGGTCAAGTTCAGTTTGTCAAGCTCTTCCAGCACCCTTTTCTATGAAGGAACTGGTGTCCATTTCATCATTGATGGGATACCTCTTGCTCAGCTTTGGACCTGCAACCTCTTACTCTACCGTGAATACCAAACAGAAGTACTCATTGAGGACCTCTGCCTTTTCCCTGTCTCCTCGGCATGCCCTCCATCCTTTTTCCAGTTTAACGACCTCTTTATTTTTCCCTTTTTCCCTGATATATCTGAAGAAGGTCTTGTCTCCTCTTGACACATAGATACATAGATACATAGACAGTGTAGCAGATAAGGGCCTATGGCTCACCTGGCCTGCCCATTTGAGCTTGTAAGTTCAGTTTATGTTTTCCTAGAAGTCTGTTGCCTCTAACCCTGACCTCTAGAATTCCTTTATGTCTATCCCATGCATTCTTAAATCCTGTGATTGTTTCAGCCACCACCACTTCCTCTGGCAGGGTGTTCCACTTGTCCACCACCCATTCTGTGAAGAAATTCTTCCTCATGTTTCCTCTGAATCATCCTCCTCCAACTTCATCCCATGCCTCTAGTCCTGAACATCTTTTCGCTTAAAAATAGTGTATTCCTGCACCCTGTTCCTCCTTGTATACTCTTGTATGTCTCTATCATATCCCATCTCTCCCTCCTCTCCTCCAGGGAGTACATGTTCAGTTCCTTCAACCTGGCTCTTCATAGGACTTGTGATGCAATCCATGCACCATCTTTGTTGCCCTCCTCTGAACCTTCTTTACCCTGTCTATGTCCTTACGTAGATATGGTCTCCAGAACTGTACACTGTACTCCAGGTGGGGCCTCACTAGTGTCTTGTATAGCGGAATTATGACCTCCTTTCCTGCTGGTGATGTCCCTGCCTATACATCCCAGCATCTTATTTGCTTTACCTGTTGCCTTGTCACACTGTAGCCTTACCTTGAGGTCATCAGAGATGATAACCCCAAGATCCCTTTTCCTGCTTGGTGCATGCATATACCCTGCACAATTCTTGCTTCAGTCCTGGCCTTTGTTGCCTTGATTGCCTTGACCACTTCCCTTAGCTTCTCCCTATAAGTTTTGTAATCCTTTTCAGATTTAGTTTGCTTAAACTTTAATAAATGCTCTCTTTTTATCCTTAATCTTTTTAGAGACCTCCCTGGAGAACCACTGCAGGGGCTTCTTGGATTTGCTAACACATTTGAAGCACTATTGGTGACCTTTGATATTGCCTTTTTAGGTTGACCCAACATGTCTCAACCCCCTCACCCAGCCCATGATTTAGACTATGCTAATGTATTCCTCATTTTGTGAAGTCAGCTTTTTGAAATCCAGAACCCTAATTTTGGAATGACTTGTGTCTACCACTGTATTTACCTTGAACCACACCATGTTATGGTCACTGGATCCCAAGTGGCTCCCCACATCCACATCTGTAACCTTATCACTGTTCATGAGTACCAGATCTAGAACAGCCTCACCCCTTGTGGGTTGCTTTACTAGTTGTCCTAGGCCTGCCTCCAGCAGGTCTGCCAAGAAGTCCCTGTTTCACAGATGCTGCCTTCCATGAACTCCAGTTTATGTTTGGGAGGTTGAAATACCCTAGCAGGATCACCTCCTTTAACAGTCATTTTGAGAACTGATTTCAATAACTCCTTGTGTGGGTGGTCTATAAATCACCACCACCACTCATATAGCCTCCCATAACCCATCTCTAGGGTGATCCATAGTGTCTTCCTGTCCATCATGGTCCATTGATTTCTCCTTAACATACATTGCCACCCTTCTCATTTTTCCCATTATATCTCTATGGTATAGGCTGTAGCCAGGTGATGCCATGTCCCAATCATGATTGCCATTGAACCAGGTTTCGTCATGGCAACCTAGTCCAGACCGTTTCAAATCTGATTGCAGTAAGTTCTGGTATTTTGTTTGCCAGGTTACATGCATTTGTACACACTGTCCTCCATACCCTCTTATCTTATTTACTGATATCCCTGCTTTTGGGACCACCCCAGACCCTGATTTCTGCATTTTCGATATGTTTCTTTTTTGAGTACTGTACCTTCCCTATTGTGTTTCATCCTATGTCCTCTGAGGTCTGTCGTGATCTTTGAGGGAGATGCGACAGGCCTGATGCATGTTTTGTGCAGTACTGCCACCACCTCCCCATTACCTAGTTTAAAACAGCCCACATAAATGTTAAACTTTTGTCCCAGGGCCCTCACTCCTCCTTTGTCAGGTGTAGGCCTGTTGAATTTAAAGAACCTTCTTTCCCAAAAGTTGTCCCAGTCACCAATGAATAGATGCCCTGTAGCCCAGCCCCAGTCATGCATCCAGGTGTTAAACTCGAGAATAGTTTCTGATTCAATTTTCTGTTCTCCATACCAGGAAGACCTCTGAAAAAGCAAGCTTGGATGATTGAGTGGCCAATTTCTCCCCTAGTATGTTTAGGTTAAGTTTGTCTTCCTCAACTGACCCATTTGCAAGATAATTTGTTCCAATGTGCACAATAATGCCTGCACAATTCCTTTCTTGTGCAGAATCCCTTGATGTGCCTCATGTCTCTTTTGCTGAGGCACCAGGGAGGCATCAGACCTTGATGTGTGTCCTAGTTGGTAATCCTCTCCTCTGATCATGGAGTCCCCAACTATTAGCTGTTTCTTTACACACTCGTTTTTGCCCTGTCCTGTAATGTCATCGCATGAATCACTCCCAGGTTGGCTTCCTTTATGCTTTCCCTTCACAGGTTTTACCAGGCTTGTATGGGGACCAGAAGCTGATTCCTTACAGCTTTATCAGGTTAGGCACAATGGGTGAGAATCTGTTGTTTAACTGTATGTTTGTCCCCTGTTCCAGTTTAAGATGCTGCACGTTGCTCCTCTTGCTGCTTCTTTTCCCAACCACCTGCCATCCCCAGTTACACATCCCTTTGAGTTTGCTGATTGTAACTAGGGTGAGGGGTGGAGTGCAAGTTGGTTGGGAGCTGAGCAGCAGCTGGCATTGAAGATGTGAAATTTGTGCCAACGCCACCCTTAGTTGGGCTCTTAGGTTATTGTATAACACTGCATGTGGGGCAGTGGCCCAGATGCCAAAGGAGTACCCACACCAGTTGCAACTTGCAAGGTCCATTGTCTACCTTCCACTAGCTACTCTTTGAGATTTGTACCTAATCTGTTCACCGGAAAGAATGAAAGGTTTTTTTTCCTCTCCTGAGAGTGAAGTCCCTTTAAGATGTTCCTGCTAATCCACTCCCACCTGTCAATCAAATAAACCTACATATGGTAAGTACCAACAGGGAGGGAGGGAGGGTAAAACTGAGAGACCGAGAACAGAAAATACTCTGCTAAGTGTCTGCTAAGAGTTGAAAGAAAAGACTCTGGTGAATTAACTTTTGGAGCCAGACTGCTGCTGTTGTTAACTGCAACTTGTAACTTATGCAGCTGTTCTGCTGCCACCGAGACCCCAAGTCCATGATGGGTTTGTTTAAATTATGCGCCCTTCTTGCTGCTAAAATCCTGAACATGTAGCAGCAGGCTATTTCAGCTGCCGCTGAAACCCTGCACTCCCTGCTGCCAAGCAATTAAGCCAAGTCCACTGCTACCGAGAGTTCTAGTGCCGGGAGCTGGTCAGTGCCCTGCATTCTGACAGGGAGTACTACTGCCGAGCCACATGACTATTTGATCCACAGCCAATTTCAACAAATTAAAACATGTCCAGACTACTAGTCATGGCTACCAGCCAAGTCTACTGTTGATGCACAGGTGTGGCAGCTTAGTGCCTATGCTTATTGTCACCAGTCCAAATCCTTTAGTTTACTACACATACAAAAATGGTGGAGGTTCATAAATTCATTAGTTGTATGACTAACTTTGTTGTTTACATCTTCTATGTGACTGCCAGAAAACGATATTGGATGTACCATTTGATGATGCAAGGAGAAAATTCTCGAGCATGTTAGGAGTGTTTGCAATTCTCATCTAGATACACCATTTGGTTCTCATTTCCAGCAGTCTCACAGAAGCAATGCTAAAGCACTAAAATGTACAGGCTGGAACATGTTCATACCAAGAGACAAAGTGGTAACAGATTGAGGAGGCTGCTTCAGTGAGAAACCCTTTGATCTTTATGCTTAACAGCCTTAAACCCTCTCAGCTTAACAAGGACTGGGACCTCCAGCCCTTTCTATAGTAACATTCCTTGCTTACCTTGGTGTATTTCTGTCCTGGTTCAGCCCTACCTCTAAATCACTGTATCATAGTTATGCATTATCCCTCCCTACATAAGCTGCTACTTGGTCTGAAATTCTTAAATTTTAAATGAGTACTGTAGCCTCTCCCTTTTTCAATCCCACTCCCACTTCCCTTAAACCCTCCCAACCACCCCCATCCTGGTCATTATGATACTGTGGCCTCTAATGTAAATACAGTCATTTCTCAATGATTGGTGTGACTGTATCTTAACATGCCAGTTAAACAGAATTTGTATGAATATGATTTCATTTGTATTTTATCATACTCATGTTTATCTTTTCTGTTTCTCTTGCAGAGGAGGAGGTTGGTATCTGGAGATGTAAGTGGATTCAATTTCAGAGCATTTTGCCTTTCTCTCAGTCATTGCATCACTTGGACCACTCCGATATCCGCATGTTGTTCTTGTTCTCTTTACCCGTCTTTTCCAGATTGTCTGTCTAATTGACTATCGACCCATAGTTAACAGTGATCAGCTTTCTACTTTGTTCTTTTCACTTTGTGTCTATTTTGTTATTTTGATATTATTTTAACAATTTATGTTCCTGAATTGATTTTCTATATATGTCCTGATTCCATGGACTACTGAATAGCATTTTGCACTTTTAACGCTGTAATTATTTGCTGCTTTTGTTTATCAGGTTTTGGTCTCAGGCACCTGCTCTCTCCACTTATTAAGAGCTGCTGACTTGATCTAAGCAGGCAACTCATGGGTTATGATTGCCTGCCTAGGGCTTTCAGGTATAAATTAATATTTTTGTGCTGTGGTTTTTAAATATACAATATTTCTGTCATAAAGCCTGGCTCATAGCTTCCTGGTATGAGCTGGGTGATTCTGCGACACTGCAGCCCCACCCCTGAAAATAGCCTAATTACATGATGGGAGGTCAGCAACAGGGCTGCAGGTGTCTATGGAGAATGTAATGGAGTCGGAGGGCTGCCTAAATGTACTAAATTTATCTTTGCCTAGCATGTATACATGTAAAGGGCTAATATAAATATATTATTAGCCTCATACATGTAAACATGCCCAGCAGAGATAATCTTAGTACATTTAGGCAGCCCTTCCCCCAATTGTCATTACATTCTCCATAGAGCGCTCAGCAGCCCTGTTCCCAACCTGAGTCATAATTATGCTATTTTCAGGGTTGGGGCTACAGCATTCAGCAATTGCCCAGCTTGTACCAAGAAGTTATGAGCCGGGCTTTAAGAGGAAAATATGTTTAAAACCATGGTGCAGAAAATATTAATTTATAATTGAAAAGCTCCTAGGCAGGCAACTACTCAACCTTTGTCCACTGCTCACACCAACACTACAGACATTCCTTAAGAGTTGTGAGAGAGCCTTATTGGACTTGGACAACAGTTTACATGTTGTTAATAACACAGGTACCCTAATCGCAGCAGGGCATAAAGAATAGCCTTAAATGAATTGGAGTCTAATAAAATCTAACTATCAAACCAGCTGATAAAGGATTCCACTGTAGTTATGGATACAGAAATGTATCAGTTTGTAGTCTGCAGACAGTTAGGGAAGAAGGAATTCTATGAGAAAGTACCCACTGACCCAACACCAATTTATAAAGCTAAGATAAATAAATATCTATTAGAAGTAAGAGAAGAAGGTTGGATAAATGAGGATACCTTTTCTTTCTAATAGTGAATAATCCTGTGAGAGCATGCTTCTATTGTTTGCCAAAAATACACAAATGCCTCATAAACCCCCAGGTTACCCACAGTATCTGAAAATGGTTTACTCACTAAACCCCTATTCCAGTACATTGATTTTGACATCAAACCTCTGGCACAACAAATTCCTCCTACATAAAGGACACAGGTGACATACTTTCGGTACTGGAAGAAACAGAAATTCAGAAAAGTAGCCTGTTGTCACCCTAGATGTAGAATCCCTATGCTTTAACATACCCCATGAGGGGTTTGAGGCATTACAGTATTATCTCAACAAGAGGGAGAAAGATGATCCACCGACTGAAATGCTTATAAATCTAGCTGAATATGTACTGAAAATGTAACACATTTTCTTCACAGGTGAACAGTATGTACAAAAGAAGGGACTGCCATGGGGGCAACATTTGCCCAAATTTTGCCAATATGTATCTAGGGAAGTGGGAAGCAGAGGTGATCAGGACAGTAGAAACAAACCCTTATCTGGATAGGATAGATCTATATTGGCATTTTATTGATGACATTCTCATTATCTGGACAGGCACAGCAAATGAATTATTCGATTCTGTTAAATTCCTAGAGAATAGCAACAGAAATGTATGCTTTGCCCTTTCATTTAGCCAAAAACAAATTAACTTTTGGACCTAATAATAGAAAATATGGGACAGGGGATAAAAAACAATTTATATAGGAAAAGCACAGACAGGAACACTGTTTTGCAGGCCAAGAGCAGCCACCCTGTGATAACACAATTGCAGGCACCTGAAGGGACAGTTCATCAGAATCAAGAGAAACTGCAGTGATAGGGACACATATGAGAAAAGAGCAGAAGAACTGGAACTTAGGTTACAAAGACAATACCCAGATAAAATAATAACTAGGGCAAGAGAAGAAGTTAATTTAATGGAAATGTCAGAGGTTATGAGACAGAAAACAGCGAAAAAGAAAAAGGAGATCTTAGAATTAACTTTGTGAGTACCTACAATGCTCAATCAATGAAATAAGTGCCACGGTTACAAAACACTGGCACATGGTAGGATTTGACCCTGGCTTAAAGGACTGTAAAAATACAAGGCCCAGAATGGTACACAGAAAAGGGAAAAGTTTAAAAGACAGCCTAGTACATTCAGTACAACCAAGAAGAGAACAACAGAGAATGTGGTTACACATGAGACAGGATGGTAGTTATAGGTGTGGAATTGCAAATTTTTCCCAGTGCTGAAACAGACAAAAGTTCTGAAAACCCCAAAACAAAAAGAGAAACTAAAGTAAGGGGTTTGTAACGTGTGCCGCTGAAGGGATGATATACATGCCACCTGTTCTTGTGGGAGTTTTACTTTGGAAAAACCAAAAGGGAACTAAAGGAATGTAAAGATGAGCACCTCCGAGCCATTGTAAATAAAGATCCCAAAATGCATCAGCAGCACACATGGAGACAGTCACCAACCCAAAGGACCATAGCTGGACTTTTTGGGGTATAGAAAACCCATTAGGAGTCCAAGGGTGGTGGCTACGCTAATGTTCTCCTAAAAGGAGCAATATTGGATCTTTGTGACAGGGGGCCAGAGAAACCAGGACTAAATGAAAGAACTGATTTGAAACAATTTCTTAAAAAATAGCCCCCACACCAGACTTCTCATGAAACAAGGGTTTTGATTCTCATTACAAGAGAGTTGCCAAGTGATACTGAATAGATATTCTGACACCAGTTGATTAGTCACACGTTGTTGTACTCATTGATGTTACAATGAATTCATTTTTATTTTTCATTTTTATAGATGTTTAATCTGGAACCTGGTCTCCATAGTGGATCCTCATGGGAAAGCGTAAAAATGAGGAGGACACTTGTTGGTGCTCATGCCAGAAGTGGTAAAAATGCGGTTAACTGTATATATGTCTAATCTATATAAGGATAAAAACATAAAACACTGACTGAAATAATAAGTCTTCAGACTTTTAACAGTACATGTTACACTTATTAGACTATGACTTGTCAAGGAAGCTGTTATACAGATGCAATTTGATTTTAGTAATTCAAGTCTTGGTGAATGGGTTGATTATTTACAACAAAAAATCTCATGTCTATTTGCACTGTCACTTTAAAATTCATAGTAGGCTGCTATCCTATGACTAAGAACCAGGGGCGTGAAACACGTAAGGGAGTTGTATTCTGCTGTAAGGAGGAGGCAGCATGTGTGGAAGCTCCGTTTGTGCACTTTAAAATAAATTAAGCACATCTGCGCCTTGAAAAAGGACTTGCTTCCATTCTTTGAGCTTATGGTGACGTATATAATGAGGAACTGTGTACAGTGAACTGTGAGTAGCTGGTGCTGGCACGAGTGTTTCTTCATTTCCATTTACTTGTTTGTGAGCCAGGCATGGCATCCCGGTGCAGACCCAAATCTCTTGACAATATGCATATGAGTTTCCTGACCAGATTGTGTCCGCAGCTCTTTAAACAGTACCTTTGTAACTGTCAGTCAAAATTATGTTTTGACATCATATGTGGAGAACTATTTATTGGGTGAGTTTAGCCTGTTATCCCACCCCTGATGAAGCTCTATTGAGCTAAGCACTGGAGCACCTGCACAGCGGTTGATATACGTGTCCTATGCCTGCATTGAGTTAGATGTTTCAGTAAATTTTCACTGCATTTCTAGACATTTGGGGCCCAATTCTCAAAGCCCTTAAAATGACGCAGGTGCCTGCATCTCATTATAAATGATGCAAGTGGCACCTTGCATCAAAAAATGCACCCCAAGATATTCTCAAATGCAGCCTGTGGCAAACGCAGGCTGCTTGCTATGGCAGGGGCTTGCACCAGCTTTGTGCCATAAAATGGGCTGCAGCATGGTGCTAGGGGGCTTGTGGCAGATGCAAGCTGCTACATCCCCTTAATCAATATTCCAAAACCCCTCATAGGGGACAACTGTCTAAGTATCATTAGGTCTAAGTGTATGTAGCTGTCCTCTAGGAGTTGAGCCAATGTGCCACCAGGGTCCCGATCCCCACTTAGAAAATGCTGCCCTGGTACTCTAGGGCACCCCCAAGACCTGATCCCGACCACCCTGTAAAAAATAATTGTAAATTGCCCTGTAAGTCTAAAACACCATCCGTCCCCCAACAGCCCAGATCTCTGATCCCCTTGTATAAAATAATTGTAAATTTCCCTGTAAGTCTAGGCAACTGACCCCCAACAGCCACAATCTGATCCCTTATAAAACATAATTTTAAAATGCTCTTGTATGTCTAAGGGCTCCCCATGCCTCCCCAATAGCCCCAATCCCAATCTCCTTAGTTTATGCCAAACATTCCATGCTAGTCTAGTGGTCCCCTACTCTCATCCCAGTTGGCAGTGTCCCACCACCTCGCTTCTCTCACATCCCTGAGCCAGCAACTTAGCACAGCCCTCCTCTTACAGCTTATGGCTGGTTGCTGTCTCGAGCCATCAATGAATGCATACTGTAGTATACATTCATTGATAGCTCAATCGGCAGCCAGCTGCAGAGGCGTGAGGAGGGCTGTGCTGGTCACCAGCTCAGGATGGGGAAGGGGGTGGGCACAGCCAACTGGAGTGGGGGTGGGGAACACTAGACTACCAGGGCATGTTTGGCATAAATTTTAGGGTATCAGGGATTGGGGCTGTTGGGGAGGTGGAGGATGCCCTAGATGTACAAAGGTGACTTAAAATTATTTTATACAAGGATCAGCGATTGGAGCTGTGGGGGTGGGGTGGAGTGCCCTAGACTTATAGGGCAATTTATAGTTATTGTTTAAAAGGGATCAGAGATCGGGGCTTGGGGGCGCAGGCTCCAGGCACCTGTCCAAAGTGTTATTGCCACAGAGCCAACCCACAGCTTGTGGCAACCTTCCTGTTGCACCATCTGCTTTGCACAGTGCCAAGTTTGCTGCAAGTCATGGGACTTTCACACTGGGACCATACCCAATAGAGAATCAGGCAGGAACAGGGTCCCTGGAGAGAATTGGTGCAAGCCACCTTCAGTGTGGCTTGCACCAACCTTGAGAACTGGCCCCTTGGTGTCTTTGTATTTCTTGCCCTAACTGAGTGCACCACTCCCAGCCCATTGCATGGCTGCCAGTGACCCCATTATGGCACCAAATCCAGGCTAGCCTCCTCCACGATGGCCTCCAGGTCCAGAATTGTATTTTCCAGACTCTTTGCATTGGCACACAGGGCTCTCCACACCTTTCATTTCATGTCATTTTTATTTTATACTGAAAATCTGTGGGCTAAAACCCATTTTCACAGATGCCAGGTGTAACAAATACATGCAGTATACAAAACACAAGCAGTATACATAGTAGAGAAGACAAATAAATACAATTGTCTAAAAAAGGAACTTATAGTGCTTACACCGGAATTTGTCAGCATATAATTCCTTAGTGTTATCTTAAAACTGGTCATTTTGTATAATCAACAACAGTACTTGGGGTTTGTTATAGAGAATAATAGGTGAGAAAGTTAAGGGCTCTGGGCAAATGTAGTATGATATAAAGGTACCTTAAATGAAGGTCTGGTTTGCATTCTTGCATTACATTGTACAAAGTGGTCATTTTAGGAAAAAGGTAGTAATACTGTTAGGAAACAAACCCAGGTGAATTTTATGTAGGAACAGTAGAGGCGAAAATTAAAAAGTCGGTCATTACCTTACTTCCCCTTGCCTGCCTCCTTGCTTTCTACCCACCATTCAGCTTGTTTGTTCCATGAAGCCCCAATCCCATCTTCTCTTGTTACTGTCTTCATTACCTGTCTCCTTTACTCCTCTTTTCTTGCTGTCCTGAATTACACCCCCATCCTTTGCCTTCTTATCACCCCTGTCTTCCTGCCCCCTGCCCTGGGAGAGCTTTCTCCCCTCAGGCCCTCCCTCCTTGTTCCTTCATCATCTGTGGGAGACAATCCTTGCCTTCTTTGGTATTATTGCCTCACCCCTCAGTTAGTTTAAATGCTTATCTAAGAAACATTTAAACCTCACACTAAGGACTGTGGTCCCCTTTCTGTAAGGACACAGGCTGTCTCTCATAACAGCCAATATCCTCCCAGGCTGGTTCCCAGTACCCAGTATAGCTGAAGCCCTTCTGCATGTACCATGCCTTCAACCAAGTGCTAAAAGCTGTCGTGCTGAGTGGCCTTTTCTCTCCTCAGCCATACACAGGTAACACCTTGGCAAATACCATCATGCATGCTATCTGCTTCAGGTCCTTCCTCAGCCCTCTGAAATTACCCTGTACCATCCATACCCTATCCTGTGCCAGGTCAGTTGTCCTTATGTGGACAATGACAGCAAGCTCCTTCCGTCTCCTGCCACACTAGTGATCCCCTGGATCCAGTCTTCACCCACCCAGGCCAAAGCAACAGGGAGGCACTTCACCTCCCTCTCCTGTCTCCCCAGCTTCCAATATATCCCTGTAACAAAAGAGTACCCGCTACTAGTTACTTCCTTCTTTGCTAGGGTCTCTTCTTCCATCTATCCTGGAGCCTCCCCTCTGAGGACCCTGAATTCCTCCTCCCTTCCCACTGCTGCAGGTGCCTCCGCCTGGCAGCCCCATCTGCCAATATGGTGATGTATACTCAAGGATGCAATAGAGGCACTAGCAGCACCACAGGCAGCTATTTTCAACTCAACTACTCGCTGTATATCCGAGTGGTCTCCAGGGACTGAGGACTGCTGGTGTGTTCCTCTGCATGAAAATGGAAGGAAGGATAAAGCAAGAAACTATAGACCAGTCTGCCTGATGTTTATAGTAGAGAGGGTAGTAGAACCATACTGAGAGAAAGACTGGTAGATTATTTTGATATAAATGGGTTGTAGAACAACAGGCAGCATAGGTACAAAGGGGAGGTCATGCCAAATACATCTAATAGAGTTCCCTAACTGGGTGATTTGGGCCACTGACAAAAGACAGGCAGTATACATACTGTACTTGGACTTCAGCAATGGCTTTGATTCAGTCTCCCACGGAGGGTGGTGAAGAAACTGAGAGACCTGCAGTGTATGAACAGATGGCAACATGGGTGGAAAGTTGACTAAGGAAGAGGATGTTGAGGGTAGTGGTAAATGGAGAAGTCTCAGATGTTAAGGAGCTGACAACTGGGGTACCACAGGGCTCAGTCCTTGGACCCACCCTCTTAACATACAACACTCATCTGTGACATAGGGTGGATGTGAGTGCAATATCTCTCTTCACAGATGACACTAAGATCTGCACAAGAGTAGATAGCGAAGTTAGGATTAGGACAATAAGGGAGAACTTGAGTAGGATAGAAAAATAATCTGGCAGCTGAGCTTTAATACAAACAAAAAAAGTGAGGTTATACACATTAAAAAAAGAGCAAAGAGTTTTGAGAACCCAATACCAGATGGGGAGTGGTATTGGAAAGTACAGCAGAAACAAGGGAACTGGAGGTAATTATATCTGGAAATGTAAAATCCACAACACAGTGCAACAAGGCAGTAGGGAAGGCAATCAGGATGCTGGGGTGCATAGGGAGGGTGAATCAGCAACAGATGAAGAGAAGCATTCCTTTCACTGTACAGATCTGGTGCACCCACACCGGAGTACTGTATACAAGGTTCTAGAGCCCATACCTATGAAAGGACTACAAGTGGGTGAGGCAGTGCAGAGAATGGTGACCCAAATGAACAAGGAATGGGAAAAGGCATGTGAGGAGAGACTGCAGGACCTTAACATATACATCCTAGAAACTAGAAGAGGTAGGGTGGACCTGATAGAGATACAAATACCTGCATTTGGTAAACAGGGTGGCTTGCAAAGACATATTTGTCCGAGTACAAACACAAGCACATGGGGAATTCAATGAAACTGGCCAGGGAAGATTCGAGAAGGACATCCACAAGCACTTTTCACAGAAAGGGTGATAGACAAGTGGAACAAACTGTCAGAGGAGGTGGTGATAGCCAAATTGGGTGAGGCCAGCACATGGTCTTAGTAAGACTGCAGAGGGCAAAGATGTAGGAAAGGTATAACCATTAGGGCCAATGTAGGATTTCAGGTAGGCTAGGCTGATTAGATGGGCTCCTTGGTCTTTTCTACTGTTATGTTATATGTTTCTATGCTTCTGTGTTTCCACAGGAAATAATGTAATTGACTGGAAAATGTCAAACAAAACAGGCTGGTGTTCCATAGAAAATGTAACACGGATCTGGGATCCGATATTATAAGAGTATATACAGTAATTAAGCAATAATGACCAAACATCTGGTCTTTCCTGGGGATTAAATGGAGGGAGGGTGGCCGAGGTGCAGATGAGGTCAACCCCGCCAGCCGGGCATTAATCCCAGGAAATGACTGAGTGAGGTCATTATTGCGATTATAAGTCTAATTGCAATAATGACACTATTTTTATAGATTTCTGTATTTGTCTTTGTTTTTTTTATGTGTTAGAGCATGCTGAGACTTCCACGTGCTGAGAGTGGTGCGTCTCCTAACGCCTTCAGCGATGGTAATATGGTGGCCTTCGAGGGATACTGTTTTTTGCTGCAGTTCCAGCAAGTTTTCTGGTATGCTGATCACTACTGCACCAAGTCTGTTACTGATAGTGTACACTGACAGTAGCAGCAAAAACAATTCTTATTTTGTCACCGCTACTGTCAGTGTACGGCATGCGATCAGCTGTGTGGTTGCCCTGCTGGTCACTTCTAAGAGATTTCAGACTGGCATGGCAGCCAATCAGTGAGATTGTTCTGCTCATGAAAAATTAATTAGTCTTATAATATATAATATATCATATATTATATGTAGAGAAATACTATTTATGATGTAATACATTTATTTGTTTCTATTTCAAATTAAACTTTTAACCGTTGTAATCTGTACAACATCCGAGTCACTGGTATAGGGTGCTAAAAAATAAATTTGTCTTGCCTTGCCTAGTATGTCTGAGCAGAGCAGGTGGATCCCCTGAGACTAAGCGTGCCCAATATTTTCTGTCCCAGGTGTTTCTTTTCATCTCAATTCCAGGCTCATCACCAAAACAAGCTATTATTGCATACACAGCCACATATCATCTATAACAAGTCACACCATGCCTACATCTGCTAGGGATGGCAGGAAATAGACCAAATGGACCTATCGGTTGTTTCTGTCTCATAAATCAAATGTTCCTGTGAAATCACATGCATGCAAACTGGGAAAATTGGATATTTGTTTTGTTTTTTAATTTAATGTACTTCATTGAATTTTAAGCAGAACATAGTTAAGTAACAATCAAAACAGTTACATAAACAAACTCCCCAAATAAAAAGCTTTTGGCAATGCCAAATGTTGCTTCTTATATGTGCTGTTTAGGTATTTGGAAGTGAAAGTACCATGCCTAAGAACTGTCATGGGCCCCCAGACTTCCACTGTGTCTTTCTGTTCAGTATTCACAGAAGAGGGGAGGAGAAAGGCCACAGCAGTACAGCAGTTGCAAAGGCTTGAAGAGGTGGACAACAGTCCATTCACAGGCAGAAGAATCCTGCAGGAGGTGACTAAATTGAAGGTGGACAAAGTGATGGAACCAGATGGCATACACCAAGGATATTAAAAGAACTGTGAAGGAGATAGCAGTACCTCTGGCAGCCATGTTCACGGAGTCATTCAACACAGGGGTGGTACCAGAGAGTTGGAGGAGGGTATATGTGGTCCCTCTATACAAATCCAGCAGTAGGGAGGAGAAGGGGAACTATAGGCTGGTCAGCCTCACCTCAGTAGTGGGAAGATCATGGAGACATTGTTTAAAGAAAGGATAGTGGGGTATCTAGAAGCCATCGGAGCCCAGGACCATAGGCAACATGGATGCACGAGGGGGGAGGTCATGTCAGACAAATCTAGTTGATCTCTTTGAATAGATGACAAAGGAAGTAAATCAGGGTGGGGCAATGGACAATGCTAACCTTGATTTAAGCAAAGCCTTTGACACCTGCCTCACATAGGAGGCTGATAAACTAGCTGAGTTGGTTGGGCATGGGGAAAGCATGGTAAAGTGGGTTAGAAATGGCACAACAGACAGGAGGCAGCGAGTGGTGGTAAATGAGGTGCAGTCTGGGGGTGACCAGTGGGTCCCACAGGGATTGGTTCTGAGGACAGTCCTGTTCAATGTCTTCATTAGAGACAGTGCAGAAGGGCTAAAGGGAAAGGTCTGCCTGTTTGCAGATGACACCAAGATCTGTAAGACAGTGGATACCCCAGAGTGGCTGGAGAAAATGAGGAGGGACCTGGGGAGCTTTGAAAATGGTCTGAGGACTGGCAACTGAAGTTTAATTCAATAAAGTGCAAAATTATGCACCTGTGAAACAGAAACCCTGGGGAAAGGTACAGGATGGGGGAGGGAGAGAGTTGCTGACAGTCACAAAGAAGGAAAGGGACCTGAGAGTTCTTATTTAGATGACCTGAAGATGTCAAAGTGGTAAGACAGCTGGGAGGGCTCAATGACATGCTAGGGTGCAGTAGGCAGTATCACCAGCATAAGGAGGGAGGTAGTGATGCCATTATAAAACCATGGTCAGGGTTTCACATGGAGTACTGTGTGCAGTTCTGGAGGTCGCACCTTCGTATGGATATTAACAGGCTGGAGATGGTCCAGAGAAGGTGAATGAGATGGTACAGAGCTTGCAACACAAGACTTACAGTATGAGGAGAAATTAAGGACCTCAATATGTACTCACTGGAAGAGAGGAGGGAAGGGGATAGGATAGAAACATTCAAGTACCTCAAGGGTATAAGTATAACTACTGAGAAGCAGGAGACAGCTGCTATAGACACGTTGCCAGCTTCTGTGTGATATTCTTTTGTTCTTATACATCTGTAATCTCCAGTATTTCAGTAACCACATGACCACACTGCCTTCTTTAGGCAATGTTATGCTGGTTGATGCCTGGTGTCAGATGGCAGACAGAGGGCTCACCAGATTGTGTTGCCATTTGGGAAACTTCATGAGTGTTCTTTACTGGTAAGCATTTTGGAAAGCTGGTATGCCCTCACAATTTTTATTATGATTTTATCTCCTTATGTCTGTCCCTTTGGTCCCTCATCCACACATCCCAACAGTCATCAGTGGCCACAGCTGCAGCCTCTTCTTGCCAAGATGGTGGGTGAGTAGCTGCCTTCACAGTCTATGAAGTCTGACATCTTTCAGTGCCACTTATTGGTCATTTTCCAACACAGGCGAGGCGCTGCCAGCCAAACTAACTCAGGACAAGCAGGTTTCAAAGTGAGGAAGAATCGGTGAGCAAAAATCAAGTACTCATTCAGATGTGGGTGTCGATTTTAAGATCAGCATACTGGTGTGGACACAGCAAATAGAACCCCAGCTCTTTAAGCAGCCTTATGAAGGGTAAAGGCTTATCAAAGCCCTGGTGTACTGTTTATTGTACTATAAGTGGGTTACATCTAATTAGATAATTTACTGTACCTTACATCTGGATGTAAGTAGGCCCAACATGAAATAAACACTGCACCTGAATGAACACATGATGCCATAGAAATGTAGAATTTGACAGCAGAAAAGGACCGCCAGCCCACCCAGTCTGGGCAAGTGTTCTCTACCTGCCTGTATATGTTACTGCATGTCTTATTCTGCCTGCATCCATCAGGACCTCCTTGTGAATGAGCTTGCTTAATGGATTTTTCCTGCAATGAACTGGAACCTACTCTACTTCCATAGCCATATTGATCTCCATTGACCCCTCCTCCCACTTTTTCTAATATACCCTATGTTTATCCCATGCATGCTTCATGTCCCCTTCCATTTTAGCTTCCACCACTTCTCCTGGCAGTCTGTTCAAGGCATCTACCACCCTTTCAGTAAATAAATATTTCTTCACATCTATCCTGAATGCCCCCTCCAGCTTCATTGTATGTCCCTTGAATTGGGTGCTCATCCTCATTTGAAAGAAACTCCCCAATTGTACTCTCTTTACCCCATGAGGTACTTTGTAGGTCTTGATCATGTCACTTCTCACCTCCTCTCTTCCAGAGTGTACATGCTGAGGTTCTTCAGCCTTTGCTTGTAGGGATTCCTGTGAACTTTCTGAACCATTTTAGTTGCCCTCCTGGAAAATCTCCACCTTATGTCCTTTCTGAAGTGTGGACTCTAAAACTGGACACAGTACTCCAGCTGGGAGTATACCAGGGAGTGATACCATGGCAGCACAACATCCTCCTCCTCCTACTGAGATGCCACTCCTTATGCATCCCAGAATCCAATTTGCCATGCCCATAGCCTTGTCACACTGTACTGCCACCTTGAGGTCCTCTGATATAATAACCCCAAGGACCCTTTCATGTCTAGTGAGTATCAGTACCTCCCCATCCTATACTCAGCATCGGGTTTCCAATGCCCTAGGTTACATGATTTTGCACTTGTTGGCATTGAAACCCCAAGTAAGTAAGAAATGGAATTGATTTGAAAGAATTGCAGGCTTTTAGCAGCTTTTCAGGGAGTGTGTATGTGTGTCTGTGTGTGTGTGGGGGCTCTGCTATTATAACTATTTGCTTATGATTTGTATAATGTGCAAACAGACTAACCCTGCTCCCCACTCCATGTGCTATATCAGCGATAAAGAGCCCAAATAGCACTGGGCCAAGCACTGAGCCCTGTGGCACCGCTTGTTCATTGGCTCTGGGTGCCGAGAGCCACCTCCCACCACCATCACTCTCTGCACCCTCCCTGTAACCAGTTCTCTATCCATTTAGTCAGACCACCTTCCACCTGTACCCCTCCTTCTCCTCAGTCTTCTCCTCCTTGGCCTGTCTCCCTCCTCCCGGTAGTCCACACTCTCTCCTCCTTATTCTTATCAGGTGGTGGTGCCTTCTGTATACACTCAGACAACTCTGCCCACCCCTTCCAGGGTTACTACACCTCCACCTTGTCTATATCTCAGGGCGTGAGCTCAAGGCTCCCTGTCCAGACATTTCTACCAAGCTCAGTCCTTTGCCCACCCTCCACTAGTTTAAATCCACCTTAGTAGAGATATACCTCTAATCCTGCCTTTTTTTTTTTTTTACATATTTTCTCCTTGGGCTACGGTCGGCTTAGTCATCCTGACCGACCCTCCCCCAGCCCTGGCCCTGATATCAGGCCAACCTGCTCACCTCCACGGATTACCCCCATTGCGGGGTGGTGAGGAGCTTCCCAATTCGACCCACCAGAGCAGGATATGGTTGAGAGGCGCCATTCAGGGGCAGGCAGCGGGAGTTGGAAGATCGTGCTGCCGACCATGGCCATTTCCACTTTTCCCTTTTGCAGAGTGCGGGTCTGCAATGGCGCTTAGGCACAGCATGCCAACATCCACACACTCTGCCCCCTTCACTACACCACTCTAGTAGTGCCCCGGTTGTCACCAGGGGTCACTACAGAGCGGTGGATCCTGTATCCTGCCCTGGGACAGGAGAGCAGTCCTCCGGACACTCAATCCTATCCTCTCCTACCAACCCTGGCGGCCCGGGCTTGCGTCCGGCCAGGTCGCCAAGCATGGTGTGAGGTGTGGCATCCGTGCCTCAACCCTCAGCGCCAGTGGGCTGGCAGTAATGCTGCCTTTATACTTCCCTCCCTTTCTGCTCCAGTGTACCCTGTCCGCTGCGTAAGTCACATTCCCCCAGATCCTACCCCAGTTAGTCACTAATCCAATAATGCTCTGTGGCACCAACCCTCAGCCACTCGTTGAACTCCCTCAAGCCTACCCTTCCTCCCCATGCTTGCACATGGTAACCGCAGTACCTCCAAGAATGCCAGCCAGTCCCCACCCCTCACACAGCTCGCCCAACTACTCACTCCCCTCACTACTTCCACAGTGTCCCCGCCAAGTCGTTTGTATCACATGCAGCAGTAGTAATGAGGTTTCTTCCTCCCTTGCTGCATGCTTGAGCAGTGCCTGCCCTGCCCCTCCTGCAGTCAACCTGGGGACAGCGTCAACCCCAAATAAGCTATGCCTTTCCCTTTCTGCCCCATCTCACCCATTTCAGTATAGAATCCCCAGGATGAGTACCCCCATCCCTTACCCCTTTCCTTTCTAATGCCCCTCCACCACCCCAGTATTCATTCTTCCCTGCCCCTACCCCGCCAGCTGTACCCTCTGTGACATCTGTATCTGTACCCCTACTTCCCCCTCACCCCTTTCTCTGCCTTATTCCTCCCATCCCCTTGAACCCCTTCCCAGCCTGACTACTTCCTACTGGGCTTCCCATGTCAACCTCCCCCTCCCTGCTGATTTCCAACCCCTCCTATCCCTGCTGTTGCCAATTTAGGGTCCCCATTCCCTTCTCTACCCCAATAGTGATGCCCCTCCTATCCTTCCCCTCTTCCTGTAGCCTTCTCTCCTCCAGTCACCACCCTCCTTCCTTACTAGCCCCTTTCTACCCTTTCTCGCCCTCAGCATCTCTTCCCTACCTGTTGCCATCCTCTCAGTGCAACCGCTTGTCCTCCCACTTCAGTATGTTCCTGCTCCTCCTCCAGCAGAGGCTAGAATCTATTCCTAGTTGATACCCCTCCTACATCTTTTCCATCAGTTTCCTCTCCTACTTGTCCTCCATGCCACCCTTGGTCTGTCCCTACCCGCAGCCATCTGCTTTCTCCCTGAACTCCTTGTGGTCTCTTCCTCCCCATCAGGAGGTCCCCTCGCCTTTTGGCATTCTTCCCTTCTCCTATGTTTTCTGTTAGTGCTTCTGATACTGGGGTCGGTTTCACTCCTAGTTGTTCTTCCTCCATCCCCCTTGCCATCCCCATCCCCCCAGGATACCTACCATACTCAGCTGCCCTGCCACTAAGACTCCTCCCTAACCTCCACAGTTCCTCCCTCAGACTAGCCAGTCATCTGCAGACCATACACCCTCCATCCTCCAAGCCCAGTTCAGGATAATGGTGGACCCACTAACTGTACACCCCACCACCCTTCCAAAGATGCCCGCCCTATTGACAAGTGGTACCTGGCCCATTTTGGCCCCATCTTATGTTAAAGGCTCTTACTCCCAGGTTCTGTACCCTACTACAACTGTTAGGGCCCCTATTTACTCAAATTCCTTTTCCTCCCCACACTAGTCCCCCTACTGACCCCTGCCAACCAGGTTAATTCAGTCTCAAATCTAATCTATTAGATACTGTATTACTGTAGCAATCTAAAGCCTTCTTGTCTTTTCACCCTCAGCTACCATACTTTCTGTTCTCAGCCCTCATATAGTTTAACTTAGCCCAGTTAGAAATCCTATTGCACTCCAAGTATTACTCAGCTCAGTTAGAGAAATAAACAGAACAAATAAATATGTATTATTACAGCACATAACAGTATAGCTCAGTACTTAGCTCAGTTAGAGAAATAAACAGAACAACTAAACCTGTATTATTACAGCAACCCAAAAGTATCCAGTCATTGTTTGTCTCCACCCAGAGACCCTTGCTGTAATATAGGCCAACAGAGGGACCCTGAGTGGAGGGTGGGCACTCTGGAAGTCCCGCAGAGCTCCACTGAGCTCTCTCATTCCCTCTCTCACTTGCTCATTCTATTTCTCCCGACGCTGCAGGTTGCCCTTTTGTACTGGGTTCCTGATTGCATTGACGCCTTTTTCTGCCCACAAAAGAAATTTGCAGCAGTCCTGACAGAGCTCTGTTGAGTTTGCTCACTCCCCTCTCTCACTCACTCATTCTATTTTTCCAAGCGCTGCAGGCTGCCCTTTTATACTGGGCTCCTGCCTCCGTTGGTGCCTTTTTCTGCCCACAAAGAAATCCGTAGCAGTCCCGACAGCTCCGATGAGCTCCTCTTCCCCTCTCTCACTCGCTCATTCCATTTCTCCTGGCACTGCAGACTGCCCTTTATACTGGGCTCCAGCCTGCATTGGCGCCTTTTCTGCCCACAAAGAAATCCGCAGCAGTCTTGGATAGAGCTCTGCGCCCGCCACTGCCCCTCTCTCACTCGCTATTCTGTGACTCCAGCGCTGCAGGCTGCCCTTGTACTGGGCCCTTGCCTGCATTGACACATTTTCTGCCCACAAAGAAATCTGCAGCAGTCCCAACAGAGCTCCGTTTAGCTCGCTCTCTCCTTCCCTCACATGCTTGTTCTGTTTCTCCCGGCGCTGCAGGTTGCACTTTGTACTGGGCTCCTGCCAGTGTTGGCACCTTTCTGCCCACAAAGAAATCTGCAGCAGTCCCAACAGAGCTCCGCTTTAGCTCGCTTACCTCCTTCCCTCACATGTTCGTTTTGTTTCTCCGCGCTGCAGGTTGCACTTTTGTACTGGGCCCTGCCAGTGTTGGCACCTTTTCTGCCCACAAAGAAATCTGCAACAGTCCCGACAGAGCTCAGTTGAGCTCGGTCCGCCTCTCTCACTGCTCGATCTTAATCTGTCCCAAACACTGATATCCCAAAGCGACTGTGCTATTCTGCACCAGAAGCGAAAACACATTTTGGCCAGGACATGAAAAATGACAGCTGTACTGTTCATAAGGAGGTGTGAAAAATGGCAGTGTTGAAAATCTGGCATGACAATATTACTAATTTGCAAGTTACAAGGCTGCGTGGAAACTGCGCAACGCACTCGTAACACAGTCATTTTATGGACTTTCATCACAAAATTTTCAACATAGGCATTTTAGGACCTCTGCTCATGAATAGTGTCACTGTGATTTTCTTAAATGTGTCCCGAACACTGATTTCCTTCAGCGGCCGGAGCTATTCTAGGCTGGAAGTGCAAACACATTTCAGTCAGGATGTGAAAATGACAGCTATACTGTTCATAAGGAGGTATGGAAAAATGCCAGTGTTGAAAATCAGGAGGAAAATATTGCAAATTGCGAAGTTACATGCGTGCATATAGTAACTGCACATACGCAGCGTCAAAACAGTCATCTTTTGGATTTTTTCCACCAAATTTGCAACTTAGACTTTTGAGAGCCCATCTCATGAACACTGGCACTGTCATTTTGTTAACTGGTCCCAAAGGTGATTCCGCCAGTGACCACCAAATCACCTTTCGGGACCAATAACACCATGACAGTGGCTGAATTCATGAGGAGGAGTCCCAATAACTCCATATTGAAAATCTGGTACCAAAATTCCCAAAATGCCTGAGATATGCACCAAAGTTGAAAAACCCTATTTATGCCATTATACAGCTCACTGGCATTTCTTCAGTTCAGCGGTCAGCTTTCAAGAGTGAAGACGTGTTTCGGTCCACTGAAGATTGTCACGCTGGGCTCCAGAGGTAAGTATTGGGTGAGGGAGGTGTGGGGGAGCAGGGCACGAGAGGGTGGGGGCAGGTTGGGTGGGGCCACAGACTCAACGAGGGACCATTTTCTTGTTTACAGGGTTAAAAAAACATTGTAGGATTTTTATTTTTTCAGGGACATTTGTGCCACCTGAGTGGTTTGGGGTGGGCTTTAGCTGCCGGGGAGTGGGCACCCCTTCGGCACATACGAGAAGAAGAGGTGGGAGAGCCGAGAGATGGGCACCTCAGCAGACAAAACACTGGGCGGGGACATTATGCAATTTCAATGGGGAAGGGGATCAGCTACGGGGATTGGGCGCCCGTCAGCAAAGAAAGAGGGGTGGCATGATGCCAAGGAGATTGGGCACCCTCGCATACAGCAGAAACTTGGGGTGGGGACATTATGTCCGATGGGGACTGGGTTCCCCATTGGCAAACTGGGTCAAGGCATGTAAGGTCGACCCTGCAATGATGGTCACTCCCTTCTTGCAGCGGAATGGCTGATGCTGCAATGATGAGGCGGCCCCTGATTGCAGTGGCTGAAATGTTTCAAGGGTGGTGACATGCTGGCTGAACTAGTGTCAGCAGCAGCGTGCCACCCATTGGGGAAAGTTTTTCAAGCCTCAAAAAGGCAGTCAGGCATTAGCCACAACAGTGCCGCACCTCCACAACCTGCTTCTGCAGCAAGCTGCATAGCGTTTCTTGTGCATGTGTGTAATAAACATAAAAAGAATAACATAACTCACCAGTAGCCATCGAATGAAGGGGAGGGTTCATGTTTAAAGAAGATGTATGAGTGAGATATACCAGTTACTTTCCAAGTATTCTGAACATAACACTGGGAAGTCCAGCAAGCATATTATCAGTCAGCAGAGAAGAGGCCAATGCTCCACAGCCAGCAATGCAAATATGCAGACTAGTGTACCATTTTGAAAAATAATCAAGAATGAAAGGCTGGGGACATTCTAGAGGGGCATACCCTCTCTGCTTGGTGGGGGCTGGAGGGGTGTAAGCATGAAGCATAGACACAGATTTTACCACAGATACAGTTTGGCACGTGGCTTCTGTCACAGTCTCCCCAACCCCTGCTATCTGGAATCTGCACTCCTGCTCTTAAACTCCCCTCCAGCATAACAGCTGATTCCAAATACGTACAAATCTACAGACTCAGCCATTACTTTGAGGTGGGTGAGGAGGTGTTGTCAGTAATAGCATAGGCTTCTATGCCCTGAAGAGCTGCTGGCTAGGAAGGCCATGGCTGCTGCTATAGAGATCCAGAAGCTGATCTTCAGAGAGTGGCCATTCTTGTGATTGGTGGGACTGCTGGGAGCCTTGTTTTCAGTGCCAGCCACAGACAGCTGCCATAGAGGAGCATAAGCGGTTGTTTGCCAGGATAGTGAATGAGCTCCCAGATGATGCCAGGGCTGCAGGACATCCTATGCTGTGGCTGTGAGAGCAAGGCCAAGGGACAGCTGCTCCTTTCTTCGCTAGGCTCTCTTCTTTTCTGAGATCAGCCACTTAGTGCTGGGGTCCAGGATTCTATAGTCCGAGGAAGAGGTATGGGTTGCAGGCCAGTGCAAGGCCTGCACACATCCAGTTGACTGGCAGGGAGGAAGTGTCAATCTCCTGCAGGGCTAGTTCAGCCTTATTTTTAAATATCAGTGTGTGATCATCGTTTCTGATGAGGTACAGCCCAGTTTTCAAGATGTAGTGTTCTGCCATGACAGGAATCTCAATGGAGTGGGAACTCCACTCTGTGTAAGGCAGAGCAGGGCAGGGCAGGGCAGGGCAGGATACCTTAGCGAGGAAAGGAGGCCGAGCTGTGCAAATATTTTTTAACAGTGCAGAAGGCTTTGCATTTTTGACAACTGTACAGAGTAGTCATTGAAAATTTGTGTATGTTTACCTGACAACTCTGAAGGCCCTTCTCCCAGGCAAGACAAAGGATGTCTTCCTTATGGGAATAAAAAAAAACTACATCAAGATGGGCTATGGTCTCTCTCCTGGCTTTGGTGGGCAGCCAGAAATAGTGGGCTTGGTCCTTCTGTATGAGGCCCTCCCTTGAAGTTGTGAGCAGGATGGACAAAACTATTTGAAGAAAGCTGAACAGATCATTCTTTTCCACTTGTGCTGAAAAACCTACACACCAGAGGTTTTTCCTTTGCTTTGATTTTCAAGGTCCTCAACTTGGGCCCATAGCTGATGGATTGTGTAGGACTGCTTGCAGATCTGAGCCATAAGCATTTCTCCCATCTCCTCAGCCCAGGCAATGCTGTTCTCAGTGATGGAGACCGAGCCCCAAGTTCAGCCACATCTTGATTATCTGGTTTGAAATCTGCAGAAACACTTCTTCAATGGGGTTCCATGTTAAAACAGTGCCAGCAAAATGTCGTGGACAAACAATAGCGAGAGAAAACAGCAAAAACAAAACTACGACCAGCAAAACAGCATGGATCAAAAGTCAAAACCACTGACCTGATTCACTGACCAGGTCTCCAGCTGTGCAAGGGAGGGATGGAACTTAGAGGAGAGCAAGTGGGGGAGGGCAGATTCAGGGGCATATGTGGGGACAATGGGGAGTGAGCGATCGCATGAAAATCAAGAAGTGCATGCAGTGACTTTCTGCAGGGGGCTCTTTCCCCACACCCCTTAATAATTTTAATCATCACCAGGAGGAATGCAACTCAGGAGGGTAATATTGAACTCAAAGCAAATGTTAAAAAAAAAAAGCAGGTGATCACAGGTATCGAACACAGGCCTGCCAAGGAGTAGCAAGCACAAACAGGTGGCATCTTTAACCACTACGTAATGCTGCCAGCACAGCTTCTGCCACCCACCCACCAGCTTACATTGCTGTTTTTCATGCTCTGTTACTTAACTCGCTCATATTTATTCGCTATCTTGACGAGATGTCCTTCAATGGGTATATGCAACAAAAGTGAGGTGTTATGCTTGTGCAACACACTGGATGAGAGTTTAATTGTATGACTGAGTTGTTTGATGATTACACGTGGATACTTTGGCCATTTGTGCTCTCTGTCACCAGTGGGACTATCACCCTGTTGAGGTACCATGAAGGCAAAGGAACCCTCCTGTGGATGGTTCTGCCCCTAGAGGTGCCATGGGAACATAATTCCCTCAAGCTAAAGGTACCGTGGGACAGAGCCCAAAAGAACTGTAAAGCAGGTGCTGCAAACACAGACCAATTGGGGTGACATGTATTTATTTATTTACAATTTTGGAGAATACCTTAGAGCACAGGTGCTCTTTTACAAAACTCCACGTGAGTAACAGATTACAAAGCAACGTAACAAATACAGTAAACGAGTTCCAGTGGAATGAAGTCAAATGAGTACAAATATAGTCAACAAGTACAAATTAATAGGCTGGATCAGTTGCATAGAAAGGCAGATAGACAGACTCAGTGTAGAACAAGCATTGTAGTAGTACACGGCCTCAGAGCCAGAGTCTGACACAGTTCAAACAGTATACCGGAAGGGACTTTAGTTAGGAGGATTAGCAGTTCCAGTTGCATTGAACTGTTTAATGCTCTCTTAAACTGGTCAAATGTAGGTAGATCGAAGCACGGTATCAGACAGCTCATTTAACCAGCCTGCAGCTCTAACTGTGAATGAACACTTGCCTAGCTATGTATGGCAGAAAGGCAGTTCAAGGGCATTCCAGCCATGCTCCTGGTGTTGCAGAGATTGGCAACAAGGTGGAAGCAGTGAATTAGGGCTGGGGAGAGAGGCCCAGTAGCACTTTCCTGGCTAGCAGGCATGTCTGGAAAGTAATACTGCTAGGTAAGGGTAACCAATTCATTTGAGTTTAGAGGGCACAGATATGGATGCACTTGTCAGCCCCAAGCACAAATGACAAGCCTTATTGCGGATCAGAGTTATTCTGCTGACAATTGCGTTGCAGGCAGTTGTGTAGAACAGGAGGCCATAGTCAACTAGTGGCAGTATTGAGCTTGCCACTGTGAGGCATCTGGCATCAGCAGTAAGGTTGACCCAGTTACTGAACAAGGTTCCTAATCTTTGATTTACCATGGACACAAGGTAGTCAATGTGGTGATCAAAGACAAGGTATTATCCAGGATCCCCTATGGTATTTGAAGGATTCCACCTGTTCAAGTATACAGTATGTCCCAGGTCATTGCGGATGACAAGGGTGGGCTATCTTTTTCTTCATTTGTGGGCTCATGAAGAGCATTGTCATAGTTTTCTTTGCAATTAAGAACCAGTCTGTCTTGGAAGAACCATTTTCAAGGACCTCAGAACTACCCGGAGGACGGAGGTAAGACTGCCAAGGTTAAGGTTCTTGGAAAGATAACAGCATCATCTGCAAAGAGAAGTACATTTGCAGACTGACAGGCATCAGGCAGGTAGTTTATGAATAAGTCAAATGGCAGGGGACCCAGAATGGAGCCCTAGGGAACACCAGTGGATACATTCCAAACATCAGACAAGGAGCCATCTATCTTAATGCACTGAGTGTGATTAGTATGATAACTCTGGAACCAGGTGATTGTATCCTGTGACAGGCCTAGACCATGGAATTTGTAAGAAGAGCTTATGACTGACCAAGTCAAAGGCTTTTGACAAGTTGATATAGATGGTGCCAGCCTTGTCTCCATTGTCAAGGGTCTCAAGAACAAAATTGGAATACTCAGTTACTGCTGAATTGGTGCTTGTTTTTCAAAAATCCATGCTGTTGGGGACACCATATTTTATATTGTTCAAGATATGAAATAAATTGATCAGACACTATTCTCTAGGGCTTTTGATGGGGGCATAGAAATTGGCCTGTAATCAGAAAGTTTAGAATGGTCACTACTTGTAAAACTGGTATACCCAGCATGGATTTCCACTTTTAGGGACTAGGAGTACTGCTGAGAGAAGCTGAACATTTTGGAAATGGGGTAGGAGAGTTCTCAACTACCAGGACAAATATCCTCATATCAATTGAATCACCTCCTATTCTGGTTTTACCAAGCACCTTCTCATACAATTAGCATCTCTCACTGAGACAGTTTTAAAATAGAATTTAGGATAACCTGACTCTGGTCCAGTGGTGGCATGCCAACAAGACCAGGGCCTCCACTGGAGGGTAGGGTTATCTCAGTGGGAACAACAGAGATAAGGTCAGTGACATAGCTGAAAACTGGTGATGACTGATAGCAGACAGAGGCATTACTTTCACAGGAAAGAAGGAAAGGCAGGATTGTAATATGATAAAAAAGTGAGCCAGCATCCAACACTAACTCATAGCAGGAATCCTACTACTAAAGTAAAGCCTACAATTAAATATATAGCTACTTCATGTTCTTTTGGCATGCGGGTGGGGGCCCTGTGGTGGAAATCTCTGGGGATTCATGGGGATCCATGGCCTTTGCCACCACCCCTTCAGACGGGGTAATTATTAAATATGACAGCTCAGATTTTCTAATTTGGAATTCAATTCATGGGATATTTTGGAGGATAAATCTCACTTTTATTTCTCTAGTAGGATGATGTTGTAGGGTTCTGTGAGTCGATCTCTGCAGCTAAAGGAAGTTCTTCTACAAAGGAGGCTCACTTCTTAAAGTATGGAATTAGATGGTGGAGACTGCTGAAAGGCTAGCATCCAGCCTTAAGACCATGAAGAGGCCTAACCTACAGTAAACATGAAACTAAAGGAAAGGCATGTGGAAGGAGACTAGGTGGCTCTTGAGTAGATGCAGGAGAATAAAGATATTGCTGATGTGGTCTGCACAGCTAATGGAACCCATGTGGGCTTAAGTATCTACCCTATGGCAGCTGAAGTCTTTAGTGCTACACCATGAGATGCTGATGAATGAGGATCTGCATGGCTAAAGCTTCCCTGAAGTGTTGGACCTTACCACTCAGTGGGACTGCTGAAAGGCACCACAGGAGACAAGCAGCCAACAGAGGAGGATTCTTGCCTGAGACAAGGGACTTACCCTCAAAATGGGGACATCAAGGAAGCAAATGAGTAAGTCTAGCTACAGGGCAAGCTGTGAGGAAAGATTTCGAATATGATGACTGCCAGTATAAATGCATTCATGGAGCCTGATGGCAAGAAGGTGGGAATTAAACTGATTCAGGTGATGACTGCTGAATGAATGACTGATATGATTGAGACCGACTGACTGAATAATGACTTCTGAAATGAATGACTGGTATTGATTGAAAGTGAAATGACTGAAAGTGTACCAAAAATTTGAATGCATAACTGTGACAGTGTAAATACTACACTGGGAAACAAGAGATTAACCTTTGTTTGAGGCTGAGGAAATGCAGGAATGCAACATGAACAGGCAAGGGTGGTGTCTCCTCAGGTGTTGCTAATTAGAGGGATTGCTGAAAGGCAGAAAGAATCCAACAAGGAGTTAGCTAGAAGGTGGAAACTGCTGCAGGCAGAGACTCTAGGTAGAGAACCCTGCAAGATGGAGGGTGGAATGTGAGACAGGAACCAGAGCAGAAAGCCAAGGAGAATGATTAAGGATTGGAGAGCCTTTGGGAAAAAGTTGAAACCTGCTGCTGAGAAACAGACCATTTCTAGAGCAGAGAGTCCTGAGGTAAAGGATCAGTCTAGCCAGCTGGGCCAAAAACAGTGAGTGGAATGTACTGCTGATAACAGCCTACAAATAAGGTAAAAAGGAAAACTGTCTGTGTTTTATTTGAGACTGTGCATTCAAAACTGCTGGCCCACAAATCGCTTTGTTTTGTTTGAGACTGTATATTGAATAAACTGCTGGTACACATAGGTGGTTCAAATATTCCTTTGTCAAGTCAGTCTGAAAGAACTGTTTTGTGTTAATCTTTATGTTACCTGACCAGGCTGGGAAGTTGAACTGACTGAATATGATTTTCTGGAGCAACAACTTAGATTTGAAGCAATAAAAGTACATTTTGTTCTGTGAACTTTAAACCCAGAGTGTTGCATTTCCATCTACCATAGTCCAGCTTGTCACACATGGCATCAGAAGTGGATTTGAACCCCTGCTGGAGTGAGCAGGACTAGTTACATTCAGAAAAATGAATATGGGAAATTGCTGAAGTTCCTTGCTGAACAACAACAGGCTTTCAGGCAGCTGGCACAGGAGTAGCAGGAGGTACAACAGCGGGCACAACAAGCACAAGAGGCTCAGCAACACCAGGTGCTCACCCAGCTGGCTCAGCAGCAGCAGAAGGCACAACAATGGCCCAACAAGCACAACAGGAGGCACAACAGCAGTTTCTTATACAGCTGGGGCAACAACAACAGCAGTTCCTGCAGTCATTGGTGCAACAGCTGCAACAAGATCCTACTGATGAGGCTGGTCTGGCTATCATGGGGCCAGGGGTTCCTAGGATGAACGTCATGCTGACCAAAATGACATCTCAGGTTGATCCTGAGGCCTTCCTGGTAACATTTGAGTGAGTGGTGAAAGCTGCTGGATGGCCCAGACCCAGTGGGCTGTCCGCCTTGCCCTTGTCTGACCAGGGAAGCCCAAGCAGCCTATCAGGCTATGGACAATGCCACAGCTGGGGAGTACACAGAGGGTGAAAGCAGCAAACCTGGACCGCCCTAGGCATCAATGCAGAAAGTTACCAATGGAGGCTCCAGGAGCTTCAAATTTGCAGCAGGTGCACAACCTAGAGTGGTGGGACAACAACTGCAGGACCCTGTGTTGGCATTGGCTAAAACCTGAGGACACAGTGGCCCCAAGGTGGCTGAGTTAATCATCTTGGAACAATTTCTGAACATTCTGCCCCTGAATTCAGAGCTGGGTCCACAAACAGAATAGCACCATGATAGCAGAGGCCATGCAGATCTCAGAACAAGTGTTGGATGCTGAACCTCCTCCCACCCCATGATCCAGTTTATAAGGGCCACCTGAGAAGATGGGGAATTGTCCCGTGAGCCAGACTGAAGGAATATTGGCTGAAATGTGAAGGGACCTTGGGCATGTAGGGAGGGGGTTATGGGCCAAATAAGGGTCAGACTCTGGGAAAGATGACAACCCAGAGGCCCAGGGAGACATTTCCTGAGGGTCCACTGCCTAAACCCGAGGCTCACCCCATAGCCGAGACACAGGGGCATGTTCCTCATGGGACAGAAGGGTCACTTTGTAAAGAACTGCCCCACATGGACTGTACCTTCATAGACTGCAGGTTTACAGATGTGTATTCACTGTAGAGTGGGGGTGGGGGCCTGAATCCTGAAATTGCATGATTCCTGTTGAGGTAGAAGGATAGAGATGGAGGCCTGTGGACTCAGGGAGCTGCCAGAGCCTAGTCAGGGCAGCCCTTGTGAACCCCTGATGCTGGCAGGACCAGAACCCCATCCCTATCCAATGTGCTCATGGGGATGTAAAGGCTTACCCTGGTACTATGGTTACACTTACTCTGGGGCCAAACAGAGACTATAAATGTGGGGTTGCCCTGGGTTACCCTATCTAGTGTTACCGGGAGAGATTGGAAATGGTTTGATGACTTATGGAAAGCAGACTTATCTTTGGTAACTACCCGTCTCAGGTGTGAAGGGAGGGGGCTAGCCACCTGAAACTGGTGGAAGTTTTCCTTTCCTGGACCTAGGGATTTTAACGCCAGACAAGAACCCACAAGTCTAAGACAGAACGTAGGATAGCAAAGGAAAGGGGTCCCAAAGGGGTAGGTGCCCAGGAGAGAGGTGAAGCAAAGGCAAAAGTGGGTCCAGTTCCACAGCCCAACCCTAACGCTGACCCATCTAACCCAGCCCTGGAGGGCCGTCCCTATCAGATCAAGAAGTATTAAAGCACTGGCTGGACACTGCCAAAGAACAACGGGCCGATGGTATACTAGTCAGTTATACACCCAGTTGGCTGTCAGGGAAGTGGTAGATGAGAATCGAGTAGCACGCTCTCCTCATTTTGAGTTACAATGGGGTATCCTGTATCTAGTGAGTAAGGAGGCCCAGACAGGGCTACCCGGTATCAGTTGCTAATCCCTCAAGTCTTTCAGGGGAATTACTCTGCCTCACCCACTCTATTCCTGTGGCAGGGCACTGTGGGTAGAGAATACATTAACCCGACTGTTGCCTCGATTCTTTTGGCGGGCATCTATCAACATGTTAAAGATTATTATGCATCTTGTTCCAAGTGCTAGTTAGTAGCTCCAAAGAACAATCCAAGGGCCCTTTAGTACCCTTACTTGTTATGGAGGCACCTTTTGACCAGATTGGGGTTGATATAGTGGGACCCCTGGAAAAGAGTGCAGGGGGTACTAATACATTCTGATGATTTTAGACTATGCTAGTCGTAACCCAAGGTCATCCCGATATGAAGCATTTCAGCCAAAATTGTAACCGGGAGCTATTAAAGGTCTTTAGTTATAGGGAATACTGAAGGAAATGTTGACTGACCAGGAACTAACTTCATGTCCCACCTGACTCAGGAGGTTTGTACTTTATTGGGAATCATCTCCATAAGGACCTCGATCTACTATCCCCAGATGGATGGCCTCATGAAACGATTCAACAAAACCCTTGAAACGATGCTTGAAAGTTCATAACCACTGAGGTCAGGGACTGGGATAAGTTATTTCCCTACTGATGTTCACAATGTGGGAGATCTCTCAAGCTTCTACAGGGTTTGCTCCTTTGAACTCCTCTATGGGCTCCACCCATGAGGTGTTCTTGATGTAGTAAAGGAGATGTGGGAGAAACCCAACTCCAAGACTGAAAATGTGGTGCAATGTGTCCTGCAATTGAAGTAAAGATTAGATCGGTGGGGAAATTTGCCTGAGAAAATCTGGTGAAGGCTCAACAAAGACAAGAGTACTACTATAATCTGGGAGCCTGGTTGAGGGAATATAAACCAGGGGATCAGGTACTAGTTTTGTTGCCGAGCAGCCAGAATAAGCTTCTAGCTAAATGGAAGTGGCTTTATGAAGTTACCTGGAGGGTGGGCCCAGTTGACTATGAAGTTTGCCAGCCAGAGGGGCCAAAATAGATCCAGATCTACCATGTCAAATTGCTGAAATTCTGGAACCAGAGGGATAGCCTATTGATTTCCCCTGAACCAGACACAGTGGATCTGGGACCCCAAGTACCGGATGACAATCTGGGAATACAAGTCCCAATGGGAGAACAACTGTCTCACAAAGAGAAACAGCAACTAAGAGAGTTGGTAAGCCAGTTTTGGATGTTTTTCCTTCCTCCTGTGGACAACCCATATGATAGCTCATCATATAGAAACAGAGCCAGGGAGAAGGTGTGGCCATGACCATTATCACTTGCCAGAAGCCGTGTCGAGGCACTGTTAAAAAGGAGTCACAGGACATGCTAGAGTTTGGGGTGATTGAGGAATCCAGCAGTGATTGGTGTAGCCCCATAGTGTTAGTACCAAAAGAAGGTGGGGCTACCTGCTCTGTATTGATTTTCACAGGGGCAATGCCATCCCGAAGTTCGATGCCTACTCCATGCCCTGGGTGGACAAACTGTTGGATAGACTAGGGAAGCCAAGTACATCACTTACTTTGGACCTAATAAAAGGGTACTGGCAAATCCATTTGACCCCAGAGTCTAGGGAAAGACAACATTTGCTACCCCTTATGGCTATACCAGTTCCGTACCATGCCTTTCAACTTACATGGGGCACCTGCAGCCTTTCAAAGGCTCATGAATTGCTTGCTGCAACTCTATGCCCACTCATGCAGCTGCTTACCTAGATGACGTGGTGATCCACAGCACTGATTGGGTGTCCCATGTATCCAAGGTGGCAGCTGTACTACAGTCCTTATGAGAAGCAGGGCTGACAGCCAATCCAGTGAAGTGTGCTTTGGCCAAAGCTGAAATTAAGTACTTAGGGTACTGTATAGGCAATGGACAGGTGAGACCCTTGGTCAGTAAGGTCCAAGCTATAGCAGGGTGCCCAGTACCCACCACAAAACCCAGGTGAGGACCTTCTTAGGATTGGCAAGGTATTACTGCCGGTTCATACTGCACTTTCTACCCTTGCCAGCCACCTTACAGACCTCACCCGGAATATGCCCCAAGTAAGTTCCAATGGTCAGAGGAGGTGACCAGGCCTCACACAACTCAAAGTGACACTGTGCAGAGAGCCAGTATTATGCAGTCCTGACTTCAACAGGACCTTTATCCTGCAGACTGATGCCTCTGAAGTTGGGCTAGGAGCTGTGCTCTCCCAGGAGTTTGAGGGGAGGAATATCCTATCCTCTACCTCAGTTGAAAACTCTTTCCTGGGAAAAACTATGCAGTGATAGAGAAAGAGTGTCTTGCAGTCAAGTGGGCTGTGGACGGCCTCTGCTACTACCTGCATGGCAGTCCATTTATCCTGGTCACAGATCATGCCCCTCTGAGGTGGCTACAGGTGATGAAGGAAGACAACCCCACATCACCAGGTGGTACTTGACCCTCCAGCCATTTTCCTTCATGGTGCACCACTGGACCGGGACCCAGAATGGAAAACGGACTTCCTGTCACAGGAGGGAATGGTCAGGGGCTGACCAACTGTGCCTTTGCACAAGGGGGGTATGTGACAGTGTAAACACTACACTGGGAAACAAGAGGTTAACCTCTTATTTGAGGCTGAGGAAATACAGGCAATGCAACATGAACAGGCAAGAGGAGGCCTCCTCAGTTGTTGCTAATTAGAGGATTGCTGAAAGGCAGAGAGAATCCAGCAATAAGTTAGTTAGAAGGTGGAAACTGCTGCAGGGAGCAGAGTCTTCTAAGCAGAGAACCCTGCAAGATGGAGGGTGGAATTTGAGACAGGAACCAGAGCAGAAAGCAAAGGAGAATGATTAAGGATTGAGAGAGCCTTTGGGAAAAAGCTGAAACCTGCTGTTGAGAAACAGACCATTTCTAGAGCAGAAAGTCCTGAGTTAAAGAATCAGTTTAGCCAGCTGGGCAAAACAGTAAGTGGAATGTACTGTGATAACAGCCTACAAATAAGGCAAAAGGGATAACTGCCTGTGTTTTATTTGAGACTGTGCATTCAAAACTGCTGGCCCACAAACCGTTTGTTTTGTTTGAGACTGTATATTGAACAAACTGCTGGCCCACATAGGTGGTTCAAAGATTCCTTTGTCAAGTCAGCCTGAAAGAACTGTTTCATGTTAATCTTTATGTTACTTGACCAGGCTGGAGAAGTTGAACTGACTGATTATGCTTTTCTGGAGCAACAATTTACATTTGAAGCAATAAAGTACATTTTGTTCTGTTTACTTTAAACCCAGTGTGTTGCCTCTCCATCTACCATAATCCAGCTTGTCACAATAACAAAGGTCAAAACCATAGGTAAAACTCAGCCATAAGCAGGAAAAGCACCACTTAAATCCCAAGAGCGAAGTTCAAAGGGTTTAACAAGGTATCACACACTGAGGCTGTTTTAAAAAAAAAAAAGTATTGCATCCACACATGATTTCTTTTGTTAGAATTTACTGGCTTGCAGTGTTTATCAACATTGCTAGATATCATTTTTCACAAACTGCTTGTTTGAACCAAGATTCATAGACAGCTTGTTTATTAAACTTCAGTATATTAAACTAGAAAAACCAGAGCAGTAACAGAGGAGAAAACAGCAAGGGAGGGTAAAAGAGGGACATAAAATTATTTCGGTATGTGGTGACAGGACGAGAAGCAGGCAAGGGATTCTGAGACTTAAGGATAAGGGATACACCAGGTGAGGGAATGAGAAAAGGCGACCTGCTAAATGAATACTTTATGTCAGTATTCATGGTCAAGAAAGAAGGGAGTGGGCTGGACTTACAGCAAAGGGGGAGACTAAGAAAGGAGGTGGACACCAGCCCTTTCATGGACAGTAGAGTATTAGAGGAGCTGGGGAAAATAAAACTGATAAAGCTATGGGACCAGATCAAGTCCATCCCAGGGTACTAAAGGAATTAAAGGAGGAACTGGTGGCACCTCTTGCAAAGCTGTTCAATCTATCTCTTGAAGTGAGGAGGGTCCCAGGGGACTGGAAGCAAGTGGAGGTGGTGCGGCTTCACAAAGGTTGGGGAAAGGATGAGCCAGGCAACTACTGCCCAGTTGGTCTTACCTCTGTGGTAGGAAAATTGATGGAAACATTCATAAAGGAAAGACTAATATGGCACCTAGAGGAAGAGGGCCTCATTGATGACAGCCAGGTGGATTCACTGGTGGTAGGTCATGCCAGACCAACCTGATGGACTTCTTCAAGGGTGTTATGGAGGTGTATGATTGGGGGCAGTGGATGTGGCCTACCTGGATTTCAGGAAGGCATCTGACTCCGTTCCCCACAGAAGGTTGGTAAGCAAGCTAAGAAGTTTGGGGTGGGATGCAAGCTGACAAACTGGCTGGAAGATTGGGGTGCACTCCAGGAAACAAGGGTGACTAGTGGGGTTCCACAGGGATCGGTGTTGGGACCCATATTGTTTAACGATATGTAGGGGACTTAGCAGAGGATCTAAATGGAAACTGTCTGTTTGTGGACAACACTAACATCTAAAACAGAGTGGCACTCTGGGTGTGTGTGGAGAAAATGGGGCAAGAGCTGGCTAAGCTGGAGGAGGGTGGAAAGGTGGCAGCTTCAATTCAATGCAAAAATGTAAGATAATGCACATAGGCTTCAGCAACCCCAGGGCTACATACTGGCTTGGGGAGCCACTGCAGGTTACGGAGCTAGAAAAGGACCTGGGAATTTGGATTTCAGACACCCTAAAAGATTAGATATCAGTGCGTCGGGCAGCAGGAAAAGCAACAAGAATGCTGGCATACATAGGGATGGGCTTCAAAAGTAGGAAGAGGGCGATAATGCCACTCTACAAAGACCTGGTCAGACCACAGCTGGAGTATGGCATGCAGTTCTGGAGGCTGCACTTGCAAGGAGACAAGGATAGGCTGGAGAGGGTCCAGGGAGGGCAACAAAATGGTCCAGGGATGCATGGGAGGCCATATGAGGAAAGGCTGGAAGAATTTGGTCTGTACACACTGGAAATAAGAAGAGAAAGGAGATATGGTGGAAACCCTCAAGTATCTGAAGGAATTAACAAAGCGAGGCGGTAGCCTCTTAAGGCTGAGCAAAACACAACCACCAGAGGTCATGCATTCAAGCTGGAATGGGGTAGGATTGGGGAACGTGGGGGCATTATTTCTCAGAGAGGATGATAGGTCCATGGAACAGATTACCTGAATGGGTTGTAGGGGTGGATACAGTGGACAAGTTCAAAGAGCATGGGACAGCTATTTGGGCCTAAACAGAAAAGGAGGGTAGTACAGAGATGTAAATGGTAGAAGGGTGGGAGGGCATGGGCCATTTTTGGGCAGACTAGATGGGCCAATTGGTCCTTTTCTGCCAGCAGGATTCTATGATTCTATGATTAAAGTCATGTTTTAGACAGTACGGATTTAACAAGATGAAAGGAACAAGCTGACTTCATGGAATGAGCAGTGCTGGAGAGGTGCGGATAAAAGGTGAGTGAACATGCCACACTGTCTTGAGCGAGCGACAGGTGTGGGGTGGGTTAGCACAGCACATAAACAACAGAGGCTTAAAAGAGTGCTTTATTACTAAAATAGTAAGTGACTCACTTGAAAACAGTTTTTAAACATGTGGTAGTATTTCAACATGTATGCAAACTAGAACTCAGAGTGATACCAACCTATTATCCAGATATAATGGAGCTCTGTAATAACGGTAACTTGCTGATATCACTGAAGATGGTTATTAAGGCTTTTGAAACGTGGTTAGCAGATTGATAAACACTGCAACCAGTTTGTATATATATTTATGCAATAGAGGTGGACATAAAAGGAGTGTGATAAATCCATTTATCTGAGTAACTGTTTGTATAAATTTCATTTATATACACAGTTACTCATTTATCTGCATGAGTTCCTACCTCAAATCCTCCCACCCCACCTGGTCGTCACTACTTTCACCCACTTTCGCTACATGCACACAGACGCAACTCCCCCAGCATCTCAGACCCTGCAAAACAAACAATGCTGCATATGAATCAAAGGAGAAAGGCTTGTTTTAAGACCAGTAATTGAAAAGAGTAGAAACATTTCAGTACTGTTTCAATCAATCAATCAAAATCTTTATTTATCCAGGCGAACATCATTGAGCAGAGCTCTTTTGCAAGATGGACCTGGTTAGGATAGACTGATACATATGTATTTATATGACCAGACAAAGTTTAACATATGGTATACAATTTACAAAGCAACATACAACAAACATTAATAGGCAACAGCTTACATTATTTACAGATATAACATATCTACAAAAGGATGTTGCGGTGATAACAGCTAAGTAACAGGTGGACAAAATTTGAGTTCAGAAGGTGAGAAGGTATGGGATGTGACTATGTGGGCCTTGGGTACAGGGGCAGACAGTAGGGAAAGGGCACCAAATAAACAGGACCAGTAAATTCGATCCAAGAGATAGTGCTAGATAAAGGTGATAACAGTTGTGCAGATGAATTAACAGGAGTGGATAAGTAGATAGAAAATGCAGAAGAAGGCAGTAGAGGATGGTAATAATTGGATAACAGAGCAGGTTAGAAGACAGACTACATGGAGATACTATGGAGTTGATTCCAACAAGAGGCACTGATAGCACTTGCATGATTCCTTCAGGAAGCGCGAGTAGAGGGTCTTGAATGAAGAAATGCTGATAATTGAGCTCAGTTTTAAAGTTTTCTGCAGATTGTTCCACATTGTTGGCAGTGTAAAGCTAATGGATACTCAGCCCAGACGAGTGGACTTTGGAAATTTTCAATAAGATATAGAGCAACTTCTCAGGGCATAGGTGTCTAAGAGGTTTAATGGGAGGCAATCCAAAATATATTGTGGAAGTTTTTTGAAATAGTTCTGTAGGTCCATAGTGCGGCTTTTTTTCTCGCCTAAACTGGAGGGAGGTCCATCCTACAACGCGTATCGTGAACAATGGTGCGAGAGAAGGGAAGATCGGTGATAACTCTCAATGCTCTGTGGTACAGCGTGATCCAGTTTAGTGAGGTGAGAGATAGGACATTGACTATAAAGGAAGTCTGCATAGTCTATTATTGAAAGTAATGTTGCTTGTACCAACCTCTTTTGGCATCACTTGTAAGAAGGTAGCTAATCCGAAAATAGAGTCCGAGTCTCTGACGCAGTCTTTTGTGCAAGTCCTCTAAGTGCTCGATGAAGGAGAGTTTATGATTAGCCAAGCTCCCAGGTATTTGAACTTTGTGACCAATTCTAGGTTTTCCTCTAGGATTGTAGAAATCTGTGGTACAGATCCTGGACTGAGCAGGTTAGTCTCGTGTATAAAAGGAGAGAGAAGCATCGCTTTGGTTTTTAGCATTAAGTAATAGCTTTTGTGTAGAAGCTGGTTTTGTAGTATGTTGAATTCAGTTTGAAGGTTGCTGCATGCTGCTTCTGGGGATGGATGGCTCAGATACAACACCATGTCATCCCGAATAGATGGAAGTTAGCCTTGGCTATTCTGTCATCAATGTTATTGATGTATATTGCAAACAGTATGGCACCAAGAATAGATCCCTGTGGCACTCCCTAAGTAGGGGTTTTATAGGTGAGAGCTCACCTTCGGTCTTGACTGGCTGTAAACGGTCAGTAAGATGATTGGTGAACCACTGAATGGAGAGCGAGTCTAGACCTATTGACTGAAGAGATGAAAGGAGCAGGCTATGGTCAACAGTGGAACTTTACTTAAGTCCAAGAATACAGCGCAGATAAAGTTTTTTGTCCAGCTCTTTCTGCTAATCATCGGTCACTTTTGCAAGAGCTGTGATTGTGCTGTGTTTAGCTCTGAATCCAGATTGGGCAGGATTTAGAAGATTAGTTGATTCTAAGTATGATCTCAGTTGTGCACTTACAATTTTTCCAATAGTTTTGACAGGACCGGAGAAGGGAAATTGGCCTATAGTTATTGAGATCACAGGGATTCCTGATTTAAACAGGGAACCACATGTGCCATTTCCAGATGGATGGAAGGGTTCTTTCGGTCAATGATAGGTTGAATAAGTGTATTATAAGTGCAGCTAGTGTGTGGTATGCGATCTTTAGAAGTATGGGTCAATGGAGTCCGCACCAGTGCTTTTCTTAGTGTCCAGCTGACATAGAAGATGTTTGACCTGTTTCAGGGTGGTATGTTGCAGAGAAAATGTAGTATCTGTGGCTCGGGCTTCAATATAATGAGTATCAAGCTGGGAGCGTAGTAGATTGCAGGAGAATTATCAAAAGCTAACCCACGAGTTGTAAAATGGTTGTTAAAGGAGTCCAAATTTCCCTTTGTCAATAATGATGTTATGCCAGATCAGATCTTAGGTGGAAGAGAGTTACCTGGTGTGTGACCAGAGAAGTCCTTGACAGTGTTCCAGAATTTGCCTAGGTGCTTAGTGGCAGAGTCTAGTACAGTACGGTAATAGTGGCTTTTGTGTCTCTTGTCATCCTGGTACAGAGGTTTCTAGCTCTCCTAAATGCAAGCCAGTCCGATGGGGTCTTAGATCTTTGTGCTTTTTCCAAAGTTTATCCCTCTCTAACAGAGCAGATTTTAGTTCAGACGAAAAGCATCGGCATGTTTTGTTCTTTACGGACTTTTACTAAGGGGCACATTTATTTAAAGCCCCTAAGATTACTGTATATCACTGAGGATGTCATAGGCAGACTGTACTGACCTTGCCAGGTAAAATCCTGCCATCGCATGGAATATTTTAGGGCATCCATATAGACACCTGGGTCAAAATTCGCTTTGATCTTTTAACAGAGAATTTTCGAAGAAGATAGAGGTTTGTGGACTGATCTTACACCAGCAATGAAGCAGTGATCACTGGCGTCACTGAAAAAGGTGCCTACATGGGAGAACAGGTGTGGTTTGGATACTAGTATAACATCCAGCAATGAATTATTACTGGGATTCTTTTTATTCAGTAGCGTAGGTTCGTTGATGATTTGTGTTAGCCCATGAGCATCACAAAAGGATGAGAGAGGTTTGGAGGCCTTGGTTAGCCAATCTAAGTTGAAGTCCCCTAATATCATAGTTTGCTGGGATCCTTTCCTATGGCGGCACCCAGATACAAAAGGAGTTGAAGGCCAGCAGAAGGGGGTCTGTAGCACCCTCTAACACACATCAAGTGTTCTGTGAGAACACTACCTAAAGAATAGGCACTCAAATTCACTTGCAGTGGTTAACGAGTCAAGGCATGATACCGTATATTTGTCCTTGACTATATATAGCCACACCCTCCGCCTCTCGATTGCCTATCAGTTCTAAATAATAAATAGTCAGGGATATTAACCTCCTTGTCTGCTGTGGCTGGTTTAAGCCAAGTTTCTGAGACCTCTAGGACATCTGGAGGTGTGACAGATACATGCCTAGATCGTGGTGATCTTTTGAGCAGACTACATACGTTGACATGGAGGAAGCTTATACCTTTGATCTTCGCTAACTCCGAGGGCGATGTGATGGCAACTTGAGGCACAGGATTAAGCTCTATGTTGCTGAAGCATATTAGTAGTAATAGCAGAAGCATTCTCAGGGCAGCGCAGGATAGTTTACAACTCCTGGACCTGTACATCTTTGTGGATAGTCAATGCGGGTTAGAGACCCTTTACTAACATTCAGTCACCCTAGTGCAGCAAAAGTAACACCCTGACTGAGAATTGCAAGGGATGTACAGTTCTGCTGAGAGTAGGTGGCAAGTGCTCTGAAGGCAGTTCATTTTGTGTCCCACCATAGGTGGAATGTTGAATGTTTGACTGTATCGACAGGGAGTTGGTGGCATATACATAATTATTGTTGAACACCTTCCTGTGTGGCATAGTGTACAGTTCCTCTTCCATGGCTGCATGAGGGAACATATATTGTCCAGTGGGTGAGGCGAGAATAAGGAACAGGACGAGCTGCCACATCCTTGTTTTCATGATTGGGTTCAGGTAGCGTAAACAGACACAAGGTGTCTTGAGGGTAGAGGATAGTAAGGAATCACCTAGCAGGTAAGTAGTAGACAGCCACAGGGTGTCTCAAAATAGGGAAAAGGAAGAAGACACTCTAGACTGGGGGTTTAGTAGGTAAGTGGTTGACAGGGGTGATTTTAATAGATGACAATCCATCCATATGGCTAATGGCAGAAAAATAGATAGGGGTGGGCAGAAGTATTCAAAATGGCGCCAGAAGTTGAAGCTTCCAGATGCGGCCTGAACAGTTTGGCTGGAGGAAATCTGAGGTAGCAAGAGGAGGAATAGCCAATTACTGAGTGATGTAGTTAAATGGGCATGGAATAAGGAAAGGGCAGGAGAGTAGTCTATATTAGAACACACAGGAGGGAAGGATGGGCGGGCATAAAAGTTGCGGCTTTTGCTGTACCTTAGGCAGCCAGGAGTCCGGGGTTATGGTCCTGAAAGGCGGCTACGAGGCGCCGACCACCCGCTGGCGAGTCCCCTCGCTCGAAAGCAGGGAGCCCTGGAAGGATTTCCTTGGCTAGGAAGAAAGAGGAAAATGCAGAATTAAGCTGCTGCAGACAAGGGCCTACAATCCTAGCAGGAATTCCAGATTTGCAGTACAAAGGGATGTGTATTGGATTGGCACCCCAAACCTGTCTGGAGCCAGAGACACTTTCCCAGAGGGACTGTTTCACTTAAAGCTAACACCAGTAACACTTATTTTTTAACAACATTCCTAAATCCCTAACGCTACATCAGGTACATTAGCTTCCACAGTAGAAAACAAGAGGCTAGAAGAAGGTGGGCAAGCGGGGACCAATCAGAACAAGGCCCTGAAAAGCTCATGCTCCGATTGGTTGCGGCTTTTACGGTGCCTCAAGCAGCCAGGAGTCTGGGGTTGTGGTCTGAGCAGTGGCTATGAGGCTCCGACAGCCCGCTGGCCAAGCACCCTCGGCTCGACAGCAGGAGCCCCTGGAAGGATTTCCTTGGCTTAGGCAGCCGGAAGTCTGGGGTTGTGGTCCTGAGCAGTGACTATGAGGCGCAGACCACCTGCTGCAAGTCCCCCTCGGCTCAAGAGCAGGAGCCCTTTAAAAGTTTCCTCAGCTTAGGCAGCCAGGAGTCCGCGCATGTGGTACTGAGTGGCGGCTATGAGAGCACTGACTACCAGCTGGCGAGTCTCCTTGGCTCGAGATCAGGGAGCCCCTGGAATGATTTCCTTTCTTAGGCAGCCGGGGAGTCTGGGGTTGTGGTCCTGAGCAGCAGCTATGAGGAGTGCCAACTGCCCGCTGGCTGAGTCCCCTTGGCTCGAGGAGCAGGCCCCTGGAAGGATTTCCTCGGCTTAGGCAGCGGGGGTCCAGGGTTGTAGTCCTGAGCAGCGCTATGAGAGCGCAGAGCACCTGCTGGCTGAGTCCCCTCGGCTCGAGAGCAGGAGGCATTGGAAGAATTTCCTCAGCTTAGGCAGCCAGGAGTCCGGGGTTGTGGTCCTGAGTGGCGGCTACAAGAGTGCCGACCGCCCACTGGCTGAGTCCCTTGCTTTTTTTTTCATAACTTTCTTTCTCCATGGCATCCCCCACCTCATCTCTCTCCCACAGGCTCCAGTACTCACTCCTGTCAACATCGTGGATTCCGATCTCAGAAGTGCTCACTCCTCAGAAACCAGACCACAAACTCAGTGACATTAAAACATTTTTCTTTATTTCACAAAACTATAAAGCATGCTTCACTGCACACCATAGCCCATCTTGCTAAGTGGCACCACGCCACCATTTTCCAGCAAAAACAAAATAGGAATCTTCATCTGAAACACCAGTCAGCTGCTATGACTACCTAGCAATTCCCATAGCAACAAGGCACAGGAAAGACGGACAACCATGAATACATTAAAAGACCCAAATTAGTTATTAATTAAAACAAATAAAATAAACCTTGAGCTAGCAATAACTCATCACACAAGTTCCTGCCCTCTTACATAAATTAAATATGTGTGTGTGTGGGAGGGTGTGTGTGTGTGTGTGACTGTGTGATAGCTCATTTATCTAAATACAGTTGCCTGTGACCTCTTGTAACCCTCACTTGTGGCTTTGCCACTCCTGAGGTTACTTGAGGTCACAGGAGACTGTACTAGATAAATGAGATTATCATGTGCATATTCCTTAAAATATATATATATATATATATGTGTGTATATATATATATATATATATATTTATATTATAATTAGGATTCAGCGGTCACTTCTATATTAAACCCAAAATATTGCACTTTAATAACTTTGCAACAATTTGACTGATTCACATGAAATGTTGCATGCACCATTGAGGACCAAATATCTTTTGATGTGGCAAGTTTCATTCCAGTTGGATGTGTGGAGTGAAGAGATACAGATTGTCAAAAATGTGAACATTATCATTTTATGCCATTCCTTTGTCACTCCCTTTCTCAGAATTAGCTTGGGTGTTTGGTCTGAAATTATTAGGATATGTCAGCCGTGGGTTGCAGATGTGCCTTTTGAAGGTGTGGTGAAAAAATATGAATTGTTCAAAATTATTAAGTTTCAGAGTTGCTCATTATTTCTTAGGAAACATTAGCTGGCAACCTCAACAAAACTTTTTGCTGCAAATGCATAAAGATTTGCTGAGCTTCTGCCATCTTGTTTTCAGTTACTAGGGGCAAACAAATTGAAATATTTCAAAAATAATTAGTAATGGTAAACACCAACATTTGTATTTACCTAATCGGGCCCTGATAATTGGATTCTGTGGTCAGTTTGCCCTGAAAATGCCCAGAAATATGTTATTTTTCTCAGCGGATGTATTTGTGCCACAAATTGTAGCAGTTCCGTGAAACAGGGAGTTTGTGCAGCAAACTGTGGCAAAACAAGTCAGTGTTTTGTGAAATGACTGCCGCAATTTACAGCACAACTATGACCGCCAACCAAAAATAACATTTCTGGCTATTTATACAGAAAATGGACACCAGAGTCTAATTCCTCTGCTCTCGATTAGGTAAACACGTCGTATAAGTATTTTTTACATTTAAAAACTCTCAGGGAAGGGCCCAAGGTATGACAAGAGAATACATAAACAAAATGGCTTTCCACTCAGCTGACTACATTTGCCTGTGCTTTCACCTGCATCTGCACACCAGGGGCCCAATTCCCGATGGCAGTGTATTTATTTAATTAATTCTATTTCTGTAATAATTGATTTAGTAATGTGGGACACTGAGGGCCCATGCTTTTATGATCTGACACTGGGATTCCCAACGATGTCAGATCCCAATCGTTCAACCACCTCTCCCTACACAGCCCGTTAGTTTAGTAATTTTGTCAACATTGGGGGCCCAATCCCCATGTCGGCATTCAGAATTTACCCCACCGGAGTGACACACTGAGGAGACCACCTCCAGTGTCTGGACATAGATGCACTCTGCATGCATACAGTGTACTTGTACCTGTGCAGTTGATCATTGCATGTCAACCAAAAAAATTTGTACTGGAAACAGACAAAGAAGCTTCCTGTGCTGTCTGCTCGTGCCAATGGCAGGAAGGTCATTGCAGACCTGTGAGACAACCTTGCTCCTTTATCAAGATGACAGGCTCATTACACTCACCTTAACAGGCCTTGCGTGTTGGTAACCTCAAAGGTAGAACAAACTGAAAAGCTGTAAGAGTGTTTTGTAGGTGACAATGCTTGTGTTCCAAATACATAAATGATGGGTCTTTTCTCTCCCCATATCTGCCCATCTGAGCCTCTTGTCTACCACACAAAATTTATGATGGCCAGAGGCAAACATCGAACAGCACTGGCCAATGAAATCCACCAGATGAAAGAGGTGTCACATCAAGCCAATGCTAGGAAAATTAGGACATTAAAGGAATGAGGAGCTAGAGAGAGGGCAGTTTTTAAACAACGTGGAGGAATTAAGAAAATAATGTGATCCTAATTTGGCATCAATGCCCCCACAAAAACCTTCACTGAACTATTCTGGCTGTAGAAAGTTTTAAGGGACACTGTCAACCCTCTTAGGCCTCAAAGTGCCCCTAGTTTTAAAAAAATACATTTTATGATTATTCAAATTCTATAAAGGTGACACATTCACCTAAAGGTGGCGATCCTTCTATTCCTGGTAACTATTGTCCCATTCTCTCCTCCCCACTCTCACCAAACACCAAGAACATCTGGTGCTATCTCAGCTCTCCCCTTTCTAGATTCTTCCTCCTTTTTCAGCCTGTACCAGTTAGGATTCTGCAAAACCCACTCCACCTCCTCTTCCATCCTCTGACTAACTGATACCATTCTCATAAGGATGGATCAGGGCAAAGTCACATCAGTCATCTTTGTTGACTTGGCCAAAAGCCTTGACACTATTGCCCATCTCCTTTTCCTCTCTAAGCTCTCTGCAGAAGGACTCTCCTCCTCGGCCACCAACTGGTTCCACTCCTACCTTATGGAGCAGGTCCCAATCAGTCCATATTAGGAACTCCCTTACTCTCCCTCCCAATCACCACTGGGGTACCTCAAGGCTCAGTCCTCGGTCCTATCTTATTCTCGGTCTTTCTAAATGATCTTCCTGCTACCTGCACCTCAGCATCCATTCACATGTACGCTGATGACACAGTCCTATTTGCCACAGGCCAGTCCCTGCTGACCTGTTGACCAGTCTTCAATGGGACTTTGACAATGTCCAGCTCTGGTTCTGCTCAAATCAGCTGGACCTTAACACCCAAAAAATGGTCTCTATGACCTTCTGCACTTGGCAAAGCTCTCTAGAATTGGCAGTGCCCCTCCTTCTGCACTCTAGACGGGTCCACCATTAGAATATACTATCACTCAAGTACCTCGGGGTCTGGCTTGACAAACACCTCGACTTCTCTGAACACATTAATGCCATACTTAAAAACTCCACCCTAAATTGAAGACATTGTACCGCCACGTGGCTGCATCCCACTCCCGCCCACAGAGCTGTCATACAGAAAATGATCCTCCCCATATTCGGATTATAGCGAATGGTAAGTCTACAGTTCTGCCCCAAATCTACCTTTTCCAGACTGGACTTTCTAACTCATTCTGTCACTTTGCTTTGGACAGCCCTACATGTACTCATCACTGTACTCTTTATACATCCCTCTCCTTTCCCTCCCCTGGAACTAGGTGTGGCACACTGCTCCTCATTTATTGGTAAGTATTTGTTTGGCTCCTCCTTCCTACCCTGTTCTCTACCCTCTCCCTGCCTCGCCCCAACTCCTATGCCCTCCTCAGCTCCCACTCCGCTCCCTTGCACTCCCCTAGATCCTCAGCTGGCCAGTCTGCCTTCTCCTATGGCCTCCTAAGCTCTGGAACTCCCTCTCTCTCCCAGTCCATTCAGCCACCTCTCCCTACTCTCTATCCTCCCTTCTGCATAGCCTCTCCTCCCACACCTGCAGCTGTAACCTGTAACCTCACCTAATTTCTCCCCAATAGCCAGTCTATCTTCTCCCCATCTCTTACTCTCCTTCCTTTCTCTATACCACCCCTTATCTGTTCCTGCCCCCATCTCTCACAACCCTGTCCATCCTCCAATCCCATTCCCTCTACTGTCTCACCTTACCCCTCCTCTCTGACCACCTTTCCTACTCCGTCCCTTCTCCTCCTTTTCCTCCTCCACCTTCTCTCATAACCCTTGCCTTACTCCTGATCTCTGCTCATCTACCTCTCCTCCCACACAAACCAACCTTTCTTAGTTCTTGACTATAACTCTGTTTCTATGTTCCTCTCAAGCTTGCTTTCTCCCTCCTCCCTCCCCCACCCACTGTAACATGTATTGTTCTACTACTATCAGTGCTGACACATTCAGCTTTACTAGCTATAATTTTCAATGCAGTGGTGCATGGTTTAAGAGTTCTCACACTGTTTGATTATCTATTTATTCATTTGCATGGGTTAAATCCATGTACACAATTTACTTACATAGCTTGCTTTCATTATTTATTTCTCTGCTGTTTACAGTTGCAACACGTTGTTTTCACTCTATTTTTCAAGTGTACTCCCCTTTCCTTCCCCCAGGACACATCTGAAAACAAGCTATTGTTAGTTCAGTATGTCTTTCCTGGTGAACCTTTTAAATAAATAAATAAAATAAAGATTGTTGATGCAGCTGGTAGTTTGATTCGGATCCTTTTTCTTTTAAAAATGAAAAACTGACTGCCCACCATACTGGTGTTACCACACCAAAATATGTTTTATTTGCATTTCTTAACCAGCTCCCACTGCATATTTCCTGGACTCAGGAAAACCCTAATACAATCTGGCCACTCATTAAGCAGTGGGAGTGGAGAAGATATTGTTATCATAGTGGCTGCACTGCTTGAGAGTGTTTCTTTTTTTTTGAACTCACCTTCCTCCCGTTCACCTCCCTATTCCCCAGGACCATCATCACTCCCACCGGCGTTCACCCTGGATTGCCCCCCAGGGTGGGGCAGCTGGGTGGTGCACCCAAGTACCCCTCAGAATGGTGCCATGTTGTCTAGTCTGGTGGTTTGTGGATATCCAGCTCAGTTCATGGGTCCCGGGCTACTGGATACCAGTGTATCCATTTTGTCCCCTTAGGTGGGGCGTGGCATGCAATGACTTACTGGCACACACGCCCACATCTGGCACACCTCCCAGAACTGCTAAGCCTCACCTGCATTGGTCCCTAGCCTCCACTAGGGGCTGATCACAGAGTGAGTGCTTATCCACCCTCCCTCCGGAGGAGGAGGAGAGCAGTCAGTTGGACACTCAGTCCTCCTCCCCCGGCCGGCCCTCCAGTGCCTGAACCCGGGTGGCCATCATAGTGGAAATCCAACGCTGTGCCGATGGGCAGGTGAGGGGTTTCCAATGTTCAGGAAGTGTACACTAAAAGTAGTTCAGTGATTTGAAGCAAAACAAAGCTGGGCATAGCTATACATCACCATGCATATTGGTTCTAATAAGCAAGGAGGCAGATAAAGCAACCAGAAACATCAATGAATTTTACAGAGTAAGTAATCATAAAATGTGGGTTTTATCTAAAGATAACATGATGAAAAGAAAGGTTGACAGTGTCCCTTTAAAGAGTGGCACTCCTTCAGCAAGTGCTGGTGCCATCAGCATTTATGAAACCATTGCACTTTACAAGTGAATACACTTCTGTGTTGCCATTTTAGTTTTCTGTATACCAGCGCTAACAGAGTATGTTGCTAACAGATCTATACGTTCTTTAGAAAGCACTTGAATGATAATTTGATCAACTTATAACAGATTTTATTTATAATGCCATACTGATGGCAAGGTGGGTTTCTGACATTAAGGTATTTCTGAAATGCCTAGGAAATTAAGTACAGTGCCTGCAAAAGAAAACCATCTCAACATCTTTTTTTTTTTGTAACCTGAAATAAAGAAAACAGTTCCTCTTACGTCATTGCCGTTCCCTCCCCATCCTGACTGTCCCAGTGAGCACCACCCACCACCTACACCCTATATTTACCTCTGGAGGATGTAGTCTGTCATCTTCTGTGCACTGGGCAGGTCTGCATTCTGCAAAGCCGAACCGCAAACTGAGGAATCAAGGTAAATGCCGTATGATGTATTTCAATGGCGTTTTGAAGTTTATTTATTTTATTTTTTATTTAGCGTTTGGTTACCGGTAAGTACACTAGACAAGTATTATGCCTATTTTCAGGAACGACCAGGAGGGTACAACATAATGGTACAAAGACAACATATCAAGTACAAGTTGACAGCAAGGGCATAATGGTACAAAGACAACATATCGAATACAGGTTGACAGCATGAGCAATATTGGATAAAATGCTGCGGTCACAACAGCATAAAACAGCAAGGCAAGATGAGGGAATACAGTTGGCACATCTTACAAGAAGTAGAAGGAAAGGTACAGTGGGCACATATTACAGAGAAGAAGAAAGCAAGGGTACAGCTTATGGTCAATTGTTACAGTATGGTGAGTCAATAACTTATGATAAGGATACCAGGTTAACAAGGCCGGGGACTGCAGGCCAGCAGTTCAGTCCAGGTCAGATGGTGGTAGTGGAGTGGAGCGGATGGTAGTAGAGTCCGGGCTGCCCTGTGAGGCGGAGAAGCCCTGGGGAGGCTGGGACAGTCACATGCTGAGGCTTGCTTCAGGAAATCCCACATGGTTTTTGGAGGCACTGATGAGAGGGCCAGGTGAACAGGCTCAGGGGAGGAGTTCCAGAGTTTGGGTGCACACACAGCAAGTCCCTAGCTCCCATAAGGGTTCTTGTGGCAGGGACTTTGAGAAACCCTGGGCCTGAGACCTTAATGAGTAGGGGAAGAGTCAGCTGGTGGAAGGAGCTGGGCCAGTCCGATGGAGTACCGTTCTGATCACCTTGCCCGTAGGCAACCTATCCCAAAGTCCAGGTATCTGGCTGGGAGAACCACCGTAATTTATTATAAAGCTCACAGCGATGGGTGAGACGGGAGCCACTAGGGCGAAATGGCAGATATTGTTGTATGCCATGTGCCACCTGGTGAGATGAGCCTTGAGGAGCAAGCAAAGATATGCAGACCATAGCCAAGGGAGGGAAGAAGGACTCCTCTTGCTAGGGCAAGCCTGCCGCAGGGGTAAGGTTGTACTTGGCCCTGTAGGCCAGTCCCAGCTTACAGTTTACTGTTTTGCAGGCTTTAGCGATGTGACTTCCCATATCAAGTTGGGGTCTAAGGTGACCCCTAAATACTTGACCGAGTTCACCACAGGGAGGGAGGAGCTGTCGGGTTGGTTATGTTCAGGGGGATGTTGGGGGTTTGATTTTGTGGTAGAGCCAAATAGCATGGCCTGGGTTTTTTAGGTTCAGAACCAGTTTATGGTCCGTCACCCAGGTCAGGACCTGATTAAAGTCCTCGGACAGGCTGTTGGTGAGAGTGACCGTGTCAGGGTGAGCCAGTATCACCAGGTCATCTGCATATGGGACGATTCTTCAATTTGTTATCACTGTTGGCAGTTGGTTGATGAAAAGGGAGAAAAGAAGGGACCAAGGACCGAACCCTGGGGACACCTGATGTGACCGGAAGAAGTACGGACATGATTTTATTGAAGCAGGTCTGTTGTCTTCTGCCATATAGGTAGCCCAAAACCATATAATAGCAGTAGGGAAAAAACAAGTGACCCCAGCTGTTGACAAAAGCAGTGCATGGTCAACAAGGTCGAAGGCTTTGGAAAGGTCAATAAATATAGCTCCAGAGGCTTGCCTGGTCCATGGCTGATCTGATGCCGGTAGTGACCTCAATCAGGGCTGTGGAGGTGCTGTGCCCCCAAAAGCCATGCTGGGTTGGGGATAGCAGCTCATGATGCTGGACATACTCTGAGAGCTGTTCAGCCACTACTTTTCGAGGAGCTTGCTAGCGATGACAGGATAGCAATCGGACGATAGTTGTCCAGAATTTTGAGGTTACCCTGCTTCAGGACAGGGACTATCCTTGCTTCCTTCCATATATCAGGGATGGTCCCCAGTGACAGGGATAGATTAAAGATATGGGCTACTGGGGTGGCAATGTGGGAGGCCCCAAGTTTTAGAAGCTTGGGCTCCATGTTATCTAGGCCGGGCTTGAGTACTGGAAAGTCCAGCTAGGAGTCTCTGTGTGTCAGAGATTGACACTGCCCTGATGTAAAATAATGGGCGAGAGGGGTGAGCCTTCTCCCGGTTGGAAGGGGGAGGTCAGCCTATGCTGGGAGGAAGCGAGCAGTGAGGGCCGAGAGTCGGAGAGTAGTGCGCATTTAGAGAGTTGGCAATGGTGAGGGATTGTTGCAGGAGACGCCCTTTAAAATCATGTCAGTTACCCTGGGTGGGAGGAGCCACTGACTAGGGTTTTATATTTCTCCAAAACCTCCTGGGGTCATTAGAAGAGCTAGCGAGCAGACTTACAGAAGTCACTTTTGCACTCTGATAGCCTTCTTGCACTCGTTTCTGAGGCGTCTGTATCGTTGTAATATAGCAGGGTCACGAGACAATCGAGAGTTAGCCCAACACTTGTCTCTGACCGCATTTGGGCAAGGAGACTCCCGTGCAACCAGTAAGTGGCTGTCCCCTCACCCTACGGGTGATCATTGGGGCATGTTTGTCTTGCAAGGCCCCAAAGGTGGTTAGGAAATGGAAGGCAGCTACCGAGGGGTCGGTAGCTCTTAACACGTCAGACCAGTCAGTGAGCCTTAAGTCCTCAAGGAACTCTCCAGGATCAAACCTGGCAAAGTTCCTAACATGCATGATCTTGGTGGGATTTTAGGGAGGAACTTTCACACACAGTAGACGGAGAGTGGTTGGCGATTGCATCAGATAGAGTTCCAGAGGCGATCCTGTCTGGACAGTTTGTCAGGACCCAGTCCAGGAGGGAGCTGGAGGAACCATTGGCTGAGTGCCTGGTTGGCTCCTGTATGAGCTGAGTCAGGCGAGATTAACAAGAAGGACTCGCCTGCCTTCCATTCTCGCCAGTCCAGTTTAGGTTGATGTCTCCCATGATTATGAGTTCATTGTCACCAATGCTGGAATGTTCATAACTTTGTCATTTTAGGTGTTTTTACTAGATTTTCAACATGACTTTTTGGGAACACGCCTCATGAACACTGTCACTATCGTTTTGTTACTCAGGCCCAGAAGGTGATTTCGCAGTCATTGCACAAAATCACCTTTTGGCACTGATTAATGAAATAATAGTGCCAGTGTTCATGAGGTGGTCCCAAAAGCTCATGTTGAAAATGTGGTGAAAAATTCCTAAAAATAGCTGAGATATGAGCTGCTCATTATAATCTTTCTACATACTTGTGTAACTTTGTAATTTTAATATTTCTCCAAATTTTTAACATAGCCATTTTTCACACCACCTCATGAACAGTACAGCTGTCATTTTCACATCCTATCTGAAATGTGTTTTCACACCTGTGGTGTGGAATGGTGTTTTAGTACCGATTTGAAAATTTCCACCTAGGGGTTTATGAAGTGGGGTTATAAGAAAGTATTTTGAAAATTTGGGGTGAAAATGGAAAAATTCTGAGTTATGACCAGTCATTGCAATTCACTATGCCTGCTCATGACTTCGGAAATGTTAAATATTTTTACCCCAGATTTTCAACATAGCCTTCTTATTACCTTACCTCATATCGTCACAGCTGTCATTTTCAGATCCTGCCCAAAATGTGTTTTCTCACCTGTGGCATGGAATGGCATTGCAGTCATGCATAATTACATTTTGTGGGGATTCAAACATTTTCTGTGCCGCAATTCCTGAGGTGGGGTAATAACATAGCTATGCTTGACAATTGGTCACTGTTATCCTCTTAATGGAAGCTAAGGGCCTAAAGGGCCCTGCACTTTATGGTTACATACATGCATCTACAGAGGGATGGGAGTGCATGGTCCAAAGGACCCTGCTGCTCCCACAGTAAAAATAAGGCTATGATTATACTATCTGAAAAAGTAAGAATTCATTGCAAAAACTTCATTAATGCATTAGTTGGGTTCCCACTATCAAAATTTGAGAAATGTGGTGTTAGAGTTTTTAACCTAACACCCCACCTCATCCTCAATGCACCAACAGGCATTGGGAGTGTGACAGGGTTGTCTGCCTAGCACTCACCCCATTCTCCTATACTTTAACATCTTAACTATTTTCTTCATGGAATGGGGTGAGCATTAGGGCAGACAACCTCAAGACACCCCCATGCCTGCTGGTGCATGGAGGTGGGGTGGGGTGTTAGGGTTAAAACCCCAGCACCACATTTCTCAGTTTTTGATGGTGGGAACCTTAACTGATGCATTAACAAAGTTTTTGCAATGAATATTATGTGCATGTGTATATATATATATATATATATATATATATATTAGAGGCAAAAAACTCTGTTTAATGCATTAGTTAGGGTTGTTCACAGCGACAAAGTGAGAAATTAGCTGTTAGGGTTGAAAACCCCCTTGGACCCCCGCCCACCCCAACCGGCATTGGGGTGTGCATTGGGATCGTCAGCCTAACTCTCACCCCATGACATGTGTAAAGCAGCAGAAGTATAGGAGAATGGGGTGAGTTGGGACCCATAGTCCAATCGCACCCCAATGCCAGTTGAGGGTGGTGAAAGTCAAGGGTTTTCAACAACAACAATTTTCACTTTTCGTGTGGTTTCTTACTGCATTAAACTGAGATTTTGCCTCTAATTTACCTTCTTTTGAGAATGATAACGAAATAGTGAATGTAATGCAGCGGAGCGAGATGTGGGCCCTTCAGGCCCACGCGCCCGCACATGATGTGTTGTGGCATACTAACAGGGACAGCAACGCAAACAGAAATGCTAACAGTGGCGCACATGGTAACACAAGCATGAATGAGAACAGAAAGGGTACGCACATGGTGGTGTGGTGGCGTGAGCGGAATGGTCTGACACGTGATGTGTTGTCACATAGTAACATGGTGCCTGCAAACAGAAATGTCAATGGGCATGGTGATGTAAAGTGAAACAGTAAGATAAACAGTACTGTAGACAGAAATGGCAAAAATAACAGAAAGCAGGCGCAAATGAAACGCAAGGGATAACGCATGGTGGCGCAGAGCGTCAATGGTAAGTGAAGCAGTGCGGATCCATAAGCGGAAAGGGCAACAGTAACAGTAATGTAAGCGCTCAGGCTGGTTTTCCACAAAACCTGCATTGAGGAAGACAGTGAGTACAAATAATGTATGCAAAATAATGAGTATCGGCGCAGAAAATGAGATCTTGGAATACTAAATACATTATATCTCAGGAACTGTCTACGATAGAAAAAAATTAAAAAGTCATATTATTTACAACTGTCCTGGCTAATTTGAATCTAGCCCATTAAGGGGCTAAGAAGTTTCCGACAAAGTCCGTATCTCGCGCACCGTATCGAGATACAGGCGCTGAAAGCGCGAACGCCAATGTTATCCCATGGAAAAAGAAAAGTTCGAGCACCATAACTTTGCCTCCCTGTAATGTTTTTCACCAAACTACTGAAAGACACATCTGTGGGATGTTGGCTGTCTTCCTCAAATTTCAAGAAAAAGACCAAACCGTTATTTTGCAGCAGGGCTCAAATGATTTCTGTTAAGTGTCGGCGCCGTAATGTTATCCTATGGGAAAAACCATCAATTTTGGAGTGCCGTAACTTTGCCGCCATGTGATATTTTCACCAAACTACTGAAAGGCACATCTGTGTACTGTTGGCTGTCTTCCTCAAATTTCAGGAAAAAGACCAAACCGTTATTTGCAGCAGGGTGCCAAAGGATTCCTGTAATGCTTGAGGCCGTAATGTTATCCTATGGGAAAACTGTCAACTTTGGAGTGCCATAACTTTGCCGCTGTGTAATATTTTTCAATACAACACTGAAAGGCACATCTGAGATGTTGGCTACGTTCCTCAAAATTTCAGCCCAAAACTCCTAACGGTTATTTTGCAGTGCAGTGCCAAAAATTGCTGTCATTTTCCCACAGACTAGAAAATTACTGTCGCAATTTGCCAAAGCTTTCGCAAAAATTTGCGACACTTACGTGAAACGAAAATAATTTGTGAAAGTACTTTTTCAGAAATTTGAAAACATATTTCTGGGTGTTTACCACAAAATAAAGACATGGCAAGCATCCTCAGGGCCCGACTAGGTGAATACAAAAAATTAGGTTGCTAGAGGGTCCCAAATTTAAATGCCAACCATTTTCTGATCACCAACTGAAAACAAAATGGCCGATTCGAAAGTAACAGGCCCATTTGCGAAAGTAAAAATGCATTTGCGAAAGTGTTGAACTTTTTGTTAACTTTTCCCATTGACTTATAATGGGAAACTGTTTTTGAATAACTTTTGAACCGTTTAATATTTTTCACGAAATCTTCAAAAGGCACATTGGGGACCCTGGCTGCATGTTCCTGAAGAATTTCAGGCAGTCCACTAAACCCGTCACGACCTGTAGATACGACCACAGAATTCCAGAAAAGCATAAATGCGCACAGATCACCTTAATAACTCCCACAGCCGTATACCTGACCAGTACGAAACTTGGCACATCCCAAGGCCTATGATTCTTGATCATAAATTCCAAATTTCAGGCAAATCCATCAAATGGTTGCAAATTTATTAAGGTGCAAAGTTTTGGGGTTTAACATAGAAATGGCTCCTCAACCTAACTATGGTAGCACTACCGTGCTACCATATATATATATATATATATATATATATATATATATATATATATACTTTCAGTCTAAGTGGCTCAGTAGGTAGCACACTCACCTCCTGGTGCCAGAAGATCAGGTACATGAGTGATACCCACAGCAGACACTGTAGTGCAGTACAGAGGGGTGCTGCACTGTTGAGGCACCATCCTTCAGATGACATGTTAAACCAGAATCACTTCTGCCTAAATCTGGTCACTGTCCAGGTGGAAATTAAAGATCTCATGACACTTATTAAAGAAGAGTAGGGAGTTTGTTTAATATTCCTCATCAGTAACAAGCATTTGTCAATGCTGAATGTTTGCTTGCTGGCATTGGCATTGGTAGTGTAGGAGTTACAGAGCTGCATAATAGGAATGTCAGTGAAGTATTGAACTGAAACCAACCCACCACCACCCTGCAGATACTGATAGGCACTGGGGTGTGCCTTTGGGTTATCAGGCATAAGGGCCGCCATGTCACCACACCCTACCCTGCAGACACCAACAAGTGTCACGGTGTGCCTTGGCATCTTTGGCCCTTATGTTCACCCCATTCCTTTAGGAAATATGGTGAGATGGGTGCTGTATAGGAGAATGGGGTGAACTTGGGGCCAAAGAGTCCAAGACACACCTCGATGCCTCTCACTGGTTACAGGGTGTGGATGGGGATGGAATGGTATGAACATTACAGGCGTCAATCCCAAGTCACACCCTCATGCTTGTCATTCTCTACAGGGTGGGGCATTATGGTTGGAAACCTAACACCTCCAGCATTCATTGGTATTTTCACTCCAAATTTTCAACATGGTTTTTGTGACTCCACCTCATGAACAGTGGCAATATCAGTTTGTTGGCAGCTGCTTTTGCTACAGCGACTCGCCATTTGGCACCACAGGCGTGAAAACACATTTCAAACAGGATGTGAAAAATGACATCTGTACTGTTCATGGGGAGGTAAAAAATGGCAATGTTAAAAATCTGCAGTGAAAATAAAAAAAGTGAAGTCCGCAGGTGCGTAGAAACTGTACAACCACACCCATAATGTAATTAGTTTGGGGATTTTTACAGCAGATTGTCAACACAGGTATTTTGGGACCTCTGCACATGAACAGTGTCACTGTGATTTTCTTAATCTGTCCGAACAGTGATTTCCCACAGCGACTACGCATTTCTGCGCTGGAAGTATGAAAACACATTTCGGCCATGGTGTGAAAAATGACAGCTGTACTGTTCATAAGGAAGTGTGGAAAATGCCAGTGGTGAAAATCTGGACTGAAAATACTTCAAATTCATGAACTTATGAGGGTGCGTGGAAACTGTGCAATGCTCATCTAGTAACACAGTCATTTTATGGTCTTTTGTCACCAAATTTTTAAAATAGCGATTTTAAGACCTCTGCTCATGAACAGTGTCACTGTGATTTTCTTAATCTGTCCCAAACATTGATTTCACACACCCACTTCGCCATCAAATCAAATTAAATCAAAATTTATTTATAATAAGCTTTTCTACACATCAAAGCGAGATTACATGTAGCGCCATTGTAAGCTACATGCCTGAACTTACATTTTGGGTGAGATGTGAAAAATGACAGCTGTACTGCTCATAAGGAGGTGTGGTAAAATGGCAATGTTGAAAATCTGGAGTGAAAATATAAAAAATTGCAAATTTACGTGCGTAGGAACTGCGCAATGC